>CM070829.1:25333519-25933519 GCA_036326025.1 Chrosomus eos | reverse complement strand
CTCTGCGAATTTACTGCAACTCTGACATCATTTGATGAGCGGCACAAAGACGACACACTGGCGCATGGCTTTCCCAAGGTCCATTATTAACACAGAAGCGGGATGCTGATAAGATCGTATTTTACTGTTAAATAGCAGAGCGGCTGAGTTCGGGGTCCTTGAGTTTCCAGTGTGGTGTGACCACAGCAAGCCCCCGAACCGCTCTGTGCCCCCCTCACCCAAACGGACGCCTAGACTAACCGACCTCTGGCTCCCAAAATTACAGCCATGGGCACAGAGTACTCCTCCTTTCCATATGCTACATGACTAAAACTCCCCATTTCTAGGAAGCTGTGTTCACATGACACAAGCAAACAAAGGCATGTTTAACTATGCAGGCTGAAGTGAAGGCATCCATATCCATATGTATATATTTGATGAAAGGAGATATTTATGGTGAGAATCATACTTTATTGACTTAATTTTCTTATTAAGAGACATTTGTTCATGAAACAGACTAGACTCATGTTATTAGTCTGTTTTTGTGTGCAGATTGTATGTGACGGCTAGGAGGTTAAACAGAAGCAAAGATATCGACTATTTAAACTCAAACTAATCTTGCATTCTGTCACATTTGCACCTTTTCACTTAAGTGGTCAGACTGGGTTTGATCCAAATTCCAGAATCAGCAAATTCACCTCAATCCACACATGCCAAAAAATTAAAAAGGGGGTTCAGGTTTGCCAAGGACAATGTCAGCCCTGTTTGATTTGGACTAAGGTGAATTCCCTTTCCCCATGTGTTGAGTTTCCACATAAGATCCCTGCTGGATGTTCAATGGCTCTTTGGCTTCCAGAGCTGTGGGTGTTCGGCTGAAAGGCAGGCACGTGCTTGAGCTGGATACTGGTGTTGAATGAGAAGAATGGAAACTATGTCAGATTTTATGCTAAATACAGCTTAGGTTTTAGGAAGAACCAATGAGGTTCATTCTCGTGTGTTAAGAAACATGTTTCAGCTTCTGCAAAAATCAATGAGGTTAACTCTTGTGTTACGCAGCACGTTTGAGCTTCAACAAGAACCAATGAGGTTCATTCTTGTGTGTTAAGAAACACGTTTGAGCTTCAGCCAGAAGCAATGGGTTTATGTGTCAAGCAGGTTCGGTTGAGGTTCTGCTTATGTTCGCTGATCAATATTTATATGTGAATAAAGTTTGTTATACAAAATTAATGATTCTCTTCAAAACATTAGGACTAAACTGCTCGATTCATATGGATTAGTTTTACAATCTCTTTATGAACATTTCGAAAGCGTCAAAGTGGTAGGCCTAGTTGTGTTACTGTCAATGGAGAGACAGATATCTCTCAGATTTCATAAGAAGTATCTTAATTTGTGTTCCGAAGATGAACGAAAGTCTCACAGGTTTGGAACAACATGAGGGTGAGTAATTGATGACATTTTTTTTAATGTTTCGGTGAACTAACCTTTTAAGGCTGTGTGTCCACCAAAGTGTTTTTAGCCAGCTGAAAACAGCAGGCTCTCTTCTGAAACCGCCTTGCTGCAGACACTTGAGAGTGCTTCGGCGCAGCGTTTTTTTTTTTCAATTGAGACACTAAGGTATGGAATATATGGGAAGTGTTACTGGTATCTGATTTTGCAGATAGTTTGTTTCCAAATATAAAAAATATCAATACAATGTAAAGCATTTGCTTGTAAAGCATTTAAATTATTTTGTTTCGTTATTGTGCGTGTTGTTGTCATCTGTTGCCATTGTACAACAGGATGTGGTGGTTGGTCGGTGTAGTGTTTGTCCCTGCCAGTTGACAAATGTGCTGGCCTTAAGCAAAAATGTTTTGGTGGACACGCGGCTTAAAGATCATTTTTATACTATTTACAATATTTCAGAGGGTTTTCAGTCTTAAAAGATGTATTTCTGACATTTTTTTATCAATTTTAAAGATCTGCAGGAAACGCATTCCTTCAGGAAATGCAAATATATAGTTTACGATGTATTAAATGTAATGTACAAACAATAATTCAGATTTGAAGGCACTCATAAGGCACTCAACTCAATTACCTAATTGTTCAGTCACAAGTTTGAAAAGCCAGTCTGTTCAAGGAGCGGGCCTCTATAAATTTTGGCAGTGCTGGTCCGAGGGCATGTGGTGACACTAATTGAGTTGAGCTGGGCTAAAATAAGCTGTGAAGATGCTATCACCCCTCCTCCAGTGTTGTACCATCTCCATGGCCTTTGTGCAATTACATGCTTCTCCTGGGCTCCAACAAGCGGCCCAATGTTGAGTTTGAGCCAGGCTTAGCAAAAAACAACAGAACTCAAGGAGCATTAATGCCTATCGCATTCCTCCATCACAAAAAAGTGGGTCTCTGCACACAAAAATGGGGGTTAATTAGGGAGAAAATCCAGTGAAAATTCCATACGGCAGCAGTTCAGACAGAGGGGAACAGAGGGTCCTTCTTCCAGCCCACAGCACAAAGACATCAAGACACTTTAGAGGGTGGATTAGGGCTGAGAGCCCGCAATGACTAGCAGTGGAAAAATGAAAACAGGAGAGACACGTGACGCAGGTCCAATCTGTTACTCTCCTTTTTTTCTCTGATAAAAGTTAAACGGCATGGCACTAATTACCTATTCCAAAGCAAAACAAACACAAACAGCTGGCTAACAAAGAAAGCATTTCACACAAAAAGCCATATGTTTGTTTGATGGACATTTGGCAAATCAGTCTAACCAGTAAGTTAATTATCCACACATCAACAAAATAAATGTTGCCTTACAAAACAAATCTATAAATTATACCCTGTCCCTGACTATCTTCAATGTTAATTTCATAGACTACAATGGAGGTAAAATTAAAGCACTTACTAAGGTATAAATTGTGTGTGTTACTACATAACATTTAACTTCTTACCAACTCTAACCTCTAAACTTGTTTTTACTTATCATTAATAATTTAGGGATTTGACCGGTCCCGCTGCTTCCTTCTACTATGAATAAACAGTTTGTTTTTATAATGTGATCTATTGTAACATTTACATTTTGTATGTAAATTTCATTTGTATGTAAAAAGTATACGTTTAAGAACTGTATTCTCACTATTAAATAACTATTAACTACCACAATTTTTGCCTCCATAAACAACTGTAAGGGATAGTTTATGTTTAGATGGGTTTTGTATAGAGTTGTCAAAAGTACTGAAATTTGAAAAATGTGATGATACCAGCATTTCCCTCTGGCATTTTGAACACTGATTGGCCATTGTGTTGAAGCGCTCAACATATATGTCTGTGATTGGCTACAATGATCAAAAATGGCATCTTTACGACCTTTATCGAGCACTTACACAGATACACATGGGAGTGTTTGAAAGCGGCGTCTATCAGCAGATCCATCTATCAGTGGATATTTTAGGGATCCACTGATAGACCCATGCTTTTAAACGTGTCAACACAATGGCCAATCAGAGATGTTTAAGAATCTGTTCAACAGCGCTCAAAATGCTAGAGGGAAATGCTGGTATCATCACATTTTTAAATTTCAGTACTGACTTGGTACCGAAGTCGGTACTTTTAGAAAACTCTAGTTTTGTATTATGTTTCAGTTCTGTGCCTCAGTTTTCTCTAGTTTCTCTGTTTCAGTTAGTCCTAGGTAACAAATAATTTAATTAAGTGGTCACAGATGTTTTCACATTTTTTGATTGGTTTGTTCTGTCTTTTAGGGATTCCCCAGTCCCTGTTTCTGAGTTCCTTTTGTTAATGGAACAAAGACTGCATCATTTAGACCATTTTCTCCTCATTATTGCACGCGATTTGTGACAGAAGAACTGACCAAATAATATGGATTTAGTAGCAATCCAGATCCTCCTGCTCTCCCAGGAGAAGCAATCTCAAGAGGAACACAAACAGGCTTTCCTGGACCTTCAACATCTAGTCCACTATGACGACACCAGCCTGTGTTTTTCCGGGCAGGCATGAACGAGAGGACCAGGGTGTGGTCTGGGGAATTAAGAGGGGAGAGGGGGCTCTGGGGAATTTCAAGGAGTACGTGGAGTGTGTACTTCTCCACAACGGGTCCCCATTCACCATCTGCAAAGAGCAGGGAGGAGAGCAGAGCGTCAGCCATTTCCACAAGCCCAGCGACACCGCCAATCACGTCTGATCAGGTGTGTGAGCTGGCAACATCGCCTGTGCCCCTGGAAGCACTGCTGGAGTATAAGGTGATGTCTGTAGCCTAATTCCTTCAACTACAACTGACGGACTGCTCATAGACTGCGAGAGCGAGTGCTTAAGGCCAATTTCTCTTCCCTGGACTGAGCCTGTCTCTGTTGGCAGTACTGAACTCTTAGTTTTGATTTTCCCACCCTGCCTCACACTCCCACCTCCCTTGACTGTTTTAAAACTGCCTGTTCCAAGTCTGCAAGTTCAGTGCCAGCCTAGAGACCAGTTCCTGGATTTTATACCTGTTCCATGTTAACCTGTTGTGCCTGTCTGTTCTCACCCATCTGTACTGCTCAGGACTCCAGCTTTGCATGCACTGCCTTTCCTCAGTCCTTCGGCTCCCTCTTTGATCATCATTGGATCGCCTCAGTCAGTGAATTCGTCAGTCCTGTCCCAGTGGGTCGACCCAGTCCACATAGGACCTCCGGTAAGGTACACCACTCCTCCTAGGTCTGTCGAGCAGTTGGATCAATCGTAGTGCCTCCCTCCCTCAGCTCCACTTAGGGCTGTTGTCCCTTTGGGTCCACAAGGCTTCCTTGTCCCTCTGGCTCCACCTTGGTCAGTCATCGCTCTGTCTACTGCATGGACTGCCGGGCTTCAGCTTTGCTTTGTCCCTCCAACCCTTTGGCTTCATCGGCCTCCTCCTTCCCTTCAACTCCGCCTTGGTCCTCGGTCGCTCCGCCCTACCCTTCAGCACCTGCGTCATGCCCGGTCCATGCAGTCCTGTGGTTCCACCTGGGTCTCTACAACCAGCTTTGTTTTAGTCACTCATCCCCCTGGTTCCAGCTGCCAAGCCCCTACCTGAGCCCATCCCAACCCCTCTATTGAACTCTTGTGTTTTTGTTGTTATTTGTAAGGTGTGAAGATGCACCTTGATGGGGGTAACACGTTAGGGATAATCTGAGTTTGTTTAGGTTGGTTTTGTATTATGTTTCAGTTCTGTGCCTCGGTTTTCTCTCATTTCTGTTTCAGTTTGTCTTGGTTACAAATGGTTGATTAAGTGTTTTCACATTTCTTTGATTGGTTTGTTCTGTCTATTTAAGCCCTTTTTCTTTCAGTTCATTGTCAGTTCTACTTCACATTAAGTTGGTTTCTCTATTTATGTGTTTATTTTGTTAATAAAACAAGTGCATTTAGATCCTTTTCTCCTCATTGTTGCAACCAATTTGTGATAACTCCTAATTGCTGCTTATTAACAGTCAGTAAGGTAGTTAAGTTAGGTATTGGGTAGGATTAAGGGATGTAGAATATGGTCATGCAGAATAAGGCATTAATGTGCTTTACAAGTACTAATAACCACCAGCCAATTTCCAAGTAAATGCATGCTGATAAGCAACTAGTTAATAGTAAGAATTGGAACATAAACTAAAGTGTTCCCAATTACCTTGTCATGCTTTAAAAAAGTACACTTATTTTGATGAATAACATAAAGCATATGAAGTACCTAGATGTACTAAATTGCAACATCATCATTAGAACTGTTTAATTACAAATATTTAAATACATGACCATAAGATAAATGCTTTACAGTACATTTGACACTTTAAACATATTTCAAAGACAATAGAAGTAATTATGAATTTACATAAAAATACACACTTAAAGGGCCTATATGCAACTTTTCCCCCAAAATAAACGTAACAATAGCCTTTTTATTTTACCATTTATGACTCAAACATCTCCTGTTGAGCATACTGACACCTTGTCCGCTCACAGTGGGTGCACCTATAAGCCTGTATCCTATTTTTCCTATTTTCTGTCGGGTCGGATTTTTCCCGCGCTGTCTGCGGATGTGACGTCAAGCGCGTTCATGTTAAACGTTTCAGATCGTGACCGCTAGTCAGCAAGTAGCCTACACTCGCAAACTTATCTCAAACAATATATGTATTTGACTGTTCTTACCTCTGTAAACATAATGTTGACCTCCTTGCAGCAGATGACTTGTGAAGTATGCACGAGCGCTGCGAGAGCGAGCAGAAAGGAAGAGCAGTTCTGTTTTTTGGCCACAGGTGTCAGTCGCGAGTTTAAATTTCAGAAAATCACATATAGGCCCTTTAAGTGGGTCAAAAAAGCACACTGAAGTTCAGCTAATTGCATTTAATATTAATATAAACTATAATACATCTTCTTTCAATTTTAAGTGTTCAACAGCATTACATAAACTTGAGAATATTGTTATTCGTATATTATTTCTGTAAAAAGTAAGCTAAATTATAGGGGACATCACCAACGGGCCGGAGCGCGTTGAGTGTTTTCTGTTAGAATGGTGTCGTGGTAGCGGCCCCCAAGTTAATAACTAATGATCTTTGCAACGAAAGTGAATCAATCGATCAAAACTAACTTTAGCTGGACAATAACTTTATTCTAGAGCTGCTGTAAAGCCAAAACAATCTCTGTTACTGTAATTTCCTATTATCATGCTGCTTTGAAACAATCTATATTGTTAAAAGCGCTACATAAATGAAGGTGACTTGATTTCACTTCTCAACAAATTAAATTTTCTGGCTACAATCTTGCCAAAATGCGACTAATTAGGCGATTTTGATCTATAAAATCAATAAGACAATGACAATAAAACCCACTGCCCTTGCGATCCGTGTAATTTGACCTTAGCAGCTGAGAGCTCACAATGCCCCATTAGTATTCGAACGGAAGGGCGGCATGAACTATGCAGCTCAAAAGGTCAACAAAGTATGCCCCATTATACAGGCAAACAAGATATACCAACATAATCCTCTGTTATAAATTTAACAAATGTACACATTGTAAAGAAATGTGATTATGCTTATATGATGCTAACTCAGGTAATTCCTGACCTGTCAAGTAGTTTCTGTTCATCAGGACAGATGTGACTGGCAGAGTTTTCCTCAACTTGTGTATAAACCAAAAACCGGCCGCAGGTCTGTTCTGATAGGGTCATGGACAGCAGGGAAACAATATTAAATGCTTATAAAACATGATATGTATCAGATCTCCATTCATTGGGTGCAAATAGCTGGCAAGTTTAGGATAGCAAAAAAAAACATTTTTTTTGTTTGTTTGTTTTTTAAGTTGCCAGCCAGCGCCATAATTTTGGATCATTTTCACAAAACTTTCACAGCCCCCTGAATATTTTGTGCAGAGCCTGCTTTAAAACAGAAAACTCCGTTAGCTTCATGCATTCTTTTTTATCAACAATTGAATGTGGGTAATTTTCATTTTAAAAAAAAGCAACATTTGAGCTGAGAACAGCTGAGAAAATCTTATTTTTCCAGATAGGATTCAGAACGAGTCCATCAACACCCCAAAACGTGCACAGTCTTATACCTCTTCATTTTATTCAGTAACATTAGGCAATTTCGATTTATATGATTAATGGTTGATGATCGCGTTAGATTACATACAGTGCGTAAGCAATGCTTCTATCACTTGTTTCTGTTTCTTTTCACTTGTTTTTGGATACGGAGATTCTCTAATCTTTCAGAAGATGTTTAGTAGCGCCCCTACCCTATAACAGTGAAAATATGGATTGCCAGAAAATTCCACCAATGGAGGGGAAAGAGTTCAAATGGAGGAGAAGAAGCTTACAATTTATTTTGATTCATAGAACATTTTTGCTACTTTTGTACAATTTTGCTACATTGGGTTGCCAGTGTTGATGTCCAATGTAAAATCTGTGTCGAAAAGCATAACCAGAACTAATGGATTAGCAGACAGCGCATGCATAACAAGCAAGGACATTTTTCAAACGGTAATAATCATTACTATTCACTGCGCTTGCTTGGTTGACACTCACTGGAACACATTGGCTTGTTGACTGAAACACTGGATGGAGATCTGATACACAAAGACATTACAAGCTCGAATAACGCCTGGACAGAATTCAACCTCTGAAACATTAGACCAACCTCAGCTCCATGTGCTTACAATTTACCAACAATTATCAGGTGCATTAGCTAAACTTGGCACGCTTCTGCCAGTCTGTCAGATGTCCAAGTGCAGCTACCTGGCTCTTATGCTCAATTGAAATCAAACAACAGAGCTAATTTGTCACAATCAAGAGATGGAATCAAATCGCTTGTCAGCACTAAATGTAGTGTGTAGTGACTGCAGTAGGCCAAAAGTTGCATCGCGATCAGTTAAAGGCCCGCCAGAACCAATGACGTCCACTGATGTCATACTTGGCTTGATACATTATAAGGAACCAACTGTGAATGAGATTTGAGAGCAAGATTTTCAGGTCACTGAAACTACCCCAGTAGTTTAGTTAGAAAAATTGGTAATGCGAACCCGGGAGTGCACTGGCGTACCAAACCCGAGACTACCTGGTCTGAGTTTGTTTGCACTCGAAATGGCGCGATTCACGTGAATGTGAAAGCAACGCACTTGTTCAGGAAGTAAATCAATAAAAAAAAATCCAGAGAAACAAAGAGCATGTCATTGACCTAACTACTTTAATCGATCTGTTCCTCATACAAAGCTTCCATAGACTTCAGAGCACTTGGGATAATGTGCACGAGTAATATTTATGATATGTTTATGGAGCTTGAGAGCCCCTGGTTACCATCTTTTCACATCATTTTAACCTTTAAAACATCACAGACAGTTAAGTTTAGTTCAGCAGACTAAACATTTTTGGATGAGAAAACCAAATATAGCATTTCAGATGCGTACCATCAAAGCCAAAAGTGCAATTACAGCTCATTATATATCAGCGTGCGCATTCCATTATGATGTGGCCGCTCTGATCAAAAAGCAGGTTTAGTTGGAAGCTGCAGGAGTATGTGGTGGTGATTATGGTATGGCGTTTCCATGACAGAGCCAATCTTGTATTAACCTTCTGCTGCTGCTGCTGAAGATGCTCGCTCTACCAAATCCATGGCTTTATTCATCTGCAGCTGATGCTTTGAGCCCCATTCACCTCAGCTGCACTCTGGGAATCCAGCTGGTCTCTGGATGCTCTTTGAGATCCATGGCAAACACTTTGAGGGGGGGCAACAATGAAGCACACACACAGCCTGCGGATGGGGGTGGTTAAGGCTCTTGAAGACACAATAAAGACGGATGAGGACTCTAAGGGGGCAACATGCGGTGGATTTCACGCGGTGTAAATCATTAATAGGTTTCTCCTATTACCTTAAGACCCCTGTTATTAAAAAATATATGGGTGGAGAATGAGATTATACTGCTCATCATCGCTACTTAGACCTTAACTAGCTATCCTTTAAACAAATGGAGGAAAATCTCATTAACATCATCATTTTATTCAATACTGAGGCAATTGGGAGAAGACCTAACACATTAATCTGTGCTCTCAAAACTCTTCCTGCATATCTACAGATTGTACTTTGTCAACGGTAGAAAGGTTCTTCAAATTTAGTGGTTACCAAATTTGACTAACCAAACGTTTCCAAACAGGTGTCCTAAACACTCCCTTTGGCAGGGCAAACAGATTGTCCCTGTCCCACCCAATATTACTCATTGGCGGAGACAATGTTGCTATGCTGGTAATGATGCACGAAATAATAGAACATTTAAAGTCACCATGTAATCAAAATTGACAATTCTTATTTTTTTAAATGATCTCTCTTGCAGCAACATCTCTTCTCTGATGACGTATTAACCTGTCATTCAAATGAGATCGACCAATAGCAAACCACAACCATCCAATCAATTCCCAATGCACAAAATCAAGTCCCGCAGATGTAAGTCACACAACAGGGAAGACAAGACTATAACAACTTCTGTAAAAAGAAGTAAAAAATAAATAAAAAACACTTAGCTATTAGTTTGACACCAAGAAAGTTTGTAAATATTTTTGTCTTCATTTTAAACGTCTTTTTGGACATATGGTGTAGCCTAGGTGTGTTCGTGTTGTATTTCTTTCAAATAATGTGTAATATACAGACAGTAACAGAGAAAAAGAAGAAACAGACAGGAAAAAGAAGAGCTCAGTAGCCTATTGTTTGTAGGCTACATTAAATGACAAAAACAGCGGCAGAGAAATAGGTCCGTGGCAAAATGATTATTATACTGTATAGTGACTAATAATGATGCTACTTTACAAGGTCATAATATTGTGACATACAGTGAAATCAGTTATAGGCATCCTTACTAATAATAGATAATACACAAACTGAAATAGAATCTGTTTTCGGCAACAACAACAACAAAATGTGCGTAGGCTAATATAAAGGTGTCGTACGCTCAACTTTGACACTTTCAATTTCAAATTTCACAGCGCTGAAACAAAGATCAAACGCATTGCAGAAATATTAAAGTTATCCACTCACCACAGCTGAAATGAAGACAACTATAATTGATCATTAATCATTGGCATTAGACAATATTATCTTTAGGAAACAACATCCTTTAATATGGCTTTCTCTTCAAGTACACGTCGTTCTCTCCTCGAGCGCAGAACGCCAACTGACCATAATGAGCCAAAGCGCGCGCTGAAACCACACCTCCACCCTCTCCAAAATCTTTAACTGCCCACTGAAGAACTGAAGAGTTGTTATTCGCATTCCTGTCGATATTATTCACATTAACCAGCTGCTGTTCACATGAATAATGTTACTTCACACACTGTTTCTTTACTGTCTCAGCGATGTCCGATTGTTTTTAGTCGGATATTTTCAAAGAATCTGATTAATCATTTCACAAAATCAGACTGATCTCGAATGAATATCGTTTCTTTATGAAGCGATGAATGATTTTATTTGTAGTGGTCTGAGAGGGATTGGCAGAAATCAAACTTGATTTATCCGTGAACAACATTATTTTTAAAATCACGTGCCCTCGTAATAATTCCCCATCCCTTGTGCAGCAAAGGTCTCTTCTCTTCTCTGATGAGGTGTTTACTGGCACGAGGGCAACCTGTCATACAGCTACATGAGATACATGAGATCCACCAATAGCAAACCACAACCATCCAATCAATTGGATAAAAATTATCCGGTCCACCTTCCTTTTTTTCTTTTAAAAAAAGCCATTTCAGTTGGATATTTGTCACAATAGGGAAGAAAAGACTATCATAACCTTGTTTTTTTTTTAACTTTTAACTTTTAACCTTTTTTCCCAATCCATCCGCCCTCTACCCACCCACAAATGTGATTCTATGATAATGTACTCTCCCTTGTGTCATTCCAAATTTGAATGACAATGACCTACTTTCTTCTGTGGTCCTATAAGATCATTAGAAATCACACTGTATGACATGGATCTAATAAACTTACATATAGACTATATGATCAAGACACCTATTAAAAACGCTTTTTTTTTTTAAAGGTGGGGTATGTGATTTGGAAAACGACCGGCAAAATACACAAATCAAATGGTCCTACCTTCTTTCCTCCAACACTGGCCCTGACTGGGTCACATGCATTGGGGGGAGGGGGGTATGGTACGACCGTTTGATTGATGAACTTACTGTCCAATGATTCTAGGTGGTCTTGGAAATGATTGGCTGGAGTTTTTCGAGTCCTGCCAGTTCCACAGGTGATTAAATTGCTAAATTTTCATTTTAGTGCTTCTAACTCAGTGGCTGTAAGTAGGTTAGGAATAGGATTTCAAGTTATTTTGAAAAAATGGACAAAAAAGAGAATCACATACCCCACCTTTAAGATTCTGGTGGTTTCACGGTATATCACAGTTTCTCCACTGAACCTTTATTGTGGTTTATTTTACTGGCAGGAATACAGAGAATATAAAAACACTGTCTAAGGAAAAATAAAAATGTACTTTAAAAAATAATGACGCGTTGTATAGTATAGTTGTATACTTGTTTATCACATAGACTACACCACTGGCTACGACGCAAGTTCGTATAGAAGAATAAAATGTTATCAGCATGCGCTAGTGGTAAACAAATAGAGCAAAATGAATTGAACTTCATTTTCAATTGTTTTTATGTGCGAGGAGGAAGTGAAAGAGGAGAATATGGTCTACCATCGCTAGGTAAAAACTTGGTGTGCCAATTTGGCAAATTGAGCTTGAGGTAAGTTTTAGCTGGATGTCGCGTTGATCAACACACCAATTTTCTGTTGCCTTTTTATTTTCTAGTCAGTAGACGTTGGTCGTAGACCCTGTCTGAAAATTATCTCTGGCTATCTTTAATCGCAAGACCATGACAACGTCCATCTTTAAACCTCTCTCACTGATGTAGAACCACCGTTTAGGAGAGGCGACCACAGAAATCGCCACTTTTTCATCTTTCATCCGGGACAGCACAAAATCATACAATGTGCATAACACAACATTATTGTATGACTTATGAAGACTTAAAGATCGTCAAAAGCATTAAAACTCATTCACTCTTGTTTTATTGATAAAACATAATCAATATTCTTCATACATTCTCCTCTGTCTTCAGTAGAAGTGAGAAACGCGTATGCTGTGCCCTATTTCTTTAATGTTCTTAAAGGCTGGCTGTGTAGAGACGAAACAATACACACATCTCTGTAAACACATATTAACTAATGTGTTAACAAGAGAAGCCTGATTTCAATTTCTACAAGACACTTCAGGCTCTCTCAAAACAACTTCCAGACCGTCCTGTCCAAAACCCACGTAAACCCATTTAAGAATGTTAATGAAAACGCATTGCCGTCATGTCTAATGGTCAACAACAAATTAAAATGAGATTTTCGATTTTTAAAACATGTACACTTATGCAAAAATGTGTATCTTGAAACAACCCTTTGACCTCTCGTCTCACTGAGATTCAAACCCAGCCAGCCAGCCAGACTGATATTGTCCATGCTTGACTGGTTAAGTCTTTTGCTGGAAATGGTCTATTGTTATTTCTGCCATTGCATTTCTTTTCATTGAGGTCAATGTCTGTTTAGAGGGTTCTTATTCACATACACACGTGTGTTTTGTCCTAGCCTGCAGCCCTAGCAGTGTCCGCTGATCACACAAACACTATTACCTACAACATTATTACCCCCGGCCTCCACTCTGGATCGGCCACATTGCAATCTGAGTGCAACATTTCACATCTTCCACACCTTGTTAATGTTAATAGCGATCGCTCACAACACACCGAATCATAGCCGAGAGGCCCGAGAGTTAGACATCTCAAGAGCAGGGACTTATAATCATATCATGCGATGGAAACAACATCAGAGACCTCATGGGAAACAAACTGCCCGCAGTAGATATAGCCAATTAGAATTATTATTCATGTTTTACTCCACTGAGGCAGAAAGAAACTCATAATGAGTCGTATTGAGACTGAGGATAAAGGAAGATTGAAGTTTGCACAGTGGGATTTGAAGAAGGATTAAAGGAATTGTTGTTAGGGAAGTTTAATAAAAGCCTCAGACGGGTGGAATTATTCTTATTCAGAAACAGTTCCATGTTCTAAAAAAAATTCATGATGTTTGGTTAACAGTTCTTTAATGTATACATTGCGGACATGTTACACTATAGAGAAAAAATGTTTTAGCTGAATTGTGAGTTGATTGACGGAATTGTCGCTTAAAATGACATCTGCAAAAAAAACGACAACAATCAAATAAACTCTGAAGAATCTTTTGTACTGAAGAAATTATTCTCTTATGTAAATGACTTTTCAGACAGTGCATCTAAAAAAAAATTCTATGCACATAAGTTTTTGTGTATACACAAATCCGGCGAAACACGGAAGTAAAGCAGCGCCGCCATTACTGCGGGCCTTGCTGCTAAGGAAGTAGCGTTGGTCCCGTAGGCGGCTGTAGCAGATGTTAGCTGTACCAAATGTTATTTCTTTGTAGTTTTTTTAGTACGTATGCTGTCCTGCCGGGAAGAGCGTGTTGTGTGGTTGGCTGTTTTAACAACAAATAAAACCGTTTGTGAAATTCACAAACCTTTGTTGCGCATTGACTGCATGTTTACGGCCATACGGATTACACAGAGTTCCTGGTGCGGGCGCGGGCGGTAATGCACTCACTCTGTGTGTGAATTCTGTATGCTGGCAAATCCTCTAATTTTAACAAACAAAGTGTATATATTATGAAAGATTCATTGTGCAGTCAGCTTCATTGATAATATCAGATGTGTGAGATCGCGATGGACTGTCAGCTTTTTAGGAATTATTCAGGGAGCGCACTTGCGCGCATTCAGTCATGCAAACCATGCACGCAGTAGCTGCTTGCTTTTATAACAGTGTGGTCTGTGTGTTAATGCTTTAATAACAAATCATTTATCATGAGTATTTATGCTGATGTGTATGGTGGCGACATGTAGGCTAACTTTAATCTATTTGGAGGTACAGAAAAAAAGTCACGCTTATAATATGTAATATGTCGCAGCGCCCAAAAATTCTCTGGCCGCGCCACACTTACTATAGAACCGGCAGGAATCAAGCGCGTCTCGAGGAAGTTCATGCAGTCGTGTCCTCATATCTATAGGCAAATAAACAGCTCGAGCGTGTGTGTTAAATGAAACTGCGCGTTGACTGCACCATTCATTCACACAGAACACGTAGGATTCGTATTTGTAAATGTAAATGTAAATGTATTTTATTTATATAGCACCTTACATCGACCGATAGGTGAACCAAAGTGCTTCACAACAGATTAAACACATTTAAAACAACAACACACCAATAAGAAAGATACAATAATAAATGAGAAAAAGAAAGAAAAAGATAAATAAAATAATAAAATCAATATAAATGAGCCATCACATTACTAGGTACAAAACGCCACTTTAAAAAGATGCATTTTAAGTCTTGATTTAAAAAGGCCCAGGTCAGTAACGATACGCATCTCACTGGGTAGCTTATTCCAGAGCTTAGGTCCAGAAACCGAAAAAGCGCGGTCACCCCAGTGTTTCAGTTTTGACCTGGGCACTTCCAACATAAGTTGATTGGACGACCTCAATGTCCTACCATAATTACGAATGGTCAGCATGTCTAAAATGTAAGATGGGGCAAGGCCATTAAGAGCTTTAAAAACAAACACTAAAATTTTATACTGAATTCTAAAATGTACCGGGAGCCAATGGAGAGAATAAAGAATCGGAGTTATGTGGTCTCGTTTTTTAGTGCTCGTTAACAGGCGGGCAGCTGCATTTTGGACAAGTTGGAGACGGTCAACAGAGGACTGGGAAACACCAATATACAGGACATTGCAGTAGTCCAGTCTAGAGCTTATTAAAGCGTGAATAGCCTTCTCAAGGTCATGACGGTTTAAAAACGATTTTACCTTTGCCAGAAGGCGCAGTTGAAAAAAGCTCAATCTAACAACATTATCAATCTGTTTGTTGAATTTAAAGGAACTATCAAAAATCACTCCTAAGTTCCTTACCGTCTGTCTGGCAGTTGGAAACCAGGGACCAAACCCGTTAGACACAGATTCTCCAAACACAATATATTCAGTTTTATCCTCATTTAAGTGCATAAAATTTTGGGCAAACCACTGCTTAATGTCCGTGATGCAGTCAACTAAGGTACCTTGTACATCACCAGGCTTCAATGGCAGATAGATTTGCAGATCATCTGCATAACAGTGAAAAGATAAGTTGTGTCTGGCTATAATTGACCCTAGCGGTAGCATATATAATGAAAACAAAATAGGGCCAAGAATGGAGCCTTGCGGGACTCCACAGGAAAGAGAAGCACAAGAAGAAGACAAATCCCCCATCATCACAGAGAAAGTTCTATTTGATAAGTATGACATAAACCACTTAAGTGCAGTGCCATGAATGCCAACATACTGCTCCAGGCGTGACAGGAGGATTGTATGGTCTACCGTGTCAAAAGCTGCTGTGAGGTCCAGCAGCACTAAGGCAACAGGACACTTGTTATCTACAAAGAAAGCAATGTCATTGTGTACCTTTAATAATGCAGACTCAGTGCTGTGGTGAGACCTAAATCCGGACTGAAATTTTTCAAGGACAGAGTTGTTTTCCAAAAAGGGTTTTAACTGTATGAAAACAACTTTTTCCAAAACTTTAGAAAGAAATGGAAGATGAGAAACAGGTCTAAAATTAGATAGCAGTGTAGAGTCAAGGTTAGGTTTTTTAAGAAGGGGCATGTTTTAAGGCAGCTGGGACGGTTCCTAGACTAAGACAGCTATTCATGAAAACCACAAGCCCAGGCCCAACAACGTTAAAAACCAGTTTCAGCACTCTAGCAGGTATAATATCAAATGGACAATTTGTAGGCTTCAATGATTTCACTATCTCGCCAAGGGAAGATAGAGAAACTAACTCAAACTCCTCAAACACAGCAGAATGAGCTGGAGCAACAAAAAATTCCTTATTAAAACCTTTCCTGGTACTCTGTCTAACAGAGTCAACCTTATCAACAAAAAAGTGAAGAAAATTTTCACAGGTGATAGTTGAGACATTAGCAAGAGCAGAAATTGGTGGGTTCACAAAAGAATTAATTGTAGTAAACAGGACCCTGGGGCAGTGACTGCTGTTAGAAATTAAATCAGAAAGATACTGAGATTTTGCCTCTCGTAGGGCCCTCTGGTAATCAGCAAGACCGGCCCGCAAAATGTCCAAAGAGATTTTTTTTGCAGTTTATCCCTTTTCCACTTCCTTTCAGCCTGCCTACAACGTTGCCTAATGGTACGAGTATTATCATTAATCCAAGGATCCGTTGTTGGTTTAGCCGATTTATGCCGAAAAGGGGCGATAGTGTCCAGAATCCCGGAGCAGGTAGAATGGAAGAAAGAAAGAATCTTGTCTGGACAGATAGGAGAAACCATGCCATTCATGGCAAAAAACTCAGAGTTTCTGAATGCAGCAGCGAATTCATCAGCTGTGGTTGAAGTGATGATGCGACGCTGGCACGATGGAGCCAAAGACATTTTCTTTTTTTTCCAAATACTATTTAAACAGTATTATTTGCGGGGTATAGTATTATTACAAAACAATAGGGGAAACAGTAACACTATTTGCAACTTGTGAAGCTTGTGAACATATTAGCAACACAGCTAGTAATGACAGCGTTCGGTTTTATTGTTGTCATCAATTAATACACGTCTTACATTACATCAGGCTGACGCATTTTTACATTAATACAGTGTTGTCAATAAATTAGCTTTATCGGTAAGTTTTGGCCACTACCTGACATAATCTACCCAATGTTCCCTTTCACAAGACATTTTCTTTCATGAGCAGGATCCGCGCTTTCATTGAAATGTCATTAGAGGCACCGGCAAGTGCCACACCGTCACTCTTAGCAGGCCCGCAGTAATGGCGGCAGGCAAGATGGCGGCGCCCATAGAGTTCACGGCGGATTTGTGTATAGACCCCTTATCAGTTGGTAAACATGGTGACGTTTTTCTGTGGGCGGAGCTTAGTTGGCTGCAGAACGATCCCTCTGGCCGCTTCCCTAACGTTATTTTGCAAGTTTTGTTAGCTTGTTTTTTAACAATGACTGGAGAAAATCCGGTTTTATCTTAATGTGCAAGGTCACTCAGTGTCCAGGACCGCGATTTTTATTTGCAAAAGTTAATTTTAACGGACGGAACCAGACGTAAAAAACGTTTAACGGCTGACCCGTACACGCTCACTCAATGGACGATCTGACAGGATTAACGCTACCTCCGGTTGAGTGGCCTGACTTCTACACCTACCTGATAGAGAAACCGAGCGTAAAGAGAAACTGAGGGCATATAAATCTTTAGATGCCTATAACTATGTGCTGAATGGTCATGTACAAGACTTGTGTGTACGATCAGCAGTTCTGCAGAGCCAGCGCCGAGAAGACAACAATGTAAACAGTGACAGTACGTGCAATGTTAATGATGTGATATTTTCGAGAAATAAAAATTCCAGATACAGCATACTCATTTTTCATTGATTCTTGCACCCAACAACACATCAAGATGACATTTAACAATAATAATAATCATTTAAGCTCCTTATTATGTAGCCGAATCTGTGCTGGTTTGTATTAGCCGTCTGCAGTTTTCCGTTTGTTTTGCCTCCAGCTAGCGCCGTGACGTAACTGTGACGTCGGCTGATAAGGGGTCTATATCACTGTGTTTCTAAAAAAAAAAAATTAGACAATAAACTGACACTTTATTGAACCGGGAACACTTCCCATAAATCCTGATGTACTTTGTTCATCATAAGAAGGATGGCGTCTACGCTAATATTAGTCTCTCTGTTTATCCCGAGTTTTACCGCAAAACACCAGATCAGGAAAAACTATCGCATGGACACGACGACAACGCATCCCTGAAGTGCCAGCCACATCAACACTGTGAAGGCCTCATGGACACCTCAACAAACTCATCTCCATACCGACGGCATGACTCCGACCCCCAAGATGGAACTGGCTAAATATTGTGAAAGTTCTGATTCAATCTGACTTCTGACTTAAAATGCTGCCTGAATCATAATCATACACTGTTCATTCGTAGGCCAAAGGAGGACTGGCCCCCGACTGAGTCTGGGTTCTCCCAAGGTTGACCTTTTCAACGTAATTGCGTATTACGTGACGTCACAGAGCAAGGCGAGCATTTGTGCTTATAAAACAAACTTTTTTATTTATTTTTGAAATGACACATCGTTTCGCTAGATAAGACCCTTATTCATCGTCTGGTATGGTTTAAAGCCCTTTGAAGCTGCACTGAAACTGTCATTTGGACCTTGAACTGTTTGGGGCCCATTGAAGTCCATTATTATGGGGAAAAATCCTGGAATGTTTTCATCAAAAACATTAATTTCTTTTCGACTGAAGAAAGAAAGACATGGACATCTTGGATGACATGGGGCTGAGTAAATTATCAGCAAAAGTTTTTTAAAAAGTGAACTAATCCTTTAATTCAGATGTTACCATTTTTTCAGTGTTCCCTATTTAGAGGAAGGGGAGGGGCTATGAGCACTAAAGTTAGCATCAACATCACATGTAGCCTATCTGAAATCATTTCCTTCAATTGGAAAATGGTGAATGCTACTGTAAAAAAAAGTGTTGTGACACCTTTCTAAAATCCCTACAGTAGATGAAAGAATGCATGTTAGTAGTAAGGTGTGCATTGTGTAGCACATCATTTAGAACAGAGTACCGACTCCTTAATGGCAAGTGAATTTGGAATTTGAACCATAGAGTCCCCCTCTTGTGAAAATCAAGCTTTTAATGTGTCTGAGTGTTTTTAATATGCTTTAAATAGACAAGCCATGTGCAAATTCTTAAGTCAACACCATTGCAGAGTATTTTCTCTTTAAATCTTCGGTGAAACAAAGATGCGGTTTGAAATCGAACGTGTTTCTGACGTCACAATCTTACAGTACCTTGTAACCAGTCATGCCAACGTGCCGGCGGGCTTTAGCATTTCTTTGACAGCGAACTTGCAGGGGGGTCTCGAGAGATGCCATGTTATCCTGGTATATTTTTCTGTTGATATGAAAATACTGGTAAATTTAGCAATATGGAAGTATGATGAATATTACGATGTTATTATGAACTATATGCCTTTCTCCACTGACGTTCTGAATTGTTCAAAGCGTTTCTGATGTTTGTTAGAAGGGAGTCGAAATGCCGAATGAGAACATGGTTTGTGTAACATTAGCAACACATTATTAGCTGGTTGATAATATTTAAGAAATGGCTAATCACATGTATTACCGTTATGTATACAACGTTGTAAAGAGCGACACTATCAACCAGCGTTTACCTCAGGAAGTTGGCCGAGTGAATCTCTGAGCTGGTTTGTCTAGGCAGGAATCATCCTATGCCTAGACAGAGTGAATTTTACATTGGGAAAAAGTGTATTATGGAACACACACAGCCAAAGACAAATGATCATGTGAAAGAGAGAATATTATAAGAAGTATGCTATATGGAGTCTCACCCTTAACCATGGAACTCTTCCCATATAATTACAGAGCTTCAACAACAATTCCCTGGAAAATGAACAAACCCGTCACAGGCTTTTTTATTTAATTTAGAATGAGCATTGGATTCTTTTATATACTATTATGAGTCAAACCAGAAGAATGAGTCGCGAGTGTTCTGCACTGTGGTTTACAGTGAGTCACAGATCAAAACCACATTCCCTCTAAGGAATGCACAGGAACCTCAGCATCTCTCCAAAACCTACCTTCAGCTGGCCAATGAATGAGCCAATGCCACATTGTAGGAGGAAGAACGTACAGTACATTTATGAAGCTCTGGTTTAGTTGGTGGAGCATTTTCTAATGCTTCAATATCTACATAGAAATGGAGCTTTAGCATAAGTTCTGCCAGGAAGACTCAATTGCTAGGTCACTTATTACCTTCTCATCTATCCAATCGCGTCTAATACTTGCGGTATAAAAGACCGGTACTTACACATGTCTGAGTTCGCAGATGCTGACCGCTTCCATTCACCTCCATCCTCCCCCAACCATCTCACCAGGATGGTCCCTTCCTATACCTCCCAGGGAGTCGGCTGCGCCCCTGCCTTCGTCTTCAGGCAGGAGTCCGGACCCTCGGATTGCGAGCTATGGACTTGCTATGCCAAAGAACTTTATTGCTTGCTGGGCTATCAATAAATGTATTTATTGATACAGTATTTATTCTCCCGAGTCTTTCTGGTAGAACTGGGAAATGTCACCAATTCAAGTTGAGACGGTCACATGATCTGAATTAGACATAAGCACAGATGCAGCGAGGGTCAAATAGCCATGGCAATTTTTAAATGTCAAATATTGTTTAAATTATTTCATTAACATTTTTGAAGGATTTTGAACGCATTAAGTCACCTCTGTCTGCAATTATGATTACCGGTAATCGTATTTATCGTAATCGTATATTAATCGTAATTATGTAAAAGCCGCACTGTGCAGGAACCTTCCAAAACTTCCTCCCTGATATGCATGATATATAGCCTACAGTATTGCAGTTCGGACTGTATTATATTAAGTTTGGATTGTCCTTTATATTAAATGTGTTAGGTTGGGTATAGATTATAGTGCACAGTTTCTTAACCCATGTAAAAACTCCTTTCATTTTCTCCAGAGAGAAGTAGTTTTTTTTATAGATAACTTGCAAACCTTTAAAGACAGACCTGTGTGAGCTCCGAGGTTGTAAATTGATGGTATATGCTTCAGTTGAAGCCATCTGTTCACATAATATCAATTTATAATTTAAAATAATAATGTTTAACTGAGGAATTCCTCATGAAAACTACATTACCCATGATGTTGTACAGAAAATTACACCAATTAGAGATTCACGCAAGCAAATCACATTATTAGTCTCCGCCTCCACTCAATCACACCAGCTCGGACTACCTGATCCAATTCAATTGTAGCGCTAGATATTTTGACTGGAACTGACAAAAGACAGTTGTGTAGTGTAAAATAAGAGTTGTATACTGTGTGGGCGGCATTACGTTGAAAAGTAATTTTAATGTAGTGTCTATTTACAAATAGCCCACCTTGTGGGCAGAGGCTATTTACACTAACTCCTCCCACCATTGTCTGGTTGAGCCAGACAAACAGAAGCAGTGGAGTAAGGATAGTGGATATGATTTTTTTTTACGTGACCAACCCGAGTTTGAATCCTCCTTTTTCCCATTCCGATCCCATTCTTTTTCCTTTTGCCATTGCATATTAGCTTAGAGAAGCATTTATTTTAAATAAAAAAATACTCTAAATATGATGTGGTATCCTTGATCGGACGGATCAACAATGGCCAGTGGTGCAGCGCATATTGTTAACAGGCTCAAAACCCCTCAAAACCTGTTCCACAGGTTCAATATTGGGGTTAGGGGTAGGTCTAGGCAAGTGTGTAGAATTTAGAAGGGGTGATAGGGATACGTCCCTATAAATATAGAACGATATCTAACACTTGGGCATTGTCACATCTTGCGTTTGTTACAAAACCTGGCAAGTTTTCTCACTGATTTCGATTAGTTTAGTCATATATGAACACAGCAAGCCTGTGGAGCTGTCGTCTATCCATCCTGAAATTATTTTATTATTATTTTTGTACATTTTTTAAACAATTAAATTAATTTAGTAGTAACAATTTATAGAAATTAATTATTTAACAAAACAGTTAGATAAAATTGTTCCAATAGCTTTTTTTGTTCATCTTTGGTATTGAAATTTGTTTAATTTCTCTGGTATTTGTAACAGTTTCTGAAATTTTTGTATCGTGCCACTAACCCCTAGTGAGAAAAATTGGAGGTTGTGATGAACTGAGAATCAAAATTAATTGAAACGTGAGGCCAAATCATAAATTACACATACACTCTAAATAAATAAAGGTTCTTTACTAACATTAATGGTTTCATGAAGAACGTTTAAAATCCATGGAACCTTTCCGTTGCACAGAAGCTTCTAAGGGGAAAACATTTAAAAATGTTCTTCACAGTAAGACATTTTTTATTTTATTTTAAGAACTGTTCACTGAAAGGTTCTTTTGAGAGCCAAAAATGGTTCTTATATGGCATTGCTGAGAAACCCTCTTTGGAACCTGCCTTTAAGAGTGTATTATGAAGGAACCTTTATTTTTTAAGAGTGTATTAAGGCCCTGGTTCTGTTCTGGGGTTGCTATTGTAGTAGAATATATACACACACACACACACACACACACACACACACACACACACACACACACACACACACACACACACACACACACACACACACACACACACACACACACACACACTGTTAAGAACTTCGCATTATCATTAAGTTTCATTGGGCTGGCCACATATGACCGCTCTGGTCTTATAGGAAACATAAAAATACGTAGTATTCCATTCTCCGTCCAACACAGACACTTTCTTCTGTTTACACTGAGTGTCTTGCCTTCTGTCTGACCTCTGTTGTGTGATAAACCGCTGTCTGCAGCGTAACTAGACAGTAACATTGTTATTTTGAGCCCAGGAGACATGAGTTTACCCTCTCTTCACCCTCTCTTCACAAGAAACAATCACAATAAGTTTTCAGTGTGCCTTTTTACACATGGCCGAAGGCTTGCGTTGCTTCCCAATTCACATATCCAATCGAAATAGAATAGTATTAGTGCATCCCAAAATGTATAGTGAATATAAACAGTACGCTAAAGGTGCTGTGCATACTTTGTCTGGAGAATGTTTAACGCGTACATGCTAGTGAAACAGTGAGGTTAAGGAAGTAAAAATCCCAATCATTTTCTCCATTGATTTCTGGGTAATTGATTTTTAACAATAAACCATTAAAGGCAGACTATACTGTGAGCTACAAGGCTATTAAAGGAGTAGTTCACTTTTAAAAAAAACTTTTGCTGATAATTTACTCACCCCCATGTCATCCAAGATGTCCACGTCTTTCTTTCTTCAGTTGAAAAGAAATTAAGGTTTTTGATGAAAACATTCCAGGATTTTCTCCATATAATGGACTTCATTGGGAACCAAACGGTTCAAGGTCCAAAAGACAGTTTCAGTGCAGCTTCAAAGGGCTTTAAACGATACCAGACGATGAATTAAGGTCTTATCTAGCGAAACGATCGGTCAATTAAAAAATAAATAACAAAGTTTAAGTTTTATAAGCACAAATGCTCGCCTTGCTCTGTTCTGTGATGAGCGTTCGTGACTCTCCTGTTCGAACTCGTTCATCAAAATTAACAAATCTTTTTTGAGTCATGACTCGAAGGGTCCTATAAGACCCTTATTCATCGTCTGGAGTCGTTTAAAGCCCTTTGAAGCTGCACTGAAACTCTCATTTGGACCTTGAACCGTTTGGTTCCCAATGAAGTCCATTATATGGAGAAAATCCTGGAATGTTTCAACAAAAAGCTTAATTTCTTTTCGACTGAAGAAAGAAAGACATGGACATCTTGGATGACATGGGGGTGAGTAAATTATCAGCAAAAGTTTTTTTTAAAGTGAACTACTCCTCTAATTGTTGGTATATGCTTTTGTTAAAGCCATCAGCTTGCATTATTTCAACTTATTCTATAACTGTGTTCAAAAGTGGAATTCCTGTTGAAAAACTGACTTGAAAGTTAAGAAAATAAGGGATTTATTAGCCAAATCCTAACATTTACATGCAAACAAAACCATTAAACTGTCTGTCCAAAATCAGTTTAGTGAGGTACCTTCGTGCGCAAACGCTGCCTGCAAAGGATAGGGCAGCAAGGGCAGGCAACAAGTCAGCTGTCTAAGCTTTTTGAGACGCAGCCATTGCTTCAGTGCATAATATAGCCAAATTTAGTAGCATAAGGACATTCATCTGTCAAATTAGACATTTTACTCTATGGTGCTCCCTACAGGCCTTCAGCTGAAAGTGCCTTGACTCTTCTATTCTCATGTAAATGAGTGTCAGGACAGCAGCCGGATTAACTCGCTTTGTGTTTAAAGACAAAAGCTGGCAGCAGCAGATGGCCGAGTGTGATCGGTGTGCTGGACTTTTCTTAAAAATTTTCTGTCTGTGTATACATTCATATACTCATCCCTCACAGATGGCATGATAGAGAACCGCAGCTCTGTCTAGCTTCATTCCATGAAAGACATTTCGCATTTGATTTTATTTAAAAGAAAGATGTTGAAGTGACCAAAAATGAAAATTCTGTCATCATTTACTCATCCTAATGTTGTTCCAAACTCATGACTTTCTTCAGAATCATTTCAAGCACACATGAATATATATTTATGTTTTAATCACATAATCTTTACTGCAAGTCCAAGATACCAAAATATACACACCTCAAACAGTTGCCCTAAAACCGTATTCTGGACAAATGTGGGCAAAATAGTCTTGATTTATTTTAAAAAAAATACTTCCCTTGATCTGAGCGGTACAAGACTTGGCTACTTTTCCTAAGTTTGCCTCCTGAACACACAATTTTTTTTTTGACTCAATTCTACAATGTTAAGTGGGTGAAAAACAAACAAACTCCTTAATCTTGTATTTGGGTCAAAAATGGGCACCCATAGAAATGAATGGGAAAAACTGTAATTTAGAGCATTCTAAAATAAGCCAAAATAAGACACCAGGTGACAGCAAAGTCACTTCATCTTTAGGTTTTAGCTCTAAGAACTTATTGGAATGATATTTTAATGTAGTTAAAAAAAAAAAAAAAACATAAAACATAAAAATAAGCATAATTAAATAGAAAATATGGTACTTTTTGAAGTAAATAAATTCAAAAATACCCCCAAAATAAAAAACAATGATATAACATTTATAATAAATAAAAATTAGGATCACACCTGAGTCCTCTGTGCCCACATTTGTCCACAATTACAGGATTAAGGGCTATAAAGTGAATACGGTTTGAGGGCTACGACATTGCAAAAGTAAATGAAGAGACATAAACACTGAGCAGTGCACTTACATTCATGCTATTTTTCATTTTAAAATGTCAGTGCAAGCTGCTTTTAGTCAAAATATTTTAGTCTGGGACTATGCTTAAGCCTTGTCTGAAAACAAGGGTTAGACTTTTACTCAAGTCGCTTTGGAATTGGTGACTTTTGAATCGCTGTAAGGTATCTGCACTTTTACCTAAGTATGAAAGGACAACAAATAGACAACACAACACAATTTTGAAAGAAACTATTAAACAGACATATTTATTATATTCTGCACTCCTTGAGCATGAATTAATAATAAAATACCAAGTAAACATACAGTAAAATCATATGACATTTATACAAAAATGTACAATACTTAAGACATTAAATTACAGTTGTAAAATGCTAAAATATGTACATCTTAAAAGAGACCGTCATGTAAAAACAGGTAAACAAGACTGCACTCCTAAAAAGATCAAGCACAACAAGTGTGTGTGTGTGTGTGTGTGTGTGTGTGTGTGTGTGTGTGTGTGTGTTTGTGTGTGTGTGTGTGTGTGTGTGTGAGAGAGAGAGAGAGAGAGAAATGTGATTTGGTAACAAACACACGGGCTGACCAAGAGATGTGCATGTACAGTATGAGTGTGTTTGTCCTGTCTGGAATCCAGAATTTGGTGAAATACATATATAGTTTGCATTAAAAAAACAAAGTCAATCCAGACAACCAATGTCATGAGTAATTCACCATTTAAATCAAACATTTGAAATAAAGCATTACATACCGTCTACAAACATGTTCTCACGCTTTTATCAAAACACTGAATGTCAAGCAATACATCAGATAAAACTACAAAGGCCAAACACAGTAACTCATTATTTTTCTCAGTTTCATGATGTAGTTATGCGTTCTTCCTTTGTAGGCCTGAATCTGAATGAAGTGTTTCAGAGAAGCTGCATGTATGTCGAGCAGGAAACCAGTGTTGTACAGACACACATCTGGTTGAGTTGGTGTTTTGTGGGTTGTAACCAGCGCCTATTCACAGGCTGGTCTCTGTGTAGACGGGGACAGCAGGGAACGCGGCGATCGGCACTAAGAGCGACTTGCGCTGGGGCTGAGTCTGAACCAGAGGATTCTGGGCCTGCGACTCCACGGGACTCTCGTGTTGCTCTCCCATCTCTTGCAGCAGGAGCACATTAGCATCTCGCCACTGTCTGTATTTACAAGCGCTCAGAGACGGTTCACTCAAGACCTGCTCTATGGCCTGCAGATCGGCCTCCTTAGCCTGAAATAAAGCAAACAATGAGATGTTGGTTTCTTTTGTGAAACTTTAAATAGAACTTCTTAAAGTTGAAGTGAAGCTGCTTTGTTTGTTTTATCAATACTGCCATCTAGTGTCTGTAGACTAGGGGCAATGACAGATATTAGTGTTCAAGAAAAAAAATGTAATCGAGTTGTGCATGTGCAAAATACTTTGTATTAATATTTGTTTCGACCCCTTATACAATTCAAACTGATATTTTCAATAGAACTGTCAACTAATAAGTTAACATTTCCCTATATCTAGAATACATGTTAATCATTATTTCACACACACACAAATATATATATATATATATATATATATATATATACACACACACATGTTATTCATTATTTCACACATATATATATATATATATATATATATACACATATATATGTGTGAAATAATATTTATTTCACACATATAAATATATATATACACACATATTTATTTTAAGAATTGTATTTACCTTCAGGGGTGCTTTCTATGATACAATTTCCTGCATGGTTTTCAAGTGCTAACAATATTTTAAGAAATTGCCCTGTCATTTACCAATAAAACATAAATATTAAATCTAATAAAAATGAAAATGACAAAATTGTAAATTTTCGAAAGTTGCTTTCAGCACAGATTTAAATCATCCACTGTGATTTTGAAGGTTTAACAGACACTGGCAAATCGTTGTCATTTAGGAATGAGATCGCGTGGGAGTTTGAATCGAAACGATTGTGCTGCTCTAAAAAGTACGTAATAATGAATAAAAAGCTACATAAAATAAAAAAATAAAAACGACAAGAATCACTAATTAAAATGACAAACAAACTTAAATTTTGCGGGACAGTAATTTCTTTTTTTAAAAGAAATTTATACTTGTATTCAGCAAGGATGTGTTAAATTGATGTGATAGAATGATGTGTTAAACAAGTCGATAGAAATCTTTTCTAACATATAAATGTTTGAATAAATGTTTTTTGTAATTTTGTATCATCAATGATCCTGAAAAAGTAAAATATTAAGCAGCAAAACTGTTTCCATTATCGATAATAACCAAGTATCAAATCAGTATACAAGATTAGTCTTCATGCACATGATCCTTCAGAAACCAAAGTAACGATGCTGAAAATTCAGCTTTGATCACAGGAATAAATAATATTTTAAAGTATATTAAAATAGAAAACCTGTCCCACTTGCAGACCTTGCATCCACTCGAACACTTGGGCCAAATACAAAGTCTGCAAGTATGTAGAACTTCTGATTATCTGATGGGACACACTTACATCATAGTATTGTGAAAATGCAAGAGCTTTATTTACACATTTTGATTCAACTTTAAAATGTCTGTTCAGTCCCTATGTGACAAACACAATTTAATTGTGGGCTTCTAATTAAGAGATAAAAATCAAATTGAAAACATTTTACACTACACACACACTCATCTCTGCAAATAATAATTTCCAACACTTAACTACTAAGTTGATTGTAATATTCAAATAATTTAACTTGCACTGGAAAGGTTTCCTAGACAAAATCGGTGCACACGTTCCTGATCATGATGAATGATGAGATACGCTTAGTGTCAAATACCTATCTGACGCGTTATTAAAGATAGTGTGGTTTTAGTGTCTGTTAAGTGTACTGCACTTGGCATTTTTTCGATCTGGGACAGTCTTGCACAATCACTTCCTGTTGCACACATGGGCTCTCGAGTGGCGAAAGTGTGGGTGTTCGGAAAGGCCTGCCTCTTACTAAACACATTTACAGAATGTGCCAGTCATTTGTGCAAGTCAACTAGGCTTCTCTTGGTATATAGAGGAAGTCAAATATCTAGTTAGACAAAACAGCACCAACGAAAAGCGGACACAACTGTACCTACAACTACAAGTCATGATCATTACTAAAACGTCACAATTTTACAATAGTAACAGTAACCGGTTTTATGACAGACATGTTCCATATTGAATCTAACATCTAACGTTTGAACGAGCCCAATCTCACCTTTAAAGTGCTGTTTAAAGCTCGAATGAGGTGCAGTTTGTCATTAACGCTCTCATCTTTGCAGCGTCTAATGAAGGAGGACCTGAAGTCCCGTTTGGTGCTCGGCTGCGGGGCTCCTGTGGGCGACAGGCTCGCTCGCTTGAGGTGAAGATATAACATCTCCATCTCATCAGACGGGGCGCCTGATGAAACAAGATCACAGGAGTATTACATACCAAACTATTTACTGGATTACCACACTTTTTGAGCAATGGATTTCCGTGACTTTTCCAGGAGTTCACAGTAACTGGATAAGGATACAAAATATAGAGAATTTTATAGAGAATTTCAGGTTGGTTTTAGCGTTGAGTTGAGTATAATTAATGGTTTTGCTATTATCTTGTGTACTTCAGAGATATTCACATAATGTTAAAAACATTTTGGGGAATTCTTGGTATTTTTAAAGGGTCATGACAGATTTTTTTTGCGGTTCAATTAATGACTTCTTTTGACAAAAAGGAAAAACAATTATTTTCAACCCTCATTCTGACCCCTTGTCTGAAATGATCTGTTTTTAAGGTGCTGCTCCTTTAAGGCTTGTCAGTAAACGGCCACTGTTATGATTGACTAACGTCAATGCATAGGAAACGGTATCAATGCCCACTCGCATTTACACGCGAGTAAGTCAAGTCACCTTCATCTATATAGCGCTTTAACAATATAAACGGTTTGAAAGCAGCTTTACAGTGATAAAAGGAAATTAAAGTAGATTGTTTTGGCTTTACAGCAGCTTTAGAATAAAGTTATTGTCCAGCTAAAGTTAGTTTTGATTGATTCACTTCCGTTGCAAAGATCAATTGCTAACACGACACCCTTCTAACAGAAAACCTGTAATGCGCTCCGGCCCGCTCATTTGCACAACAACAGTGCTTGGGGCTCGAGAACGATTTCGGAAAACATTTATATAGAAACATAATTTACAGACAAAGCATTATGAAATCATTTACTAACGGTTTGTGATGGAGCTGCTGTCAGATCTAAAACAAAACTGCTTCAACAAAAGATTCTTTGCAAACTCTCAAATACACTCTGCCTCGTTTGCAAAACAAAATGCTCCGAACAAACATAATTATCAGACGCGATCCGGAACGCCATTAAAATAAACCATCCACTTGTTTCTAATGAAGTCTCTACAGAAATGAGCAAACAAGCAGTTTAAACTGGATGCACTAAAGTGAACGTTCTTCCATTTGTCCTGTTGTCATGTGTAAATATATTTGCTCGTGACATCACAGATCCCGCATCATCAAAACAAGCCGGTTTTGGAGCTTGATTAATAAATTCTTTGTTTATATAGAAGACGTTTTAAGCTATTAAACTTGCAGGACATTATAATTGTTCAAAGACCTTTTATATGTCAAAAGATCCAGGCAAATTTCAAATCTCATGTCATGACCCCTTTAAAAAAAGATATGGCAGAAAAAGCCGTAGAACATGTTTTGTGCTCTATTTATATGCTGATTCTTGACAAAAAGAGCATCAAAACTGGTCAACAGTAACTCAACCTATTGTCTCTCCAGAAGACAACTGTAAACTTTTTTTAATTTGGATTTGCACTTCTAAGGATAAAACATCTCATTCCACCGCTCACTCACTGTCATTTCCTTTGAACTCCTGTATTTTGAGGATGGGGTTGGGGTCGTCCTCTGAGCTGATCTCGTGCCACGACTCGCTGTCGACGCTCTGAGTCTCTGTGCGGTGACATGGAGAGGAAGAGGAGCAGGGAGTCGGGAGACAAGCCTGACACATACAACACACACACACACACACCATAGATTTCAAATATAACAGCAATCTTTCAAAACCTCAAAGAAATACTATTTCAAAACAGCAACTTGTGTTACAATATGATTTCTTATGCATTGATTCTTCTTAGATACCATCAAAAAGTTTGGGGTCGGTAAGATTTAAAAAATATTTTTTTCTTCTGCTCACCAAGGCTGAAAATACAGTGAAATATTGCAATTCGAGATTTTCAGCATCATTAGCTACTCCAGTCTTCAGTGTCACATGATCCTTCAGAAATCCTTCTGATTTGATATTATGTTCAAGAAACATTTATAATTATTATCAATGATTCATGGTGCTTAATATGTTTGTGGAAACCGCAATAAAAAAAATTCAGGATTCTTTGATGAATTGAGAGATCAAAAGAACAGCATTAATTAGAATTAACATTATAAATGTCTTTACTGTCACTTTTGATAAATTCATTGTGTTCTCTCTGGAAAAAAAACATCGGACCCTAATTTTTTGAATGGTAGTGCATGTGGAAACGCACCATTGCGTCATTTTCACAATAAAATCACATATAAATCGCAATGAATAGATGATTTAAATGCTGGCGTTTAATACTTTCACGGTTAGCAAGCTGTTAGTATTAGCATGTCTGGATAAAGTGAGGTTACTCACATGCAGTTGATCCGTGTCCTCCACAGACACCTCAGCTTCATCATCATCATCGCTCTCCTCACTGTAGCACTCTATAGTCACACAATCACAGTCCTCAATATGAAAACTCAGCCATTAAAGTGTCAGGTGTGGGTGTGTCTTTGAGAGTCTAATTCAGTCCACGTCTTTCAGCAGTGTTCACTAGTTTACCGTAAGAAAGTGTGGTGTGAATCTTTACCTCCGTTCGTTGAGTCTGTGGGTTCAGGTTCATTTGAAGCCTGGGTGAGTTTAGCCAGCCATCTAGGTTTAAAAATAACAAAACATTAATTACAGTAAACCTACACTTATCAGATCGTGGAATGATTGTAATGGATCATTATGTGTCCTCTGCCCACAGTTTAATAGCAGGACACCCACAGTTTTCTCTCATTGTTTTCCACTCACAGGTTTATTTATGTGTCAACATAGCCTTACAGGAAAGTTTTACAAGAAAAAAAAAGATATTTCTGCCAACATTTACTCACACTTCATTTAAAACCCATGTTTTTTTCTTTCCATGCTACACAAAAGGAGATATTTTGAATAGATATGCACCGATTGCAAATTTCTTGGTTGATTCCGATTTCCAATTCTTTTTTGTAAGTGTGAATTGCCGATACAGATTTTCTTTCAAAGAACTATAATTGACAGCATATAAAAACAGAAATCTACTTTATCAATGTAAAAAAGCAGTAATAAAATAAGAACAAATTAATTGCAAACAGCATAAATAAATGCAATAGAATTTAACTAGCAGATATCACCATGAAACTTTCCCAGTTGATTATATGCAAATTAGGCATTCTCTAATTAAATATGTGCTAATTTGCATAATAAAAAAAGTATTGGATAAAGCCAGGTTCAAAATTATTTTTTCATTGTGTTCACATACTAGATGGGGGAAAAATTAGAGGGATTTTATGGATATCTACTTTTGTTATCCTGTAAATCAGAATATACTGTCAATAGCCTTAAAAAATGATTTTCACCATGTTTTTTTGGAATAAAATGTTATATAAATCAGGCTAGGAATAATATATTTACAAATCCTATGTAAATGTCTTCATAATATAACTAGGTATAAGCTGGAAAGTTTGGTGTATATAGGTGCTACTGAAGTGGAGATTTCGGACTTGGAGTATGAGAGAAAAGTCATTGAGAAAACGGGCTTTAAAGATTTAGCATCAGCCAATGAGATCGCGCATTTACAGTTAAATCCCCCTTACTTCACGATTGGTTGCTGATAAAAAGGAAATGACCATATTTGGATCCGACAGTGTTGTGCAGGAGAGAGAGAGAGCTTTCTAACGGTGTGTGTTATGACTACACTTTGACTACGCATTTTACTACAATTTGTCTGTTTGCGTCTGTAGATTTCTCATAAATTCATCAAAAGTTGGAGTTCTAAATCAACAGACGCAAACAGACAAAGTGTAGTAAAATAAAGACCTAAATGTGCATTTCAGACTTTTTTTCATCACAAGTCTGAAAGACATGTTATTGAAGACAAATATCCCAAAATCTTAAAATTGACCAGTGAATGAAAAAAACAATGTTTTTGCCTGTCTTCATTGTAAAAACTAAATGCAGATTAAAGTTAACCCCGACTAGTGCGGCATGTTGGCCTTATAAGATTAACGTGGGCGTCATCTATAAAAAGTTGATACAAAAAAACTCCAAATGTTTTTGTTTTTATTAAAAAAAGACGAAAATCCTTTCACTCGGTCGCCATAGTTATTTACGTCTCAATGCATTCTGGGTAGTGACGTGTAAAGGTTGTAGCTAGCTACGTTTTGACAGTAACGAGATGAACACGTCTGCCGTTCAGGCCTTTTCATTTTGAACCAGAGTGCACCATAGGCTTAAATCAGGAGAATAATGCGGGTCCACTCAAGAGTTACATGAAAATCAGAGAGTTGAGGAAGTGAGAGTGGGGCAAAACAGATGGTGTCTGCGGCAACTGTTTGCCAGTGACAAGCGAGAACGAGAGCGTTTGCTGTAAAGCGCTCCGATTCCGGTCATCTACCTCCGTCGTTTGCTTTATTTTCCCCAAGCACAGAAATACCTAGCCTGGCTCCGCCCTCCTACGCACTTCCGCTCAATTTCATTTTCCTTCAGTACTACGTCTGGGATTGTGCTGTAGACTTTGGTTTCCAGAAATCAATTTTTTGTAGGACCAATCGGCGAACAGAGGGAGTGGCTGAGAACAAATGACGTTGATGTCGACTCGTGCGTTATTTTGAGTTGTAGTTCAAAATAAGAAAGATGCGAGCGAAGCCATTCGGTCCGTTGTGGCAATGCTGCCGAATATCAAGAAGTTAAAGCCGGAGTAAGAACAATCTTTGCTTAGTTTTGTGTTTATGGCCATCCTCCCACGGGGTTGGGGAAAAGACATATGTCACGACCAAACGTTAGCGATTGGTTATGGCAGATCCAGAGTGACTCTGGGCAGATCCAATAGCTTTCGACTTCAATAGAATACCCACCTACAAGGAAGTTAACGCTTGTCAATGGAGCGGTGCAGACTTCTGTACAAATGAAATGTACGAGAGTCTGGTAGAACCAGCTAGAAATACCCTCTCCCCCCTTCCACTGAACAAAGCCAACACTATTCTGCTCATCTACCTCATGTACATTTCAAACTTACAATTACAATTTATATTAATTACAAATACACTGAATTGCCGTGCACTACATATTTAAAATCTTAAATCTCAGACTATACTAAGCTCTTACAGGAAACGCTTTCGTTCTCGCTTGACATTGGCAAGCAGTTGCCGCACAGACACCGCGTTATTCTCCTGATTTAAGCCTATGGTGCTTTGGGGTTCAAACTGAAAAGGCTGAACGGCAGACGTGTTCATCTCAGTACGGTCAAAACTTAACTAGCTAGCCAGCCAGTACGTTGGAGAAACAATAAACGAAGCTGCTACAGCGGCTAGGCTACAACCGGCTACAACCTATACACGTCACTACCCAGAATGCATTGAGACGTAAATAACTATGGCGGCCTACGAGTGAACGGATTTTCAGCTTTTTTTTATAAAAACAAAAACATTTGGAGTTTTTTTGTATCAACTTTTTATAGCTGACGCCCACGTTAATCGTATAAGGCCAACATGCCACACTAGTCGGGGTTAACTTTAAAGGATTAGTTCACTTTAAAAACTTTTGCTGATAATTTACTCCCCCCCATGTCATCCAAGATGTCCATGTCTTTCTTTCTTCAGTCGAAAAGAAATTAAGGATTTTGATGAAAACATTCCAGGATTTTTCTCCATATAATGGACTTCAATAGTGGCCAAAACGGTTCAAGGTCCAAATGACAGTTTCAGTGCAGCTTCAAAGGACTTTAAACATACCAGACGATGAATAAGGGTTTATCTAGCGAAACGATGCGCCATTTCGAAAATAAATAAAACAGTTTAAGTATTATTAGCACAAATGCTCACCTTGCTCTGTCCAGAGATGCACGTTCGTGAATCTCCTGTTCGAACTCGTTCATCAAAATGAACAAATCTTTTTTCGAGTCATTTTATTCAATCAACGACCGAAATGACTCGAAAAAAGATTTGTTCATTTTGATGAACGAGTTCGAACAAGAGAACAGAGCAAGGCGAGCATTTGTGCTAATAATACTTAAACGGTTTTATTTATTTCGAAATGGTGCATCGTTTCACTAGATAAGACCCTTATTCATCGTCTGGTATGTTTAAAGTCCTTTGAAGCTGCACTGAAACTGTCATTTGGACCTTGAACCGTTTTGGCCACTATTGAAGTCCATTATATGGAGAAAAATCCTGGAATGTTTTCATCAAAATCCTTAATTTCTTTTCGACTGAAGAAAGAAAGACATGGACATCTTGGATGACATGGGGGTGAGTAAATTATCAGCAAAAGTTTTTTAAAAAGTGAACTAATCCTTTAATGCTTACAATTAGTTACAAAAGTTACTCAGTCAAGAGATTCGAGTGATTTTCTGTCTTTTGTTATTTGACTAACATGACAAACAGCAGCAGGTTTATTAGACTGCTGTCACTTTAAGAGCTTATGCACAGATCCAATATACTGTTACAAAACTGTGTTTAACTGAATACTCGCCAAGATGTGCATTTTGACCATTTAAGCCACTCATTTTGGCACTTCCTACTCAAGCTGCTTGAGACTGAGGCGGCTTGTGCGCTCATATAGATCACGGGTGTGTGCGCTTTTGGTGTGAGCACGAAACCCGTGAGAATTAGTGAAATTATGCGCAATACAAGCAGTTTAACCAGAGCGAATGAGACGAGTGAATGAGAGGAGGCGGGTGCGTGTCACTTCGCCGTCGTAGAGAAGAGAGAGCGAGAACGAGCATCTGATGTTACTGGCAACAAAACAGACTAGCTCGGAATTGTAAAGACGCGAGACTGACCGTCCGGTTACCGGTCAAGCCGATCATGCGGGAAATCGTCCGATTCCAGTCCGTGGACGGTTGATCGTTGCATCTCTAATTTGGAAGAATCAGGACTAGTGCAGTAACTGTATTCATTAAAAATTACAGTTTTGGAATGTTGCAAGTTAGAAGGTCCTCAGGTTAGTTTACAGCATTATCTGGGAGATAATTTCTTTAATATATATACACACACACTATCTTTCAAAAGTCTGTGGTCATTTTTTTTATAGAAATTGGTTCCTGCCTGTGTCTGTTTTCAAACTGATCCATGCATTTCCACTGCAGAAAAAATAAAATAAAATAATAATAATTTGGTTCCACCCCAGTCCTAAAAACTTGATTTAAGCTGGATTGACGAGGGCGGTTCAGTGGCGGAGAAATGTAGCGTCTTCACAAAGTTTTCTGAACAGTTTTGGTTTCTACACTGTAAAAAATTATATTTTCATGATTTGTTATCACAACTTTTTGTCTTTTGTCAAATCAACTTTCAGGTAACATAATACAATGAAAGAGATTGGTTTAATCAACAGAAACTCAAAATATTAACTCACAATTTTGAGTTCATTTAAATTAAAAATTTAAGTAAACCATATAACTTATTTTAAGTTAAACCAACAATAGATTTTTTTTACAGTGTAGCTGCTGTGCTAACATCTCTTCCGAGTTTCAACTTTATCAGAAAAAGACACAACATTTCAGTTCAGCAGTGGTGTACGGAGGAAACATGCACTCAACAGTCTAATTTGAACTTCACCGGAGATCCAAGACAAACTAGAGAGCTCAAAGCAGGCTTTTATTCAAATACGTTCTCTAAAACATAAGCAACAGATGTACACAAACACCCTAATGGGCCATGTTGGTTTTTGAACTGGTTACGTAGTCCGATAAACAACATGTAGCAAAGAAACCCGTTACGTCATCGTTTGTCTGTGGAAACTTGTGGCCAGTTCACAATAGGCTCCAGTTCGCCGGGGTTCGCACGGGAACGTGAACGTTTCGGTAAAGAATAGGTACGCGTGAACTTCTCTATTACGATGCGATCAAATTGAATGCAATCAAACTTGGGTTTGGACCAGGCAATCAAACCAAGTGTGAAAGCCCCCTTAAGTGTAAAATTTGATAAAATACTTCAAATTGTGTGCAGAACTTGTCCACGCTGTATTTTTAGCACTGGAGGTCTGCAAAACCCTGCGTTTGCAAACCTTCATTAAAGTGCTTAATTGCATAGTGTGCAGCAGAGAGCTTTGGTCACAGCTAGGTGTCAAAGCAGCCTGTCACAGTGTAGAGCAAACATGTCACCACCAGACCAAAAATTCACTCACTTGCTCATGTCTTTCAAGTTTTCAGCTGCAAAGTAGAGTGTCACCATGTGGAGGTGGCTTGCTTTCATGGCACTGGAAAAGAAGAATGCAGTGAACACAAATAAAAACGTACACAACCCCAGCAGTTCTCAAGGCTGATATATTTGGGAATGTATAGTTAGTTACATGACGTAGTGGAAGCATTACTCAAAAACGAACATGTATGAGACACCAAAGTTCGTCTTCTGTCTTATCTATATCTACATACAGTCAATTATTGTTATCAAAGTAAAGCACCATCACTGTGTGTCTTTAAGAAGGAAGTCCCAACACAGCGGTTCAGACCACATACTTATAACACAGGAAACTGTCTGCTCTGAGCGCACATTAAGTGGGGTACAAATGAACACACACAAAAAAAAAAGTGCAAAAAAAAAAAATCAGATTTTTAGCTTGACACTTCAGACCACATGTTCTAAATGCAACAGTCAAATGAAAACCCCGTAACTATTTTAACTATGATGTTCTGAGGTGTTGCCAGGGTGTTGCTTTGCTGTTCTAGTGTTTTGCTAGGTTGCGATGCAGTCCCTAAGGATTGCTTTTAGTGCTATGGCTGCTAGTTTGCTCTGGGTGCTTTCTATGACAATTACTAACATAGATATGTACATGTAGACGCCACATTCGATCGCTCCAGACATGTCGACGTGTCCACCATCTTGGAACCGTCAACATTTCAGATGCAGTAATCACTCAGCGTAAAAAGTTTTCCGAAATGCCATAACATTTCAGGAAATCCTGAAGAAATGGGATAACCTTTCACAGAGAATGTGTTGGTTTGTGTTTTTATATGCATTAACCCAATATTAAAGGTTTTAAAACCATGGTAAATTCACCTTTTTGTTTTGTTTTACCATAGCAAAATCACAAAGGTGAAGTTTATTGTAGATATAGATATTCATAGATGCATACAATTATGGTTGCAGACTCACAATCAACTTGTTTTATGTGTTCATGGACTGTCTTTATGAAGAACAACTTGCGTAAAGTGGCCCAGTTGGTAATGAGGCACTTGTATCGCTAATGTATCGGTTGTTTTGGTGTTGCCAAGCAGTTGCTTCATGGTTTCATAGATCATGAAGATCGTGTTTTGGCTGTTTACTATACAGTTGTAAAGACATTCTTTGTGGATGCTAAGGAGTTTGTATGGGTGTTGCAGGAGGATTCTAGGGCGTTGTTATGCAATAGGGTGTGCTAAGTAGTTGCCATGGTGTTTCTATGCTGTTACTAGAGTAGTCTGGGTGGTTGATGCAGTTTCTAAAGTCCCCTGAGTGGTTTTAGTGCGTTTCTATGGCTGCTGGTGTTCTGGGTGGTTTCTAGGACAATGCTAGTTGGTTTCTCAGGCACTGGTAAGTTGCTGCTACGAGGTTTGATAGTCCATTTCGAGTGGGTTCTCAATTACCCCTTTTCCACCAAGGCAGAGCTGGTGCTGGTTCGGAGCCAGAGCCTAGTTTCAATTCGGTTCTTTGTTTTTCCACACGCAACGCACCAGCTCCGAACCAGGAAAAGTGGTTCTTAAGTAGCACCAAATCATTGCTGGTCTAGAACGGAGCCAAGTAAGAACCGCTTGCGTCAGGGGCTGGGGGCGGGGTTACCGTGACCAACAAGAAACTTGTGACCGCCATTTTTAAATAGCAGCTAGTCGAGCTAATAGCAGCTTGATTATTATATCCGTCTATGTAAGTTACGGCGAGCTGCACAAACGCGTTGGATTCCGATGTATTTTTGCAAACCCATGAGCGTCTATAGTAACGCAACGTCCGTTATTGTTGATTGCTTGTTCGAGATGCATCGGAGCGGCGCGGACCGATCGGAGCTGCGGGAGTGTTTGGAGATCATACGACTCCTTGTGCTTTTGGATCGCTTTCGCAGTGCTTTGATGTCATACGGCGATCGATCTGCGAGAAGCCGATGCATCTCGAACAAGCCTGGTGTGTTTGTGTTTGGCGCTACCGCACTAGCGTTGCTGGGCAACATGAGACGTATGCAGTGACGTAAGATCTGGCTCTGTTGTGGCTCTCAAGCCGGTGGAAAGGCAAACCGGTTCTTAGTAAGCTTGTCAGTCGAACCAACTCCGAACCAGCTCTGGCTCTGGCTCTGAACCAGCACCCGGTTCTTGTTGGTGGAAAAGGGGTAAATGGGGTGTAGGATGTTGCTAGGATGATCTGGGAGGTTGCTAAGATGTTCTGTGTGGGTGACAAGGAGTGTCTATGAAGCTGATTGGGAGTTGCATGTGGTTGCTAGGTGGTTCCTAGGTGGTTCCTAAGGTGGTCTGAGTGTTTTTAAATGTGTTATCATTGCTGCTACAGTATTCTGGGTTATTGTTAAGGCATTGCTAGGTGGTTCCTAAAATGGTCTGAGTATTCTTAAATGCATTTCTAATCCTGCTATGGTATTATGTGTGGTTGTTAAGGTGTTGCTAGGTGGTTCCTAAGGTGGTCTGAGTATTTTTAAATGCATTTCTAATGCTGCTACGGTATTCTGGGTGGTTGTTAAGGTGTTGCTAGGTGGTTACTAAGGTGGTCTGAGTATTTTTAAATGCATTTCTAATGCTGCTATGGTATTCTGGGTGGTTGTTAAGGTGTTGCTAGGTGGTTCCTAAGGTTGTCTGAGTATTTTTAAAAGTTTTGTTAAAGCTGCTACGGTATCTTGGGTCATTGTTAAGACGTTGCTAGGTGGTTCCTAAGGTGGTCTGAGTGTTTTTAAATGTGTTTCTAATGCTGCTACTTGAAAGATTATGTGTATTGCCAGTTAACTTTAGCCAGATGCATTTACATTGTTAATGTGCCTCAGATGTAATCAACTTTATCTGTGTCTGTAAAGGTGTGAACCACATGGCCAACAGAAACTGATAGGTGTGAATGACAAAGAATCAGCATTGCTCAGTTGGAGTGAATTAGCATAGCAAGTTAGATCGATCTCCTGTAGGAGGTCCTAACAGGTTTCTCCTATAGGCTTTGTCTTCACGTATAAAGTTCTGTCTCACAGACAGAACTTTGGGTTAAGATTGTTGAAGGGTGACATGCTAACATCGATGCTGAAGACTGCTACACTACAAACCTTCAATAAATTCTTCTCCCCACAAGAACTCTGGTCAAGCTTACTTATTTTATGTATTGGAGAAATCTAATACATTGGCGAGCCACCCAAACCACTGCTCGGCCAAATACACCAAAATCTAACATACTGTATCCTGGGTCATTGTTAAGGCATTGCTAGGTGGTTCCTAAGGTGGTCTGAGTGTTTATAAATGTGTTTCTAATGCTGCTATGGTATTCTGGGGGGTTAAGGCATCGCTAGGTGGTTCCTATGGCATTGATATATTGTTGGTAGGAGATTGCTTACTTGCCCACGTGAAAACAGCTCTCTCTATGATAATCTGGTCCCTTTCTGAGAATATTTCTGTTCATTTTATCATCCACAGGTGAAAAGCATAAATCAAAAAAAAATTTAAAAAAAAAGTACGCCTCACCTTAACAAGCCACATATTTTAAGCTATAATTATTTTGCAAGGGGTGAGTTTCGCACCAGAGTAATACTTGTGGTTAGGGATTTGACCAAGTATTATATGTTGCCAAGTATAGGCAATATAGCAAACTGCACTAACCATCCAACATGCAGTAATTTCAGAAAGACAGATAAGATGCATTGGCACGATGCAAATAGCCATTTCTTGTTACTAGGGCAGGTTTTTTTCAAACCACAAGCAGTCAAAAATCTATCTAAAAAAGGAAGACAAACTCACAACTTCTTCTTGCATTCGGTAGCCTGTTCTACGATGAAGTCCCTCATGTTGATGTACCCTTCGGCCTTCTCTGCCTGGAAGGAAATGGAAATCATTTATCTATAGATAGCCGTGAGCTGTGAGCAAAAATACAAAAATTCACTCGAACGATAACTTAAACAAAGATATAGTTCTAAAAATGTTTAGAGCCCTTTAGCTGCTTGATTTGCATTTACTTTTTGGCATTTAAAATAGCCTAGCAACTCTCTCTGTTCATGGGCATCTAAAATAAACCAATAACACAAATAAAACAAAATAAAAATGCACTAAAATAGTAATATTTATTTAAATGTAACACATTTTGCTATTTATCTGTAATATATATAAGATGCTTAAATTGTTATCAAGACAGTGATACTGTCATACAGTGTAATGGATGAAACTGTGGCATAACAGATCATTTGCATTGCACTGAATGACAAAACATTCTTTTGATGATGCCAGTCAGTTTTTTTTTATAGAATTTCAAAATGGCTCCTTGTTCCTTATACATTAAATGGCCACTAAAAAAACTGTGTATTCTGTAAAAACAGTAAGACATGGTCCTTTTTACAGAGCCCCTAAGGGGACCTTTGCAAAAATGAAAAAAATATACAGACTTTCACGTGTTCACAAGAAACTATTGCCGAGAAACTTTTCACATGCGCACAGGATTTATTTTGTGTGCTCGCGTTACAATTTCCATTTTATATACTATCTATTACATATTTCCTTTGTGAGTCACTGCCAATTGACTATGAAGACAAAGAGTATGGATGCGCAGAGATTGATAAAGATCTATTTGCTCAAAATTTGGCTTTAGTTAGGGACTAATATACCTCTAATATAATGGCCTTATGCCCGCTTTAAAGCATTCTTCGTGACGGGCGAGAAACTGCACCGTGAAATAGGCTGATGGTGCAATTGGACAGCTGTACATTGTCCTATTTGACAAGTTCAAGGGTCCATAAAAAGGGCTGATACAGCAACAATTGTGGGAAATTTGACTTTCGTCAAATCGTCAAGGCCTTGTCACTTTAATGAATGTAATTCTGTAGCGACCGAGAAACTGCGCCAAGAAACAGGCTCAGTGTGCATATGCCAAGTTTAATGGTTAATGAAAAAACATTGGTACAGTAAAATATTATACAAACTTGGATTCCATTAAGGCAGTATATATACATTATCCCCTATTAAAATGATTGGAACAGTAAAATTTCATATTTCACAAGTAACAAGTTAACAATGCAGACTTTAATGAGAAACGAATCAAACAGCTCGTGTGATTGGCTGTTCACTGCAGGGTGCACACAGTCCAGAGCAAATCATTAAACTCTGGTTCAAACCCACACAACCCAGCTGACACAGAACATTCATAGCGACACTACACTAACCTCAGAGTTAGTTCAACCAGCTTTGTGCCGGTATGAGATAAATTATTTTTCAACACAAACACACTTGTTCACATATTCCATAGAGAAGCCACACATTACCAAGGGAAAACCACACACAACTTACCGTCTCGGATGTGTACCAGTAGAGTGAACATTTCTTGAGCACAAACCAAAACTTTTTCCACCTCCAGCCCAAGAGCCCTTTGCTTTCTTTCCTTTTGTACAACCAGCCCTGACAGTCGCCCTGGCCCAGGTCTTTCACCGAGACCTTTCTGCGGCTCATCACACCATCTCCTATCACAAACAACATACAAACACATGACAATAAGACAACAACAGTGCCCTTCTCACAGGGTTCACCACTTAACGGTACTTTGGAACATCAATAGCAAAGATAACAGTGCATGATGCAATCAAAAGGGTCATGATTACGTTAACAGAATCCAAATTTATCTTTTCTACATTGTGTACTGGCAAAAAAAGGAACATTACTCCTTCAGCAAGTTTAAAACATCTATAACTTATCTCGACAATAATAATCGTGCGTTACAATACTTTTTCCTGCTTACCTTGAGACTTCTCGGCAGCAAAGTCTTGAAGAGGGTACTGAAAGCGCAAGTAGAAAGAAAGACTGTAAATTAAACAGTGAGCTTAGCCATCAGCGCCCACAGCTCCGAGAGACAGCGCTAATAACACAGCCTTCACTTCCCTGTAACAACACACACATGCCAGTAAGAGAGTTCAAGTACACACGCACACACTAATTGCTGAGATCCTCCCACTCTTTCTCTTTCAAAACGCATTCACATATAAATGCTATATATAGCTAGGTACAGTGTAAGGAGACTTACCGCAAGGCTTCTGCAGATCATTTTGAAACTACTATAATCGGATAGTTGATATGACGTGAGAAGCAGTCTGTCATATTTCAAAACATTTTTTTTTCTAATTCTTGTTTAGTTATTATGCATCCATATTTTATGAATTCATATTCAATGAGAGGCTACATGGAATATTCAGACTTTTTAAAAATTCATGTCACGCCGCAGGACTATTTAAGTGAACTGCGAAAAGATTAAGAAGATAATACATAAAATAATAAACTTAAAATGGTGGTCAGTAACAGACCATTTCATTTCCTCAAATCTATTTTCTAAATGAACAATTAAGTTTCAATTTCATTTTAAAAATCTTTTTTTGTTCTCGCAATTTTTAGTTAAAATGTCATAACTGTATCTTCCCCAAATGATGATTAAGAACCAAATCACTGCCCTATTTGTTCTTATTATTTTTTTCTCGATAATCCGTTTAACTTGGATGTACGTCCACACACACGGAAGAAAAGATTGGTTTCATCGTGACTTGTTTACACGACTTGTGACTTGTGGGTTGTTTACACGACATAATTTTCAACTAAAAACAAAGATTTTTTATGCATTTCATTTACACGACTGTGGGGAATTTTTAGGGGCCTCAAAACGCAACCATTTTTGAAAACGATACCATTATCGTCTCCGTGCAAACTACAAAAACACGAAACAGTGACGTCATGTGCAAGTGTATTACGTGTTCTGTTTCTTTACAAATTGACGTCGCCAACTACTGGCCCGGCACAATAATACACATTTTTAATTTTCACAGATCCGTGTGAACAATCGTTTTGACAATGTTGTCTGTACGCAAAAAAACCCCGCAAAAAAACAACAACTTTTTAGTACATAATTTTGTGTAAACGTACCCTAAGTTTAGCAGCTGATACTGATTCTGACTTTTAATTCCACATAGTGGCATTTCTAAAATCTACACCTTTATAATGCACATTTGCGGTTTTAAAAACTTTTTTGTACATTTTGAGTACACATTTAATTAAAATTCAGAAATATTGTGACAAGAAGAGGTCCAGATAACCTAAACCCTGAAAATAAAAACATTATTTAGTTTAGATATGAACTAATTTTCTCTTTGTGAAAGTTTCTAAAAGAAGGTTGCCAAATTCAGCTAACAGTGTTTGAACAGATAAGCAATAATCACACTCACAGATACACATTCTGCTGAATATTATGTGAATAATCTTCAGCAGAGCTTAGGAACAGCTGAAGTTCAATAGGAAGTAGTTTATGATACAAAAAATAGAATACAAATATGATCAAATCAGCTCTGAAAACACTGAACGTGCAGGAAACATCACAACATCAGCAAAACTTACAACAATTAAAAATGTAATGCTATGGAAGAAAAAAATGTCTAATTATTTAAGACATTTTCTAACAGTGTTTCATAACAGCTTGAACATTATTTACAGCTACATCTGTAGTGGTGTTGATTTGATATTATAATTATGACAATGGGATTTTTTCACTCGATTGATTGATTCAAGTATTTGACACAGATGCTGTGTGTGTGGTTATGAAATAACATGCCCCTATTCCAGGGGTAAAATACTTGCAAAAGATATTTCATTCTGATACTAGTCAAAGCATTTGTTGACCCTAAAACACCAACTGGTTGAAAAAGTGAACACTTACTGACTCAGTCTGTCTCTTCATCATCCTGTGATTCTCCTCTGCTGCCTTCAGAGAGGAGACCAGTAGAAATATCTCCTCTACCAACTGAACAAACAAAAACAAGTCATTATCAACGTCTTTTATATTCTAATTTAATAATAATAATAATAATAATAATATAATAATAAAAAGAAATATAAAGCAAGTTTGAAGTTAGTTTGAAGCATTTTTTGACAAACAGATGCTACACTATAGGCTACTGTGACCATAAGGTTGTTCCACTCTTTCTTTGTGTTACTGTTATTAGTAGTTTTTATTTCATTTTACTTACCTGTAACCAGCATGTGAAAACCTGCAGGTATTTTATTCCTCTGAAAACCGCTCTTGCAGACATCCCAGGATCCTATACAAGCTGTGTTACAGTGTTTGTGAACGCTGAGTTGGACTCGCATGAGCCTCTAATAACGCCTTACATTTGCATAATTGATTTAATCAGTCACGTCTCTTCATCACATCTTTTGTGTTAAATTTTGAGACATTATAATCAGATCTTTTTCTGTCATTGTATTCCAGAGTAAACTGATGGTTTGCTTAAAAAAAGCACTTGGTAACGCTGTGTGTTGTTGTTTGATCAAAGTTCTTGCGCTTCAGGAACCGACCACTGCGGGGCGCTCTTGCATTGCACAGATGATGATGATGATGATGATGATGATGATGATGATGATGATGATGATGATGATGATGATGATGATTATGATAAAGAGACTTTTTTCAACATGCTACGCTTTGTAGCCTATAATCTCGTTTAAGTTTGTATTAGGGTAATACATATGACACTGTATACCACACAGGGAGAGAGCTATGTGTGACGTGTTCAACAGTATTTTGGTCATTAAATGAAAACATTAATTGGAAAAAATTATGGTCAAATAGAGTTTAATTAACTTTTATTAACTTTGCTGTTGCCTGATTTCTAACGTTTAAATCAGGATTACATTGAATGGTTCTGTCTTTATGAAGATGAAACTTGCCCAGAAGACAAAGTAATAATAGTAGGCTAACAGATAAAAGATTAATATGGTTAGAATGAAAATCATGTATACATCATTTGTATCTTAAATAATCTGCTAAAGTTATTGTTGTTTCAGCAATGATGCAACATTTATTATTTATAAACAATTAGCTCGATAGAGCAAGGGTATCAATTCATAAATATCATGGGTCTATAATTTATTTCGAGAGACAAAAAGTTCTTGACGGTCAGGTTGATGTTCTGTCTGGCTTAAACTTAGTTTACCACGTGTTTTAGATGCCCCTAGTCTTCTCTACTTACTTTAAAATAAATTTTCGTTTGTTGCCTGTCTTTAGCTTGCGTGGCCTCATAAGAACCTGTTTACTCTTTGCATTAAAACATAGCCTACTCCACATGGTTTCTGGGGCAACATTACAGTAGATATTGGAAATATGTGAACTTGTTTTTTTACAGTCTATGTTGTGAACACACAAAATACACATTTATAATAGGTGTAAATATCTCTCTCCAAGTATAGAGTTGAACTGCACACTCACTCAAATACTTTGATTATTTCCAACGTCATAGGCCTACATGATAAAACCCACATTAAAAACTTTTCCCATATGGTTTGAATGTAGATTTTGGTTTGAGTTGTTTCTTATAAATGAGATGATCTAATTATCTAATTTATATCTTAATATAACTTTTTTCTTAAAATAGCTTACTGGTCTGGACTAAAGTGTAGGCTATGTGCACTGTGGGTTTTATCATACTCTGTTTTTACCAAGTTCTCTTTAACTTGCATCTCATAAAGGTGTGTGTTTGCTTTAGCTACTTAACCCTCTACTGCATAGCGTTGCTCTCAGGAACATTTTCGGAACATTTTCTTAAGCCACAATTCCAATACAAGTTTCTTTTAATAATTGCAACCAATCAAAATGGTCAAATTATTATTATGAAACGGTCCAATAAGGTGTGGGACTCACTAGCATGCATCATTTGAAGGCGGGACTTCTTTTTCTGACATGTGGTCACAGGAGCACATGGTGTGAGAAGAAGGTAAGATTATTTGCTTTAGTAATCTTATTTAACATGACATGAACTGTACATAAAAATATATATGTGTGCATGAAGGTGTAGAGAAGTGTTTTGTTAGGTTTTATTCACTTTTTTTAATTTAGCATGTTCAGAAATTCAGTTTTTCTTTTTGTTGCCTCAGGGCAACGTTGTGCGATAAGGGGTACTTGTACTTCTCAAGGAGGTCCTCGCTGACAATGTGTTTGGATGTTATCACATATGATTAAATGTATTTGTGCACAATATAATAATAATAAAAAAAATTGTACTTTTACAGGCTAGTGTTCAGTGCAATATCAATGCTAATGGCAGACATGTGACTTTCTTGATTTTCTGCACTGATGTATACAGGAAAATGGACGCAGTGACATTTCATGGTAGAAAGGAGCTTTTTGTCAGAATCATACCCAACAATGGATTTTGTAGTGAGATGAGCTCATCTGGAGACCAATGAGTCTATTTCAGAGGTCTTCACTCCTGCTCCTGGAGAGCCACTGTCCTGCAAAGTTTAGTTCCAACCCTAATCAAACACACCTGAATCAGCTCATCAAGCACTTCAGAATCGCTTGAGTATTCAAAGGCAGGTGTGGTGAAGCAGGTTGGAACTAAACTCTGCAGGACAGTGGCTCTCCAGGAGCAGGAGTGAAGACCTCTGGTCTATTTTCTAGTTTGTTTTGGATGAACTAGTGGTAGACACAGAAATTGACGATGGGTCCTGTCTCGACTTTTTGACTATTTTAGAATATCCTCTGAGCGCTTCAGAGTGGCTGTCTATGAGCATGCACAAACATGTCCTTAAAACAACCCTTAACGTTCGTTTTCAAAACTGTGCAACTCACCGAGTGGTTAGTGGTGTTCGTTGATGTTCCAAAACAAGTAGCGTAGTGAAATACAGTTTCTGTCGTGTTTTATTTGGCATTTTGTAAAATCGCATTGATGTCTGTTGGAGGACTCATTGGACTAGGGCAGAGGTCTTCACTCCTGCTCCTGGAGAGCCACTGTCCTGCAAAGTTTAGTTCCAACCCTAATCAAACACACCTGAATCAGCTCATCAAGCACTTCAGAATCGCTTGAGTATTCAAAGGCATGTGTGGTGAAGCAGGTTGGAACTAAACTCTGCAGGACAGTGGCTCTCCAGGAGCAGGAGTGAAGACCTCTGGACTAGGGGGTAATCCACCAGCTGGAAACTGAAGTCTCCCCGGGGGCTGCCATTGGCTAACAAGGCTTCACCTGCTGTTAGCATTCCATTGACTACCATTCATTTTGGCGTCACTTGTTTATTTCTAAAGAAACACTACAATGTATAAAAGGCTCCATTACCTTACATGGATGTTCGATAACTTCCTAAAGCTTAATGCTGGAAAAACTGAAATCCTGTTGATTGGCCCTAAATCACAGAGCTTACCCGGGCATGACTTTTTCATTGATATTGATGGTGTCCAGATTAGGCCTTCAAAAACTGTGTGGAATCTGGGAGTTTTGTTCGATCCCTCGTTATGTTTTCACTCACACATCAGTCAGGTTGTTAAATCGTGCTTCTTTCACTCGCGGAATATTATACGCCCAATCGCATACGCCCCTCTCTTAACTTTGGAGATGCGGAAACTGTTAGACACGCTTTTATAACCTCCAGATTGGACTAATGTAACTCCCTATATAGCAGCCTACCCACCAACGCTATACACCACCTTCTTGTGGTACAAACTGCTCGAGCCCTTACATCTAACAAAAAAACTGCACATATCACTCCAATCCTTTCCCAACTTCCCTGGCTTCCTGTGGTTAATCACATCCAGTTTAAACTGTTAATCTTAGTTTATAAAGCCTGTCATGGCCCTGCACCTAAATATCTCGCTGAGTTAGTGCAACCATAACTCACTAACTCCTACTCGGACCCTTAGATCCAGCAATGATAATCTGCTTGTTGTACCCAGGTATAAACTATCTACTGTGGGTGGAAGGGCTTTTAGTGTTGTCGGCCCTAAGCTGTGGAATAAGCTGCCATCTGATCTTCGTGCCACCCCTAACCTACACTGTAAAAAATATTTTAGCAATTTAGTTATTTCAACTTATTTTTTTAACTAGATTGTCCAGACAACAAGAAATTTTAAGTTTTCTTGTCCTCAACTTATCGAAATAAGTTAGTTAAACTAAAAAAAAACCATGCAAAAAGATAACTCAAAATAATGAGTTAACTTTTTTTACAGTGTACAGACCTTCAAATCTCAGCTTAAAACTCATATATTCACCATGCTCAGTAAATAACTGTTTTTCATTCTATCTAGCTGTCCTACACTTTTATACTTCTTTATGTTACATGCTTTCTTTATCAAAATGTATGTTTTATTATCCATGTCCAATAGTCCATTTCCCCTGATGAGATGGTTTTTATTCGTTATTTGACACTATAAACACACACTGACCTCATCAAGCTTTTATTTTGGCACTTCCGGTTACCGGCATTTTGAATTTGCATATTAGTTAAAATTTAGTTTCACCCGAAAAATTTAGATTTAACATTTAGATTTAACATTTAGATTCAACATTTAGATTTAGATTTAATATTTAGATTTAACATTTAGATTTAGATTTAACATTTAGATTTTGATTTAACATTTAACATTTAGGTGTAACATTTAATATTTAGATTTAACTATTTAAAATATCTCTAAGTTGATAATATTTTTGTGAGCAAATTTATGCAATCCACACTCCTGACATCAATTCTGGGAAGCACACCCATCTGTGTGAAATAGGCTACATCAATAAACCTGAACCTGAACACACCCAGAGTGACAAGATCAAATCACCATGGATGTCCAGCCATTTGACAGGAGGGTAGAAAAATTGTTAAAGAAGAGTGGCAAACCATATGGGGAGTCATCATAATTCGTAAATGGTGTTAATAAAAAAAATTGTTTGTGTGTGTGAAAAATAATATTGTCTCTTCTAAATGACCCTTGGAATTTTAGAAAAGGAATAAATTGTGTTTGTCTTCATAAAATGATGTGTAGGACACGTTTTTGTAGCTGTATGATGACCAATAGAGAATAGTACAGAAGATATTTCATTGAGGATCTATATGATGACACGGTACTGATCATGGGCTAAATTTGGTTAATATCTAAACGTAACTTTATATAAATTCACAACAACATATTTCACTCAGTCTCCTGTATATAAAAACCTACGGTGAATAGGCCTATAACTGTAGGTCATATCATTACTTGTCATAACACATGATCCAACTATGTGCATTTTTTTATTTTTCAATTCACAAAAACAAATAGTCTTCTGTAGGCTGAGTGAAGAGAGTGAAGCCCAACTGAATATCTGCAGATATTTTAATCCTTGCAGATCTACACTAACATTTATATATATAAATGAACAAAATAACACAAAATTGTCAAGTAGATAGGTTATTAATGTATAATCGTCGATTTAATTATGTTATTTTGCAGTATATCCCCCTACTGGAGGCATTAGGAAAAACAGGCGCGTAAAACTGCCAGGTCTGCCAACATTATGAAGCTGCAGACTCCCCATAGTCAGAAGCGGAAAGTTTTAAAAAATGCTGTGCACACAGCCACGCGAAAAGGGGTCTCACCTCGCACCCTCAACGCGCGCATGACCGCACACACCACAGTTGCTTACTGGACCTTGCGTCTCACCGCTTGCCCAGACCATTGCCTGTTATCTGGTTTGTCTCTGCCATGTCTCTGTTGCCCTGTTTGCTGTTGTTGATTCCTGCCTGTTTGACTACTCTAATAAAAGCTGCGAATGGATCCCCTTGAGTCTGCTAATTCATTACAATATCAATGAGTAAAAAGTTATTTGTGGTGTTTTTCTTGCTTAAAATTGGGCACTATAACAATATCAATTGACATTTTCATTCATTTTAAATGTATTGCAATTTTTTTTATCTGTTGCCTCAGGGACAATTTGAAGAGTTTGACATTTTTATGTAGAAAAAAATAAATGATCGAAAACATCTATTTATTTTACCAGACACTTGAACAAACACATGTATCCAGTTTTTAATGTATAACACATTTCATAATTGTTACTTTTTAATATTTCATATCCAGCTGTTGCTCTCAGGCAACATTGTACATATAGTGGAACACAACACAAGTATTACCTGTACAAATTTCTTTCTATTTGTATTCCTTCCCTGGGTTACAAAATAGTGTTCTCTTACGAGAGTATCTCTCGTACTGCGTAATATCTTACGCTATGGGGAAAACTCTTTTCCACGAGATATTGAAGCCAAAAATTATCCTTAATTTTTTACTAATGTAAAACGCTTTGCAGCAGCAAGCAGACCTAGGCGAGACAGCTCGTGCGCCTATTGGCTGCTCTGCGGCAATAGCAGCAGCCTATCGAGTGAGGCTCTGTGTGACGTCACGACGAATAGGGGCCTTTCGCGCCCATATCGTCACGTCCCGCCAGAAAGGGCGTGGTCTCGCCCTATATCTAGGCTCGATAGCTGCTCTTACGTCGATTTTTATCTCTTCAGCGAAGCCTCCCGCATCGCTGGATCCAGAGTGAGAAGCCGCGCCGTCGACCTGTAGCCTTCAGCGGGACGTGCCATTGAGCCTGGAGTCGCTGGCCTCGCCGCCTTCAGCCGCCGTACCTGCTGTGCTTTCCGGCGTTAAATCCTTTCCTCTGCATAGAGTGTGTGTGTGTGTGTTTGCATTTCTGCTTTTTCCCACCCCTCTAAAAGAGCGGCGTCTTTTTAAAGATGCCTTCCTGTGGTTCTTGCCGAGCCCCACTCAGCGACGAGGACCGACATGTCATCTGCGTGTCCTGCCTGGGTGAGGATCACGCGGCCATCGCGCTCGCTGATGGCGGATGCCATCACTGTGAACGTTTGCCTATGGTGACTCTGCGGACTCGCCTAGCTTCGTTCTCCGAGCCCGCATCCCAGCCTGCCGTGACGCCGCGTCGCAAGAAGCGCCGCGCCCAGCGCGCTCCCGAGCTATCTCCAGCCCGCCAAAGCTCGCCGGCTCGCCCGCCAGCTTCGCCGGCTTCGCTCGAGTCGCTCACCGACGGACAGCGGCCGCCGTCCGCCGCCGCGTCCGCCATCGAGTTGGACGACAACACCGAGGCGTGTTCTCTCTTGGCTTCGGATAGCGAGGATTGGGCGAGCTCTGTGGACCTCCCCTCCGCTAACGTTCCCCGCCAACCCTCTGGGAAGAGAGCCGGCATTGAGACTGAGCTGATGCATCTGCTCACCAAGGCCGTGGAAAGCATCGGCCTCGATTGGGAGGCACCCACGCTGCCGCCGCGCAACAGATTAGACGGGCGCTTTCTCGGGAAAGACGAGGCTCCGTCAAAATCTAGGCCCGCGCCCTTCCTCCCGGAACTTCACGAGGAGGTTGCAAAGTCGTGGAAGGCCCCCTTTTCCGCCAGGATGCGTACCTCTACCTCCGCGGCATTCTCCGCTGTCGACGGTGCGGGAAGTAGAGGTTACCTCGCCATTCCTCCGGTGGAGACGGCTGTCGCGTCGCATCTCTGCCCGCCCTCTGCGGGACGGCGGGTTCAGACGACGCTCCCGTCCAAAGCCTGCCGAGTGACATCATCGCTGCACGGACGCGCTTACACCGCAGCCGGGCAGGCAGTCTCAGCGCTGCACACGATGTCTATTCTGCAGATCTACCAGGCAGATCTCCTCCTCAAGCTGGACGAGGAGGGACCCGGCGCTATCTGTGTGGCGGACCTGAGGAGCGCTACGGACCTCGCTCTACGCGCTTCTAAAGCCGCTGCGCAAGCCATGGGGCGGAACATGGCCTCTCTCGCCGTTGCCGAGAGACACTTATGGTTGACGCTGTCAGAGATGACGGAAGCCGAGCGCTCTGTGTTCCTCGACGCGCCCATTTCCCCGGAGGGCCTTTTCGGAACGGCCGTCAAAGACTTCGCGGACAGGTTTGTTGAGGTGCAGAAGACTTCTCAGGCTATGAAGCACTTCCTGCCGAAGCGCTCGAGCTCCGCTACAGGCCGCACCAAGCCGCCTGCTCGCAGCTCTCAGCCCCAGCCTGCACCGCCCTCCGCCGCCGCCGCCTCACAGCGCCGCCAGGCCCGGGATCAGAGACCGCGGTCTCGCTCCGCCGGACGCCGCCCCCCTCACCGCGGGCCCCGGCCGAGGATTGAGATCAAGCCCGAGGCCTCAAAGTCTTCCTAGCCGCTCTAGGAAAACGACGGTGTTCAGATCCCGCTGCGGCCGGATTTCCACCAAAACTTCTCGCTCGTTCAGCCCCATGCGTTGTGACTGTCCCAGTGTATTTTGCAGTGAAGCAGCCGGTGTCTCAGCCCGCTTGCCTGCACACAAAAGCTGTTTTTACGGCTACCCAGATAAATCCAATAAAGAGTGTATTTTCTGGTGTTCCGGCCTCGGCTGATGGTGTTATGAGTGTTGTAAGAATGCCCACGCCCCAGTGCCCATTCCCACACCCAGACACAGCCCGCCACGGTGCAGGGCTCGCACAAATAAAATCGACTCCCACGGTCGATTGTGCAAACCGTAGTGAACGCGCCCATATCCCCATGCCCGCTTACCTACACGCTGCGTGGGCGTTAGATGAGCGCGGCCAGGCTGCCCGCTGTGATCAGCGCGCCCCCCGCCTCGTACGCCGTAAACACGGCGCTGTGTTCCCAGCACACACGGCGCTGTGTTCCCAGCACACACGGACTCTTGTGCCGCCGCTTTCACGCGGCCAGAGCCCAGATTTCATTCTAGAATAGCCCAAGCTATTCACGCGGATGCGTGGTCAAGGCTTCCCGGGGTATCAGAGTGGGTGCTGAACACTATAAAGAGAGGCTATTCGCTACAATTCGCTCGACGCCCTCGCCGCTACACGGCGCGCGTCGAAACTACGGTGAAAAGCGAAGTATCTCATCTACTTCGAGCCGAGATAGCGAAACTACTGAGGAAAGGGGCTATAGAACCTTTATCTCAGGCTCAGAGCGAAGGGGGCTTATACAGCAGATATTTTCTGGTACCGAAGAAAGATGGTGGGCTCAGACCCATTCTAGATCTGAGGCTGCTGAACAGAGCGCTCGTGAAGCGCCAGTTCAGGATGCTTACGACCAGGAAAATCCTCGCGCAAGTGCGCCAAGGAGACTGGTTCATGTCAATAGATCTGAAAGACGCGTATTTCCAAATACAAATAGCGTCCCATCACAGGCGATTCTTGAGATTCGCCTTCGAGGGCCAGGCGTATCAATACACAGTCCTGCCGTTCGGCCTGTCCCTAGCACCCCGTACGTTCACGAAGTGCATGGACGCGGCCCTCGCCCCCCTGAGACTTCGGGGCATGCGAGTTTTGAACTACTTGGACGATTGGCTGATTCTAGCTCGTTCACGAACGGAGCTCTTAGAACACAGGGCCGCATTACTCGAGCACCTCGAGGAGCTGGGCCTTACAGTCAATTGGGCGAAAAGCTCACTGCTCCCCAGTCGGAGGATTTCCTTTCTGGGAACAGTGTTAGACTCGCTATCCATGACGGCACGCCTGTCACCAGAGCGCGGATTGAATATTCAGCACGTCGCGAAATCCTTCCGCCACGGCTCTATAGTCCCGCTCAGAAGGTTTCAGAAAATGCTGGGTCTCATGGCCTCAGCAGCCTCTGTACTCCAGTTGGGCCTGCTCCGCATGCGTCCACTGCAGCTATGGCTAAAAGCACGAGTTCCCCCCAGGGCATGGACCGCAGGTCTGTTTCGCCTCAGGGTCGACCTTCAGTGCATTTCGGCTCTGAAACCGTGGAAAGCAACCGACTGGTATCAGTCAGGTGTGAGTCTGGGGATCCCCTCAAGTGTGAAGGTGGTGTCTACGGACGCCTCCACTTCGGGGTGGGGAGCGCTGCTCGAGGGCAGACCGCTGGCTGGCCTGTGGTCAGTGCGGGAGAAGCTCCTTCACATAAACTGCTTGGAATTAATAGCAGTCGACAAAGCGCTAAGGCGCTTCTGTCCCCAGATAACAGGCCACCACGTATTGGTCCGGTCGGACAACATGTCAGTGGTGGCATACATAAATCGCCAGGGCGGCGTCAGGTCCCGAAACCTTTACAGGCTGACGGAACGCCTCCTGGTCTGGGCTCAGCACAACCTGCTCTCGCTGAGAGCGGCGCATGTGCCTGGTCACCTAAATGTGGGACCAGACAGGCTGTCCAGAAACAACGTTCCAGCAGGAGAATGGTCTCTGCACCCGCAGACGATCCAGCTGCTGTGGGAAACGTTTGGCAAAGCGCAGGTGGACCTGTTCGCGTCCCAAGAAAACGCTCACTGCCCGAGATTCTTCTCGAAAAGCCGGGACGCGCTGGCCCATGTTTGGCCCCGCCGCCCCCTTTATGCTTTTCCCCCTGTCTCACTCCTGCCTCAGGTGTTGGAGCGAATCAGGAGGGAGGGATGCCCAGTGCCCAGACGTAAGAGCAGCTATCGAGCCTAGATATAGGGCGAGACCACGCCCTTTCTGGCGGGACGTGACGATATGGGCGCGAAAGGCCCCCATTCGTCGTGACGTCACGCAGAGCCTCTCTCGATAGGCTGCTGCTATTGCCGCAGAGCAGCCAATAGGCGCGCGAGCTGTCTCGCCTAGGTCTGCTTGCTGCTGCAAAGCGTTTTACATTAGTAAAAAATTAAGGATAATTTTTGGCTTCAATATCTCGTGGAAAAGAGTTTTCCCCATAGCGTAAGATATTACACAGTACTCGTTCCCTCTCTAGAGAGAACCGAGGTTACGTTAGTAACCGAGTACGTTTCACACTGTATAATATCACCTTGCTCAGTCTCCTTTGTGGGGGTGACGTAGACATCAATGCATGAGTGGTCCTCCGTCCTATTGGACATGTTTGCCGTCGGCCCAAGGGGGTTAGGGGGATTTAGATGGTATTCCGGAGACGCACCACTATTATTCTCCGTGTTAGTCAATGGTTCCATCAATACAATCCCATCTTCAAAATCACCATCCTCTGCCAACCGCAACCTACTTATTCCCGACTTCTCCGGGTCTCGACGGTCCCGTACCCTCTGAAGTATTGTGGAGGGGTTCAGGTCTGCCCGTGCCTTAGTTGGAATAACTTGAAGCTCTGAATGTTCTTTTCTGGCCCATTCCCTTCCAGCGGGTGGATCTTATACACTCGATACACTGTAGCAGGTCACCCCACTGTAGCAGGTCACCATCTGAATGATTTCAGATTATAACCTAGATGTTTGACAGAAACCTGGCTAAAACCAAACGATTACATTACTGTAAATGAGTCCACCCCGCAAGATTACTGTTATAAACATGAGCCTCATCCGAAAGGCAAAGGGGGAGGTGTTGCTGTAAATTATAGTAATATTTTCAAAACCACTAAGAAATCTAGTTTTAAATATACTTCTTTTGAAGTGTTGGTGCTTAAAGGGTACCTATTATGGCATTTAAAATGTTCCTAATATTGTTCTGGGAGTCCCCAACAACAGTTTTACAAGCATGCAATGACAAAAAACACTTTTGTTGTCTTATAATATGCATTTATTTTTACCTGATTTGCTCACCGACTCCCTTATGAATCGTTTAGCGAGTCATTTTTCCAAACCCCGCCTTTGCGTGACGCTAATCTGTGGTGATATGTTAGACACCCAGCCGACGGGGTGTCATTGGTTGTTGCGCTAGATCTTACCCAGATACAACAGTGCTATTTTCTGATTGGCTAACAACACCAGACGAACAACACCAGAGGAGACCAGGGTTGCCAGGTCTGCACAACAAAACCAGCCCAATTGCTCATCAAACTAACCCAATCACGGCCAAAAATATTCAAATAGCGGTCCCGGGTGTTTCCTCAATAACAATCATGTTCCAGTGGATAAAACAATCGCGTCAACCAGCGTGCACTACACAAACAACCCGCGGAAACAGTGCAGGCATACGGACCTGGCAACACTGGAGGAGACGCGCTTGAATCCTGCTGCCGGTTCCACAGTGAGTGAGTTTTGGGCATTGCGGCATATTAAATATATTACACATAGTTTTTCAGCGTGAGAAATACAATGTGTGGCCGGAGAGCGTGACAAAAGACTGAAATGAGTGACTGTCACGCTCAATGCGTGATGCGTGACACTCGAGAGCCCTGTGACAACTCCATCAACAACGACAAACACTTCACATATTTCAATACAATTGACATTGAAGACCTAAGTTAGCTGCGCTGTGCCTGTGCGTACACAACACGCAAAATAATTATAGAACATGATACAAACATAAAAGCAACAGCCTACTTACAGATTGTGATTCGGAGAAGGAAGCTGATCCAAATAAACTCGGTACTGAACCTCCCTCCTTCAGTATCAGCCGCCTCGCAAATTCATACTTTATAGCATTTAGGTTTGTGAAGCAATCATCTTCAAAATGACGCGAACACAGAACAAGTTCGGGCTATAATACTTCTGTGGTATAGTTATGAACTGTAGCCACGGTCTTCAAATGCTCCTCACTGGGCAGATGAAAAAAGTTTGCTTTTGCGTCGCACTTCAAAACACAGCAGCGTCTCGTCGACATGATGTTTTCCCTGGTGTCTCCTAATGCAATGAGTGGGCGTATCTTATTCAAATAACTTGGACAAGTGACGTACGAAAGTGCATCGTTCGTCTATCGATTCATATCAACGACTCAGAGTCGACTCTTACTTTTGAGAGATAATAACTTTGTATACGGTGAACTTTCATATTTAAAACTTTGCAGGATGTTTTTGTTCACTTAGATCTATGTTACACACTACATGAAAGGTAATTTTCAAAATTCCATGATAGGTACCCTTTAATGTAAAAATATATAGTGTAAACAATAAATCACGTTTGAGAATTCTGCTGGCTACTGTATACAGGCCACCAGGGCACCATAAAGATTTTATCAAAGAATTTGCTGACTTTCTATCAGAATTAGTATTGGCTGCAGATAAAGTCCTAATTGTTAGTGATTTTAACATACACGTAGATAATAAAAAAGATGCATTGGGATTGGCATTTAAAGACATTATAAACTCAATTGGAGTTAGACAACACATGTCAGGACCTACTCATTGTCGTAATCATACTCTAGATCTAATATTATCACATGGAATAGATGTTGATACCGTTGAAATTCTGCAGCAGAGCGACGACATCTCAGATCATTATCTAGTCTCGTGTAAATTACATTTAGCCAAGGCTGCAAAGCCAACTCCATGTTATAAATATGTTAGACCTATCACTTCTGCACTAAAGATTGCTTTATTACAGTTTTTTTTTCAATCGCTAACAAGCACTTAGCCATACTTCCGATAATTTTTCTAAACTCTTAACACAGACTCACACCTACAAAACACAATTGGCCAAATGGATAATTTTCTTCTCAAAAACACATTTTGTTAAATATACTCATACATGCCAACCCTCCCGATTTTTCCGGGAGACTCCTGAATTTCAAAGCCCCTCCCGAAAATCTCCCGGACCGAACTTTCTTCCGAATTTCTCCCGATTTCCGAGTGCGTGGTGCGAGAGTGACACCCAGCCGACGCAGTGTCATTGGTTGTTGCGTGAAATCTTACCCAGAAACAATAGTGCTATTTTTTGATTGGCTTAACAGCACCAGATGCAAAACACCAAAGAGGAGACGCGCTTGATTCCTGCCGGTTCCACAGTGAGAGCGGCTCGGCCAGAGTTTTGGGCGCTGCGGCATAAATATATACAAATAGTTTTTAAGCGTGAAAAATACAATGTGTGGCCGGAGAGCGTGACAAAAGACCGAAATGAGTGACTGTCACGCTCTGCGTGACACTTGAGAGCCCTGCTGATGTGTGATGAAGCACAAGCAGAAACACTGATAAAGTATGTATTTCGTATTTACACTTCTCTTGTAAATAATTCGTGGCTGCTGTCAGTGAAAATTGCTCTCTATTATACTATATATATATATGTATATATATATATATATATATACAAAAAATATTGTAAAAAAAAATTGCGTTTGTGATATATGATTCCTAGCCCCTATACACCCCCCCCCCCCCCCACCCCCCGAATATCTCCCGAATTCTGAGGTCTCAAGGTTGGCAAGTATGAATATACTAACTCTTCATTTCAAAATAGAACACATCTTTCTCTGCACACACTAACTTTACTAAAACACTGGAAATCTGACTCAAAATTTAATTATTCTGTCAAAGAATAACACTTGTTTTCACTTCACAACTTAAGGTACATGCAGTCAATCAAAGTACACCAGGTTTCAAAAACATTACTAAAACTGCTTTTATGTTTCAGTTTTACATGTATTTGCATGCAAAACATGCAATCCACTGTTTCTAGACTAAATTTCTTGTGGTTTGGAACTGTATGTCCACGTGTACAGTAATGTTCACATTCAAAAGCATTCCAGTAAAAAGCAAATCAGTTTTTTTTCTTTACTGTTTATTACAGGAGGTACAGTAGAAACACGGTATGATAGAACAGAAAAAGTTTTACAGTATTGCTTACAGTGAACAAAATATCCATAAAACACACAAGAGCATTCTGAACAAAAAAAAAACAACAGCAAAAAGCTCAGATAAAAAGGGGGGGATTTTAAAAAAAAAAGCACAAAATTACTGTATCTAATCTCTGCGATCTTCAGGGTTAGGCCACATGTTTTCATCAACATCACATCTGATATTATCCAAGGCGATGCACCTGGGATAAAACCGCTTGGTATCTCGGATCCACCCATGGCAATCATGAACTGTAATGTCCCTGCAGCCAGCATCCATGGCTTCAAGGAGGGACATCTGGTCATGTGGGTGATGGTCATAAACCTTCCACCTCCATGCAGAAAAGAACTACTCTATGGGGTTGAGGAAAGGTGAATAGGGTGGAAGGAAGAGACTTACCAGTCTTGGGTGGACTTCAAACCATGTTGTTATTGTGAATGATGGAAAGCCACATTGTCCCAGGTAATTACAAAGGTCCTCGTGTTTTCACCCTCCTGATCCTGCTCTGGAACCAGGCGCTGGTGGAGATCATTGAGAAAGGCAAGGATGCCCTCTGTATTATAGGGTCCAACCTGACATCTGTGAAGGATTTATCCTGCATTTGCAATTGCTGCACACATGGTAATGTTGTGCCCCTCTCTGTTCTGGCAAATCAACTGTGGCCCTTTTTCCAATTACATTTCGTTCATGTTGACACCTTTTGGCCTGGTTGAATCCTGCCTCATCTATGTGTATGAGTTCATGAGGGGCCTGGTTGGCTTCCAATTCCATAACTCTATGTAACAAAGTTTATGTAAATCATGCCATTACTCTATACCATACTGTACTGTAACCTATTACTGTGTAGGTTACCTACTTGTAAAGTGCAAAGCTTATAGAACTGGACATTGAATTGAATATACACTATACCTGGACATATTGTCGTCATAGCTCCTGCACCTCTCACTGCATCTCTCACTGGGCCTGATCTTCTCCCTGGGCCCCTTGCTCTTACTCTTCCTCTTCCAGACATTACAGTGTCTTTTTCTGTTTCTGTTTCCAAAAACATCACTCCTCAAAGTCCTCATTTTACTGTATAAGTGTCAATTTAATAGAAAAAAATAACCCCTGCCACTGAGTCCAAGCCAGACTTGAATCAGCTGTGGTTGGCCCAATTTACGCAACATAAATCATCTGTGTGTCAATTATTTAATTGTTTGTTTATTATTAGCTGAGCTATATTGTTTTTGAACTGATATCATTGCAGAAGCAGATGTTTTTATACTGTATCTAAGGTTTGGAATATTGTTTTTGCTATTGTGGGATGGTGTGTGTTAACATTTGTAAATACTACAAAAACAATCCAGAATTTTGTTGGGGGTATACCTTGCCTGTTAAGAAAATTTAAGCATTGTGGAAATGTGTTCACTGACTGTATATTGTGTGAAAACAACATTAAATGTGTGAATGGTATGGCCACAAAAGACCGATGCTGTGCTAATTGTGTTTAGAGTTTTGAAAATGTGACAACTGATTGGACAAACGCTTGTTAGCGACTGAAAAAAAACTGTAATAATGTTCCTAATCAGTTTCATCATCTCAGCATCCCGGATAGCTTAGAAGAACTTGATATTGCAACAGAAACGTTTAACTCTCTCTTTTCCAGCACTTTAGACACAGTTGCTCCGTTGCGCTTAAAGAAGATTAAAGAAAATAGTCCAACGCCGTGGTACAACGAGCACGCCCGGGCCCTTAAGAGAGCAGCCAGAAAAATGGAGCGCAACTGGAAGAAAACAAAACTAGAGGTATTTCGGATTTCATGGAAGGAGAGCTCGATTGCTTACAGAGAGGCCTTAAAAGCTGCTAGATCGGATTATTTTTCAACCCTATTAGAAGAAAATAAACATAATCCTAGGTATTTATTCAAACAAGTGGCTAAACTAACGAAAAAGAAAGCTTCAAGCCCAGTGCCCGGTTGCATAAAGCACCTTAAGTGTAATTTTCCCTTAAGGTCGCCCTTATGTTTCCCTTAAACCTAAGGGTGTTGCAGAAAAATACCCTTAAGTGTTACTTAACGGTTTTTTTAAGTGAAACGTCATAAACACTTAGAATTTCCCTTAAATGCAGTTTTTTCACTTAAGTAATCGTTAAGTGTTGCATAAAACCCCTTAACGGTAATTTCCCTAAGTATAACTTAAGGTTTGGAAATCGTAATTTATCGTAAATTAAGAGTAATCGTAAATTAAGAGTAACGCGGGCAAAAATAAGACTACATGGCTGAATTTATGGAACCAGCTGAAGATCATAGGGAATAGGGAGAACCCTTTGGACCAATTTAGCGATGAAAAATTGTTGCAAGAATACCGATTTTGATCGACGCGCAATATTTGACATCGCTATCAAACTAGACGGCTGTCTGTCTGTCATTACGCAACTCGCATGTAGACTATCACAACGTTAAGTCAGTGCGCGCACGGAGAGTGTGTGGCCGACCCGTGCAGAAAAAAAAAATCACAGGAGAACGAGCTGATTCTGTGTTTTAAAAGGAATCATGACAGAAAAAACAGGTATGCTATGGAAATATACTCAGCTGTATTTCGAGACACAGAGCCAGAAGTGCATTCACAAAACCTAAACAAATGCCAAAGCATGAGACGGTGAACAACACAACCTGCCGCCACTTTCGGAGCTAACGCGGTGTTGCGTGATAGCGTCACTGGACTGACACGTGATATTCCGACATGTTAGTGTTTTGCGTATCTATGGCAACAACAGACTTTTATAACGTGAATCCAGGATCGCTGTCGTGAAACACTTAAATGTTTCCCTTACCTAAGAGAACCGTTTAAGAGATTATATGCAACACCCTTAAGTTATTCTCTTAGGTAAGGGGAAATCACCCCTTAGGTATCATACTTAAAGGGGTGGTTCGGAATTTTGGACATCGGCCCTTATTTCCAAGTGAGCCTTAGTGTTATTTATCAGTAGAGACATTTTTTTTTAAATTCATCCAGTCGTCCCAGTTGCGTAGTTGGCCGGTGCTAGGCTAGCGCGAATCAATGGGACCAGCTTTAGCATGTCATAAAACAGTTTTACCCACTCCACAGTACACTAAAAGCAAATCAATTATAACACCAGACTACCGAGGTAAGTGTCCGTTGAGAGAATAATGTCAGAAATCAAACTATCCTTTTCATCTTAATGATTGCATTACATTTACTGGAACTAGTTTCTCAGCAGCAGCGGAATTATACTTCGCTCCGGTTAGTAGTAACGTTACTGCGTCAAAAAGTAAACAGAACCGAAGCACACGACAGTCGGGAGGTCTAGCTAGCTTAGTAATAATTGTTGAGGTAAACAAAGGCAACATGGTGATTCGGTGTGCATTTCGCAATTGCAAAATCAAACCTAATAAATGTTCATTGCGAAGTTTTCACAAATTTCATTTTGAAGATCCAGAAAGGATTCAACTTTGGATTATTTCTTCGGGCTTGGACAAGGAGACACCGACAGAGACTCTAAATTTGGACTCTAAAAAGGGATTTGCAGTGACCATTTTAGACCAGACGACTTTAAAGAACGGTCACAGGTTTATGACAAGGCATGCACTTCCAGCCGTCTTTCCAGATGCACCAACAGCTACAGATGTACAGGTAATAACTTTTGTTAGGCTACTCTAGCTAGCTAATGAAGCTAGCCCTTTCATAACTGATAGATCGACACTGACAACTGGTGCTCCGTTATGCACATTGGTCTGTCTCGGGAGGCGCTGTGCCCGGATACATTTAAATTTTGGAAACTAGTGTCTAGCTCGTCTAGCTCCAGTTCTGTTATCTGTGTGATAAGTTCCACTCCTTGCAGCAAAAACACTCATCTTCCGTCGGCATTTGTATACATTTTCTGCACTGGCACCACCAGTCTCCCGATGTTCTGTCCCGGTTCTCTACGGCGTCTCCACTGGCTGCTGTCTCTACAGACATTCTTTCTCTTTCTGCCCTTTTAGCATCCATCTCGAGTAATTCTTCATCTGTGTATTCTGGCTCACATATATGGTTCGTTAAATAACTCACATTCTTCGTCTTCATCATCTTCAAAGTCCGAAACGATGGTATTGCTTTCAAACGTTGCCATAGTACGCTGTCTTGCTATTACATATATAATAAATTATACTCTGTTTCTGTAGTGATTAATGTCAGCGGCAGGTAAATACTAGTAAATATACACTTGCGTGATTGTCGTGTGGATCGACTCTCTCGGTTGCCTAGGTAACATATCACTCTGCTGCTGCTGTAGACTGTGCTAATAAATATAGGTAAAACAATAAAACTATTGCAATGCGATGAAAAGGATAGTTTGATTTCTAACATTATTCTCTCAACAGACATTTACATCGAAAGTCTGGCGTTATAATTGATTTGCTTTTAGTGTACTGTGGAGTGGGTAAAACTGTTTTAATGGCATGCTAGAACTGGTCCCATTGATTCGCGCTAGCCTAGCACCGGCCAACTACGCAACTAGTGATGTGTCGTTCATGAACGATTCGTTCATTTTGAACGAATCTTTAATATGACTCGGGACTACCGAGTTGTCTCAGAGAGTGATTCGTTCATTTCGTGTTGACCGCGCATGCGCATTGCGCAACATATGGGTTCTGAATCTGTACTGGAAACAGAAATGATTAGTTCATCTCTCGAGTCTTCGGGTTCGGGACGGCTCCGAGTCCTTCGTTCTTCCTGTCAGTCCCATAGAGGCTATGCTGTCAGTCCCGGAAAGAGAAATGATTAGTTCATCTTTCGAGTCTCGGGTTCGGCCGGGTCCGAGTCCTTCGTTCTTCCTGTCAGTCCCATAGAGGCTGTCAGTCCCGGAAAGAGAAATGATTAGTTCATCTTTCGAGTCTCGGGTTTGAGTCCTTCGTTCTTTTGTCACGTGACTTGTCACCGTATTGAATAGCCTACTAACAACCTTTTTACAAACAAGCACGTAGTTATAATAGTAGTTAATTCATGTATAATATATAATAAAACACACCACAGATGCACAAGTTCTAAACATTTAGAAAAGAGACGGACAGGGACAATAATAAGATGGAACTTTTATTTTTCAGATAATGTTTATTGCACATATTTAGAAATGTATATTCCTAAATATAAAACAATAGGCTTATACATTCAGACGCAGTCAATACGAATCTAATAGCAGATACCAACGGTCACGTGACAAAAGAACGAAGGACTCAAACCCGAAGACTCGAAAGATGAACTAATCATTTCTCTTTCCGGGAGTGACAGCATCGGCTCTATGGGACTGACAGGAAGAACGAAGGACTCGGACCCGGCCGAACCCGAGACTCGAAAGATGAACTAATCATTTCTCTTTCCGGTCCTGCTGTATCACACACGGCACGGTCGGCCCAGCAGACAGATCAGAGTCAGACACTGACGAGTCGACAACTAACGTCTCGAGACACGAGAGGAGAACTAACCTGATATAATTATGAAGTTGCAAAGGAAAGGACGTCTCGGATCAGGAGATGAGGTGAACTAACAGAATCAGACTGCAATACCCTATACAATAACCCAACAACTAATCAATTAATAAAACATTTAGGTTTCCTATAATTTGGCTTTGGCTGCATTACCCTATTGTTTATTTTTATTATTTTTACAAATGTAATCAACATTTTCGTAAGTACTAGATGTGTTGGTATATTTAACATGCCATTTTAATTATATTATGCTGAAATGAACGAAATGAACGAAATGACTCGAAAAAAGATTCGTTCATTTTGCTGAACGAGACTCAAAGATCCGAGTCAGTAAAATGATCCGAACTTCCCATCACTATACGCAACTGGACGACTGGGTGAATTTTTAAAAAAAATGTCTCTACTGATTAGGGCTGTCACTTTACGTTCGAAAATCGATTGCACAATCGATCGGACCAACCAACAACAAGTATCGAAACGAAAATAGGGAATCGATTTTAGCTGCCTTTTTTTTTTTTTTTTTTTAACCAAAAATGTGTTTTAGGTGGACAGATCAATAGAACATGTAGGATGTTGGAAAATAATAATGTCTTTTCTGTTAACCAAATGCTTTTTGATATTCGCTATTACTTCAATGCAAGTGAACAAGCGCTCCGTTATTTGTTGCCAGAGCCGTTGCTTAGTGACGTGTGTCTTCAAGTAGGCCAGAAATGCGCAGATTCTGCGCAATACGCTGTATTTAATATATCACGAGGACTCACGAGTTGCGTGTTTGCGCTAAATCCACACAGATTTGGATTACACGAACTTCAACAGCAAAGAAAGTGAGTAAGCATAGACGCACGTCTCTTGATTTGACAGCGTTAGCCGCCAAAATTTATTTTTACCCGCATTTGGGGAGTTAAGGCCAGGGTGTTAATTTCAATCCCTGAATGTAGCACTCCTGTTTGTTATTGTGCACGAAACTTCACGCCAATAAAGCATCAGGAAAATTGCTGATTTGCGCCCTCTTTACGTTCGTCCTAATGCCTGTTAGTTGTCCGTGGATTTGCCTATATTTGGTGTTGAAAATGGAAGCGTCTTTAGACACGGAAAATCGATTTTACAATCGATTCAATGAACACTTATGTCTCAAAAATCGAACAGGATTTTTTCACAAAAGTGACAGCCCTACTACTGATAGATAACACTAAGGCTCACTTGGAAATGAGGCCTGATGTCCAAAATTCCGAACCACCCCTTTAAGGGAAAAACTTAAGGTGCTTTATGCAACCGGGCACAGAAGTTTCCAAGATACACAGTAGTAATGACTTTATCAACTTCTTCACTTATAAGATCTATAATATCAGGGACAAAATTATAACTATGCAACCGTCTACTACAGTATCGCATCAGGGAGTGCATTGTAGTCTCCATGAGGAACATTTTGATTCATTTTTGTATATTAATAATACCTAGAATATCAAAATCAACTGCTGGCGGTAGATCCTTTTCCTATTTAGCACCAAAACTTTGGAACAATCTTCCCAACACGGTCCGGGAAGCAGATACAGTCTGTCAGTTTAAATCTAGACTAATAACACATCTCTTTGGCTTAGCATAACACATAACACATTATAGATTTCTATAATTTAATGTTAGGCTGCATAGATTAGATCAGCCGGAACCGGGAACACTTCCCATAATTCCTGATGTATTTTGTACATTATAAGAAGGATGGCGTCTACGCTAATATTAGTCTCTCTGTATGTCCCGAGGTTTACCGCAAACCGCTGGATCCAGGCCATATCCAGATCTGATGAAGGACCATCACATGGACACGACGACATGCATTATCAGGGCTGCGAAGGCCCATGGACTCCTCAACACACACTAATCTCCTCACCGGCGGGATGACCCAACCTCCAACCAGATGAACTGGATAAATATCGTGAAAGTTCTGATCCCATCTGACTACTGACATTATGCTGCCTAACTCATAATCATACACTGTTCGTTCGTTGGCCAAAGGAGGACTGGCCCCCCGACTGAGCCTGCAAGGACTTCAGATGACGCCAAATCTGAATCAACAGAGTACACTGCCAAATTTTCATTACGATCAAAACTTTTATTAATATCTTTAATGAGATCATTGTTTCTGCCTAAATAAATACATTATGTTAGCTAACATCTCAGGTTACGACTGTAACCATAGTTCCCTGAAATAGGGAACGAGACGATGCGTCGCCTTGCCACACTTCCTGCATCCCTGTGATCGTAACTTCCTGCATCCCTGTCATCGCGTGTTTCCCTTTTGAGGAAACACGCGATGCATCAATGACACTTTGGGAACGAGAATACCCAAATCGCCAAACTTTCAAGTGCCTGAATGTCAGCCTGTAAGTATTACACTAAGCACCTGAGACCCTGGGGCAGTGTCCAGGTCCAGGCTATAAAACCTGACGAACATGAGCGGTGAGGACCAGCCCGCTGCATCACAAACGCCTTGGAGAGAAACTCCAAATAATAAGGCTTTAGAAGCCACCATACTCCTAGTGGAATGAGTCCAGACCACCAAAGGGCATGGCTGGTCAGAGGACTCTATACAATTGCCTCAACTATCCACTTGCTCACTGTCTTCTTAGAGGCAGGAAAACCTTTCTTGGGTGATCCAAAGCAGACAAATAATTGGTAGGATTTTCTCCACGGAGATGTCCGATGAACATAAGTGTCCAGTGCTCGTACTGGGCAAAAGAGGTTCAGCTTTTCCTGGTCTGACGAAATAAACGGGGGAGGACAGAATGCCTGCAGCACAATAGGCCTCGGAATAATAGTAGGCACATTAGGAACATATCCATATTTAGGGTATAAGAATGCCTTGACCATCCCTGGTGCAAACTCAAGGCAGGTGGGAGAAACCGAAAGGGCCTGAAGGTCTCCGACTCTTTTGAGGGATGAAATAGCTAGCAGAAAAATAGTCTTAAAAGTAAGAAACTTCTCTGAGACCGAATCTAAGGGCTCAAAGGGAGCCCCAGATAGGCTTCCTAGTACTATTGCCAGGTCCCAAGCCGGAACCCTAGTGCGAGTTGCAGGCCTCAGCCTCAAGGTGCTACGAAGGAAACAAGTGATCAGGGGGTCTCGACGAAAAGATGTACCACCCACCAGGGCGTGGAAAGCCGTAATGGCCGCTACATAGACCTTAAGCATGGAAGGACATAGACCTGATGCAAAGCGCTCTTGCAGAAACTCGAGTACTGTGTTGACTGAACAGTTAACTGGACAAGAAGTGAAAACTCTCCATTTCAGTGAATATAGTTTCCTTGTAGCTGGAGCTCTGGAGCTTAGAATGGTCTCAACAACCTCGGTTGAGAAACCACTCTCTATAGCCGCTTTCCAACCGGAGGGACTTTTGCACGTTCCTATAACCCTTTTTTTTGCGCGTTCCGACTGGACTAAGTTGGGGATTTTTTAGTTCATCAGACCGTAGTTCCTATAACTCTTTCAGTACCTAGTCTAGAGCGAGGACTTTTTTAGTTCCCTTTCCCTAGGTCTACGTTGATTGGTTCAACTTATAAGTCACGCCCACTGTCAACAGATTTTCTTCACTGTCTGTTGCATTTAAAATGTTCCTAATGTTGTTCTGGGAGTCCCCAACAACAGTTTTACATGCATGCAATGACAAAAAATACTTTTATTGTCTTATAATATGCATTTATTTTTACCTCATTTGCTCACCGATTCCCAAATGATTCGTTTGACGACTCATTTTTCAAACCCAGCCTTTGCGTGACGCTAATCTGCGGTGATTGGTCAGACGACCCAGTCAGTTATTTTTCGCGTTAACCCAAAGCTTAAACATATTGATAAAGCACTGCAGTACTACAATACGCTCTATTCTTTATGACAACTCCAATAACAACGACAAACATTTTACATATTTAAAAAAAACACACACACACAGCTTGGAGACCTAAGCGCTGAGCGTAACTGACACACAACACACACACACACACACACACACACACACACACACACACACACACACACACACACACACACACACAGCTTGGAGACCTAAGCTGCGCTGAGCGTAACTGACACACACACACACACACACACACCACACACCCACACACACACACAACACACACACACTTATTGAGCATGCTACAAAACCCATAAAAGCAACAATTATTAACAGTACTTACAGGTTGTGATTCGGAGGAGGAAGCCGATCCAAATAAACTCGCGAATCCACACTTGAAAGCATTTACGTTTGTAAAGGAATCCTCATTAAAATGACGCGAACACAGCTCAAGGTGGCTATACTTGTGTGGTATAGTTGTAAATATAAACTCTAGCCACTGATTCTTCACATGCTCGTCCCTGGGCAGTGAAAAAAAAGTTTGCTTTTGATTCGCACTTCAGAACAGCTGTTTTCAAAACATGTTGTTTTCAATGTTTTATGGCGCGCGCAATGAGTGGGCGTATCTTATTCAAATAACTTGTCTAAGTGACGTCGTAAAGCTAGAGAAAAAGCATCGCTCGTCTATCGATTCATATCAGCGACTCAGAGTCGACTCTTACTTTTGAGAGACAATGGGCTCTATCTTGCACCCAGCGCAATTGACTTTGTACACCGACGCATGTATCATTCCTATTTTGCACCCGCGCAAACCACTAGGAAATGAACTTGCGCTCCCTGGGCGGGTCGGCGCAAAAAGGAGGCGTGTTTCGGCGCAAACATTCCCTAGTGCTATTTTGCAGTTCCAGAAAACAATTGCGCCACTGACCAAAAAAAACCTGGTCTAAAGTCAGTGCGCGTTGCGCGTTGTTCATAATGCTACTTTAAGCGTGCATGCTTGGCCATAATGTAACGGGTGCACAACGCGCATACACTTTGATTCTCTCATCAACACAGATGCAGCAGTTTTTATTTTTGCAAATCATACATTATAACAAGGACAAATATTACCACACGAGGGAAATCATTGTGGTGTCCATGAAGATGTGAAAAAAATAGGCATAAATCTAGCTTACACATTTACCAGTGTATACTGGTAATTTTTCAGGCAAATTGTAGTAATGACGGATCAGACCTGTTTGCCCAATAGTGGCAAGACACATATGTATATAAGGACATCTGACAAATTATTTTGTCCGTCAAGAACTAGGAAAAAAAAATCTGAAGACTGCGAAATCACCTTTACCATAATGTAAGTACATTAAAAACCTTACTCTTTAACTTACCAGTTAAGTTGAGCTTTTTTCATATTTTTTTTCTATTGATTTGGGTGGGTTTGTCCCATCCCCAATGTCAATTCTCTTTCTTTTACGGCCCTGACGAGAACAACGATCTCCTCGGCTGTGAACCGCTCCTGGCGCGCGCCTGGTAAATGCGCCATAATAATAACAATCCGCCATGCAACATGCGCACCTGCTCTTAAAGGGTATGTTGGATGACGCTCTGATTGGTTTATTTCACGTTACGCCCAAACCACACCTATGAATAATGAAGCTACTTCAGACCAACCTCTTTTAGATTTGCGCCAGGCGCAAGAGGCATTTATCCTGCCGGTAAAATAGCAACAGCGCCGGGATCCGCCCACAAAGTTACTTGCGCTTTGACACTTGCGTTTTAGATCGTGCGCTGGGTGCAAGATAGGGCCCAATAACTTTGTATACGGTGAACTTTCATATTTAAAACTTTGCAGGATGTTTTTGTTCACTTAGATCTAAGTTACACACTACATGAAAGGTAATTTTCTAAATTCCATAATAGGTACCCTTTAAGACAAACATAATGCATTCAACCAGCTAATTGCTAATGCTTGCTAAACTTACCCGTCGTTTTGTTTGCCTCCTGCGCTCTGCTCTTCTATCTTCTTCCATCATATTACGCTGGAGCCTTCGTCTTCTGAGTTTCTCTGTACAGAACTCAAGCTAGTCTTTAAAAGCCGCCGTTATACTCCGTTATTAAGGTCCCGGCAAAGCAGAACAGGAACATTCCGATAGCCTCCTCCATGCTGGTTTGTTGTTGTTGTATGTGGCCGAGCTACATTTAGTGATGACGCCATAAAGACCGCTGGCATGCTTGCGTCACACCCTTACCCCTCCTACCATTACTATGGCCACTTGGCCAGTGCGAACGCAAACAGCAAAACCGAGTTTGGGGAGAGTAGTTTTTAGAACTGTTTAGAAGTGGACAGTTCCTATGACTAAGTTCCTGTACCTACTTGGTTGGAAAGTGGCTGAGTTGGGCCCCCTCAGAGGCAAAACCCGCAGATTCCAAATCCCCTGCTGGGAGTGCAATATTGCTACGTCTGAGACGAAGTCTCTCCTGATCCGGATCTCCAAGGGAGGGCCGTTGAGTAGAAGAATTAGGTCCGCAAACCAAATTTGCTCAGCCAGCGTGGTGCTACTAGCAGTAGGCTTATTCCATCCTGGTGGATACTCTACAGAACTCCTGGGAGCAGAGCAACAGTGGGGGTGGTGTGGGGGCTTTGGGGGCTCAAGCCCCTGCCCCTTTTGTCTCAAAATGTATTGTGCCCTATTCTGATAATTGTAAATAATAATAATAATTATAAATATTATAAAAAATAACAATACACTTACACACCCTTGCCAATAACAATAATAATACAAACAAATATTATATATTAAAAAAAAATGGCAGAGAAGTGGTAGGCGAGTTTTCTTTGCAGCGCCTCATACGCATTTAAGGTTCTGGTACGCACTACACAGGAGTTCGCGCGAGTCTTCAAACGAGCAGCAGGTAACGTTTAAGCTAATACGGAAAATTACATTTATCCTACCATCACCATGCTACTCTAAAAGTTGCGGCAGCATGCGAGTTATTCTTAAATATAATAAAAGTATAACTCGATTTCATTTGCATTCTGAGTGATAATGTCATTTGTTTTTAGCCAAGGAATAAAAGTGCAAGGGGAAATACATCTAGTTAAATGATGTATATTTTCTTATTTTCTTAGAATGTCAAGGAAAGAAACAATAGAAACAAAAAAAATCAAGGAACTCTGTGATGCAGCCAAAGGAAGCATCCCTCTCACAAGTTGGCTGAAAAGAGAATACAAATCCAGGTACTGTTAAATTAAATTAAAAAAACTTTGTAGTGCCCTTTTTGGTGCCTCCGCCCCTGCCCCTGAGGAGGTCTGTGCTCGCCACTGCAGTGCAACAGGGGGAAATGCATACAGACGTAGCTTTGGCCACGTCTGCACCATAGCATCCAGCCCCAAGGGTGAGGGAGAACCAGAGTGGACAGTGCATTGTGTGCTGAGACGTGAACAGATCCACTTCTGTCTGGCCGTAAAACTCCCATATTTGCTCCACCGCCTCGGGGTGGAGTCTCCAGTCCCCTGGCTTCAGCCAGTGTCTGCTCCAATATTCTGCCCCCCTGGATATACAGTACACTGCCCTCAGAGAGTGTATTTTCCTGAGGGACCAAAAATAAGAGGCCACCAACGTGTTGTCTGTCCAGAGCAACACATGATGGCCCCTCGGGTCTGGGAGGAGATGTCTCAACACATTGAAGACAACCATCATCTCGAGGCAATTCATGTGCCAAGAGAGATTATGCCTCCTTTTCAAACCCTGAGCTGAGCGGCCTTTTAATACCGCTCCACAGCCGGTGAGGGAAGCATCTGTCGAGATAGCAACTCGATGGCAAAGAGCTCCCAACACCGGAACCTGGGACAAGAACCAGTGTTTCCTCCATATAACCAAGGTGCGGAGATACTGCCGCGTGATCTTGATCATACAGAGTGGGTTTCCCCTCAGGGAGAACCCTTGGTCCTAAGCCACCACTGAAAAGGTCTCACGTACAGCAGGCCAAAGGGTCTCACATTGGACGTTGCTGCCCCTTAGGCCTAACAGTCTCTCGAACTGTTTCACAGTGTGTGACTGGCCTAGCTTTAGCTCTTTTGTGGCCGTAAGGATAGCAGCTACACGAGCGGGCGACAGAATGGCTCGCATCGTGACTGAATCCCAGACCACTGCAAGAAAAGTGGTCTTCTGTACTGGAGAAAGCACACTCTTCTTGGCATTGAGCCTCAACCCCAACCTTTGCAAGCAAGGATGACATCTCGATGCCGAACTGCTAACTGTTCTGATTCCGCTGGAATCAGCCAGTTGTCTATATAGTTCAAAATGTGTATGCACTGCAGCCTAAGCGGGGCCAGAGCTGCATCTAAGCACTTCGTGAATGTGCAGGGTGATAAAACTAGACCGAAAGAAAGGGCCTGATACTGGTATTCTTTGCCCCCGAAAGAAAACCTCAGGAACCTCCTGTGCTGAGGGAGGATAGAGATATGGAAGTATGCATCTTTCAGATCTATCGTGACAAACCAGTCCTCGGATCTGATGTGAGTCACGATCTGTTTGAGTGTCAGCATCTTGGACTTGAGTTCCAGCACCGAACACTCCAACAGATGAAGATCTAGAACATGATGCTGTTCTCTATCCTTTTTTGGAAAAATTAGATAATGGCTGTAAAGACCCGACGCAATGTCGGATGAGTACACCTGCTCTATAGCTTTCTTTGATAACAGGGCCTTTACCTCTTCAGGAACCACCCGAACTGACTGTTTTCGAACCCCCCTCAAAGGGCGCGAGTCTGACGCAAAATCAAGTTGACGCTGCGCCAGAAGCTCATTGGAGACCGCTGCGCCCCGAAGCACCAAGGGTGGCGGGGTTGGCAGAACGGTCCCCTGAGGGCACCGAGATGTAACGTGCACCATATAATGCGGTATACCCGGTTCCACCCCGGTTGGGGCTGCCCTCACCGGTCTGATGTCGGTGGCACCAAGACCTTTTCTTTTGAGCCGAAGAACGTGAAGAACGGTCCTCGGATCCAGCTTCTGCTTCGAAGGCTTTGACTGGTGTGCTGAGTATGAGAAACTAGACGGCTGGAGCTGCTCATGCCCAGCATTTTTTAACCGCCTCTGACTGTAATTTGGCCTCCTGGAAACTCTTGACGACCGAATTAAGAGACTGAAGAGACCAGAAGGATTGATAGGACTATCAAGAAGGAAAGCTGCATCTTTCTCCTTGATCTCCATCAAATTGAGCCAGAGGTGTCTCTCAGTGGCCACAAGGGCTCCCATAGACCAATTTGCTCAGGCAGTCTCCTTAGTATCCCTGAGAGATAAATCTGTGGCCTGACGAAGTTCTCGAACCCCATCGGGCCCTACTCCCTCACTTCTGTCCAAATTCCTTTAGCAGGTCAGCCTGATATGCTTGTAGCACTTCCATAGTGTGCAAGCAGGCTCCGGCTTTTCCCACTAGATTGAAAGTAGTTTTCTTTAATGGTTTAGTGAGAGAAGCCGACGCCTTCAGGGACAATACTGAACCAGGAGACAGATAGCTCACAAGCGTCTGTTCTGCCTGGGGCATCGCCCCATAGCCATACTCTCTCAACCCCCTAATATCTGAATATACATGAACTTGGGGGCTGAAAAGACAAGACGAGTAAGGCTTTTTCCATGATCTAGACAGCTCACTGTGCAGATCGGGAAAAAATGGAAGGGCCCCGGGAAGGAAGCGCTTAGGACGAGCCTTTTCTCTGCTGGCCATTCAATATTTAATTTATCTACAGCCTTAGTAATCACCAGCTCCTCATACGCTGGGGAAAGAGATGGCGAATCCACTTCCCCCATGATTGTGTCACTTTCAATGTGCAGCACATCTACCTCCTCAGAGGTAGAGTACTGAAGCATTGATCTCTCTCCCTGGGCGGAATAAACTGCAGCGCTGGCTTTAGGAACCATTAGGTATTTTTCAAATTAATCACAGATTCTATACCCAGCAAATTTTTACCTAATAAAATTGAATTCTGACATTGACACAATGTGTAACTTTTGTAAAATGCAAGACAAAGCTATTGTTGGTACTGTAATTACACAAGTGTTTTGGGAAAGTGTTTCATGTGATTGATTTTGTGTATGTAACCATCTTTCTCTCTTTCCGCGCGCTCACTGAGCACCTTTGCTGCTGCTTTGCTTTGCGTTTTGTTATGAATGTTCGTGGGTGGTGGTAGAAAGCTGGGACTCATGCCGTGTTCCAGGCAACCTGTAACCCGTGTTTTTCCAACCTTATACCCGTGAAAGTGCACTGGAACGGCAGTCAACCCCGTGACTTCCCACCCGTGAACTCTAGATGATGTACTCCCAGTTACGAGTTGTGACATCACATAGACCGCAAAACCATACAAAACAACAATGGCACCCCTTACTGATGCAGTGTTTCTGCAGGCTGTACACGGTGAGAATACACTTTAGGACAATATAATGTTGCAGTCAAATTAATAATAATATAATAATAATGATAATAATACATACACGATTATGTATTACAATGTTATGTGTCTGAAACAATAAGTATGTATATATACACACGATTATGAATTACAATGTTATGTGTCTGAAAAAATAAGTATGTATATTGCGCTCAGGTAGTTTGGCGTGACTGGCCTGGAACGCTACAAAGTCGTGGTTTGAAGTCGTGATTTACGTGCTCAAAAACCTGCCTGGAACGCAGCATCAGACACAGAGGGGTTCGGGATCGTGGCTTGGCTATTTATTCCACAGCACGGTGTCTATAACGTTGACAACATGGGCTGCGTTCCAGTCCACTTTTAGACAAGCACTTGCGAACTTCTCTAAGCACTTCCCTTCGGGGGAATCCCTGCCGCCATTTTGAAGTGCGTTCCACTTCATGAAGTGGACGAGGGAAGTTTATATGGACAGACACTTGTTCCCTCGATTTAGACCGAGGGAGCGAGTCTACTTCATATGTACACTTCAGGCACCATATGTCCCAAAATGCAGAACGATTGTGAAGTTACCACAGATCTCGTCTAATCACAACCACAACAAACAACTCTATGATATATTAATTATATTTTTTAATGTAAAACAACCCAAACACACCTATATACATTTGGATCCTGCATTAAACAAATTCTTAAAGTGAACATTTTTTAAAATAATAAATCAACTCCATAGCTGATTCCAAGTGATCAAGGGCTTAGGACGTTCCAGTTCAGCCCATTGCAGTTTCCGCCAGAAATGGGCACTCGTGCAACGTAAGCAATGACGTAGTGAAGGGCATGTCAATAGGCTTGTTTGAGATGCGCCTTGCCTCGCCTGAAATGTAGTCGAGCGTAGGCGGCTGCAGTGAGGGGAGGAGTGAAAAAAGTGCAGGCAAGACGGACAGTTCTCTCTTCTCGCAGTGGATCAGACACCTGTGAGATCAAAGACTGATATCGCGGGATTCATGGGATTCACGCTCGTGCACAGTGTTGCTAATAAGCTGGATGTAATTTAAGTTCTGTTGCTTTTATATGAAAATAGATATAATGAACAAGACACCCAAAGTACTTGCTATTTAATTCCATTCCAAATATGTGTTTATCAATAATTTTTTCTTTAATACAGATATGTTTATCATTTTTTTTATAAAAATGACATCACATAACCCATATCGCACTGTCAGAGAGTTTATTCACACATAACGTATGTATAGCCTACACATAACACATGTTTTAAATCGAACATTTTAAAAAAGAACAATACATCACGGTTGTTTAAACCAATGAGCATTAAGCTGTGTCGTCAGCAAGTCGTTTCCCATCATGCTTTTGATCAGTGCAGTCGGTGGAGAGCAACTGCGCGCGACTGCAGAATCCGACACGTGCGCCTTGCGGTCGCGAGAGTTTTTTGACATACGTCAGCATGACATCAGAGCAAGGCGGACTGCTCACATTTCTAACCGGCATGCATCTCGCGCTGATCGCCGGTGATCGATTCTGCGCAGATTTTACTCATCTCAAATGAGCCTAATTTTGGACTGGAACGCAGCCATAAACTGAGGAAAAGATGACGTATTACTCACGTATCAACGCTACGGTATCTCAAGATGCCCAAACAGCGCTAAGGCCATACCTGTCAACACTCCCGTTTTTCCCGGGTTTCTCCCGTTTTTTAGCCCTGTCTCCCGGACCCCTCCCGGTTTGTTATTTCTCCCGGGAAACTCCCGTAATTTGCATGGCCCAAACTCATTTATGAATAATCGGATCAATATGTTTGTCTAATGTTGACCAGTTGCCAGAACCGTTTCGGTACGAGCCTGGCTTCCGCTTCAGTACGCAAACCGAACGATTCCTTTGGCCTTTTACTGTGCCGACAAAATCCGCGCTGGCGCGACCACCACAACGTTGCGCAACATCAAATGGCAAACGTAATGAAAGCAGAACGAAACTGCGCTACTCATTATATTGTGCATCTCTCTATCAGATCAAACAGCACTGACGTGGAAACCAGAAGAAACATTGTGCCGTGAATGATCTAGTTAAAGGCTTTAAGTCCACAGATCAGCAACATTCACCATGGATTTAATATAGTAACACTAACTGTAGCCATGAAAGTTTGGCTGGAATAGTGAAATGCTTTCAAGTAGCCTACTTCACACATCTTTTTCCAGCACTTCAAAACTATTATCTAAATATTATATATAAATATATGCCTATATTTAAATGTTATTTTTAATGTGATGACCTAAACATTATAACATTATTTGTTCATCCTTCAAAGATTACCCCCATTTATAAACCTGAACGTTTCAAGATGTAGGAAAACTGAAACTTATTTAAAAATATTTTTTAATATAACAATTATTTAATAATATTTTTAATAAATATGAAATTTCTCTGGCACCCCCCCCCCCCCCCCCCCCCCAAAAACCAAATGTTGACAGCTATGGCTAAGGCACCTGAATCTGTTTTAATATAATAGCGTTATGGGGACATCTTGTGGACAAGGAAATGCCTTACATCTACTCTCAGTTTCCTTGAAAAGATGTATTGTTTGATTTCGTAAAAAACAGATAAAAAAAATGTTTAAAAAGAATTTGATAAATGTATTACTCCTGGTTAAGTATCATATTCACAAGTGCAAATCCTCCAATAATTAGCCACATTTTAAGACGTTTCTCAAGTTGCAACAATATTTTGAATCACTCTGTATCGAAAAAAAATACCAAAGTGAGGAAAACACTGTCTTGTGCTTTTTTCAAGATTCCCCATTAGTTTCTTTAAATATATTTATTTTTGCAGGCCGTTTTTATTATTTATTCATTAATTATTTTATTTGGTTATTTTATATTCTTGCTGTTCTTTGTTGTATATTGTTTGATACTCTGTTATATTATAGGCTATCTGTATTTGCTGACTGAAAAAAAAGACAGGTAAGATATTTGAAAAATATAATCATTCTCAAAAATTAACTTCGTTGTGATAAAATTACCTTTTTAAACAAATAATTTTATAATTATTTATGTAGAAATTATTGGAATTATTATATTTAAATGGTTTTATTTGTATTTTACGCAAACATCTTTTGAATGAATAGATCTTGTAAACAATATTATTTTTTGATACACAAAAAAAGATGTCTTTCCCAGCCGCAGAGCGCCCTCTGGAGGAAAAACGTAATAGAAAAACTGACCACATTTGCCCACAAGAATCCATGGAATGATAGGATTTTCCCATAGCATTCTTTATTAACAGTGCTTGACAACATAAACAAGTATCAAGTAGTATCCTATCTTTCTCAAAACTAAAACTTGCTCTAGTGTTACAGTAGCCTGGTTGTAAGACTCAAAGAGAAGGGTTCTTGTTTATCTGTTACTGTTGAAATGATTTAAGCAATAAGCATGAACAACGTTTGCAATAAAATATAATTTATAGTCAGTTATTTTCACACTGAAATGTAAGTCAGTAAAATTAAAAGGCTTTCAGACTTTATTGTGCTCATGTAGCAGACACTTCACGCTATGAGATAAATCTTCTCACCAGGGTTCTCTGCCATTCAGAGTTGAGTTCAGAATGCCAATTCCTGAATTTGAACTGAGTTAGCAAACAGGATGCAGAAACAGCCTATGTAGGCTAATTTAAATATGATTTTAAGGAAGTCGAATTAAAATGGAATGAACAGAATAAACTGCTATTGGTGTAGTATTTAATAAATATATTTTTAAAAAATAATAACACACACAAAAGTTTGTGATCGCTTCGATTTTTTTAAAGCCCACCCCCCAACCTCTGGTGAAAATCAAGCTTTTAATGTTGTTTATATGTCTATGTGGTGTTTTTAATATGCTTTAAGACAAACCATGTGCAAATTCATAAGTCAACACCATTGCTGAGTATTCTCCTGAAAACTACACTGATCTCTGCAGTGAAGTCCCTGGTGTTTCTGACGTCACAAACTACCTTGTAACCAATCAGGTCAACGAGTGGATCTCTGAACTGCTGTGAGTGAGTTTGGGTGGAGGAGGGCCTATTTTGCATATTCATAGAACCACATATAGGCCTACTAAATGAGGCAAAGGTGTAGAGTAACATTCAAGCTAGTTTAAGGCATGAAGACAGTTTTTTTCAAGATTTTTTTTTTTACATTTCTCGTTTTGGTGATGAAAGAGTTTTAAGGGATACAATTATTGACTAATATTTGTGAAATAAGGCAGATGCCATGGCTTTTGCATCTCTTCTTGCTAGGAGTAGAATACTGTTATCTTGGACCTACCCACAACCCCCTTCTTCAGTTTGGCTCAAAGATTTTTCAGAGGTAGGGGGTAATCTTTTTTTTTTTTTTTTTAAATGGCAACAATTTATTACATTCTTTAATGATTTACAAACCTTAGACATGGATTGAGTGGGGTATATATATATTAAGAATTCAGATGCAAAAGCCTCTAAATGCCATCTGAAATTTTCTTCTAAAATGATCATTTTTATCAAGCTCGTATATTTAAATTCAGTAATTTCACTTAAATGACAATTAATGGGTAATTTTTCTTGCCATTTAAGTTAAATTATTGAACTTAAATATACAAGCTTGATAAAAATTATCATTTTAGAAGATTTCAGATGGCATTTAGAGGCTTTTGCATCTGAACTCTTCACACATACATATTATATATATATATTATATATATATATATATATATATATATATATATATATATATTATATATATATATATATATAATATATATGTGATATTTATGTATTAATATTTTCATCATCTCAATTATTATGCATGTGTCTTTGCCTTTATGTAGGTGTATGCATGTATGTAATTATTTTTTTCCAATTGGGGATTGCTCTGTTGGGGCTGGGTAGGGTTGTTTATGGTGTGTCAGGGGTGGTATAACATGTAAAAATGACGAAGACAACAACAACAACAAAAAAATATTTTAAAATGTCCTGTGATGTCATGTCTGAATTTTCAGCATCATTACTCCAGTCTTCAGTCACATGATCCTTCGGATATGCTGATTTATTATCAGTTAATAACAATAAAATTGTTGCTTAGTATTTTTGTGAAAACAGAGATATTTTTTCTTTCAGAAATCTTTGATTTATTTTAAATAGAAATCTTTTGTAACAATGTAATGGTCTTTACTGTCACTTTTGACTGAATTATTGCATACATGCTAAATAAAAGTATTAATTTCCTTTAAAAAAAAAACCCAACAACTTACCAACCTCAAAATAGTGGTGCTGTATGACACAATGAACAAAATTGACTGTTAGAGTCAGTTGACTGTTGAGAGTGTGAAGTGTTAAACTTAGTTTTGAGAAATATGTCTAATAGGTTGAGAATAACGTATAGATTCTTCTTATCAGGCATTATTAGTCAAAATGTCTTGGACCATTGAAATTATTATTTTGCCAAATCGATTCAAATTCACTCTCGTCATGAATAGAAAAGAAGTCAATTTTAAATTCGGAAAATTTCCCAAACATGAATAGGAATTTAAGTGCCTTATAAACATATCAATGTGCAATGTTTATTAAATAAGGGACACTTATTAAAAAAACAAACAACATTTTTTGTTTAGTTTTTTCTTCCTCATCTTCTCTTCTCTATATTTCAGAGATGAAATAGCTTTAACTTTAATAAGGCATATGTTTAAAATAGAAAGCTATTTAGCAAGTGGAAAATAAGTTGGACCAGTATCAATAATATACAATATATGCACAAATTTAATAACTTATAACACAGTTCCAAGTGAAAATCCTTTAAAGACCTGATTTATCAGAGAAATAGAGTTTTCAGTAGTGTCTTGATGAAAAGTAACAGGCGTTCCACCAAGGAGGTCTTTAATACTGGCCAAGCTGAATTTCAACAGATCCTGGTCTCAGATCCTATGGAACGTTCCAGATTTTAAGAGATAATACTGCACATGGATGGCAGACACCCAGCAGCCTTCAGTGCGTGAGCAGCTTGAGTCGCGCGATCCAGCTGCTGAGCAGAGAGGGTTCAGACGGGGGTCTCTTGGGAGATTTCGGCGCGGGCTTGCGTGCAATGGCTTCCTGGTAGGGTATGGTGGCGCTGTCGTGTAGGTTTGCATTGATGAAACACTGGCTGCCGCGGATGTGGTCGACCCCTCGGACGAGCTGGCGTTCGCCTGTGGGCCGGTAGGGCAGTGGGTAACAGGGCGACTCCTCTGAGATGGTGGGGATCTGTTCGTTACTCAGATACCTGTGCGAAACCTCCTCACCTGAGGACAGACATGACAGATCATTTAAGGATGGAAACCCTTTTAGGCCCTGTTTACACTTGGTATTAAGATGAGTTTTGGTCAATCGGATCACAAGTGGACGACGCTAAATAAAGGCGGTGTCTAAAACGCTTTGAGCTTGTCCACTTTCGAGCCCTTCAGAGGTAGTCGAAAACGCATTGCTTTCGTTGTGTAAACGCTCATGTGGTCGAATGCGCTCAAACAGCCAGACAACACCGTCTACTCTCCGCCTACTGAGCTAACGCGTAAACATTATGGGAAGTGTGCTAGCCAGACGGGATTTAATTTTAATTTTTAACCCAAGTTTGGTTTGAAGACGAAAAACATACCAAGCACAATATTCTCTCATCATTCCAGATTTTTAACATTAACACTCCTTCTGGCTGTCAGAGCAGAAACCAAAGCTTTTTTTGTCGTCTCTGTGTGCGTTCATATGTAAATTGTGCTAGCTTATTTTGTCTATTAGATCGAAAGATTTGAAAAAAAAACATACATTTACTTAGACCCTCCCCTCGAAGAAATCAGCCAAAACGCATCTTTATACCAGGTGAAAACAGGTTTTTATTATAAGGGGCTTTTGCCCCAGGTAATTCTAGGAACTTAGTTATAGGAACTAGCCAACAGGGTAGTTTCCCGAGAACTAATGGTTCCCTAGGAACATTTTCCTGGTTGCATTCACACCACCAGTAGGAACTCTGAAGTGACGTAAGCCGCGCTTGTTGTGGCTTTTATTTTGACAGCGTTGAGAATGTCAGCCATAGCCTGAGCAAACAAACAGTGCTTGCATTCTCCGTGCTCATTAGTTTATGATCTGTCTAACAGTCCTAATACGTTATTAGATAGAACTATTAGACTTAGAAAGTAGACAGTATATGAAAAAATATTCGCATTTGCCATGTACAGTAGCTGATGTCCAGTGTTGCTAGCTGAAATACATAATCATGTTTGGCTTTGTCCCCTCAAAGTTGTTTTGGATTTTCTCCTCAGAGTAAAGGTTAAGAGGCCCACCTATCACTGTTTTCCATGTTCGTAGAGTTAGTTTCTGGAGTAAATATATAGACTATAATCTGTTTACACAGCTTTTTTTTTTTAAATGACGGGTGCTACTGTTTCGCGTGCGTTTGGCTAATCAGCGTGTCACTGATAGTCCTGGTTTAGACTCTACTCTGAAGTAAGAGCTCAATTAGTTCCCCCAAAAAGAGTTCCTAGAACTAAATTAGTTCCTAGTTCCTGCGGTGCGAACACGCCAAAAAGCTGGTACATCCGCCAATAGTTCTAGGAACTATGAAAAGGTTTCTCCGATGCGAAAGCCACTATAGTGGAAAACCTTTAGCTTTGGGGAAAGTTACAATATTGCAGTATTCCCTAAAAAGTAAATAGTTACATTACTTTTGTACTGTGTTGTGTTACTTTTGTGTTACTTTTTCTCTCCTGGCTAAGGCTAATACTAAGGCTTAGTATTTCTCTCCATACTAAGAGTATGGAGGCTCTTCCAGGTCCACTTTTAATGTATAAAAGTATACTTTTAAGTGTAAGATTAGTAAACTTTGAGTACACAACTGGTTTACAACTACATTTTGTGTTTGTACAGCAACTACACTACAAGTGAACTTATAGGTATACCACTATACTTACTGTACTATAGTAAATACTTTATGTACTTTGAAGTGTACTCTCAGTAAACTACTACTTTAGTAGTTTCATACTGCAAGTATACTTGTAAGTTACCAGGGACATAAAAGTGCCCAAAGCAGAAGTTCATTAGTTACATCCATAAATCCAAAATCAGAACTTATTTCTTTTGTGCAAACTATGGTACCATTGATTTCAGATTTAAGGTTAAGTCAGATTTACTATTGTTCAGAGGGATTTTGCTGTCAAAATTACATAATACAAATTCACACATAATATGAATTTAACAGGCTCAAGTTTGTAAGCAAAATCACTGCATTGACCAATAGTAACATCTGTGTGAGCTGTGTTTCATACACTCTTTATGATAGACATAAAGGTCTTTTTTGCTACCGACTAAGCAACAATGTAAAAGAAAATTCATGATGCCGCATGATCACTATGACTTTAGTCCACATTCTTCAGTACAACAGGAACACAACTCTACATGTATTTCTAATCTGCAAAAACATTCCACATGTTTACTGATGTCTGACCCAAATGCACTATGGGTATAGAGATATTACCCCTTGAGCTACTTACAAAGACAAAAATGCAAATATTACAGTGTTATCTGACCTTTGTCTGCTCCTGCCCATGTAATTGAGGTTGTGAAATGTTTACGCGGACAGCTGGAGATTAACACGCTTCAGTTTTAGTTTACACATAGGCAGGTGTTGCGCTTACCTTTCCTTCCAAGAGCCCAGGGCCTGGAGGGAGAGTCCGACGCGCCCAGGCAAGTGTCTACCGGCATGGACATGGGACGTGGCTTTCCTAAAGCACGTGTACAAAGACAGAATCAGTCTAATTAAGTCCTTGCTTGAGGCATGATGGATAGGACATTTATTTATTCATTACATTTTTACAAAAAAAACTTGTGTCATTCAGACGAAATTAAAGTAATGATATCTTGGAGTTGTAATCTTGGAGAGTCATGTTGATTCAGTAAGTTCATTCAGTGAATGATTTGTCAGAATTGATTCTGATACATTTTGTGAGTCTTTTAAACCATTTATTAACAGAACTGACTCATAAAAGTCCTTGATTCATGAATTGGACTAAACTGTTAGACTGATTCTGGTAACTCATGATTCTGTCTTTTGAACCATTTATTAAAAGAACCAGCTCATTAGATGAAATGGACAATGAACTCAGACTTTTCATCTGAAATATTAATTTGGTTTGCATTGGGTTTTTGCTGTTCAGAGTGACTACATGCTACTAAACAAATGTAAGTTTGGATATGAAAAAAAAAAAAAACATAAAGGGTTATTTCACCCAAAAAGGAATATTATCCCGCAATTTACTCACCCTTTAAGCCGTCCAAGGTGTATATGACTTTCTTCTTTCAGCAAAACACAATCAGAGATATATTAAAAAATATCTTAGCTCTTCCAAGCTTTATAAAGAGAGTGAATGGTACCATTGATCTTGAAGCCCAAAAAAAGGCATCCATCACCATAAAATAAATCCATACGACTCCAGAGGGTTAATAAAGACCATCTGAAGTGAAGTGACGTGTCTTTGTAAGAAAAATATCTTGTTATAACTTTAAAAACTATAATCACTGGCTTCCGGTAACGGCCGTACGTGAGTTTAGTTCTGGCGGAAGAGTGACCTCTGACCCTAAACTGCGCTTCAGAAGGCCTTCATTAAACCCTGGAGTCGTGTGGATTACTTTTATGATGGATGGATGCTTTTTTGGGGGCTTCAAAAACGGCTCTCTATTCACTCCCATTATAAAGCTTGGAAGAGTCAGCATATTTTTCAATTTACTCCGATTGTGTTTGAAAGAAGTAAGTCATATACACCTAGTCTGGCTTTTTGGGTGAACTAACCCTTTAACAATCACGTTATGTATAAGTGACAATACTTTGCTGATGTTTGTACAGTTTGTTGAACAGGTTCTGACCTCTAGATGGAGTCCGCTGTCTCAGTCTTGCTTGCGGGATGACGACCTCAGCTGGATTTACGCTAGGTTTGCTGGTGTAGTCGCTGACATTTGAACGCCGTCTACCAGCTAAATCCAGAGATGAGTTGGGCGACTCTGAACCTTTTGGTCTCATCTTCACACCTGACATTCACTCTTCTCTGCATCTCTACAGACAAACAGAGATAAAAAAAAATCTCTAAGATGGTGGATGAAGTAATGAAGGTCTATAGGTTAAAAGTTCATATTTAAGCCTACAAATAAAAATGACTGTTCTACCCAAAATTGGTGTCACTATGGATTTTTGAGCTTATTAGATCATGTGATTGTGACCATGTGCTTATGGTGCATTCAAGTCCTCTTGGGAAGTTTGGATGTAAGAGTTGTGAAGTTTTAATTATGTCTTCGGATACATTCAAGACCGTTTGGTTTGAGTAAGATGGCGATGTGCCTTTTCTAGAAAAAAATCAGCAAGATTTTTTAACACTACTTCTACAAAATGACGAATCAAGAATGGACATCAGGAACAATGTATAAATAATGTTTTTGTGCTAACGTTTGAGAACATTATTAAAGACCAGATAACTGAAAGTTTGTTGTGTACGTTTCAAATTAACAAATGTTGGTTGTAAACGCAGCACTTTGTTCTTTATGACTGTTCAGGGATCGCGGTCCCTTTAAATGCTCTGAATGTGTGCTCACGTGGGACGCGTGTCAGCGCCATTTGCTTTTTATGTGTTTACGTTCTAAAAATAAATGACACGCGCATTCGTGTGCTCAAAGTGAGAAGTTGTCTCTTGCAATTTACTGCAATTTCCACACTGGTGACCCCGACATTAGTCTGCTGGACGTATCCAGAGACACGACACGACCATGACCGCGAACGCTGTCACCCTCAAACTCCCCGAATTCTGGGAATCGTCAGCATCTGCATGGTTCGCCCAGACTGAAGCGCAGTTCGCGTTGCGTGAGATCACCGCGGATACAACGAAATACTACTACGTTGTGTCGGCTCTCGGAAATTCAACGGCATCCAGAGTGGTGAGCCTTCTTACAAATCCTCCGGAAAATGAGAAGTATGCAGCACTCAAAGCCCACCTGTTGAAAACGTTTGAACTATCGGACACTGAGAGAGCCAGCAGGCTTTTCTCACTTCAAGGACTGGGTGACAGCAAACCGTCTGAGCTCATGGACCGTATGCTGGATCTTTTGGGCGAGCACAGACCCGATTTTCTATTCATCCAGCTTTTCCTGCGTCAGCTACCTTCCCAAGTGAGAGCTGCATTAGCCAACACCACCATCACTGATTGTCGGAGACTGGCTGAGGAGGCTGATAAATTTTTCCTGGCGAGTCAAGGACATTGTGCGGCCGCGCTTTTTCCCGCGCATTTCGCTTCGGTGACGAGGGACGATTCCACACTCATCGCCGCAACCACTTCTCGTCGGCAGCAGTCTTCTGGCCCCCAACAGCTTTCAGGCTTGTGTTTCTACCATGCAAAGTTTGGAAGTAAGGCTACCAAATGCCGTTCACCATGCAGTTTCGGCGGGTCGGGAAACGCCAGGGCCGGCGCTCAGTAGTGGCATGAGTGTCGGCCGCGTCGGCAGGCTGCTTTTCATCCGTGACAGCATCTCAGGACGCCGTTTTCTGTGCGACACGGGAGCACAGAGGAGCGTCCTGCCTGCATCCCGTTTGGACATGGTGACCGACAGCCACGGCCCCCCTATGGAAGCTGCCAATGGTAGCCCCATCCGCACATATGGAACGAGGTACGTCGAATTGTGTTTCGAAGGACAGCAGTTCGGCTGGGATTTTGTTACAGCAAAGGTTGCCATCACCCTCCTCGGTGCTGATTTTTTGTGTGCGCATGGATTGTTGGTGGATGTTAAGAACCGCCGTCTGATTGACGCCGTCACATTTTGTTCATATACATGCACGCTCAGCGAGGCCGACTCCATACGACTGTCTAGCATGCTCTCAGTTTCCGATGATTTCCACCGTCTACTTGCCTGTTTCCCAGCCCTCACTCAGCCCACTTTCTCTGCATCTGCCGTGAAGCATGGTGTGGAGCACCATCTCGCCACTACTGGTCCACCCGTCTACGCCCATGCTCGGCGCCTCGACCCGACCAAGTTTGCCGTTGCAAAGGCTGAGTTTGCTAACATGGAACGCCTGGGCATAGTCCGCCGATCCGACAGCCCATGGGCGTCACCCCTCCATATCGTTCCCAAACCGGGTGGCGGCTGGCGCCCGTGCGGCTACCGGCGGCTTAATGAGGCAACGACACCTGACCGATACCCTGTCCCGAACATACAGGATTTTTCAGCACACCTGGCTGGCAAGGTGATTTTTTCCAAAGTGGACCTCGTCCGGGGATACCATCAGGTGCCGGTACACCCACTGGACATTCCCAAAACTGCAGTGATCACGCCGTTTGGTTTGTTTGAGTTCCTGCGCATGCCTTTCGGTCTTAAAAACGCTGCCCAATCTTTTCAGCGCCTCATGGACTCTGTTTTGCGGGACCTACCTTTCCTTTTTGTGTACTTGGATGACATCCTGGTAGTGAGCACATCCAAGTCTCAGCACCTGGCACACCTCCGAACCCTTTTTGAGCGGCTTAGCCAACATGGATTAATTGTCAACCCCGCCAAGTGCCAGTTCGGTCTCTCCACCATCGACTTCCTGGGACACAGAGTCACTAAGGATGGGGCAGTCCCTCTCCCATCAAAGGTGGAGGCAGTCACACAGTTCCCACGCCCACTCACTGTCAAATCCCTGCAGGAGTTTCTTGGCATGGTGAATTTTTATCACCGCTTCATCCCTCGAGCCGCTCAGCTCATGCGGCCTTTGCACGAGGCCTTGAAAGGTAAACCCAAGCAAAATGTGGACTGGACTGACGACAGGGACAAGGCTTTTGCTGCCACTAAGGTGCTGTCTACGAGCAGTGGATAGGCGGGGCCTGGCAACCGCTGGCTTTCTTTAGCCGTCAGCTGCGCCCCTGTGAGCGGAAGTACAGCACTTTCGATCGGGAGCTGCTGGGTCTCTACCTCGCCATCAGACACTTTCGTTCAATGCTGGAAGGCCGACACTTCACTGCTTTTGTGGACCACAAGCCACTAACTTTTGCCATGGCCAAGGTGGCTGAGCCGTGGTCCGCCCGCCAGCAACGTCATCTGTCCTACATTTCTGAGTTCACCACGGACTTGCAGCATGTTGCTGGTAAGAACAACCGCGTGGCGGACTGCCTATCACGGGCTGTAGCAGGGGCAGTCCATCTTGGTTTGGATTACGAGCGCATGGCGGCGGCTCAGTCCACAGACCCGGATGTGCAACTCCTGAAGGCCTCGAATACAGGGCTGCAGATCGAGGACGTGGTTTTTGGTGATGCCGGCACTACGCTCCTGTGTGACATCTCCTTAGGTAGTCCTCGGCCGGTCGTTCCCTCGGAATGGAGACGACAAGTTTTTGATGCCATCCATGGTCTCTCCCACCCAGGTTCAAAAGCGTCACAGAGACTGGTTGCAGCAAAGTTCGTTTGGCACGGCCTCAAGAAGGATGTTAGGGACTGGGCTAACACCTGTGTTGAGTGCCAACGGGCCAAAGTACACCGCCACACTAAAGCCCCGTTAGAGTCTTTCCCTGTTCCTGAGAGGCGTTTTGACCACGTAAACGTGGACCTGGTCGGTCCTCTGCCCTCCTCTCACGGTTTCACGTATCTGTTAACCATGGTTGACAGGACCACCCGCTGGCCTGAGGCTGTGCCACTGACGTCAGTGGCATCCGTCGAAATGACACGGGCATTTATTGGCACCTGGGTTGCCCGTTTCGGCACCCCTTCGGACATATCCTCTGACCGAGGCGCGCAGTTCACGTCTGAGCTGTGGGACGCTGTTGCACAGAGCCTCGGAGTGAAACTCCACCGCACGACCGCATATCATCCGCAGGCTAACGGACTCTGTGAACGTTTTCATAGGTCGATGAAGGCTGCCCTGCGTGCCAGCCTCAAAGACAGCAACTGGGTTGACAAGCTCCCGTGGGTGATGCTGGGCATCAGGACTGCGCCAAAGGAGGACCTTCAGTCCTCATCCGCGGAGCTTGTTTATGGACAGCCGCTGCGAGTGCCAGGGGATTTTGTCCCTAGCACCACGGTTCCCTGGTCTGCTACTCTCCAGCGGTCTACTCTACTGGACAATGCAAGGCTTTTCGCAGCTGTCCCTACTTCCTGTCACGGACTCCCTCAGTCGCACATCCCCGCTGGTCTTCAGACGGCTGACTATGTTTTCATTCGCCACGATCCCACAGGGGACCGCTACGTCCGCCCTACGAGGGCCCATTCCGGGTTCTGGAGACGGGGGACAAACATTTTGTGGTGGACAGGGGCGGCAAACCAGAGCGACTCTCCATTGACCGCCTTAAACCGGCTCACTTGGACATAGCTAGGCCTATTGACCTGGCTCAGCCCCCACGACGCGGACGGCCTCCTGCTCTGCCCCCACCCCTGGCTCCCCTCCCTCCCAAGCCTCCCACACTCCATGCCCCACACCCGTGTCATGACGGGACTCAGGTCGCAGTGGGGTCTCCTCGACCTCCGGCACAGCGCAGCATTGTGGCCGGCTGATACGCCCACCTCCCCGTTGACTGTTTGGTTTTTCTTCTGATACGGTGAATTCTGGGGGGACGTGTGTGGTGAACGTGAGATACATAATTCACCTTTGTTGTTGTGTAGTTCTATACACTGTTGGTTGTAAACGCAGCACTTTGTTCTTTATGACTGTTCAGGGATCGCGGTCCCTTTAAATGCTCTGAATGTGTGCTCACGTGGGACGCGTGTCAGCGCCATTTGCTTTTTATGTGTTTACGTTCTAAAAATAAATGACACGCGCATTCGTGTGCTCAAAGTGAGAAGTTGTCTCTTGCAATTTACTGCAATTTCCACAGTACATTAATTTAGCTGGGAATGCTTTCAGCATAATATGCTAAGAATTCGCACCAAAACTGGAGTATACTTTGGGTTTAAAGCATAATTTGAAGAGCTTATTGTGACTTGAAAGGAAGTACAATGGGGCAGTTCACTGTTTTGAAACAGAGCCACAGAGAAATTGATAATTAATAGGATGGCGATACATTATCAGAGAAACAGATACTGACCGTGGGCTGTATGGCATGGAAGGAGGCGGAGGAATATAGAGATCTAAAATTGCAGGTTTCTCCGGCCGCTTGATGGAGATTTGCACAGGATTTCTGGATGACTGGGCGGCAGGCACATACGACGGGCTCTAAAACAAACAAAGTTATTAATCCCTCAATCTGCCATGTTTAAGATATATTTGCATTTGATAACTGTGAGGAAACCCTTGATAAATTACATCTTACATAATCTTTTTCAAATGAGATTAAAGGTTGGATCAATTTCACTCCACTTCAATCCATCAACCTTTGATCTCAACATCAAATCACTACTATAAGATACTTTGTAGTGACGTTTTTTTTTCCATCTCAAAGCCCTGCTTTGTTTGTTAAGACATGCCAATTTTTTAATGTAGACTTTCTTTAAGCCTTTAATCATAGACTTTGCCATGACAAGAATGAACTTAAGTCTACATCATTCATCTAGAACAAAGTACTGTTCTACTTTTGTGAAAAATAACCAGTAATAGTCTTTATACTTAATAAGTTCCTGTATGGATTATATGAATTGCATAAACAGATACTGAAAAGAATATTTGTTGGCAAGCAGGCCTTTCATTAATTGAAATTTACATTTTGTAAACTAGATTTTTACACTTTCTGAAATGTGAGTGGTGCTTGTGTATGGAGGCAAGATAGTAAGAGCTGTGCGTGCAAACTTCACTCCTCTGGCCCCAAGAGGTGCGCTAGCAACTGAAGCTAGGTTTTTAGCATCCTTGTTAGCGCGCCTGCCTCCCATGACAGAGACGCCAGTTTGAATCCCACTCGGAGCGGTGCGAGTAGAACCGGAGGGGTTACATTTGGTGCCGTGACCCAGGTGGGAGTAAGGTTTAGGGGGTGAGTGTAACGGAGGCCAGCTAGTAAGAGCTGTGTGAGTAAACCTCACTCCCCTGATCTCAAAAGGCACGCTAGTGACGGCAGTCTTTAGCGCCATTGTTAGCGCACCCGCCTCCCATGCCGAAGACGTCAGTTCGAATCAGAGCGGATAAAAGTTTATAGTTTGGGTATAAACAGTAAATCATGTTTTGAAAGTATTTTTACACTTGTATATATTGTATTGCTTATTGTTATGCCAGGAGGTGGTGACAAGTGACTGTTTAAAAAAAAGTGTTTGTCATTGAATCATTCATTTTAAAGATTTAGTCACAAACACTGATTCATCCAATAACGAAATGATGTCTTTATGAATGAGACATTACCTTTTTCTTTATAATTTCGTTCAAATGTATATTTTTTTTTAAATTGACTAAAGCAATGAACCATCAGTCAGAACCTCTAGTTTGCAAGTTATTTTGTTTGTCTAATGTTTTTTTTCTACAGAATCGTGGGACAATCGCAATCTCCATTTTACACAAAAAACACTAACACAAACTATTTCTCATGGATTTATACATTAATGTTTTTTCATCAAATGGAAATCACCTTTCTTGAGCTGTAGTCTACGGTCTGACCTTTAAAAAGAATGGCGAGGTGTTTGGGAGAGTCCATATGGACTAATATTAGCTACAGTATTTCTAAAATCAATGGCTGCGTGACATTTGGACTGGGAGTTTAATCAAGTGGAAACACACATCCTGATGTGAAACCCTGCTGCTGGTCCAGCAATCTTAACTGATAATCAACACAAGTCAGCTGTGAAAGATCTGTGAAATCTACATGCATTTTCAGAGGCAAGATAATGTGTATGTGGAGGGTAAGAAGCGTTTCATTGTTTTAGTCCTGCAACACCCATACAAACCCATCCACGCATGTTGAAACAATGAAAGTTCATGGAGTTTGAGCAAATGTGAAACACAGAGAAACACACTGTAAAATACCTCACAAGCTATTACTATTTACATACTGTAACAGTCTACACTAGTGTTCACTAGGGGTCAGGTAACATTTTGTAAATATTTTTGTCTCTTATGCTCACTTGTATTTATTTGATAAAAAATATATAGTAAAACAGTAATCAGTATTGTATGCTTTCAAAGCTAGCTTGCTATTGCTAGCCTCTCTGAAACTGCACACTCTAGCTTTAATAAAGTGTGTAATTTTCAACAATCCAGCCCACATCTAAACAGGCAGAGACAGCTATCTATAGGAGAGCGAGGGCAGTACCTGGACGACAGGGGGTCTCCAGCGCATGTTCTTCAGTGGTGCGGCTGTGAAGCCACAGGTGCCTGACGGTCTTTTCTTCACCATCAGTGTCACATTCTGAGGATCTTCTCTGAGCTTTTCCACCAGACTCTTCAAATTCCAGCCCACCTGAGAAGAAGTTACAGGAGTACATCAGTTTACTCTCACAAAACATCTAAAAAACATGTTCAGATCATATTTCACCCCAGAATCAAAATGTCATAAGAAATTATATTTCACTTAATGAAAATGAATCCAATTTCCAGTACCAGTTTAGGACAATAAGATTTATTTGCATTGGGCAATGACGTTCATATTAAATAGCGCAGATTTCTCATTATCGTAATGCATTTACATTAGTGCAATGCAGTATAAATAAATGATATATTATTTAAATTGTAAATGTAAAGATTTTTTGTATTATTTTGGGGTGAAATGTATATAACTTTGACTTTTTGACGTTTAGTGCCTTTCTCATAATGGTTTCGTTATTGCTTGTAACTGCAACTTTCTCTACTTGTGCTTTCTCATAATTACATATACTGTATTGTTTATTTTAATAATTAACTTTAAAATGTCATTTTTAATCTGTAATTGATTAATTTTATGTTATTTACAATTACATGAAATTGTATTATAGTTTACATTAATAGTAAATCCAATTTGTTGAATTTAAGAGCTTTTAGACCAATTTATGTGGGATTAAGTACATATTTATTAGTAATTTCATAACTACCAGTACTTTTATTGTCATTTAAATATGTTTAGAGTATCTTGCCAATGTCCAACAAGCATTTTTGGTAAACTAAAATAACCTTTAATGTCATTTGCAATTACACATTTTTAATTATGAATTTGTAATTTACATTTAAATACATTACATTTAATCATGTGATATCAAATAACACACTAGTTAAAGTTATTATCAAGTACTTAACACATGCTTCAGTATGTTAATCAAAATAAGTGTAGTTCTTTAAAACCAGACAAAAGATTAAGTGATTAATGTTTTAAGTGTACTTAAGTGTGTTAAGAAACACAGTCATGAAAGCTATTTAAGTGGCATTTTATTTCATTAATATTATATTACCTGAAAGTACAGTTTTTAAAACTATACTTTTACATCTGAAGTACACTACAAGGGCACATTAAATAGAATTAAGTGCACTTCTTTTTCACAAGGGTGGACTTGAAATTAAACCTGGACATAAATGACCATAAATGGGGGAAAGTTGATCCTACTGTAGCTGAACAAATGCAGTCTGAATAGCTTTATGCTGTACAAACACAAATGGTTCGGCACCAGTGCTTTCACTGTATAGTAAATATGAGGTGAATAAAAAACAGCACTGATCCAAAACAATGATAAAGGAGTCCATAACAATATGGTTATCCAAAAGGCTTTTCAGCACTGACATATCTCTCTCTCACATGGATCAGGTTTACTCAGTCCAACACAAAAAGCTCGCCATCTTGCTTCCTTTCACTCTTTTAGAGCAGATTAATTACCCATAATCCTCCTCACTATCATGTGACAGACGGATGGGCTCACCACTGTTTGTCTGTTGACTTGTATCACCTCATCGCCTGCATGAATCCGCTGAGTTCTGTCCGCTGGAGACTGAGGAGTGAAACAGAGACAGACATTATTAATCAATTGAAGTAATGCTCTGTTTCTTGTTTTATGGATCTTGGCAAACCATTAGACACTATGAAGTGTTGTGAATAATGCTGGACATTGATGCATTAACAGCAAAATAGGTTCTATAAATAGCGATCTATTGTTCTAGTAGTGAATTAAAGAAGCTCGGCTCACATTTTCCGTGGTTCCGGTGATGACGTGAAGTCCATCGTAAGTGGATTTAATATACATCCCCTTCAAAGAATAAGCGAATAACATGCAGTTGTTACACAACGAGTACAACAATATCAGCGAGTCGTGTGCAAAAATTGTTGACACTCACCAGTCCCTCGCCTGGTTTGATATTGGGGATGGGGACTTCCTCCAAACAGGTCATGTGAGTCTTCAAGGGGTCAGAGGTAATTCTCATGGTGGAGTCACAAATGCCAGTCAAAACCCGTGACTTAAGTAAACAGAAAGAATAATCCACCATTCGGTTATTATAATTAATCCAGAACTTGATGCCTATGCAATATGCAAAATTTTAAGTTGCTTCACGTATATTTTGTAGTCTCTGTAGCCAGACCTTCAGACTGACGGCAGAAGATCTGGGCTGTGTCTGAAATCGCCCCCTATACCCTTAAATAGGGCACTATTTGAAGTGACAGCCATTTGTAGTGGCATTCGAATCCATTGGACATTATCGAGTGCACTTATTCAATCCCATAATGCACCGTAATAAAGAGTGTACAACTGATGTACGCTCAACAGCTAGAGAATACCCATAATGCACTGTGACGATCGTGTCGAATGGATTACTGCATCTGAGCAAAAGATGGCGCCTACAGCTGAATCATCCATCTATCCATTTTCCACTGGTCCAATGTGGCTACAGCGTAATATCATACAAGTATAAATCGCTTATTGATTGATTATTAAATTGTTTAATTAAGGTTTATACATGCTAGTTACCATGACAGAGTTCAAGATAAATCGTTTCAATGCTACCGGAGCTGCCAGTTTGCTAAGCTTCAAATGATTATTAAACAGCAAGCACAAACTATACAAAAGCAGCATCGCTTCATGGAAAAATTGTCAGAATTCACTCACTCGTTTTCATTCACTCCTTCAAGTGGACTATATTAGTGGAGGAATGTAGGGAATAGGGAATGAGGGTATAGGGGGCGATTTCGAAACACAGCCTTGGACCCATCGCAGCTTTCATTGGCCAAGGACTACCCAACAGGACATATGACCAACATGTAAAGCAACCAATCATTAAGTCGATGTCCCTTGGATAACAGACCGGCACGCAACTAATAAATTATTCATTTAAGAATATTGTGCAAGTTTACTACAACAATGGCAAACTTCTTAGTTGATCCCGATAAGCGCTCATTACAGTTAAACATGGCGGCTTTCTTTTTCCATGAGGGGGTTTGTCTTCATAACACCTTTGTTTTCAGGCAGAACATTAATGAACGCGACACGCACATCTCCCGGAAATATTGGATGATTCAACCAATCAGAGGACAACTTTGAAACTCCCAAAGTGTTTCGCATTTTGTGCCTCATACAGACTACATATTTCACAATGCTTTCAAAGTGGTTCAGTTTTATCTGAATATGGCTTTATTATGTTGGTTGTTTCACGGCAGTTGGGAAATAAAATGTTGGGTGAGTGACACCTGCACTGGTATTTTGGAGTGACATGGGTTTATTGTGCATGATTATTGAAACTATTTTTCTATTCTGTTGACATAACCAAGGTTTTGAGGAATGGGATAAATGAGATTAATGGAAAATCATAACTTATCAAATCCCATCCAATCAAATCCCAAAAGAAGTATTGCTAATATTATTTCTCATTGATTTTATTTCACTTGCACACACTTACACATCAAGCTAAAGTAGGAGAATGTATTTTGTATGTGTATTTGAACATTTATTTAAGTGCAAAGCCTTGCCCCATAGACTTCAAGTGCAATTTATGCTAGTTTTCACAAACAGACCAAATTATTGTATTGCATCCAGAAGATTCCTTTGATGAAGACTGTGAGATACTGTAATACACAGAGGAAAACATCTCCACACTAACAATGAACCCAAATGCATCACAGATAACAGCTGAATCTCTGACCTGAGAGAAGTTTGCCTGCCTGAATAATGTTGCTGCTTCAGGAGATTTCATAAATATACTGTGTGTAAAACGACTTTCTACTTACCACTTCTAATATCTTCTCCTCCATTTCAAACACTGTGCAGTCCTGCAATTAAAAAGGGAGGATTCGCATGAGACACCACATTATGTTGAGTTCCCACAGGAAAATATGGAATGGTAAACATGAAATCAAAATACCAAAGAAAGTATTTAAGATATGTAATATAAGGATGCGAAATCTGGAATGTGCTGACAAATAGATGGAAAAGAGTCTATCTCCTGTGTTTAATTATGGTTTAAAGACAAGTTTGACGGGATAATTGCTGCAGAGTTTGGATTGTGGCGCTTGAGAGCTGTGAGACTATGAAGAGCAAAAACAGAGCCGAAACATCCATCAAAGTTATGAGCCGCCCATCCCCACTGAGACAGTCTCAGTAAAACCATATGTTTCTCTGTGCTTCAGGAGACATCTGTGTGTAAAGAGCTCATAAAGACATACCTTAGTACACTCTTTGTATCATTAAACATCCTGCCAGTTTAATAGCTAAAAATGTCCTGATTAAATTAACAAAGCATTAATTTAATCAAGCTCCAAAATAGCTTGTTTTGTTATTGGGTGACCTGTGACGTCACACTGGCAAATAGATTTGCATATTCCTGCCTCCAGAGCAAGACATCGTCGCACCATAGGCCCCGCCCACTGGCGTTCAGTCACTTAACGGCTGACATTGGCCTTCACTGCATTAGAAACAAGTGGACGGTTTATTTTAATGGCGTCACGGATCACGTTAGATGAATATATGTTTAACCGGAGCATTTAGTCTTCTAAACGAGGCACAGTGTAATGGAGAGTTCCCCAAAGAAACTTTTGTTAAAGCATCCAGCTGTATTGGATCTGACAGCAACTGCATCACAAACCTTTAGTAAATGATTTCATAATGCTTTTTAAATTACGGTTTTATATGGATAATGTTTGTAAAACACTTACTCGCGTGTAATAGTAAGTGGGAGTTGATGCAATGACGTTAGCCAATGACGTTAGCCAATCATAACAGTGGTCGTTTACTGACAAGCCTTAAAGGAGTAGCACCTTAAAAACGTGTCAGAATGAAGGTTGAAAATAGTTTTTCTGCATATATATTGGGGGGTTTGTGCAAAGATGAACGACCATTAACACAGTAACAAACCTTCTGGACAGTTGTGGTAAGTTCCAGGCAGAGTTGAATGATCTTGTTCTTGGTTGAGGTGAAATCACTGATTCCTGTGAGGGGGGTCCTGCACACAAAGACAACAGAAGTCTAACTCATCCGAGGTGATCGAATGTTGGTGAATTCTGGTATGTGTCGTTTCAAGCCCAAACATGCAGTGCAGTATATATGTACGTGTGCGTCTAAATGTCAGCACTCTGTGTGTCGTCACGAGGAAAGATTGAAGGTGTTTTGACTGGAGCACAAAACCAAAGCAATAGTTGGTGAGACAGCTGCCAGTAAAAATGACCATGAAGTTCATTTGCAGTTACAGAGTTAAAAAACGTCATAGCTAAGAAGAAAATACAGTGACAAGCTAGCAAATTGTTGTTCTGAATATGTTCTAAAATGCTTTCTAAACATACATTTTAGTTGTGGGTTCACTGAAAATGTTCACTTTTCTTAAAGTGAGTAGAACGGTCTTCTAACGTTCTTTTAAGAACATTTGTTCCGAATGCTGTCTGTGTGTGTGTGTGTGTGTGTGTGTGTGTGTGTGTGTGTGTGTGTGTGTGTGTGTGTGTGTGTGTGTGTGTGTGTGTGTGTGTGTGTGTGTGTGTGTGTGTGTGTGTGTGTGTGTAAATCTCACATACCTGTCAAGCCAGGCCAGCATGCCCTTGGCAGCCGCTATCAGCTCCACCACAGCGGTGAGGAACACGTTTGGTGGTTTGTTCGGACTTACTCCATCATAAGAAGGATTTTTCCTCCGTTCTGACGCACAGTTGTGCAAGTTATTGGATGCTGCTCGCATCTGACCTGCCAGGGTCTTCAAGTTATCAGTCTCCACACCACAGTTCTGCAAAGAAAAAAAAAAGTCCTAACATTAGTCTGTTCACATCAAGCTAGATTTTTACAGTTTCTAAAGAAAGTGGTGCTTTTCCGTTCAAAGGTTACAGACACAATGCTAGCCTAGGATACTGGCTGTTTTTAGCAAGTTGCTATTCAGGTTATTAATTGCAACTAAATGAAAATGTGTTAAAGGGATACTCCACTTTTTTTGGAAATAGGCTCATTTTACAACTCCCCCAGAGTTAAACATTTGAGTTTTACCGTTTTTGAATCCATTGAGCCGATTTTCTGATATTTAGAAGAATATCAGTAAGCAGACAGTTTCTGGTCTCATTGACTCCCATAGTATATTTTTTTCCTACTATGGAAGTCAATGAGACCAGAAACTGTCTAGTAACTGATATTCTTTCTAAATATCAGAAAATCGGCTGAATTGATTCAAAAACGGTAAAACTCAAATGTTTAACTCTGGGGGAGTTGTAAAATGAGCCTATTTCCAAAAAAAGTGGAGTATCCCTTTAAATTAAAATTTATATTAAATGCAATTAGTTCAACTTTGGGTTGAATAAACGAAAATTCTGTCATCATTTACTCACCCTCAAGTTGTTTCAAACCTGAATTTCTTTCTTCAGTTGAACACAATAGAAGATATTTTGAACAGTTGATGGACATCATTGACTTCCATAGTATTTTTCCTACTGGTTACCGACATTCTTCAAAATATTTTCTTTTGTGTTCAGCAGAAGACAGAAACTCATACAGGTCTGAAACAACTTGAGGGTGAGTAAATGATGACATAATTTTCATTTTTAAGTGAACTATTCCTATAAGTATGTCTTATATAATTTCATAATGATACCGCCGAATGAACTGACAAGCATTTATGGTTACTGAAATATACTTTAATGTCATCTTCTTGAAACTTGTATGTCAATAACACACTTGTAATGAACAAGTGAACTTGTGAATGTGTCTCCTCTAAAGGTGAGTGGCCTTTAATTTCATTAATATTATGTTTCTTTTGTTTATAATACAAGTGAACATTCAATATAATTAAGTGCATAAGGGACTTTCCTATAGTGTAAGTTTACAGTTTTTTTTTTAGTTTTTTTTTACCATTTTATTGTCAAGCTGAAGTTTATAACTTAGTGGTTTGTTCAAATTCCACACTATAAGCTATAATAATAGTCATGCTAATAGTAGCACTAATAAATGCCAAGCTTATCAAGTGCTAAAGCAGTTTCCATTTGTTTATCTTTGACTTTAGTGATATGAAATGTGAAGTATCTGGTATTTGTAATGCCATGTGAAAATGGCTACAGCACATGGGTCATTCTCAACATTTCCAGCTCAAAAATCCCATCACATTCCACTGCACTGGTCAGAGCCGACGCATGAACATGGTCACTGCTCGACTTCAAAAGAATTCCTGAAAGCCGTCTCTAGACCCAGCCAGACACTGACCGACTGACTGTTTGCATGGACTTGAAGTCTGCCAAAAAGTGCAGAGACTTTGGCCTGGTAAGTGAAAACAACACAGAATACAGGTGTTTGAGAGACATATTAACCAGCACTGAGTTCAGGAATGATGCAGGTGCTTTTCTGGAATCTCCCCCTGTTGTTTTTGTATTATGATGAAGCTTTAGCTATGATGAGTTCATAATGTCAGAATTCTTAAAGCAATGATAAAGGGTAATCCATCCTCCAAATATTCATTTCATGCTGCCCCCTCAAAGATGCGGAGAAGTAACTGTGCTAGAAATTAGCCGTAAAAGCAGAATCTCCCCTGGGTCACAGTCTCCTGGTTGTGTTTAATGTTGAACGAGTTCTTGAGTTGAACTATTCTTTCAAAGCTCATAAGGTGTGTTATCATCAAGACAGATGTGGGGGTGATTCTGGCCCACGGCAGATTGTCTCAGCCATCTGCTGTATTTGTAATTATGAGAAATATAATTAACAGTTGCAGTTGTGACAAAGTCATAATTGTTACATTTAGTTGAAATTGTAACATATAATTGAACTCGTGATATATAAAAAGTTGTAATTGTGACAAAGTCGCAGCTGTAACATTATAAAGTTGCAATTGTTACAAATAGTTGAAATTGTGATATATAAAAGGTCACAATTTTGAAATTCGCAGTTAACAAATTCGCAATTGTTATATAGTTGAAATGTTGATATATTAAATTCACAATTGTGACAGTTGAAATTGTAACATATAATTGAAATTGTGATATATAAAAAGTCGTAATTGTGACAGTCGCAGCTGTAACATTATAAAGTTGCAACTGTTACATATAGTTAAAATTGTGATGTATAAAAGGTCACAATTTCGAAATTCGCATTTGACAAAGTCGCAATTGTTACAAATAGTTGAAATTTTGATATATTAAATTCACAATTGTGATAGTTGAAATTGTGACATATAATTGAAATTGTGATATATAAAAAGTCGTAATTGTGACAGTCGCAGCTGTAACATTATAAAGTTGCAACTGTTACATATAGTTAAAATTGTGATGTATAAAAGGTCACAATTTCGAATTCGCAGTTGACAAAGTCGCAATTGTTACATATAGTTTGAAATGTTTGATATATTAAATTAAACAATTGTGACAGTTGAAATTGTAACATATAATTGAAATTGTGATATATAAAAAGTCGTAATTGTGACAAAGTCGCAGCTGTAACATTGTAAAGTTGCAATTGTTACAAATAGTTGAAATTGTGATCTATAAAAGGTCACAATTTTGAAATTCGCAGTTAACAAATTCGCAATTGTTACATATAGTTGAAATTTTGACATTTTAAATTTTACAATTGTGACAGTTGAAATTGTAACATATAATTGAAATTGTGATATATAAAAAGTCGTAATTGTGACAGTCGCAGCTGTAACATTATAAAGTTGCAACTGTTACATATAGTTAAAAATGTGATGTATAAAAGGTCACAATTTCGAAATTCGCAGTTGACAAAGTCGCAATTGCTACATATAGTTGAAATTGTGATGTATAAAAGGTCACAATTTTGAAATTCGCAGTTAACAAATTCGCAATTGCTACATATAGTTGAAATTTTGATATATTAAATTCACAATTTTGACAGTTGAAATTGTAACATATAATTGAAATTGTGATATATAAAAAGTCGTAATTGTGACAAAGTCGCAGCTGTAACATTGTAAAGTTGCAATTGTTACAAATAGTTGAAATTGTGATGTATAAAAGGTCACAATTTTGAAATTCGCAGTTAACAAATTCGCAATTGTTACATATAGTTAAAATTTTGATATATTAAATTCACAATTGTGACAGTTGAAATTGTAACATATAATTGAAATTGTGATATATAAAAAGTCGTAATTGTGACAGTCGCAGCTGTAACATTATAAAGTTGCAACTGTTACATATAGTTAAAAATGTGATGTATAAAAGGTCACAATTTCGAAATTCGCAGTTGACAAAGTCGCAATTGCTACATATAGTTGAAATTGTGATATATGAAATGTTGCAATTCTGTCAGTCGCAGTTGTGACATATAAAGTAGCAATTGTTACATATATCGAAATTGTAATATATAAAAAGTTACAAAATTTCAATATATAAAGACACAATTGACAAAATCCCAACTACGAGTAAGATAGTCACACAACTATTTCTTTTTTAATCTGAGGTGGAAACAGGCTTTTACAGAATTCAGCCAACAAAGTGTAATATAGAAAATATAACTGCCCTTCCCCTATTTAGGTTAACCACGACAGGATGCTAGTTATTTATTATTGGTGAGCTGTTAGTTGTTTTGTTGAGAAAAACTAGTTTTTGTATGCTTGTAAACATTATTTTTCTCTTTGTTTTGGAATGGATTGTTCATACTCTTCTTTTAATAGACATGCAATAGATTCCAGATGAAATGGTGTCCATGGATTGCATATTTCTTTGTTTTTTTGCTTCAATTCAGAAACTTCCCTGTCAGTGTAGGAGCCACATCAGAAGTATGTGGTAAATAGCAAACCTAAAGGAAACATGACTGTGATGCCGATTAAACATATTTATATCATTATGGTATTTACATGCGACTTCATGGCTCTTCAAAGGAAACTATGAAATTACAACGCCTAATAAACAAAATACTGTAACCTAAGAACCATGGTACTTTCCTGCAGTGGACCCGAGCCAGAGAGAGATGGGGAGTTTAGCACGTCCTTATGAAAGCTATTTTTAAAAATAACCAGAGACAGAACAGATACAGAGGGCTAAGATGAGGCTCACTCGACGGAAACTACTGGAACAATGGCGTGACATATTTTCCTGCACTAGCTAACTGTGTGTTTGTCTGTATGAGTTTGTGTGTGCGTGAGCTTTGCTCTCTGACAGGTGGGTGGGTGGGTCACATCTGTTTCCTGCTCTCCAGGAGATATCTTCCAGAACACTCTACCCAGGAGTACTAAAGCAGACCTCTCACAAAGTCAACACCTCAATGTCTATTACAGCCTTCACAGCTCCACTGTGGTTCTCCACTCACTACTGCGTAGAACAGGTGACGCTGACATATAAACGGAAAACGGTAAAACGGTGAACAGCAACCCGGTCTAACAGGTAGAGCTCCAACATATAACGTCAAACCACAAACCTTCCTTTTACTCTTTGCTGCAGGCATATTCTCACAAAGAACCGCACCTTTTGTGCAATTATGGAGAGATGTATAGCTGGTTCATGATCAGTTCACCCACTGTCATTTGCTCACTGTCATTTGCTGTGGTTCCAAACATAAACTGACTTATGGTCAGTAGAATGTCTAAACTGGATAATTAAATTAAAAAACCTGTATGACCTGCATTTCTTTCCTATGTGGAGCACTAAAAGAAATTATAGTCAAACTGAGTTGTTTGGTACTATATAGATAATTGTCAATGTTAAAGACTTTTAGTCGAAATTGGATGTTTATAGGCTACATTTTATTTAATTGTGCCTCATTTGGGTGTGTAAATAATTTTTGGGTGAACTTTCCCTTTAAGACACATTTGATAGTGTTACATATAAGCCTCCTTATTTAAAAAGTACCATTTGAACGTACAAACAAATTGCACAGAAAAATTGAGATAGAATAGAAAGTGTCTAATCAGTGTCTCTTCATGGTGCAGTCTCCTATTATAAAGTCCTGTGTCAGTCTCCTGTCCTGAAAGAGAGGTCTCTGAATGGACACAGTGGACACTATTTGTTCCAACTGACCCTCCCTATTCATATCAAGCACAATGTTGGGACAGAGCGACAACTATAGCACGGGTTCTGCGATAAGAATCAGCACTGCCTACAACTTACAACAATCCACACAAGCAGAATGTTCATCTAGTCCACCATGTGTTTTTAAGGTGCACTTTCTGGTCATTAAAACTGTCTGAAAGGGGGGGAAAAGAGAGTGGGGGAAGTCAAGGGGAAATTTAGGGAAGGAAGTGAGAGCGAACAGCTGATCGGAATGTCTGGGAAATCTCTGCTTTCCTGTTCATGGCAGTCTCCACCTATAACACAGCTCACGCTGGCGAGAAAGTTCTCTTAATTGTTAGATGAGGCCATTTGTGTTAGAATGTTAAGCTACTTGTGTTCAAACAGTTGTTTATTGTCAACAGCTTTATGTGGCCCGATTACCAGTAAAATACGGTCATTTTAGAGACATGTGACTTACTGTAATTAGGCTCTTTAGAGAAAATAATGTGCTCGGCTATGGCCACTTTGGCAATGGTTGGAATAGCACACTACAATACTACTCCTGCATCAATGGCAACAACCATAGCTCATCCACTTTAGTCCAACTTACAAACAAATGACGATCCTTTTAATTATTCACACACACAAAAGAAAATCTGACCAATGATATAATGATTCTTTCTCACAATTCTGAGTTTACATCTCGCAATTCAGACTTTAACTTCAGAAATCTGCGGGCAGATCAGTAGTCTAAAAAATATTGGGGAAAAAAAAGATTTTCGAATAGTAAACACAATTCTGAGGGAAATAGTAATTTAGATTTTTTTATATTTTTATGCGGAGGCAGAAATATACTGAAGCGCCACGCATGACAAGCAGGGAAAAAAAGTATAGTCTAACTAATACGTCCGAACATTTTAACTAATGTTTTCCATAATTTTAAGTAAATCATGCACACGATATAATAATTAATTTCCCCGTTTCTCTCTGTACTAAACTGAATTCTTTTCTGCTGCTTTTTGCGCTTAAACAGTTAAATACGCACAAAATAATGTCTTTTGGTTTTGACAAGTATTCACGTAAACATAGTCAGCTGCCAAATTATATTAAAAATATTTATATGGCAGTTTTTGTGGTATATAGGAGCTTTCACACCAGGTAGGTCTAGGAACTCAGCCATTAGGTCCTAGGGCCATTTTCCTGGTTGCATTCGCACCGCCAGTAGGAACTCTGAAGTGATGTAAGCCGCACTTGTCATTGTGACTTTTATTTTGACCCTGTGGAGGACTTTTATTTTGACGGCGCTGAGAACGCCATAGCCTGAGAACGCAGCGCTCACATTCTCCATTTGTTTATGATCTGTTTAACAGTCTGTTCAAATACGTTATTATATACTGTCTACTTTCTTTGTATAAGTTTTTTGAAAAACTATTAAGTCAAGTCACCTTAACTTATATAGCGCTTTTAACAATCTAGATTGTTTTAAATCAGCTTTACAGTGATAATAGAAAATTAAAGTAACATAGATTGTTGTGGCTTTACAGCAGCTTTAGAATAAAGTTATTGTCAAGCTAAAGTTAGTTTTGATTGCTTCACTTAAGATATTAGCGTATGGTTTATGTCCAATATTGCTAACTGAGCAGAAATTCATAGTCATGTTTTGCTTTGTCCAAAGTTATGTTGGATTTTCTCCTCAAGGTTGAGAGGTTCATCTATCACTGTTTTCCATGTTCGCAGAGTTAGTTCATAGAGTAAATATATGCTATAATCTGAGTGTTGACGCTGCCTTTTTAAAAAATGGCTGGTGCTGGTGTTTCGCGTGCGTTCGGCCAATCAGCGTACACTAACATCAATGATAGTTCCTATAGTGCTGGGTTAGACCCTACTCTGAAGTTAGAGCTAAATTAGTTCCTCCAAAAGTAGTTCCTAGAACTAAAATCGTTCCTAGTTCCTGCCGTGCGAACATGCCAAAAACGGGAACTTCCGCCAATAGGTCTAAGAACTTTGAAAAGCCCCTTATGTCAAAATTGTGGCCAGTGAAAATGCTGAGTGGCTAACTTTGGAAAATACTAGCCACAGTGGCTGGTGAGCAAAAATGTTAATGTCAAGCACTATTTATATATCATTATATACCATCTCTCTGAGAAATCTAATTGGATGTGTGGCAGGAAAACAGCATCTGATTGGACGGGAGTGAGCTGTTGGGCAGATAAAGTACTGACCAATGCACAGAGGAGATCCACAGCCTCCAGAATCAGCTCCTGATGTCCTACACGGGTCACCGCCAGCTCCTCCAGATCCTGATGCGAAATCTTCAGAAGCTGCTCTCCATCGATCTTCTCTCTCTCGAAGTTAGAAACATACTGCTGGAGACTGTCGTCCAGCCCTGAGAGACAAACAGAAAGTGAGAATGAGGAAGACAGAACACAAAGACACACTTTCAGGGAGTGAGCGTGGATCCGCATGTGTTTTGACACCACAAGTGTCTGTACAAACATTGAGACGTTGTGTCAATATAAGACATTTGCACTAGTCTGAAGAGTCCCGCTCCTCAGTGTTTCTCATGAACAAGTGCCAGTTAGCTGATCTGAGATCAGATCATTGTGATATAGGAGTATAGGAATAAAGTAAGATCACACTGTCCTGTGGATTATGTAAGTGAACTCCATGTGTGTGAGAAAATGCAGCCATGCTGGAGTTACTTCCACAAACGCACAATCGGCACATGAGTTGTGTCTGACAGACGGCACAGCATGTTGCTGAAAAACTCGTCGCTTAGCAACTTTGCCTGTGATTTCCCAGAGAAAAATATGTCAATTTTTAACCCTTTCATATGATCTCATGTACAGCTGAAATGTTTGTATTGTAAAGTGTTCATCATTGTGTATGTTATACTCTGATTTCAATATAGTATATTGTATTACAGTCCTTAGAATCATTGCTCAAAATGGTTAGAATTACAAAAAAAAAATCCAAAAGCAAAATATACAGGCATAAATACGCAACAAATCGTGCCCACTGGCTTGTGCGTAAATTCCATAATAAGGAATTTTCTTACCAATTGAGCAATTAATGCTTGAAATTAAACAGTGACTTTGATGTGAAATGAATCGCCATATCATATAGGCCTAATTCATTTGATTAAAGTTTGATTGCCTGCTCTAGTCACAAAGCAAAATTAAATTATCCTTAAAATAAACTGCAAAAAAATGTTTATTTGTTGAAAATAAAGATTATTGAAATACATCTTACAAGATAATACTATTTCAGTCTTTCTGCTTCAAAATTTCACTTTTAATTCAGTGTGTTACTTGCCGTTTCTTTGTAGTCGTTTGTTTTATAGCAATTTCTGAATGAAAATCGTTTCAAAATAAATCCTACAGCTTTTTTTTGCAGCTCAGGCTTCATTACAACTTAGGCTTAATACATTTTATGCATATTTTTTACATATTCTTTTAGTCACACTTTAGTTTAGGGTCCAATTCTCACAATTAACTAACTATAACTTAACTACAACTTTTGCCTCAATAAACTCATAATTACTGCTTATTAATAGTTAGTAAGATAGTTAAGTTTAGGTATTGGGTTGGATTAAGGGATGTAGAATATGGTCATTAATTTGTGCTTATATAAGTACTAATAACAGCCAATATCCTAGAAATATGCATGCTAATAAGCAACTGGTGAACGTGATTTCACCAAGTACCACATGATCCAGGATCAACATCTTTGTTGATCCTGGATCAACTTTCCAATCAACCAATCAGATTTGAGGGACAAGTTTACAGTTTATGTCATGTTTAGGCTTAGAACCAGGGTGAAGTACTTAAACATTAGTGTCAGTCACCTTTCATTACCCTCTGATTTTAGGGAAAAGTTATGGATAGGGTTAGGTTTAGGGGTAGGAAGTGGGTAAGGACTACATTTTGGGACAGGGATGGTGATCCAGGATCAACAACATATGTTGATCCAGGACCATGTCTTACTTGGCAAAATCACGGTGACCTAAGCAACTAGTTTATAGTGAGAATTGGACCCTAAACTAAAGTGTTGCCATTCTTTCTATCTTGGAAAGAAATGACCTGGACATGTTTAGGAAAGTTTCACTCTTATTTGACTCATTTGAATGCATTTTACTGGAAAGCTTTGCAAACCAAGTCTGGAAAAGACACAGTTAAAGCTTCCCCCCTTTCAGTTTTAGCTGAAACTCTTGTCTGAAGGGGAGGTGAGCTCAAAACAGCCTTCTGTCCTCTGTTTGCGGTACCACAGTATAAAAAGTGTCTCTTTGTGGGGGGTAGATGCCCCTTTTAAAATCAAAGAGAAAGTGAGAAAAGAAGGCAAAGAGGGGTCAAAGGGCAGAGTTAGTGACTCCTGAATACCCCTACTGAGAGACAACAGCTGCATTTTCTGAGCTCAAAAAGAAAGACACAGTGTCAATGGAACCAGCATAGAAAAGCTGCCACATATGAGAAAGAGTCAGCAATAATGGTCCACCAATGTAGTGAGAGCAAACTAACTTCAGCTTTTGTTATCTAATTCTCAGGGTATCTCGGTTAAATAATCTGGCAAGGCTAAATGGATGCAGGCTTGTGTCGTTCAGTGTGATTGACATGAACATTTGGTGATGAAGAGCTGCTGTGCTGTGTGTAAACTGGTGAAATGGTGAAGTGAAGTTTCTGATAGAGATACATTTACAAATCAGAATCAGAATCATTTTGAAAGAAGTTCCAGCTCCTCCAATCTTAGGGCTTTGACAGTCTCATGGTTCATTAGAGAAATTTGAAGAAAACAGAAGATGAAAGCAAATGTCTTTGGGTGGAGAACTGTTTACATGATCACATGCTCTGCGTGCCTTCAAATCGAATATTAAAAGAATATTTCGCCCAAAAAAGATCATTACGATCCAAAAGGACCAGAAAACACCATACATATAAATATACCACCATACGTCATAAATATAACCCATTCGATGTATTTTCTCATGATTCATTCCAAGTCTTGTGCAGTCACAATAGCTTAGTGTGAGGATTTCAAACCGTTATTCACTGACAATCTTCTCTTCTGCCACAGCATGTAATATCAATCTAAATAAGGTGGAAGTGGAAGCTACCATCAAAAGATATCTGTTGAAAGCTGACTAAAATAAAAGTCAAGAAGGATCCCTGTGACAACAACTTCTAATCTTGTTTAGAAAAATGCCTCAGATATAAACACTTACCCTGGTGGGTATATTTAGCTGAGATAATAATGTTCACAGGATCTCATGCTGTAGCAGTTAGGAAACTTGAAAAAGTTGGACTTTGACTGTTAACGAATGAGGTCTTTCACACAGGCTACATGGTGGGGAAACAGCAAAGACTGAATATACACAAATATAGTGCAATTATATTACTACGAATGGGAGAAAGTGCAACGCAAAATATGGTGGAATAAGTCCCGCCTCTAAATAAAAGAGCCAATTCACCCTTCGCAGTGAGTTTGATTGACAGGCGATCTGACAAATCTACCATCCACCGAAAACGCTATTTTGTCCAACTAAGCAGTCAGGAGAGTTAGTAGATTAACATCGGTGGATTTGAACTTGAAAAAACGGTGTGTACTGACGTCTTTCCGCAGTTGAAACAACATTCCTTCTGATGTTCATTCATGTTTATTTGATGCTATTAATTAACTAGAAGAAAGAGATGATAGGTTCACGAGAAGAGCCACAAAATGGTATAAAATTCTTTTAAAAAAGGACAAAATTTGGAAGTTGAGACTTTGTTTTTTATCAAAAGTAACCTGACCCTGCGCTTAGGACTGCGCATGAGCACTAGCTGCTGAAAAAATATGCTTTTTTAAAGGGTACCTATTATGGATTTTTGAAAATTGCCCTTCATGTAGTGTGTTACATAGATCTAAGTGAACGAAAACATCCTGCAAAGTTTTAAACATGAAAGTTCACCGTATACAAAGTTATTATCTCTCAAAAGTAAGAGTCGACTCTGAGTCGCTGATATGAATCGTTCGATGAACGATGCTTTTTCTCTAACTTTATGACGTTGTACAAGTTATTTGAATAAGATACGCCCACTTATCGCGTTCGGAGACACCAGGGAAAACTAACATCATGTTGACGAGACGCTGTGTTTTGAAGTGCGACGCAAAAGCAAACTTTTTTCATCTGCCCAGTGAGGAGCATTTGAAGACTAAGTGGCTACAGTTCATATATACAACTATACCACAGAAGCCGAACCTGCCTAAAAGGACATTGACCTTGTTCTGTGTTTGCATCATTTTGAAGATGATTGCTTCACAAACCTAAATGCTATAAAGTATGGATTTGCGAGCCGGCTGATACTGAATGAAGGTTCAGTACCGAGTTTATTTGGATCAGCTTCCTTCTCCGAATCATTCACAACCTGTAAGTATTATTAATATTAATTGTTGCTTTTATGGGTTTTGTAGCATCGGGGGCGCGATGAGGGAAGGCGCAGTAAGTGTGTGTGTGTGTGTGTGTGTGTGTGTGTGTGTGTGTGTGTGTGTGTGTGTGTGTGTGTGTGTGTGTGTGTGTGTGTGTGTGTGTGTGTGTGTGTGTGTGTGTGTGTGTGTGTGTGTGTTTGTGTGTGTGTGTGTGTGTGTGTGTGTGTGTGCTTGTTTTTGTGATATGGTTAAATTGGGCCGGGGCTCTCCGGGGCTCAGCCCCGGCACATAAGCCTGCTCGTTTGCAGTCAGTTGCCTACTAGAAATTATGTCACATACAATTTGATGAAAGTGATGCTTTTGAAAACATATTTCTGACAATAAATGAAAGATTTTTGAAATGGCATGTCTATTTTGTCTCGGCGGAGCTGAGACGAGAACAATCGGAACACGGCCGTAATTTTGTTCAGCTGCTGATCTCGTTGTCAGTCGACCATGATCGCGCACCGCTCGCGCATGCGCATCTGACACGGATACATGTACGCAGCAATAATGAATGTTCCTGGGAGACCGTGGTTGCGCGGGATGTGGATGTTCCAGAAATGTCAAAAAAAGTGCCCTGGCCTTGAATGACAAGGTAAGGAAAATAAATCAAAATTAAATAACCAGGACTAGGTTGACCATGTGATTTTTCTCAGGAGATGTTTTGAGCATTTTACTTCAGATACCGGATTATCAGCAAACTGCCAAGAGAACTGCTAATTTAACGTTAGCTGGCTACTTAAAATAAACTAGCAATCTATTCAGTCAGCATATTTGTATTTGATCTGTGTGAATTACAGAAATATAAGACTTGCTAGACCTAAGTTACTTTTAGCTAGCTCTGTGGTTAATGAAAATTAAATCAACCATTTATTCTCCAACTTTCAGAGATAAATTGAAATGAGTGGAGCATATCCACCCAAGAAGAGGAAACTGACTTAGTACTTCTTCAAAAGGTGGGGTGATATTCCAGACATGTTTAGCATGACTAGCTCTGTAACATGTTGGCAGTAGAGATGGGACAGTATGAAAATGATCAAAATTATCACAGTGTTCGGTATTATTGCGGTATTTTTAAAAGTGTGTTCAATATGTTCAGAAAGCACTGACAGCCTGTCAGTGACAGGCCTACACAAGCCGAACTAGTTTCAAAAAGTGTAACAGTGCTTAATATATTACAAAAATATAGGCAATATGCTTGTAAAAACTATTGAAAACGGTCTGAAACACTGTGAAAGAACTTGAACCAGATATGTCTGGCTGAGATCCAGGAAGATTTATTTACAACTCCAACGTGAAGTCAACTATGAAGTTGTATTTGAGGTTACATGTGAAGTTGGTTGTGGTTCTAAAATATAAACAAATAATAATGCACAATAATAAGCATCTGACTTACTATGAAAATTATTTACCAGTACTAAATATTATAGCCACCAGCATACAAGAAACAATACTAAGAATTACATTAATTTCTCTGTAATAATTAACATAATTTTTACCGTTACACCGGCAATGATCTCATCCCTAGTTGGCAGCAGACTTTACAGTGATGTACTCAGCAGACTTACCAGATGATTTAATTGATATCATATCAACATTCTATTAATGTTAAAGTTACAGAGCACCTGGCGTGTAAGAAAAGGCAGACTAATACTGAGGTGTTTGCATACAAGCCATTGTGGGAAGTAATGAAGTTATAGATGAGTGATGAGTTATAGATGTGTGTTCTCTGTACTGTTTTTAAGAATGTGTATGAAATTAAATGTAAAATCAAAATTAAATTACAAAGGTAAAACACAAATAAATTCAAATGTTGATTGTAAAACTAACCAGTGTTATCATCATTTTTATATCTTAAAGCTGCAGTCCGCAGTTTTCGCCATCTCTGTTCGAAATCTGCAATTGCAGTTATTCGCGGAATTATCAACTTTACGTGGGTTGTGTAATGAGGCAACCACTGGAGCCAGAAATCAAAACTTTGCCTTTTTATGTGTGTGTGTGTGTGTGTGTGTGTGTGTGTGTGTGTGTGTGTGTGTGTGTGTGTGTGTGTGTGTGTGTGTGTGTGTGTGTGTGTGTTGTCGTAGTAAAGAGAGAGAATGGGAGAAGGAAGTTTGTATGAGGTGGACCTGGTCACCACAGACCCAAATCTTCTCAGCTGTTGCTACTGTCATATGCTGCACTGTCTCTCCATGTGGCACATTATGTTTAGCACATTGTATGGGTCACTATATCATAACAAGGTAATACAACGTGTAATCAAGTGATGACTGATTAACAGTAATGTAAATGCTAAATGTCCTAATACCTGTTGCAAAGTAAATGCTCTTAACCTTGCAGTTTTTCACATATCATGTAATACTCAATTTCTCCATTTCTTTGCACAAAACTCTCCAGAAAGTGCTATTTAATGGTTTATTTTTCAAAAAAAAAAAAATCCCGGGGGGGGGGCATGCCCCCGGACCCCCCTAGGGAGAGCACCCCCACTTAATAAATCCCAATTTAACCCCTGTATATGAGGACACAAATGTGTATAATGACATGGGTATTACACTGGTATTACAACTTACACGTGAAATATGAGGACATTGCATGCGTCCTCATATTTCAAACAGCTTAAGAATCATAAAAAACAATTTTTTTTTTTTAAATGTTAAAATCCAGCATGTCTCCTGTAAGGGGTAGGTTTAGGGACAGGGGCAGTGTAGGGGGATAGAATATATAGTTTGTCCAGTATAAAAACCATTACGCCTATGGAATGTCCTCATAAGTCACAAAAACAAACATCTGACCAATCACCGCAGGCAAAGGAGGGGTTTGAAAAATGAGTTGAAAAACGAATCATTAGGGAGTCGGTGAGCAAATCAGGTAAAAATAAATGCATATTATAAGACAACAAAAGTGTTTTTTGTCATTGTATGGATGTAAAACTGTTGTTGGGAACTCCCAGAACAACATTAGGAACATTTTAAATGCCATAATAGGTACCCTTTAAAGCTATTTAGCATAAAAACTAAATTTATAAGACAGTTATCAAATATGACAATTAATCGTAAGCTTGGTGAACGGCTTTGGAGAATGTAATATTTTCCCATTCAAAGAGATTGGATCTGCACATTAATGAAATAGCAGCCCGAGAGGCGTTTTAAAGATGGCCGCCGAGTGAAATGACTTGCCTTAAAGGGACCTTGGGAAATAGACACTGCAAAGCTCTCTAATTGTATCCACTGACCCCTCTTACGTCAAAAGACTAACAAGTTCAAAAGCTCTGTATCAGAAAGCCGAAGCACCCGCGTTTCAGTTACAAATGAGAGAGTAGAGTGTCTCTCTTTCCTCCATGGCCTGTGTTTCCCTCCCCGTCCCCTGTCCCGGTGGAGTCTCTCATTAACAGAGCTGGCCTGCTTCCCATGAGAGACGGGCGCTGAGAAAGTCAGCTTGTGTACAAAAGGCAGTAGCAGTGTGTATTTCCAAAGCTATCCTACTGAGCCTTTGGAAACCAGGAGAATGTTTATTGTTCTCCGTGTGCGACTGAAACTCTTCCAAGATTCCGAAACGGTCCCGAGCGTTACTCTTCCACTCCATATCGAGGCCTGCCGGAATCATTCGTCACACCATTTTTTGCCCTTTAGAAGAAGTGTAAGGGAAATATGCAAACAAAATATTTTCACCTAAAACAAACCATGCATCACATGAGGACTTCACAGACTGTCCTCCCTCCTGCCTTGTCAAGTGGATCCACAAATATCTTAATTTCAAAAGAGAATGAATTCATTTGTATCGCAACCACTTAAAAAAATCCCGCTAGTACTTCAAGTTACCACTAAGTAGCCAGTTTTATCTTGCACTTTAACCTTCCATTGAATAACCATACAAATGCCTCTCTGTTGAAAATCCAAGCTGTATCTGCATTAGGAAGCACAACAAAGAAACAGTATTACAATACTCCAAATGCACTTTTCCCTCTAGTCCAGAAACACACATGCAAGTATGCTAATTCCAGCTAAGTAATGCTAATACCAAAGCAATGGAATTACATGGCCTTGTTGTATACTTTTATGTTGTTTACAAACCTCACTTCTCAGTGGGTAGATAGATTTAACTTCGACATTAAACCAGAGTGTTGTTATTCACATGATTTTTTTGAAAGCAAAGCACAAACCTAGCATCACAGACAATTTCAGAAAAATCTTGATTGCGACATGCAGTAATCTCTCACAACCCAGCTAACATTCTAGCAAGGTTTTTACAAAGTTGCACTTCTTTTTCACAAGCAAACAACTCTCGTTCTTTGTTTTTCTCTCAGTAACAATTGATAGGCTAATCGCTCAGTGCACCAATTTACCACACAGCTAGTTGTTTAGCCTCATAGCCATATAACCTAAGCAAATGTTCAGATAATAGTTATATAATTTCTATATATATTATACATGTTTGTTTGACTAGGCATGTGGTCTTAGGCAGAATCGACCGAATTATTGCATGGCTCACTGTCTTGCAAAGTTAAAACTGCTTTCACATAGTTAAGTTGTAAAGATGTAGAGCCATCATTGTTAAACTTCAAGTTTTTGTTTTTTTGACAAAAGTCAATCCTGCTTTTTAGCAATAAATAGCACAAAGCTTTTCACTATCAAAACAGCCTATTCAGCTTGGCTGGCCTTGTCATTTACTAGCGTATCCACTGTTTAGCCAGCCTTCACTACGGTCAGCTCATCACTGTGGTGGACACGTGCTCAGTTGTCTGAGCTGTGAATAAGTGAAGTTTGGCACACATTCCTCAGCCTGGGGGGTCAATCGAGGGAATGTTTGCTCCGCCCCTCCTCACCCACTAAAAACAAGTGTGCGCATGGAAAGCAAGAGTGGATGAAAGAAACATTTGGTGCATTTTGGTGTCCCTTTCAATGGTGACGTGACATCAGTCTTCTTCATCGGCAGGAGATGAGGGACTTGTAACAAAGGCAGTATTGGGGGGTGGGGCAGAGAGAAAGGGAGGGAAAAGAAAATTTCCTCCATGATTCTAGACCCTCCAGAACTCAACAAAGCATCCACATAGTCGGCTGTCGGTCTGAAGCTCTGCTTGTGTATTCTGGGGTAATTCCAGCAGTGATATAACAGCTTCCTGTTCGAGAGAGTTTGAGCTCATTGAGACTCAATTATCCTGATGGTGCCTGAATAATACTGTTGAATAGAGACACTCTCTTTTTATAGTGGTCAAATAATAAAAAAACAGGATTTATTTCACATGCGACATATATCAGAAATCATTTACATACATAAGTCTTAAAGGTGCAGTAATGCAATCTAAAATTATGATGCAACATACCTTGACTGTAGGATATTTCAGGGGAAATATGAAGAGTATGATATGGCCCCTTTAAACCCCAATTAAGATAAGTGGTGCTAATCCATAAAGAAGTGCAAAAGCAGAGTCAGGTTATGAGAGCAGAGCACATCAGTGAGAGTACATCAGCTTGCTAATAAGTCATCTTAAGTAAGTCATCACCTGCTGTAAGCAGCTGCAAGTCAAGCCGAGGCATTTCTCAGCAGTTACATGTGCCACAGGAATGAAATAATAAGCTATATGAATTTGGAATGAAGTGGGACGGACAGATGGAAAGATAAAGACACAGGTAGATAGATAGACAGACAGACAGACAGACAGACAGACAGACAGACAGATTGACCAATAGATAAAGACAGACAGACCAATAGATAGCGACAGAGAGATAGACAGACAGACATAGATAGATAGATAGACAGACAGACAGACAGAGATAGATAGACAGACAGACAGACAGACATAGATATACAGACAGACAGACAGACAGAGAGACAGACAGACAGACAGACAGACAGACAGATATACCAATAGATAAAGACAGAAAGATCAATCAATAGCGACAGAGAGATAGATAGACAGGCAGACAAACAGACAGACATAGACAACAGACAGACAGACAGACAGACAGACAGACAGAGAGACAGACAGACAGACAGACAGACAGACAGACAGACAGACAGACAGAAGGATATACCAATAGATAAAGACAGACAGACAGACAGACCAATAGATAGCGACAGAGACAGACAAACAGACAGACAGACAGACAGACCAATAGAAAGCGACAGAGAGATAGACAGCCAGACATACAGACAGACAGACAGACAGACAGACAGACAGACATACATACAGACAGACAGAGAGAGACAGACAGACAGACAGACAGACAGACAGATGGATGTATATACCAATAGATAAAGACAGACACAGACCAATAGATAGCGACAGAGACAGACAGACAGACAAGACAGACAGACAGACAGAAAGACAGATAGACAGATAGAGATAGATAGACAGACAGACAGACCAATAGATAGCGACAGAGACAGACAGACAGACAGAAAGAACAGATAGACAGACAGAGATAGATAGACAGACAGACAGACATATATACCAATAGATAAAGACAGACAGACAGACAGACAGACAGACAGACAGACAGACCAATAGATAGTGACAGAGACAGACAGATAGACAGACAGACAGACCAATAGAAAGCGACAGAGAGACAGACAGACAGACAGACAGACAGACAGACAGACAGATAGATAGATAGATAGATAGATAGATAGATAGATAGATAGATAGATAGATATAGATAGATAGATAGATAGATAGATAGATAGATAGATAGATAGATAGATAGATAGAGGGGTTTGTCTGCCAGGACTGTCACCTGTATCCTCTTTACTGGAGTGGGGGCGGAGCTAAAGTGTGTTTGTGTCTGCATGAGTCAGAGTCAATGTGGCTTACAAAGAAGAAACTGCCGTCTCCGCCTGATACACAAACAGTCCAACCGCAGTCACGCAACTCACTCATGTTTGACAACAATTCATGGACGAGTCCCAAATGAACCGACAACACAACGATGAGTCTGTGTTAAGGTGATGATGTCAGGAAGGTGTGGCCAGGATGTACAGAGGAGATTTAATCACTAAAAGGAAAAACTCGTCCTCTGTATTGAGTGAAGTATGTCAGTCTGGTGAAATATGCGGGCGTGTTCCTACACGATTCCCGCCGATAGCAGATCATTACATCAACAGCTTTAGGCAATGTGGCATATTTTCAGCCATATGTATTTCTCCACCTGATTCATGTGAATGGCATATGGGTTATACATATATGCAATAGTGTTACAGTATGTAAAAGCAGCCCTCATTGTATTTAACCGAGGAGGGGACTCGCAAACATATTTGTATTGCTAAGTCCAAATGTCATTGAAACTGCAGTCACGTTTGGCGTTAATTATCCACTAATTGCAGACTGCTTCAAAAGCAAACAATTTTTATGGCTAATAAAATACATACCAGAGTGAAGTAAACCTGCCGACAGGGAGCCGGTGTGTAAGCGTGACCTCATGAGGGCATCTAAACAGTCAGTAACGGTTAGTAATGCTGCTAGTTTTTATCAGTAACTCCAGGATTCAAATGTAAACACAAGGCCGCATGCTTGAGTCCTGGATCTGTGACGTTTGCTGATTCGCTGGGAAACCAAATATATGAACTATATAACTATATAGTGTTTATATAGTTGGAATTCTTTTGCACTTTCGATTCATCAAAGAATCCTGAAAAATGTATCACAGTTTCCACAGAAATATTAAGCAGCAAAACTGTTTTTAAATGTGAATAAGAAATGTTATTTGAGCAGTAAATCATCATATCAGAATGATTTCTGTAGGATCATGTGACACTGAAGACTGGAGTAATGATGCTGAAAATTCAGCTTTGATCACAGGAATAAAATACATTTAGAACATGAAACTCCATTCATTTTCTCCATAGGGAAATTGGTTTTGAATGATAACTTATAAACCTTTAAAAGACAGACCTACTGTGATCTACAAGGTTGTTAATCCATGGTATTTGCTTCTGTATTTGCTTCTGCTTTTGCTTCATCTTAGTTTTAAAATAATCATGCTGAACAGTGGAATTCATATTGAACATCTACATTACCCATGATGCCGTACAGAAAATTACACCAATCAGAGAGTCGAAAAAGGCAAACAACAACTTTAGCTCCGCCCACTCCCATGAAGCACTGTGATTGATGTAATCGAGTAAGTTGCCATATACTTAAATATTTATATATATGTGTATTTTACAATAAACAAAGTATATTGTTTTTTACATATAATCAACATTTCTAAATTAGTAGTTTTATGTTTCTCCATCGTTTTTAATTCAGTTATGCTGTTCGCAATGCTTCATGGGATTGTAGTTCTATAACTATAACTATGTATTCTGTAGTTCTATCACTATAACTGTACCTATGTATTTTCGTCAAATTTTCAAAAACTTTTTTGCTTCAAATCAAAGTTTGTAGTGGTGTGGTTCACCTCGTGGCTTGGTTCGTAGCTTATGACGCTTTAACAAATAATTTTATAATCTCTCTGGGAAAAAACTTCCGGAACCAGCGCCGCTGATCATGGGGACAGGAGCTAATGCACTCTATTATCAGCCATGCAGTGTTGATTTATAGAAATATACAGACTAATATGTCTGTTTTCATCCAGTTAGTTTAATGATGGCAGCTGATCCTAGATCAGTACACTTGGTTTAAGCCATGCTAGAGACCCGAGTACATCACATCTGCTGACTTTAGCATTGTCTGAGGCAGCTTTTATTGTCTCCAACTGGCGTCAGGAGAGATACGCTAGTCCTTCATTAGCATTAGCCAACTTTTACCAGAGTCTGAACAGCAGGTTTAGGACCTTTAAGGTGGTTCAGTTTATAATTAGATGCATCTGCTGAAAAGTCCTCTCAGACCAAAACCATCTCAGAAGTCTTTCACATCACGTGACCAGACATTTCTGGTTTTTCCAGAGAATTATAGGTATTTCATATTGTGGTGGACCTGGACGCTTTACTCAAGGTCTCTGCTAAGTGAAAGTTTTGATGTTTTTTATGTTGTTTCAGGCTGGAGAGGCAGGATGGAGAGCATGTATATGGAAACGTAATAATTGCAACACACAAATAAGACTTCTATTAAAAAAAGATGTAATATGTTTGGTCTAACAGAGACACATGGCATTCATGACATCTGTTGCATTAACATCATCAGCATTTTCATCATCACTGTCTGCTATAACTCTAACAACAGCCAATGAAGGAGATGGAAATGGAAATAATACATAAAACAGGTCTTAAAATGACCCATAATGATGTATAACATCTTTTACTATTGAAATAAGTGCTAACAACATTGACATTCAAATGACCAACAACAAGAAGTCCAACCTACACAAAGTAATTTGCTTATATGCAAATAAATGATTGACTCTTCAATGGAATAATGTACAGGGAGCGAACATTTCTATTCCTGCAATGTATTACTTTTTTTTTGTTGATAAATTAAGAAGTTAGGCCTGTACTGTTATGTTTAATCACCAAAACTAACAATAGTTAGTTAAAAAAATTACTATAGTTCTGATATTGTACTATTTGCAGTGGAGAGTTTATATAAGGATAATGCAATGATAATATAATGATTGTAGGAACTATTAATTAAAATTCTTGTATCACAAAACTGTAAACAACACTCTATGCATGGTCATCAATATGATCTCTGTTGTCGGATATGAAAGGTTTGGCAGATGTTTAGTTTTGATTATATGCTTTGGGAGGAATAAATAAACATTTGAGTTTCTGTGTTTGGTTAAGGATGTAGATTTTGCCCTTACAAACATTTACCATGGTAATCATAGTTTCTGACAGAAGTTACAATTCACTGTAAAAAAAAAAAAAAAAATGTTTGTTTAACTTTAAAAAAGTGAGTTACCTGGTTGCCTTAAAATTTTGAGTTCATAATTTTTTTAAATATTAGTTAATACAACAAAGGAGATTGATTTAATAAATAGAAACGCAAAATATTGTTATCTGAACAACATTAATCATCTAAGTTGATTCGACAAAAAATAAAAAGTTAATAATAAGAAGAAAATCATTTTTACAGTTTTCGTTTTTACAATAAAACTGAAAAAGCCAATTTAAATACTTATACTATATATATATATATATATATATATATATATATATATATATATATATATATATATATATATATATATATATAATTCTTAAACTGTTAAAAAGACATATTGTAAAGAAAACTAGATATCGGTGCATTTTTGTGTACACAAAGTAAAATAATTAAATGAAGTGTGTATTATTAAAGTGGTTTAAATTCGAGAACCAAGTAATTCGGTACCTCTGATCCAGTCCACAACCTGAGTCGCTGTCCACTTGGTTATCGGCTCCATTCTTCTATTCAGATGTTCAGAAAGTTTCGGCCAAGTTCTCAAACTCACGAAAGTGAAATAAAGTTTCCCAATTGAGCGTCCTTTCTCATCTCTTTCAACAACTGAACACTGATGATCGGATCACAGGAACAGCGCTGAAGCTCGACACACAGACCCAGACCGAAACTAAACACGAGAGAGAGAGAGAGAGAGAGAGAGAGAGAGAGAGAGAGAGAGAGAGAGAGAGAGAGAACGGCGGATCATGTTACACTCAAAGGTCAAATTTATATCGCTGCTAAATCGTCTGAATGGGTCAGTGAGGGTCAACACATGACTCGCCGTTTCATGCGAGAAGCTTTATTCCTAACTTGCATCTGAGGTCCATTTAGAAGTTTATAATGTCTCAAAACACAAAAAGGCATAGGTTTGGTAAGATGTTGTGTTTTTTGGGAAAAAGTCTCTTCTGCTCACCAATGCTGCATTTATTTGATCGAAAATACAGTGAAAACAGTATTGTGAATTATTATTACATTTTAAAAAATGTATTCATGTCATCAAAGCTGAATTGGCAGCATCAATACTCCATTCTTCAGTGTCACGTGATCCTTTAGAAATCATTATAATATAATGATTTAACGATTCTTTTTTTCTTATCATTATTGTTATCAGTGTTTTGCTGCCTAATATTTTTGTGGAAATCATGATTTTTTTCAGCATTCAGATATATATAATGCTTACAATAAATTCAAAAATCACAATACATAAATACAATAATATTTAATAAAATATTTTTAAAAAATGAAATCTTTATTTATTGCTTTTAAAATGTTTATTTATTTAAAACTTAATATTTGATTAAAATATTATTTATTTAATGATCAGATGTCTCCACAGCACCTGGCATTTCTCACTCTTGTTATTACATTAAATTCATGTTGTATGGGTTTGGGTATTGAGTTTGAGCTTTCCCTGTGAAAGTCCTTTATTTGCATCGCACAGCCCTCTACTGGCCAGAATTTAAAAGTACAGATGAAAAACCTTCCTCTGATCAATCATCATCTCAATCTTCCTCAGTTGTGAGTTTTCTTTCTTTCTTAAAGTCCCCCTGTAGTCAATAATTGTATCCCTTAAAACGTATATTTGATCAACAAAATTACATATTTAAACGTTTTTTTCTTCATGCCTTAAAATAGCTTGAATCATGTAACTCTACACCCTTGCCTCATTTAGGTGGTTCTATGAATATGCAAATTAGCCCCACCTCCACTCACTCAAACCAGCTCAGAGATCCACTCGTTGACGATCACACGTTGATCTGGGGTGCGTTTCCCAAAACCATCGTTGCTAACCTGTTAGCAACTTGGATGGTTGGCAATGGGAAATTGCATTGCAACCATCAAAGTTGCTAACTTAGTTAGCAACGATGGTTTTGGGAAACGCACCCCTGATTGGTTACAAGGTAGTTTGTGACGTCAGAAACACCGGCGATTTCAAACTGCGTTTTTGAGACTGTCTTTGATTCACTGCAGTTTTAAGGAAAAAATACTCAGCAATGGTGTTGACATTAATTTGCACATGTTTTTTTCTTTAAGAATATTAAAACATTACATAGACATATAAACAACATTAAATAGGCCAACTTGATTTTCACCACAGGGGGACTTTAAGAAAAAAAAATGTTTCATGCATGTGAACCCTTGAATTTAATAATCATCATTTTTGTTTTGTTTTGTTTGTTTTGTTTGTTTCATAGTAAGTTGTAATAGTAAATTTGTTTCATAGTATTCAAATCCCCCCCCCCCCATTATTATGCAACTGCATGCAATAAAAGCAGGTTTTCATACTTTTAGTTTTAGTTATTTTAGTACTTCAACTTAAACTAAACAAAAAAATAGAAATACTGAAATAAAGTACAATCACGTTTCTTATATATTTGATTTCAGTTAATGTTTATTTTATTTAACGATAATAACCCTGATTCATAACGTCAACATTTAACATTTCAACTGTACGTATTTAAGATAATCAATCACTGAAAACAAGCAATGTGCTTTATTATAACATATAAAGTATATTCAGTTTGGCTTTTGATCATTTTCAAAAACAAAATAAAGAAATAAATAAAGTAGAACTATTGAAAAACAAATATTTCAAAAATATCTTATCATATAAAACATGTTTCACTTGTTAAAAATAAATATTGTGTGTCTGGACTATACATCAGAAGAGCATCTCTCTTAGTCATTTCAGGAAGAAAGTAAAAACAATATGATGTAGAAAACTATAAAAATCTCTATGGTGGGAAAACATGGGTCTATTGCACAACACATGCATTGGCGCTGTGCTGTTCTGAACTCAGCTGTGCCTCACATATAGCGGTCACACACGCCTGCTGCTCTTCTGCTCCCTCGGCCCGCAGCGTGAAGGTGCGTTTGCTGTCCTGTGGTGTGATTGTCCAGCCTAATGTCCCATCATCACCCGCCTCCAGCATCTCCACCTTTGCTCCAACCAGATTAATGGCCTTTTCTGCTGACTAGACAAAGATCATAGGAGCAGTTAAAAATTTCAACGTGTACCGGTGATGGGAAAAGAATAGTATTTTTTTTTCTATGTGTGCTAGTGTTAAAGGCATAGTGCACCCAAAAATGAAAATGTTGTCAAATGTTGTCATTACTTACCCTCAAGTTGTTCCAAACCTGTATGAGTTTCTTCTTCTGCTGAACACAAGAGAACATATTTTAAAGAATGTTGATACTAAAACAGTTGATGGACTTCCATTGTAGGAAAAAAATAAATACTATGGATGTCAATGGGGCCCAACAACAGTTTGAACTTACATTCTTCAAAATATCTTCTTTTGTGTTCAGCAGAAGAAGAAACTCATACAAAAAATACATATTTCATACAGAAACTCGCAGCAGAAGAACTAAATTCATGCAGGTTTGGAACAACATGAGGGTGAGTAAATTATGTCAGAATTTACATATTGGGGTGAACTATCCCTTTAAGACCACAACAATTTCTTCACAAAGAAACGATATCGTTGGAATCACTTTCACAATGATTTTTTTAGCTGATGAATGATAAAAACATTGACAGCCAATCAGAATCCATCCTGCTTTAAAGTGATAGTTCACCCAAAAATGAAAACCCTTCCGTTAATCTTTGAAACACAAATGAAGATATTTTTATGGAATCTAGCTTTCTGTCCCTCCAATAAACAGTCTACGCAACTAACGTTACCACTTTGACGATTCAAAAAGTTCATAAAGAGCTCGTAAAACTAATCCTAAACTAATCTAATTGAGCGGCAAATTTCCGCGAAGAAACACGATCGATTTAATATGAACAAGTTCAATTTGAGCTTTTATTTGCATATAGCCTAATTATAAATATATTTCGGTTTAGCTTCTGCTTATCTTTATTTGTGAATAAAAGCCTAAATTCAATCTGTTCATAATAAAATCGATCATGTCTCTTTTTTCTAACTAAACAGCTCAAATCATATGGATCAGTTTTACGATCTCTTTATGAACTTTTTGAAGCGTTGAGTAGCTGTCAATGAAGCAACAGAAAGCTCTCATATTTCATGAAAAGGTCTTCATTTGTTTTCCGAAAATGAAAGAACAGTAATTTTCAATTTTGGCTGTCGTTCGTTCTTCGCGGAAGGGGGCCCGCGTTGCCATGGTAATTTAACAACAACATGGTGAGAAGAAACTCAGTCCGTGGCATTTGCGTATTAATTATTTAACCTGCTAAAACAGTATAGGAACTAGACCGCATCCACACCACTCTGGCAGGTGTGCTTAATTTCTGATAAGCTGATCACTGTTATAGGTTACGTTTCTTAAGAGCCCGGCAGGACTGTGAGGCTCAATGATGATGATGAGCAAACCGATATCATTCACTCTTACCTTTTTATTACAACCATAGATAAGCTGCCTATCTCTGATATGAAACCACTTCAATTTCCAGCGACCGGTGTAGTGCGTTTTCTTAAATAACCATCCTTCTTTCCACTCATCTTTTTCTTTTGGATGGTTTTCATCAGTTGTGCCGTTAGAGGTCGCCGCTTCTAAAGCCATTACTCAGACGTTCTTCTGCACGCGCATGCGCATTTGCAAGACATAATAAAAGTTGTTTTTTTTTTACAGTAGATGGAAGTAAATTAAAATATAAATAATTAAATGTATAAACAATGACAACAAATAGGCTGCTTTAATTAAATAGTAAAACAATACAAAAGTATGCTAAATGGCGTTTTTAACTGTAATAACATATATACGTGTTTGTTTACAGGGTTCTCACAGTCCTGCAAAATCTGGAAATATCAGGTATTTTTTATTTTATGCAAATGTCTAGACTGTAATATTTAATTAAGCAATGTTTAATTAAGCAATGTTTAATTCATGGTTTAGCCCTCGATCGTACAATAAAGTCTTTTCTACATTTGTAACCTACTGAGTGCCTGGACTTGGATTTCTTTCCAATGTTTAATTCTTATTCAGAATTTCTCAACGACTGGAAAGTAATGGAAAAGTCAAGTTATTTATTTGTGTTTGCTTGCCTGTGTCCAAAAAGTTACGTTAAACCCAAATGTAACATTTTAAAAGATACATTTTAATCTAACAAAATAGTTATTTGGGCTAAACTAAAATAAAAGTCTTTTGTGTACGTCAGCGTCGTTAGTCCAGCTGTTGAGGAAATGGCGGCCGCGACGATGGCAGGAGCTGTGGCGGATCTTCCGCACGTCACGGAGGCCAAAAAGATGGAGTATTTCTCCTCTATCAACTCAATGGCCCGGAAAATTATGCAGGAGAGGGAGAAGATAAAGGAGAGGTTCGGTCCGGATTGGGATCAGATGAGCCCGGTCGAACAGGACACGGCGATAGACAACGGGATGATGGACCCGCGGATCCGGGCTCGGTACGCCATGCACCGGGTGGACCGAGACGAGGTGATCTGCTACCCGAAACTCCTCATCCAGACCGGGCAGAAGACCGTACACTTCGGAGAAGAGGTGCTTGTGTTTTGTATTGACGTGTTAAGTTAGAGCGCTTATTGTCGGCCAAGTGTTTAACTTAACTTACTTTGTTTTATTTGATTTGCTCTAACTTTAGTCATTTAAGGCTTGTCAGTCCCTAACATTTAATTACATTATATTAAAAACAAAACTTCTAAACAGACTGTGCGCTGTTAATTCACGTTTTTACGTGCTTATCTTATATTATTCATGACAATAATTGATTTTCTTTATCTTTACAAAACATGCCTGCTGAGCTCACAATACCCTATCTGAAAATCTATACAAGTTAGGTATAAATTAGATTGTTTACTTGTAAACAAAATATATTTTAAACCAGCTACAAAAAATAAATTGTAAGCAATATATATTTCATTGTCAACTTAAATCAAAAGTTCCATTTAAGGTAAATTGTTTACTAAATTTGTGCATCATAAATTAAAGTTTACTAGACAAAACCCTCCAGATTTTCAGGGTTAAGTTTATTAAACAAATCTCTGTCAACTTTCAATAACTCAAATTATTTAAAATCTCTGTTAAAAGTCAAATTTCAGTAAATTAATCTGTGAATGAATTTCAGTGAATGAATCTGTCAAATAGATATTTCAATTTAAATAGAATCTGTCAAGATATTTGACACACATCTGCTAAGTAAACGGATTAATTCACTGATATTATAATCTTTACGGAAATTCTGTTTTTTAATATAGTACAGTTAAACCAGCTACTAAACAAATCTAAGACAAATAATTTATATATAGCCTAAATGTCAAATTTCTTTATTTCTGGTTACTAAATAAGTTTGTAACAAATTGATAAATTCAACATTTTTATTACATTTATTTAAATTAAATTATTAAGTTTCTATCAACGATTTATTAAACATCTATGCCACATCTATACATTTATGTATTAGGTTGAGTGATGCAGTTAAACTGGCTTCAAATATGTTAGTCAAATGAATGTCACATTTCTATATATGTTCACGAAACATCTTTTAAAATTCTATTCTATATTCAAATTTTTACTATATAAGTCTGTACCAATTATATATAAATTGAAGTACATTCACTGTTTACGTAGATTAAACTTTCTATTCTATCAACTATAACAAATCTGTCAATTATGTATTCGATTTTGGGTTAGACTTGGATCTTTGTTTTATTCTGTACTACATATTTTTATCCCTATTCAGAACAGAAGCAAATATTACATTAAACAAGTGATGTTGCATGTTAAAATCTGTCTCCTCTGTTTCAAGGACTTAACTTGGCAAGATGAGCACTCGGCTCCCTTCTCTTGGGAGACCAAGGCAAGTAGGCCACCTCTTCTAAAAATACATTCTCAATTTGCCAGCAAAGTGCAAACAAATGTGATTCAGCCATTCCCTTCCTAACAGAGTCAGATGGAATTCAGCATGATCTCCGGGACAACAGAACCGGCCGTTCCCTCCTCTGTGAACGAATCCAAACCCAAGACCTCTCAGAGTGGCAAACTGCCCAGCAACGACGAGTCCTCCTTCTGGAAGATCAGCGCTGAGCGCTCCAGGCTAGAAGGCGAGAAGGCTGAGTTTCAGTCTCTGACGCCCAGCCAGATCAAGTCTCTGGAGAAAGGCGAGAAGCCTTTACCCTCGTACCTGAGGCCCGAGTCTGGGCCGAGGGAGTCGGAGGAAGCGCCCGCCCCCCCGCGGCCGGTTAAACAGAGAGCCCCCAAACCTCATGCTCCTCCTCCGCCCGTTCCCATCAGCGTGACCCCTGTGGCGATCAGCGTGACCCCGACACCACCGGTCCCCGTGTCCTCGTCGCAGGAAGGGTGGGAGAGGGCCCAGAGCACCCTTCCTTCTGTAAGCAGCACTACGGATGACGTGTTCAGTCCTGGTCTGGTCACCAGGTCTTCCTCTCAGTCCAACAGCACAGTCAAAGATCAAGCCTCGCCCGCCGCCAGTCCTACATTCGCACAGGTTAGACCCTCATCTCATATACAGTAGTCAACATTTGAAGTGGATCAAAAAAGCTCATCAAAGTTGTCCTAAGACAAGAATTTGGTATTGTTCAAAATTCATGTATAGCTTTGATGAAAGGTTTACTTACTGTAGTTAAAGGGCTCCAGTATGCGACTGAATGGTCACATTTAAGTTGTTAAAGCTTTATGAATTAATTTGATTACTGTTAAACTGTTTTTAACAATAAATTTGTGTTAAATCATAAAACAAAGAATCCAGAAACATTTAAAAAAGACGACAGATTTTCAGGGGGGAAAAAACATTTCATAGGGCACTATTATTATTACATTTAGTAAGAGAAGGAAGGTTTATGCATGTTTGTGACAACTGTCATTAAGTGTCATTCGCTCAATAATGACATTTTTAATGCAAATATGACATTGTTTGATATGTCTTTGTTATGACACCTTGACATAAACCATAACATCATAACCTGTCAGTGTCTTTGTCATGACAACTTGATATTACTAAGACACAACCTGTCATAAACATGACATAGCAGATTAATTATCAAACTTAAGAAACCACTTAGCCTTATTGGTTAACATTACTTTAAACTGTCAGGTGGATGGTTTTGACATTGGTTGTCAATGTCATGAAGCCATTATAACTTTTTAATGGCAAATTCAATTTGTAAAAATGTGACACAGTTATAATGGCCTCATGACAGCCAATGTCTAACCCAACCACATGACAGTTTAACTTAATGTCAAGTTGTCATGACAAAGACACTGACAGGTTATGATGTTATGGTTTATGTCAAGATGTCATAACAAATACATCTTAAAGTCATATTTGCATTCAAAATGTCATTATTGAGCGAAAGACACTTAATGACAGTTGTCATAAACATGCATAAACCCTACCTCATATTCATGACATATGTCATGTCAGTCTTATGCACGCCCCTTCAAGTAAAGTGTTACCAAAAATGTATTTCCTTTTTTTTTCAGTTCAACACAAGCAGCAATATCCTGAAGACTGGATTTGATTTCTTGGATAACTGGTAATTCCTGAAGAACCCATTCTAGATCACAGGCCCTACAAGCACCATAAACACTACAGAACACTTTCCTTTTAAATCCATATGCTTTAGTAGTTCATTTATAGTGCATCAATATCTCTACAATTGTATTCAAATCTTCATCTGACCTCATCTCACCGGTTAGAAGTTACTGAATGCATGAGCTATGATACATTGGGTAGGATTTTGGAATCTTCTATCCTTGATTCTTATGTCGTTTTTCACACTTGTACATTTGCCTGAGCCCAAACCCATTGAACTTCCCTGTTGGTTTGCTTTCTCATTGTTATGTTGTTCTGAACTGTGGTACGTTTGCACAAATTTTCCCCATCAACATTAGAACAACCAAAAGCTGTTTATAATTGCAGCCAGGAAACAAAGTTTGAAATCTTAAAGGGATAGTTCACCCAAAAATGTCTGTCATTAATTACTCACCCTGATGCTGTTCCGAATCCATTCAGAAAGCTCTCGGATTTCATCAAAAAGATCTTAATTTGTTTTCTGAAGATGAACGAAGGTCTAACAGGTTTGGAACGACATGAGGGTGAGTAATTAATGACAGAGTTTTTATATTTGGGTGTACTATCCCTTTAAGTAAATGTTTTGATTTTGTTTGGTGTTACTACCAAACTAGCACAAAATAGTTAATCGGTACCAGCCCATTTCTATATTGCATTCACATCAACCATGAACCATACTGTGGTTTACAATACACCAAAACCCCTCTTTAGACTCAAGTTTAATTCCTTTGTGCGTAGTTTCAGAAGTTCGGGATATGCGTTAATCATGGTCAGTCAAATTCAGATCTACTCTAAAACCACTAGTGTGAATGCCACATCAACGTCACTGCCATAAATTTGTATCTATATTTATCTAGACCTTGATACTAGTGTTAAGATGCTTCACTGTACATTTATTAATAAGGACCTAAACGAGACACCGTAGCGCTAGCATGGTTTTGAGATGACTTGCGCCTTGCTTATTTTGTAGACTTTTTATATGCGTGCTGCTTTCATTGTATGCTTTCTTTGTCTCTTTCCTGTAGCCCAGTACACCAGAGATGACTTAAAAACTTTAAAGCAATAGTTAAAATCTCCTTTCTTTGTTAGGCCCGAAACATACTCCACACAAGTACGCAAACGTAGTCAACATTTAACATGCATTATTGCAATACTTTGGAGGTAACAAACTCCAGTACTCAAGGGGGCGATATTGTTACCTTCTGCACAATTAAAACTGAATGTGCTATTATTCAGGTAGCTAGCTAAAAACATGTCGACAGTTGAATAACTTGAGTTTGATGATTTCAAACGCTTGGTTTTTCCGAATGCAACGACTTGTGAAATCAAGATGCTATTAGCGTTTGCGTTCACATACTTGCCTGTCGTATGATTCAGGGCTTAACTAACTAGGTTTTCAAGGTTAGGAATGATTTTTGGAGCTTTGTTGCGAGATTTTTTCTCTTGAATACGAAATATGTGGCCTGGAGCCAGTGTTTATGCATTAATATATCTGTAATGCAAAATAACTACAATTAAAGTATGACACTCTCATGTTGCTTGTCTCATTCTTCACTTGGTTGGTAGAGGGCAGTGCGGCGCTAATGAAAAACAACTGCGGCAAAGATGGAGCTCTACTCATAAATCCCATGACAGTTTTCTGCTGTTTGTCAAATATTTAAAGAGGTCACACTGTCTGCTTTATTTTAATAAAATATGACTGTTGGATGTGCGGTATAATTGGTCACATATGTGTAATTTTCAACTAATATAGTCGTATTTAAAGGGATACTCCACCCAAAAATGAAAATTCTGTCATCAGTTACTCACCCTCAAGTTGTTGCAAACCTGTATGAGTTTCTTTCTTCTGCTGAACACAAGAACGATTGGAACCAAACAGTTGTTTGGCACCATTGACTTCCATAGTAAAACAAAAAAATACTATGGAAGCCAATGGTGCCAAAGTTCCAATCGTTCAAAATATCTCGCTTTGTGTTCAGCAGAAGAAAGAAACTCATACAGGTTTGCAACAACTTGAGGGTGAGTAAATGATGACAGAATTTTCATTTTTGGGTGGAGTATCCCTTTAAAGAGTTTTATTCCCCGGGTAATTAATTAAATATATTATTATTTTGGGGGATTGATGTTATTGCTTCATATATTCTGAAGAAGGCCTCGTTAGTTTCTGACTGTAAAGTGGCCTTGTGGGAGGTCTTTCAACATTCAAAGTTTTTTTTTAAGGGTAACTTTTAGCTCATTATAGTTTCGGTTCCTGACAGGCTACTTTTATATCTGAATAATCTTGACAGAGTTTTGAGTTAGTTGATAGTTGGATTAGATCAGTCTAACAACAACAGATATCAATAGTATCAAAGAGTTCTAATTGTTATTTGTTAAAGGTAGATATATAAGCTGTTTATCTGTTTCTGGATCCATTCCTTGTACCGTAAATGTCTAGAGACAGTCGTCTGGGAGAGATTTGTTTAGTTAGACTTATGTAATGAACTGGGTTCTTTTGGGCAAAACTTCTTTCTTACATCCTAATTTCTTTCCAAAGTCTCATCAAGAGGAAGAGAGAGAGATAGTCTTGTTTAGAGGACGAGAAGATTAGAGTCTTGTTTAGAGGACGAGAAGCCCAAATTCCTTCCATGTGTGGAGACAGAACTCAGCTGGTAATGAGACGTTCATCATTTTCCTGTCATTCGGCCACCGTTGACTTCAACAGAACAACATGTTCCCAAAGGACAAAAGTACTGACAAATGTGTTTGTAAAAAAGTTTAGTCTTAAGCAAGAAAATGAATGTTTATGTAAGAGGGAGAACAGAGCTGAGTCAGTAAAACTGCCATGTTAGCACAAAGAATAGAAGTGGGAGGAATGTGTTTGGGTAAGAACGCTCAGGATGAAGGAGCTGAAAGAAAGAAAACAAAGAAAGAAAAAGGAAACTTTCAGACAAGGTGAAAGGAGGAGGAAAGTGTCCGACAGCTGCAGAGAGGGAGGAGGCTAAAACAAAACAGAGCTGTAAAGAGATGAACGTGAGAGAAGGTTGAAAGCAATGTGAACAGAGAGAAACTGTTGAATGAACATCTGGGTCTGTATACAAAAACACAGAGAGCTGGCTGAAAAGAAGAAAGGGATTTATGAGGTGAAGTCATTTGAAGTGGAGATGATTCCAACCGTGATTCTGGCTGCTGTAGTGGGCTTCAGCGCTCTGTCCTCCTGCGACTCTGCCGACAGCACCACAAGATCGCCCGTCACATCAGCTGATCTGACTCAGGTTAAGATTTTACCTTTACTTTCTGGGAAATCATCCATGTTTAATGTTGGCAGCTTGATTAATGATTTGTATTTTTTTTGTATTTAAGTTTCTTAGCATGATGCTAGTACAATACTATTCCTTCTAGTACCTTGGAGTATTATGTAAATACCTTGGAATACATCAAAGTACCATGATATTACCGTATGATACCATCACTGTACCATGGTACTGCAACACTATGGTTTTATACTAAGGTTACTGTGTTGCTTTAGAATGATGTGGCTAATTCAATACCTTCTGTATTTATTTTGCATGCAACACTTGGGGCAAATATCATGAGTATTAATTCCTGGTTGCTATCATCCTCGATCAGCAATCACATTATGTCAAGTACCTGCCCATGATAATGTATTCAGTATCAGGTAAAGGCTGGAATACACTCCACGACTTTTAACATCTAAACAGACTTTAAAACACTAGGCATTCTACACCTTCCGACCTGTAAAGAGTTACAGAGGAAAAACACACTTCAAGTTGTTCCGAACATAAACACACGCAGGAACATGTGCCTTGTTGCTAGGAGACACATTACAAATAAAAACAAGGTGTTCTAAAATCGGCTCAAAAATATCTAACATGCTTGCTATCCTCTGACTGTATGGAATCAGAAGCTGCTTTTCCATTAAGGAAATCTTATATTTCCATTTGAGCTTGGTTCGGCACAGCGCGATTACGAACCGTTCTTGGCCCGGAATTCTCAGCACATTTGACTAACCATGTGGAACCATGCTGGAAGAATGAATGCATATAGTGATGTCGCCACTCAGGATTGGCATGAGATGGAACAGTTAAGCAGTCAGAACGGTTTGGCCTGATGGTGGAAAAGCGTCTATAGTTTGAAGCGAAATAATCAAGAGTCTGTGCCCTTCACACATTATGCAATTTTCTGTGAAATCCTCTGACTTTTGGATCCTAGCTTTGACTCTTCCAGACCATTAATCGGGGCAAAATATATTGGTAGAAGTTGTGTATAGAATATTCTGGTTTTAAGTCTGGTTTTGATGGAGGTTCTGTTGTTATTTAATTCAACAGGCGAGAGAGTTCAATGAGGAGACTGTTAGAGGGCGAGGGGACACTCCTGATATCATCGAACCTGAACCCACCACTGCCGTCTCTGACATGGAGAGCACTTACAACTACATATGTGCGTTACCCAATCACTCATTTCACTTACACACTTGCATCTGAAGTGCCAGAAAATCAAGCCGAAACTAATGCAACGAAATGGATATATATATATTATATATATATATATATATGAAAATCACTTGCACCCGAGTCTTGACTTGCACAAATAAAGGCATGTTAGTGTGGTCGTATTTAATAGTCTGGGCGATACGTGAGCATGTTATTTCATTGTAGTCATTTGATGAACTTAGTAAGATTCTATCTTAAAAAAAAACAACTTCTATTGACGGCCCTCCAAGAATACAGACATTCTATATCCTCAGCTACCTTCCTGTCAACCCCTTCCTCCTCCAAAAGTTTCTTAATATTCCTATTCATTCTCAGGTATGCAGCTGCATAGCTGACTAATGAAAGACTTGATTCAAATGTGCCTATTTATAAATTTCTGCAGTGTCTAGACTGGCAGCGATGGATCAGGCCATCCACAGGCTTAATGTGGGACATTACACATTGGACATTAAAGTGACACAACTGCTGGAAAGAGTGTCACGTCTTGACAATAGACTAGGTGACAATGAGGATGCCATTCAACAGGTCTCGTCGTACTGCAAGGACAACCGCAAAGAGATTGGACGACTAGAGGGTCAGTGGGTTTAATTATAAATTCTGAACTTTATCCTTATCTGACCCTATTCCTATCCTCTAAAAAACCACTTCCAATCTGAAATATGACTTTTCTATCTCTCACTCTGACCCATAATCTCTAACCACTTTACCTAACCCAGGGGTGTCCAATCCTGCTTCAGGGGGACCACTTTCTTGCAGAGTTAAGCCAGGTTCATACAGTACGATTTTGGCCACGATTTGGCTGTCTGAGACAAATTTTGCAAACCCTAAAAGAATCCTCTGATCCTAGACTAAAATCTGAAATCTTTGATCGTTAGTTTGACATGTCCACCGACGGCCGTTTGACCACTGCGATTAAATTTGACCTCCGATGGAAATTCTGGTAGTGTCAGAAGATTTGACTCTCAGTCCTTGCAGGGTGACTCGCATGTAAAGTAGCACACTGTCACCGAATGCGTCATTGATTGATGATGTAAAACTCCGGACAAGTTTTCTTGTGTGCGTCCGTTTTTAATGCATCTTGACTGTTGTACAGTCGACATTAATGACTACTGGGATCTTACAGTGTGACATAGATTACATCGGGGATCATGTTCATACAAGTCTGACAAGAAACAATCGTAAAGGACTATTATAAATCGCACAGTGTGCACACCAGCTAAACTCTGCTGGAAGGTGGCCCTCCTGGAGCAGGATTAGACATCCCTGCCCTAACCCAATCCTAAGGGGCCGTCACACAGAAAATAATGAAAAGTAGCGCCATGGAATAGAAAAACGTATTCTATGTCACCTCTAGAATGGACGTTTGACCGTTGTGTTCGCGTCTTTTGCAGAGTTTTGCGTATGACTCCGTTCTAAAAATGTGGTGCTCAAGTTAAAATAAGCGTCACAAGACCTTGCGGTTTTCCCCATTCCACTGCTTGCGTCTTGCGTTTTTCAAAGCAAAAACTTGTTCTGTGTGAACCATCCCTTACCCTGCAGCCTAACCTCCTATCCCTAACTCCACCCTGAACTTTCAATCCTAAAACTCTGACTCCAACTCCTAATTCAAACCTTGACCCTTATCTCCTATTATAATTTCTGTACTTTACCCATGATACTGTCATCAAATCTTCAGACCTAACCCCAATCCTAATTTCCTAAACACTAATCCCAACCCTATGCTTAACGGTGAAATCTTAACCCCTACCAAAACTGTAGTGCAGGGGGTGTCTAATCTTGCCCCCCCCCCCTGGAGGGCCACAGTCCAACAGAGTTCAGCTTCACACCTGAACCTGCTAATCAAGGTCTTGCTAGGCAAGGTCACCTCCAGGCAGGTGTGTTGAGGCAAGTTGGAGAGCTGAACTCTGCAGGACAGTGGCCCTCCAGAACCAAGTTTGGACACCCCTGTGGACTCAAGTCCCTATTTCAACAACTTTTCCTAGACAACACTCTGAACCCAGATCTGAATATAGAGGAAAACCACATGTTGCCAATACTGGTTCTAAACTCTTGATTTGCATACTGTATATATATAAAATAACCATAAAACTGGGTATCATAATAGTAATAGTAATGTTCCAGGACAAGAAAGATGGTTGATCCAGGATTATGTACTACTTAAGCAAATCTTGATGGCATTAAAGTACTCCACTTGATGCTCATAAACTGAACGTCTGTGTGCTGTAATTTATTTTAAAAAAATGAAAATGACTGATTCAATCAATTTATGTTGATCCAGGCTGTCAGAAAGGCCGTAAAATGGGTTACAAATGCATTTTGGCATATCGTGTGTATGAGACCTACGCAGACGCATCCCAGAAGTGCCAGGAACGGGGAGGACGCATGGCTATGCCACGAGATCGCAAAGAGCAGGAAGCTTTGGCTGAATATGTGAAATCAGTTTTCCATGGAAACTGGCCTGTGTGGCTTGGGATTAATGACCAGCGCTCCGAAGGCCTCTACCTATTTGAGGACACAACCCGTGTCACTTACTTCCAATGGAGGAAGCACTTCCTGTCAAGCCAGCCAGATGGTGGGAAACGAGAGAACTGTGTAGCCATGTCCTCAGATGATGGAGACTGGTGGGACACTTACTGTGACAGACGCATGTATTATCTGTGCGAATTTGACGTCTGACCTTGATCAATTCCTATACGGTCCAGCTCTCTACTAATTGATTTTTTATATATATCAAGAGCACCTATTCACTGTTTTATGGCCAGTTGAATTTAGAGATCCCATGAAATGTTTTGATAAATGCATTTCCTATTGAAACAGGATGTTGGAGCAGGACATATTATGGCTTAGCCTCTTATTCCCATTGAAGTCCAAAGCGATTCCATTGGTTAAGACAACTTTTTGTAAATGCTTTATTTGTTGCCTCACAGGGTAAAATTATTTTCTATCATTTAGTCTTAATCATGAAAATGTTAATGCCTTTGAAATTAAATATTAAATGTCACATTATATCACAGAATCAAAAAAATGGTCAAATTAAACATTTCCTTTTCTTTGTGTTTTCAGTTATCCTTCGTTAAGCTAAATACATAGCCTACTAGCTCAACATCTCAGCATTAAGAAAAACTCTTTTGATTAGCTTGAACAAGATACCCTGATAATGCACTTGTTTTGGAACAGGCTTTGAGCAAGTAAGATTAGGATTTTCCTGAGGGATCTTGTTTGATGCAGATAAAAGAAATACTGAACATTTTAAAATGCGTAAATCTATTAAAAGTTTGCAAACTTAAAGACCCGCTGCATGTGGTGAAAATGTGTTGTTTTCAATATGCTTTAAGACAAACCATGTGCAAATTCAGCAGTCATTGCAGAAGTATTTTCCCCTTAAAACTGCAGTGAACCAAAGACAGTCTCAAAAGGGCGATTTAACATGCCCATTTCCTGCTGTCACAAACATGTAGCCAATCCCATCAACGTGTGGGGCGGGGCTTTTCTCCACTGACTTTCCGAGGATGATGATTGTTAGAAGGCAGCTGTCTGACTCTGAGATGGCGAACGGGAACATGGTTTGTGTAACATTAGCAACACATTATTAGCTATTTGATAAAGTAATCAAGCAAAAGCTAATCATTTCAATTACTGTTATGTGTCCGGCGTTGTAGAGAGCGATACATAAAACGCATTAAAATAACTTGTAGACGAACCTGTATAATTTATTTGTCCTCTTCTTCTTCTGAATCAGTTTCTGGTTGAAACGTATATGCCTGAATTAAACCAATATTTCCACCTGTCATTGTGCAGCGTTTACTACAGTAAAGTTGACAGTGGATCTCTGAGCTGGTGTGTGTGTGTGTGTGTGTGTGTTGTGGTGTGTGTGTGTGTGTGTGATGTGTGGTGGAGACGGGGTTCATTTTCATATGCATATTTCCACGTAATTGAAATGAAGCAAGGGTGTAGAGTTACATTCAAGCTACTTTAAAGCAACACTATGTAACATTGTTTACCTTAAAATAATGGGTAACGGTTTATTCGACCCGCAAACAACTGCGTAAGTAAACCGAAATTACGGTGTACGTTTCTGTAATTACAGCGTACTTCCGTGTAGGTATAAGGGAACAATATGTTAAGTTTGGGGTAATAAAGGGGTAACAAGCAGATAGTATACAACCTGCAAATAACTTCGTATAAGTAAACTGAAATTACGGTGTACGTTTCTGTAAATATAGTGTACCTCCGTGTAGGTATAAGGTAATAAAGGGGTAACAAGCTATGCAAGCAAATTATTTATAATGTAATTATTTTAACAGGTACCTATGTTAATATATTCCAGGCAAAAATTGTACGTCTGTTGTATATAAAAGTTATCATCACGTTTCTGGCAAAATATGTTCTTGTGCAATTTTACATTAAATTTTGGCATCTGTGGGTTGATTTAACATTAATTAATCTAGTAAGAAAAGCCAATAAATTCATTTTATTGTCATCATACTGTGCTTACATACAGCCATACACGTTTCATTTTCAACCCACAGATGTCAAAATTACCTTGTAAAATTGCACAAGAACATATTTTGCCAGAAATGTGATAACTTTTATATACAACAGACGTACAATTTTTGCCTGCATATATTAACATAATAGGTACCTGTTAGTTTTTGCTTGTATATCTGCTTGTTATCCCTTTATTAGCCTACCCATAACTTAACATATTGTTCTCTTATACCTACACAGAGGTACACTATAATTACAGAAACGTACACCGTAATTTCGATTTACTTACAAAGTTATTTACAGGTTGTATACCACATGTATATACATATGTTACCAAATTATGTTTCCAAAATCTTATCAGTGATTCATTAAGGGTGAAAGGCACTTCTGCCATAGTATCGCTTTTACTGGCACTATGTAACTTCGGGTTTCGGGTAGGAACCCGACCACAAAAAGAACTACAAAATTCGACTGCTTTACGTCAAGCGCTACAATAGTCATTATTTCGTTTTTCTTCGTTTCTGATGTCGCAATACATCATCCTTTCATGAAATCATGTAACATACTCTACCTTGTCTGTGGAAATTGTTCATTCTAAAGCCGGTGCTGGATAAACAGTGAGCGTGCGTGCGACGGTAGGCTAAATTATTTACTACAGCGGTAATGGACAATTTCGTTTCCAACCAGTAGGGCGACCGAAGAGGAAAAGTTACTTGGTGTTACTTTAAGACAAAGAAATGTTTTTCCACAGGAAAAAACATTTAAACATGTCATTTTATTGGTCAATGATGAGTTTTAAGGGATACAATAATTGAATACAGGGGGACTTTAAAAGCACAATAGCCTATGGATGGCTTTAAAGCTAATAGACTAAAATGCCACAAAACATAAGAATCCTTTGTCTGTAAGGTTTGAAAAACATGGATAAATGAAAACTGAAACATAGGCTACTGATATTTTTTTTTTTTTATGTTTAATGTTTGCATTATTCCAATGGTGGTCTACATTTGCCCTGGTTCTCACATTATATTAGTGCTGTTCTTGACTTGTGTTCAAACCCGTAACAGAAATGTGTTTTCTTTTTGTTGTTCTAAAACATTCTTTAGAATTATGGCTTGTTGTTTCAATCCAAGTGCTTGTTTTAAAGGCCTGAATCACTTGGCAACTACTGAAACAGGTTTAAAATGAAATAAGACTCTTGATCTATGCTGAAAGGTGGATAAAAGTCCAGTCTCATTCTGGCTGACATCAAGCTCTTTATTCAATGTGGACTTCAATTATCAAAGAAATTCCATCAGTTATATACTTTATTTCTCTTTTTGTAAACATTTTACCCTTAATAGTAAATAATAGTTAAACAAGTTAATATGATTATTTAATTTATATTACTTGTATAATTGTGACCAGAGAGTGTAAATATCCATCAGAGATGACTCTTCATAATTGTATGATTTTGAGTCAGATCTTCTTCCATACAACCTCTGGTGGAGCCAATAGCAACACATTTAAGGCGTAAAGTCAGGGAAAGCCCAGCTAACAGGGAACGTTCTGGCAAGGTTCTCTCAACGTTATGAACAAACATTCTTCCAGGAACATTAATAGTTATCTGGTCTTTAATAGAGTGATGCAGGTATGATGTCAGAACCTGGAAGACTAATTCAACGCTGGTTCCTATGGGATTTTATAATGGGGTTTTTCGATTTATGTTTAAAATAAAGTTGTGGTTAACATAACTTGACAATACACTGACGTTTTGGTCTGCAACATAAATTACACACACCCACAGTATAGTGAAAGTTAAAATTTTGAAGCAGTGTGTTCATTTTTTAAAACGTACATTTTTAATTAGTAACTAGATGAGACAGTTCGACTGTGAGTGTGTGTAGTGTTGTAGAACAAAAAGTCAAAGTATGGTCAAGTTATGTTTACCACAGGCTTTATTTTACTCATAAATTGAAAAACCCTATTATAAAATCCCATAGGAAAATTTTAAAGGAACCAGTGGCGAATTAGTCTCCGGGTTCTGACGTCCTCCCTGCAGCACTCTAAAGTGTTCACAAAACGCGAGCACACAAACATCGTCCTTGAAACTTTTTAGTTGGACGTTCATTTAACATTTTTTAAATGTTGCTACTTGTTTCAGAACATTCAAAAGTAACATTGCCATAATGTTTGAAGAATGATAAAATGGAATACGAATAACCAAGGAAAAAAGTATTATTAACACATTTAAAAAATAGACGTTTTGAACCTTCAGAAATAATGTTTTCATAACTTAATGGGAACGTTAGCAGAACATATTTTTGTTAGTGGGAAGTTTCTTCACATTTACTACTATATGGAGTACTCTGAAATGATATTTGTTTCATTTTCCCTTTAGTGTGAGTCTCATAGCAAAACATCAGCTTCCCGTTTTTACATTTTATAGATAAGTGAAATGATTAAGGGCAGACTTTGCTTTGGAAAAGAACAGAGTATAGTGTACTCCATGCCAAACTGAGGGTCTGGAATGGCTAATATTACAAACTTTATTCTTTCTAATTGGAAATCTAAATCTTTGTAAATGGAAGAATAAAGTCTGGCATGAACATGAATGAGTATAACTTTTCAGGAAGTGGAACTTCAAATTAGGATGGCAAGGAAGCAAGCGAAGCAGTTGAACATACCAGAAAGAGCAAACCTGAAAGACCCCTATACTGCCGTGCAAAGGCAAAAGACCTTAACTTCAATTTTGGTCAAAATGAGTTTTTGCCATATTTGGAACAATGGACATCAGTTTTATCATGTGGAAAAATATCTTGTGTCAATTTTGTTCTTTTCTGCTAAAAATAAGATGTTGTTTTTGCCATAACTTCCAAAATCAGAGGGAAAGCAAAGGCAGAAGCCCTTAACATCAGTTAGAGTCTTTTAGCTTTGTTCCGCTGCACTCTAGAATGCCTAAGTTACAGTGGAGTTAAGGCACTATGCCTTTGTTTTACCCACCAGCGATGTGTTTGCCGCGCTGAAGTTACGGTGTTATGCCTATATGTAATTAGTTTGTTGTTAGACTCCCTTCTTTGTAAACTGTCATAAACTGACTATATCAATTCTGTCCAGGAAAAGTTTTTTCATTGATTCTGGAAAACATACTCACAATGTCATTAGATATAAGCATATTCCTATACGTTTTGTCAGAAAAGGGTGAATGGTATTTGAGAAAGAGCGTCTACATATTACTGGCATAGCCAAATCTCAAATGTAAGAAATATTTGTGGAAGGTTACTTTAACAGTACCTTTTGAGTTATTTTACTTAAATTAAGTACAGCGATAACGTTTTAAAATGATCCAGTACAGATAATAGCCTTCTCATTATTTTTTATTTTGTAATATTCTATTGATGTAATATTAAGCCTTACTAGACAGAACTCACTAAATGTAATTTTAAGGCTATCATTGTTATCATAGAAATGTTTGTATAGAGTGATAAAAGTCAAAATGGTCATTAAATTAGAAGTTAAGGTATTTTGCCTTTGTATGACCCATTATTGTTTTGCAGATAATGCAAAGGCAGAATACAGTAACTTCCGAATAAGGGTCAAAGGTCAAGTTTGACCTCAAATTTTTTTTATGTACATAAATATATTCATTATGACAACTATTTTGCAAATTTTCAGTGTCCTACCTATCATACAATTGGCTGGACAACAAAAAAACTTTAAAGTCATTTTTCTCAGTTTCACACTCTGGTGAGTTAAGGTCTTTTGCCTTTGTAGGGCAGTATTCTCCAGGACGTAAGAATGCTAAGAATGAGCAGAGACGGCAGCCAGAATCTGTGAAGCTGATGGTCTGTCCACTGGGCTTTTACACCGGTAGGAAAATATCACTTTACCAGTGTGTGTGTGTGTTGTGTGTGTGTGTGTGTGTGTGTGTGTGTGTGTGTGTGTGTGTGTGTGTGTGTGTGTGTGTGTGTGTGTGTGTGTGTGTGTGTGTGTGTGTGTGTGTGTGTGTGTGTGTGTGTGAGAGAGAGAGAGAGAGAGAGAGAGAGAGAGAGAGAGAGAGAGAGAGAGAGAGAGAGAGAGAGAGAGAGAGAGAGAGACCTTTTAATCCATTTTCAAGAGTCCTAGACTACATGGAGACAAATGTTTATTCTCTCACTGAGTATTATGCAATATTTGGAATTTGTTTTTATGGATTTGGCACATTCCGCAAATAGCCTGAATCTCTTAAACACGTTTTTTTCTTCTCTTTCAGCAAATATCATGATGGTTAACATCAGGATGTCAAACGAAATACTTAATCATCTTTTTCATTTTTCTGTTATTGTTTTATTTTCTACCAAAATTTGGTGTTTAAATGCAGTATAACCCCTTATTTATGTGATTGTCTTGCAATAAACATTAAATAAATCTTAATGGGATCAATTGTTTCTACACCAGAATTATTTACTTAGTTACTTGTCTTGGCCATGCATGCTGTAGAAAGTGTCTAAATGATTTTATTTCTTGTGTCACAGTTTTAAGGAATGTTCCAGGAAAAAAATATATATTAAAAAATATATATATATTAAATATATATATATATAAACGGCTCAATAAACAATCAACTATTCAACAGATTATGTGTCATATACTGTTCACACTGTTTGGACACAGGTGAGAAGGTGAACACCTTTGGGCCAAAATGGTATGTCAAAATACATCCTTTTTGTGGAAAATGGCATTAATACGACTAGACCTCCCTGCAAAATACAATTTTGTTGCATGATTTGAGCTAAAGAAGTTTTTGGGATATACTGTATGATCTGATGTCTGATCAATGTAACTAACCCTATATGCAGTCTGACAATCTTCCTTTTATTGCACTTATGCCATACAATTCAGGTAATGACAAACTCATGGGAAGAAATCCAACCCATAATAATGATGTTTTGTACATAATATATTCTGTAAAAAATTTTACATTTAATGTCACCTGAAATAGATCATCAGGTGGCACATCGGGTGACTGTCGGTTCATCGCCAGAAATGCAGAAATTTGTTTAAAGTTTTAAAATTGTAATTTTTTGCAATTATTTATACTGAAAAATGCATAATAAATAAGGGAATACTTTTTTTTAAAGCAATTACAATATACAGTAGTGGCCAAAAGTGATGTATTAAATTGACACTTCACCCTTTATTTAAATATTATTCAACTTTTGTAAACATATTGTGTAGTTGTGACAATTGTTTTGTTTGTGATGATAAAATGAAACATTTGTGCAAAAACAAGAGAGAACCAACGAAACATTACTGTAATAACCGATTATGTTTTTTAATTGATGTATGCTTTTTCCTGAGACCTTTTTGTTTTTCTATGCAGTTTTCTTGCATAGTAAAATAAAATTTTTATCTGTATTTTGCTTTTTTGTCAAATAATTTTCTCAAACATATACATTGAGTTATTTGTTCTTCCCTCATTTTTAAAATATTTTAAAAATACAAAATATTTTCATCTTATTTTGATGCTTTAATCAAACTGAACGTACGTCTTTCGAATATAACACATCAATTTTGGCAAAATTAATCAGAGAAAGGACTAATAATGCTTTTGCAAAGTCAATAATCCTCACCACTCTCTCTGCATACACAGCATGTCAAATTCATAGCCAGTCTGACCAAGCCAGAACGTTGCTCCTTCAAGAGAACCATACGAGACCGCCAATGACTGAGCTTCCAGAAGCTTCTGTATGAGAAAGAACCACAAACAATATTGATGATTCAAAGAAAACAGCACTGCTGACTTTAGAACATTCTCTACAAAATAGCAGCGCAATATTTTGCTTTGCCAAGTCCACAGCTGGGTCAACAAAGCTTTCAAAAGATATTCTCCAAGCAAGATTTCATATGCAGAAATGGCTGAGGCCTGCAGCTGTGCAGTTTTCATCTTCATTAATGACAGTCTGTCTTACCTTGCTGTCCTTCAGCTCAACCTCAGTCAGGTGGTCTCGTCACGGCTGTCATCCAAAATGCCGGAGCAGCACAAGGAGGAGATTCTCTCCCTTCCACAAGTACTGACTCAGAGACACATTCCTGCTAGAGTACAGGACAACCACGCAATGTACATTACAGTTCACACATGTCAAATCAACCAATGAGCTGGAATTTAAACTGAAATAGCCACACACCACAGGGTGTTGAATTGGATTTCAATTGGAAAGAAAATAAGCGAAATTGCAATTCAAAGAAATTCAACAATCACATTAAAATTTAATTAGAAAATCAATAAATTTGCTTTTGGAAGAAATTAATACTTTTATTAACAATGTTCCAAAAGGGTTCTATTTTAAATAAATGCTGTTCTTTCGAACATATTTCTATTCATCAAATACTTCTAAAATATTTTCCAAAATTCCAGCAGCAAAATGGCTCTGCTTTAAGACTGATAATAATAATAAATGTTTCTTGAGCAACAAATCAGCATATTAGAATGTGACACTGAAGACTATATTAAAATACAAAACAATTATTTTAATTTGTAATAATATTAATAATTCAAAATATTGCCGTTTTTACTGTATTTTTGATTAAATAAATGCAGCCATGGCCAGTATGAGATACTTTCAAAAACAAAAAAATTCTACTGACCAAAACAATATGCACAACTTTATCTCTTTTCTACAAAACATTGATAATTAACTATAGAGATAAGTGGAATTATATGGATTATCTATAAAACAACAACATCAACAAAAAATAGCTGGGGTTAAATTTCAACCAGGTAAAAGTTATTCTCACAATACGTGGCATATTTAAGGCACACAGAAGTGCTATAAAAATGTATTTCAAGCTACAAAAAAAAAAAAATGGAATACCTCTAAACAACTGGCTCCACATTCAGAAACATTTTATAGACTTTGAATATATAACCACAAGTTAAACGCTGGATTGTGGCTTCCACTGAATATGAACCATGTGTTTATCTCACTCTTTAGTTTGGACATGTACTAGGCTACTACTCACTCTTATACTAAGGTAAAATATTAAAACAATTTATCAGTTGAAAACAAGCAATCTATGGGACATTGTGATGGAAAAAATAGGAGAAAATATTATATTTCAAAGCTTTTGCGTTGACTTGCAGAATTTTTGAGTTCCCTTTCAAGTGGAACTCACCGGCTATGGGAACGATCCGTGTGAGCCGCTGTAATTGGCTGAGAGTGTTGACGTAGCGACATAACATAGTACGTCACTGAAACCATAAATAGACGCCATGTCAGTGTGTCGCCAGCTTCTTTGTCTTCAGAAGCCGTATGTGTGAGCGCGTGTTTTGTGCTTTGTGTATGTGTTTGACAAAGATAGGTTTTCGATTCCACCATGTCAGGAAACAAGTGCAGGAGATCTGTGACGCCGTGTCCATGATAGGCTACATTACAGGCAACAACTCACACGACGTGTGTAATCTGTATGGGAGAAGAGCATGCAAGGCCAGTCCTTGAGGGGGTTGACTGTGCTCACTGTGACAAGTTTAATCTCTGCAAACTCTGATCCCGCTTGCCTCTATTTGATGAGAGCCAAGCTCCTGCACCCCATGGCAACTCGGCAACTTCGGTCATGGGGTTTGTAGGTAGAGTTAGTTGACCAGGAGCGAGAGATGGGCCTTTTCTCTCGCCCTCTTCACCGACTCTAAGGACCTGCTTTGGATCTTGAAGCTCGCTCTCATTATGGTTTCTTCGGACCCGAATGAGACCCTGTATTTGAAAGGAGACAGATGAAAAAAGACAGGTTGTAGTACAACCAAGCAACCTCCCCGCTGCCACCTCCTGTTCTTCCCTGATCTTTACACCAAGGTGTCTAGGTCTTGGAATAATCGATACTCTGCGCAAGTGTATATGCAGGCCACCTCAACATACTGTACTCTGAGGTGGCTGGTATGCGCAACCACAGGTATGGGGCAGTGTCGAGTGTGGAAGAGTCGCTTGCGGGGTATCTCAGTCCTCTCAGCTCCTGGTCTGCTTTGGTGGCCACAATAGAGGGAATGCAGTCAGCAAGCAGCACATCTCACACTGGATCATTGACGTGATCTCCCTCTCCTATGAGCCACATGTAATGGCTTCGCCTCTAGGAGTTAAGGCCCACTCCACTAGGAGTCAAGTCAAGTCAAGTCAGCTTTATTGATATAGTGCGTTTTACAATACAGATTGTTTCAAAGCAGCTTTACAGAGATCACAGGAAAATAATGTTGTAATAATATTGTTAAATCTAAAATTAAATGTCCCCAACTAAGCAAGCCAAAAGCCAATGGCGACAAAGGCAAAAAAAGACGAAAAAAGATGAAGAAAGGCAAAAAAGCGACAGTGGCAAGGAACCAAAACTCCATCAGTGACAGAATGGAGAAAAAAAACCTTGGGAGAACCCAGGCTCAGTCGGGGGGCCATTTCTCCTCTGGCCAACGAACGAACAGTGTATGATTATGATTCAGGCAGCATTATAAGTCAGATTGAATCAGAACTTTCACAATATTTATCCAGTTCCATCTGGTTGGGGGTCGGAGTCATCACGCCGGTGTGGAGATGAGTTTTTTGAGGTGTCCATGAGGCCTTCACAGTGTTGATGAGGCTGGCACTTCAGGGAATGCGTTGTAGTCGTGTCCAGGTGATGGTCCAGGTGACGGTAAACCTCGGGATAAACAGAGACTAATATTAGCATTGATGCCATCTTTCTTATGATGTACAAAGTACATCAGAATTTATGGGAAATGTTCCCGGTTCCAGCTGATCTAAACTATGCAGCCTAACATTGAATTATAGAAGTCTATAATGTGTTATGTGTATGCTAAGCCAAAGAAATGTGTTTTTAGTCTAGATTTAAACTGACAGACTGTATCTGCTTCCCGGACAATGTTAGGAAGATTGTTCCAGAGTTTTGGTGCTAAATAGGAAAAGGATCTACCGCCAGCAGTGGATTTTGATATTCTAGGTATTATCAACTGGCCAGAATTTTGAGATCGCAATAGACGTGAAGGACTATAATGCGTTAAGAGCTCGCTCAAGTACTGGGGAGCTAAACCATTTAGTGCTTTGGAAGTAATCAGCAATATTAAAAATTTTATACGATGTTTAAGGGAGCCAACGCAGTGTTGACAGAACCGGGCTAATAAGGTCATACTTCATGGTTCTGGTAAGAACTCTAGCACAGCATTTTGGACCAGCTGTAATTTGTTTGTTATAGTGACCCATAAGATCATTACAATAATCTAGCCTTGATGTCATGAACGCATTAACTAATTGTTTTGCATTTTTAATTGAGAGCATATGATGAAAAAATGCGGTTTTACAGATACTAGACACGTGACTTTCAAATGAAAGATTGGTATCAAAGAGCACACCCAGGTTCCTAACTGACGACGAGGACTTGACAGAGCAGCCATCAAGTGTTAGACAGTATTATAGGTTATTACGTGAGGACGTTTTTTATCCAATACTTAGAATCTCTGTTTTTTTTTCAGTATTAAGTAGGAAATTACTAGTCATCCAGTTTTTTATATCAGCCATGCATTCCGTGTCACATCCAGAGCTCTTGCTAGGGGTGCTCCATGTCCAGTGTCTAGTGCCATGGCGATGTTGGCATTAAAGATCTCATAGCGTCAAGCTATGATGCAGCATTGAGTTCCACTCGAAAGGGAACTTCTCAGGTTATGTAGCCTATGCAACCCGGTTCCAGAGAGGGGAACGAGACACCGCATCAGGCTGCCACACCTGCACATCTTCTTCAGACAATCAGACTCTGGCGACACATTTATGGTTTCATGACATACTGTTACATCATCATGCTCAGCCAATCACAGATTGCTGTGTGAAAACACGTTCTTTAGACACCGGCTAACACGGAGCATTCCCATAGAATCAAGTCATGAATACAGCTTCTTGTTTTGCATTGTTTCGTAAAACTTTGCATTGTTTGTATTGCGTTTCACCAAAAAAACATTGCATTCTCTAAAAAAAGTACTGCGTTCTCCCAAAAAACGTTGTGTTCTCTTGCAAAAGTATTACGTTGCCCCAAGAAACTTTGTGTTTGTCATGTATTGCTGCAATGAAGTGCAGGGGGGGGGGGGGGGGGGGGTGATACATAATCAGTCACCAACGGAACAAACAAGGGAAAGGCAAGCAATCAGTGAAACCAAAACACCATGATAATAATAATAATAAAAAAAACAGAACTCTCGCAGTAGTTTTGTAAGAAAATGCAAAAGCATTAAAATATAGCATTTCCTCTCATCTCATTTTTTATTCCATCACCATGTCCCTTAGGTAGCTACATAGAAATCATACACTGAAAAAATGCTGGGTTGTTTTAACCCAGTTTTGGGTCAAATATGGACAAACCCAGCTGTTGGGTTACATTTATCAATTGCATTTTTAATCCAACATTTGGGTTTGTCCATATTTGACCCAAAATTGGGTTAAAACAACCCAGCATTTTTAGAGTGCATTAAAATTAAAAATGATATTACTTACTTCCAGTTGCAGTAAGCCTTTAACATTATCTCGAACCTCTGTGATTCTGTTAAATTAGGAATCAAATAATACTACTATTATCCTTATACCTTTATGCCATTGATACCCAATATGTAGTGGATAATGTAAATGACACAGATGAGTATTTATTATCGGTTATTATACAAAACACTTGATCACAAAATCAAGTTTTCCAGAAATCATTCCATACTCACTGAAAAAACTGTTCCCATAAACTTGTTTAACAATGTTTTTAATTAACAATGTTTAAAGACAAGTAGGCTACAAAGAACTGAGCCCCTGCTGACATCAGACCAATGAAGAAAAATGTATTGTGAAGAACCACCTAAACCACAGTAATAAATATGTGAATTATAGGCCAACTGTATTCTGAAAATACATGAGTAAATTATAATCATCCAAGCCAATTATAAAACAAAATCTCAAATTGTTTAGGATAGCTTTGGCCACGTCATTTTCCACATTATCCAACGATGTTCTACTAAATCTTTTCAGTTCTTTCAGAGCCTTTATAAGTGTGTTGTGTGGTCCACTTCAGTAGCCACATTACATCTGTCATTCATCATCAGATCAGATTATTGCGAACCTAAACGGTGATTCGTTGAACCTCGTCAGCTCTGAGAAAAGAAACAGTTACCATATGTCATTGTCGTAGTTTATTTCATCTGCAGCATACCTGCCAACTTTTGAGTTCAGCTTTGCGTGAGACTTCGGGGGTGGGGTCTCTCTCTCTCTCTGCCGTTTGCACGCCCTACGTGGTTTGAAGCACAGTCTCTAGCTGCGTCCCAATGTGCATACTATCCATCCTCCTAAATAATATGTGACAATAGTAATTGGGGGGGGGCACTTTTGACTTGAGCTCCGCGGCTGAAGCTCCGCGAACGGCGGACTTTGGACTTGAGCTCGCGGACTTTGGACTTGAGCTCCGCAAACGGCGACGGACTTTGGACTTGAGCTCCGCGAACGGCAACGGACTTTGGACTTGAGCTTGGACTTGAGCTGCCGAGTAGCCTCGGGCCCTGGGTACTCGGTACCCTTTATCCCCCGGTACCACGCCCCTGCATGGCATCCTTTGGCGTCAATATGAGACGCAGAACCCAAGGCGTCATACAGGTGACGCTCGTCTAAATCCAAAGCACATGGCATCCTTTAGCGTAGCCCAGAGTCGTATATAGAGAGAGTTGCGACACGCTTTGATGTCGCCGCGACGGCTGTCACGTGGTTCATATAAGCCCCAATAGTTCCAAAACATACGCGGGCTGTCATGTTCTTCTATGGACAGACAGCAGCGATTGCATTATCAAACGGTAAATATAACATAAAACACACACCCAAGTACTTTTTAAGCTGTTAGTGCATTTTGTTAATGTCAGTTTTGCATTTGGAGAGGCAGGGTGACAACTTAGATACGTTTTAGGCTATGTTTTTGGAAGGAAAAGCTTAGTGTTCATGTTCGCATGGGTAGTAGCACTGGCTTTAGCGGCTCTTTAGCGGCTCTTTCCATGTCATTCATCTGATGATGGACGTCTCATGATATTTACTTTAGCACAACTGGGCTGTATTAGGCTATTGATTCCCGTGATATTGCGTATAAATTCCGATTCAGCCATTAGCCTACCTTCGTGATCACGCAAAGAGGTCTGCAATCTGTGCAGAATTCCAACCAGCATAAAATATAATTACACTGTGTAGGCTATGTACAAATGAATGATTTAGGAGGGAAATAGACTGCTCCCATAACGTAGAAAGCAACGACTATATTTACAGCAATGTTCGGTAAATATTAACTTCATAAAATTAAACCGGAGAGATAGTTAATGAGTGAATTACCTATATAATTCAGTATGGCTAATGTACCCCTTCATCCTACCCTAATCTTAGACTACCATTCATCAGAAAACACACAAATACATGTACGTACTGTGTACAGTACACATGTTTCAATCACACATAACTAACCCTAACCCACACACACACACACACACACACACACACGCACACGCACACACACACACACACACACTATATATATATATATATATATATATATATATATATATATATATATATATATATATATATATATTATATATATATATGAATGCATGTGTATTTATGTAGTACTATATTTATTACACAAACACATATATGCATTACCCTAACCCAATTAAATAAATGAAGTGTGTGTGTATAATATATATATATATATATTATATATTTTATATATGTGTACATTTATTTATTTATTTATTTATATATGTATATATATATATATATATATATATATATATGTGTATGCATAGTATAGTATATATATATATATATATATATATATATATATATATATATATATATATATATATATATATATATATATATATATACTATGCACATATATATATATATAAATATACATATATAAATATAAATGTACACAAACACACACACATATTATATATATATATATATATGTGACCCTGGACCACAAAAGCAGTCTTATGTGTCCATTTTCTAAAATTGAGATTTATACATCGCATGAAAGCTGAATAAATAGGCTTTCCATTGGTGTATGGTTTGTTAGGATGGGACAATATTTGGCCGAGATACAACTATTTGAAATTGAGAATCTGAGGGTGCAAAAAAATCTAAATATTGAGAAAATCGCCTTTAAAGGTTTCCATTTCTGTTGGTTATTGTGCTGCATCCACTTACAAAAATACAATTTAGATATATTTAAGGTAGGAAATTTACTAAATATCTTCATGGATCATGATCTTTACTTAATATCCTAATGATTTTTGGCATAAAAGAAAAATCTATAATTTTGACCCATACAGTGTTATGTTGGCTATTGCCACAAATATACCCGTGCTACTTAAGACTGGTTTTGTGATCCAGGGTCACATATGTGTATGCATAGTATAGTATATATATATAAATGTACACAAACACACACACATATTTTATATATATATATATATATATATATATATATATATATATATATATATATATATATATATATATATATATATATATATATATATACACACACACATATATATATACATATATAAAATATTATTAAAAATATTATTATATTATTACATCAGGTTACCGTAAGTTAGCTACGTTAGTGAAGTGTTAGTCACGTAAGCTATCGCTGCAAATAACCTATTATCTTCCAATAAACATTTACTAAACCTGGCTACATAACATATAACTACAGACTAGATTCACGAGAGGTTGGCTAATGTGTGTAAAAGTAAAAAAAAATACTAATTTCATTAATTTACAGAGCGAGCGTACTTCGGAAGCACTGAAAATGAATGGGGTTCAATGCTGGAACTATCAGTGTTTTGGAACTAATCGCTGCTCCACGACACGCGTACTTCCGCATTCCTGAGTTACTATGGCAGTCTATGCACGTGTCGGAACTCTTTCTCTCCATGGCTCTGGCGTAGCCTATGAGAAGCAGATCCCAAGGCGTCATAACTGTAACCCTGCTCCAGACCTAAACCTGCTACGTGTTATATTGACGCTAAAGGATGCCATGTGCGTAAGATTTCGACGAAATGTCATATGGCGTCACCTATATGACGCTAAAGGATGAGAATGCGTTGGATAAACTCATCTTTCAGGCATTTGACCGACCGGTTTGACTCTTCAGCGTGAGAAATCGGGGGTGTGGCGTGTGCGCGTGTGAAACCATTCAAATGCGGGTGTCTCACGGCCAATGCGTGAGAGTTGGCACTGGCAGCTATGCTGCAGTATGTTTGGACAATAATTTAATTGTGAATAATGTCACGGAGAAACTTAAATAGAGAGTGAATTGAAAATACACAACGACAAGTTTGTCGCTAAATAAGTGTATCAGACCACGGACCCTAGAACAAGAACATGCGTACTACAAGTCTACAAATGTACTACATACTACAAGCCAATTTCTTGTCTACCTAGGTCAGTCAGTACAAATATTGTAAAAGTAATAATAAAAAAGCTTTTTGCTTCAGTAAACACAACAACACTAGTTTCTTTCAACTGATTTTTATTGACTGTGGCCGTTCCATCAAATGAAGGCATAGATTTTCCATTTTCAAGTTTTTTGTGCGGTTCCCCTCATGGAAAAAGCCACCGTTGTTCTTAATTTTTTTAAGGAAAGGAAATAAGTATTTTCCATAAAGCACCAACCATGGCATGAATGAGAAAACCAAAAAGCTACTTAAAATGACATGCGCAGAAAATGCTAAAATAAAATTACAGATTTATGATTAAGAAAATATAACTTTTTTTCCCCTTTAGTCAACTGCAGATTGAGGTGCAACTGTTTCCAGTGTTTAAGATCACAGAATCTCATCGCACATTGTTAAGTTGAGCCATTAAGTAGAGTCAACAAAAAGATTTATAAAGAAGCCAGTGTGGACAGTAAACATAGCAAAATCTGTCTTTCAAACAACAAAAACATTTGCAAACATCTTTCCCCACTGTTTTCAAGTATTCAGAAAGAAACTCAGAGCTGAAGAATATTGCTTGATAAACTCTTCAAAGGACATCTCTGCAACAAGTATTCGATGGGTCTCAAAAATGAAAAATCAATTAAAAACAACTGATGAATAATAATTTAATAAAGATTTTTAAACTACATTCTGCTACATTTCCTGCTGTTTTTACCAACTCAGCTTATGCTTGCAATCTCTGAACTTTAATGACATAATAAACCGCAACACAAATGTATATTTAAATTAAAATTTGAACTCTCTTCTCAATGTTTGTGGAAATATAAAAGCTAAAACCAAAGAGAATTTCCACTTAAATTTGAGATGTAAAATCATGTAAAAGTGAGAACTGTGAGCAAAGATGCCCCCAGTAGAGACGCCCTTTGTTTGTGTTTTGAATAACTGGATGGTATTTCAAGTTTAGGATTTCTTGGGACAGTGCGAAGACGAGTCCGTGTTTAAAACTTCAATCATGGTCCTCGTTAACTGAAACGTCTCTGAAACCGACGGGAGGTTCTGGTACCAACTCGGCAAACTAGTAACAGAGAAAGAAAGATGTGTTACCAGTATGAATATGAGCATTAGTAATAGAAGTTGTAGCTTCCCGTCTTACCTCTTTAAATTCATCCAACTCTTGACGGTCTTACTGAAGCGATCAGGATTGGCTGTTGTCATGGCCTCGAAGTCAAACAGCTGGGTGATAAACCAGAAAAAGTTATGCATTACAACAGATCATTTTATAGTAACTGGAAGTACAGTAGCATTACTGTATGTCTTTACCTTTCCAGACGGGATTCGGCCCAGCACCTCTTTCCCACTGGCCATCAGAGATCCCATGACGACAGAATACGCCACAACACTGGAGGAACAGCAGCGATTTTAAACAAGAAGGTATAACAAACACAAAATAAATAGTTTTAAATATATTCTGCCGTCACTGAAATCTTGTTCAGGTCAGCATGAAATGGAAACGTACAATATATCCATTTTCTAGAAGCATCTTAAATTATCTTAAATCTGAATTATTCGTCCATTTTTTAATTGACCTTGTATGACCAAAATGTAATTTCTGATGAAACGACAGACTTGTCTATGGTGACATATGCAAAACTTCTACAATCATTTAGTCTACTTAAAGGGGCTATATGCAGATTTCAGAAACCCTTGATATTAGCGACACCGGTGGCCGTTAAATGAACTGCAGCCTGTTTCATTCTTTAGATGAATATGTAAAAATGTGCTGCACACTTTTCTCTCAATAACAGAATAAATAACTAAAATGACAGCGGTGAGAAAACAGCAGTTAAAGCATCTGATCATAGAGATGTGGATATGTTGCACCAGCACTGCGATTCACCGGCGTCATATCAACAGATGAGGTCATTAAAATTACATTTATTTTTTTAAAAAAACTATCATAACTATTTGAAACTATAGACTATATAGGTCTGGCTCAGTGAGACTATAGTTTGAATTAATCCCTTTTCTTTGCATGACACATTGACATTACAGTACAGAATGGCTCTTCCGGCATTATCCTGAATATTGTATAAGCATAAATTTCATGTGTCATTACATAAGAGAAGCTAAATGTCACATCCTTTTGATTTTCCCAGCAAAAATGACCCGAGTCCTGCACATAACATAAAAGTCAGTCTACATGTTTTCATGGACAACCTAGGAAGTCAGGGAAGGACTTGTTTTTGTTAGAAGCTGTTCTCTTTTAACCCAGCTCTGTTCTTACAATCAACTGCAAGCTCATATAAATGATGTGATGCAAATTCACTGACATCACTAGGTTAATGTGGCTTCATCTGTGTTTTGCGTTTGAAGGAGAAACAATCAAGTTATTAAAGTAAATATAATAAAAATCTATCTACAAAGTAAAACCGAAAAATCTAGTTACAGTGAACAATTTTTAAAATATATCTAATTAAATAGTGTTTTTAAACATGTATTTGGCAATTGCTTTTCTTATTCCTTTTCAATCCAGTAAAAAAAAGTATAACTGTCAATATCAACAGCACATGACATGGATTCAACGAACAACCATGCTAAATTAATAAAAGCAATTATCGTTTTTTTTTAAATGTCATTTAAAATATGTATTATGAATTAATTCAACCTAAATCCCAAGAACCAAACTATTTATTTCATGGTTTGATATTTTAACGACTTGCTATTTACCTATTTGCTATTTAACTTTTAAACTAATTTTAAATAATAAACTGTGATAAAACCCTGAAAAGTATTTAAACTGCTTTAAATTTTCATGCCTTGTCAAGGCAGTATCAAAGATCATTATTTTTACCTAAACCTTAATTAATATGTTGATGTTCATTTTAAATGAATAAACTGCCAACTGATTTCTACAGTTTTTTAATTCCACTCATTAACTAAAATTGAAAAGCCTAATTCTCATGCATAAATATTCTCTAAACAGGGAAATTAAAGCGTTTTCTTACCTGGAGCCTCTGGACAGTGGCATGAGGTTACAGAAGTAATACACCAGAGAAAGAATTAAATTACACACTGCATCTGCGTCCTAGAGAGAGATAGAAAGGCAATAAAACTACTATAATAACCAAACATTATGGTTGCATATTTGTTTATACTCTGAGATTATGTTCTCTTTCGAAGTGTGTTCTGAAGTACAATAAATAAACGCTACACACCATCTAAGTCAAATATCAAAATCACAGCCTTTGTTGTTGTACAATTTCTAAAATATGCAAATGGAAACAAACTCTAATCAGTAGAAAGAAAGTATGTCCAGCAATAAAAAGGCTCTAAAAGCTGCCAGGGCCGAGCATCTCCACAAACTCTTAGAAAGTATCAAAACAATCCAAGGTTTTTATTTAATACACTGGCTAGATTAACAAATAAACAGACGTCACCTGAACTGAATATTCCAACAGTTTAGTAGTAGGTAATGGCTAATTTCTTTACTGAAAAAATCAAAAGGATCAGAAATACCATAGTAAATGTACAATCTTTGACAGCGTCTTATTATTCAACCTCAATTAATCGCCCCTCATGAACAATAGCAGTGCTTTACAACTATCGGACAGGAACAGAAAAATAAACGTGTTGCATCTAAACCAACAACATGTTTATTAGATCCAATACCCACTAATTTACTGAAAGAGACCACAACTAAATCCAAATGAATTGGCAAATTACAGACCCATTTTAAACGTTTCATTTATGTCAAAAATACTAGAAAAAAAGTTATGCCCACTCAATTGTACTCACTTCAGTAAAAAAACAAATCTATGAAAAATGTCAATCTGGATTCAGGCCCCATTATAGCACAGAAACAACGCTCGTTAAAACTACACATGACTCCTAGCTTCTGACCAAGCCTGCATCTTGATCTTATTTACTTGATCTTAAGTGCATCATTCGATGCTATAGATCATAACATACTCTTAAATCGACTACAAAATTAAACTGGTATTCAGGGACAGGCATTAAGGTGGTTTAGATCGTACCCATCTTACCTTAACCATTTTGTTTATATTAAACAGGGAATTATCCAAGTTAACAGTAAATTGTGGAGTGCCGCAAGGGTCTGTGTTAGGCCCTCTGCTATTTTCTATATAAATGCTCTCACTTGGTAATAACATAAGACATGGAATGAGTTTCCACTGATATGCTGATGATACTCATTATGACTAGAGGAAATCTCGAAATGATCCAAGTTGACAGAAGAAATGACTGGTCAACCAATATTTTATCTTTAACATACTCTATTAAATTTGGACAAGACTGAGGTATTAATTATTGGACTAAAACTTGTACACGTAATCTCTTAGAAAACAATTTGCATCTAGAAGGATGTACTGTAACTTCATCCTCTACAGTAAAATCCCTTGGTGTTGTATAAGAGAGCAACTTGTCTTTTGATAATCATAATTCATGTTACAAAAACAGCCTTCTTCCACCTCAGAAACAATGCTAAGCTCCAGAACATGCTCTCCGTTTCTGAAGCAGAAAAGCTAGTTCATGCATTCATGACCTCTAGTCTAGACTCGATCATTGTAATGCATTACTAGCTGGTTGTACTGCATCCTCAATAAACAAGCAACAGTTAGTCCAAAATGCAGCTGCTAGAGTTACTAGGTCAAGAAAATATGATCATATTACACCAATTTTATCATCTGGTTACCTATCAAGTTCAGTATCGATTACAAATGGATAATACACAGTCACCTCTAATAAAAGATTATTCTAAATTGTAATGTAGAAAAATGCATTTTTCTGTAAAGCTGCTTTGAAATGATATTTGTTGTGAAAATCGCTAAATAAATAAATGTGAATTGAAAACCTTAGTTCATTTATTTGTTTAGCGATTTTCACAACAAGAGAGAGAAAGTATTTGGTAAGTGGGAAAGAATGCATTGCATCACTTTGCTGAATTGCTTAATTCAGTTGCTTAGTTATAGTTTAATTCGCATTTTAATGCACTTTGGTATTAAAAAAAACATTTAACTTTTGGCAGTCTGTTTAATAATGAATTAGGAGTATACAAATTGCATGTATATGCGCTAATGTTTCTTATTATTCTTATCTTATAAAAACAACAGAAAAATTAATGTGTGATGTGATCTTGGGATCCAGACACAAAGAAATGGGTGTGATAATGTAAGTGAGTCTATTAGTGTGTGTGTGTGTGTGTGTGTGTGTGTGTGTGTGTGTGTGTGGGTGGGGTGGGGCAAGACGAGGCACACAGGTCACAGGACTCCCATGGTTCTCGGTGTAGCAGGTCAGACAGGTGTAGATTCCTCCTAGTGAGACTGCGCTTACGCGACACTGTATTAATTTGCTTTAAGAGTCGTGACTAATGAACACAAGCCAGCAGTCACACGACAGGTTTAGCGGGAGACAGTGGACCTTGTGAAATCTATGTTCAGCGGTGAGAAGAACAGAGACTGACAGACACACAAACAGATGTTCTTACCCCTAGTTCAGTGGAGAGCATCAGGGTTTTTCCTTTGGCAGTGAGATCTTTATAAAGCGCTTCAATTTCTGACTGATACTGCTGCGTCTTCTCATCTGTGGTCTGAGTCTCTACTGAAAATAGCATGTTTCCCACTCTAACACACACAAACAAAATCATGAGCATAGACACAAAATAAGGCCTGAAACAAGCATGTAAAAACACTTCTTGCTAAGCAGCCTTTACAAATTGTTGCGTTATGAACCATGAGAGAACTAGAATGATAAAACTGACTATTTTATTACTGAAGTTGATTGTCTATATAGTTATTATTTTTGAATCTACACAAACTAAAGTTCCCAGCTGAAAAAAAAACAACAACCCCAAATCAGCCTAAGCTGTTGGCTGGTCTTCCAGCCTGGCCATAGCTGGTTTAGCTGGCTGGATTTAGAGGGGTTTTGTACACTTCTTTAGATGTCTGAGAGACCATCTTAAATCATCTAGATCTATCTTAATCCAGTCAGCCAGCTCTGGTTAGTTTTAACTGTTTCTTCAGGAAGGTTTGAAGATAAACTTTGATGTTGGCTTGATAAACCCTTATCTAAAAGTTAAAAAGCGTTCAGAATGTTTTTAACGTTGCTAGCCTGTTTCTAGCACATTTTAAGACATTGTTAGCATGATTTAACATTTCTAACCCGTTTTAACATATTGCTAGCATGGTTTAACACATTGCTAGCATGATTTAACATTTCTAACACGTTTTAACATGTTGTTAGCATGTTTTATCACATTGCTAACATGCTTTAGCATGTTAGTAGGATGTTTATAACATAATTTAGCACGTTTTCCTAGGCTTTCATAGACTTGATAAGATAAGCTTAAATACTCTATTAGATGTGTGAAAGTTTTTTCCCCTCAAGGAAGTCATTGGGAATTTAGTTCTGGTCGTAAGTTTGATACAGGAATTCCACAAGTAGGATCAGTTAGAAAAGATATGGCACACAAAATCAAAACCCGCCAGAATGGGCGCGGCTTATGCCTATATAAGCAGACCATTTTGCCATAGAATCAGATTAAATCGACAGTACCTGGGCTAAGCGTAATAGCATGGCAGGCTACGGTCAATTTATTCATGAATTACTCAACTGCCCAGTTCAATTAATCAAAAAACTGAGTTATCTTTTTTGAGTGATGACCGTCTACTATCTCCATGTGGCATTTTTCATACATTAAAATAAATGTAAGTAAATAATGTAGTATATGACTTATTCTAATTTTTATGCACCAATAAAATACCACACTTTCTGTGGTAGTGAAATCCCATAAACTGAAAATACACTAAAGAACAGGAACTTTGAAGGCATAATATTTTAGAATAGTTCAGGTTCAAGTTCTCACCGGTCTCCGGTGATAGTGATAGTGAAACCGTCGTACTCTTTCCCAGGATCCTTCATACTGGGCACTTTCGAATTGACTGTGAAGCCGTCTCTGGTTTTACTGTTGAACTGCTTCAGATAGACAAACACAAACAGAAACATTTCAGAGGAACTATCTTCATGCGGTACATGAAAACTTGCATAGATCTATAAATAAATGTGGCTATTTTAAAACACAAACTCTAAGTGTGAAATGCCAGTCGTAATTATGAACAGGCAAATACAAGTAAGAGGCTAAGAGCAATCATTCCCCATGTGTTTATCAGCTGTTCATATCACTACTCACACATTTGGCCTAATCCTAGAACAAACAAACTCATAATTGTCATGTGTTAAGGCCGTTACACGTGATGTTGTTTCACAATTAGAATCTTATGAACATTTTATTTTATCATATGAAAAATATGAATGGTGAAAGGAAAATAAACTAAAAGTGTTTACATGTTACTTTATAATGGCAATATAAGAAAAAGGGTTTTATATACCCCTGAAAAAAATAAACATATCTCAGACATTAATTACTGGTAATCTATAAGGGTGAGAAAGATGCTTGTCTTGAGACCTTGTCTAACCAGAAATATTGTATTTATTTAGCACACAAATTATCCATTTAATGATTAAGATGCTTATTAGGTGATAATTAGGTACAGTTAAGCAGCATATTCAACAGACATGTTACTACCTTCATAATGGGCAGTAGATCCTCAACTTTATTTACATTTTCCAGAGCCTGCTTTACTTCCTGAAGCCCCCGTGGGTTAAACGCCCTGATGAAGAGAGGACACATTTATCAACATTAATATGGTGCCTGAATAAAGGGACAAAGAATAAGTGACGTGTGACGAAATGAGCAGAGTATGTAAATGATTGAGTGATTTACACTAGCAATGTTTTACCTTTTACACTAGCAATGTTTGGAAACAGTACGTTTTTTTATGTTTTTGAAAGAAATGCATTGATTATGCTCGTCAGGGCAGTATTTAATCAAAAATAATTACATTCGTTACTATTTAAAACAACTGTCTTCTATTTCAATACATTTATTCCTGTGATCAAAGCTGAATTTTCAGCATCATTACTCCAGTCTTCAGTGTCACATGATCCTTCAGAAATTATTCTGATATGATTTGATGCTCAAGAACCATTTCTAATTATTATCAATGTTGAAAACACATTAACTGCTTAATTATGTGGAAATCATGATACATTTGATTTTTTGATGATCATATATTTGAAATAAATCTTTTGTATCATTATAAATGTCTTTACCGTCAATTTATCAATTTCATGTGTCCTTGCGGAATAAAATAATGAATTGAGAGAAATTATAATAACAATAAACGGTAGAATGAATGAATTTTAAAAACTACTGTCAAAAAACAAAAACCCAAACATAACTCACCCGTGATAAACCAGTATTCTGTCCTTTACAAAGATGAGAATACTACTAAAATACTCCAGATATCTGATATTTATGATCTGCCCTCTGTGAAACAACAGAAAAAAAATTATTAAAATGCTATAAAACAATCAGAGCAATTGTTTTAGGTCTATGGGAGCCCATTTTTTCTGTTGTCGGGGCGGCAGTGGCTAAGTGGTTCATGTAGATTGTCTACAAACCGAAAGGTTGGTGGTTCAATCCCCGGTTCCACTTGACCAAGTGTCGAGGTGTCCATGAGCAAGACACCTAACCCCAGCTGCTCCCGACGAGCTGGCTGGCGCCTTGTACGGCTGACACCGCCGTCGGTGTATGAATGTGTGAGTGAATGGGTGAATGAGAGGCAAAAATTGTAAAGCGCTTTGGTGGCCATTGGGTCTATGAAAGCGCTATATAAATGCAGTCCATTTACCATTTACCATTTCTGACACAAAAGGGAAACAAATAATTCTCTGGTAAAGCAGAATTATGATATACTAAATATAAATTATGACTCAAAATTCTAAATTATGACTAAGACCATGGGTTCGATAATTTTTGTCAATTTCGACTCGTCATATCAAGTTAATACATAATACAAATGCTCTTTAAAACTGGGTGAATTCTGATTGGCTGCCAATGTTTTCATCGTTCTGAAAGCGATTCCAATGATATTGTTCCTTTGTGTCGTTATCGTTATACTTGTGGCATGAAGAATTACAACGATTATTAAAACTCGATCGGCCTTGGTGTGACCGGCCCTTACAAACCAAACAAAGTTGTTAAGCAATTAAGACTGGCAGCTTTACAGAGGAAATGACACGTTGAGGGCAGATACAACACCTGATGAGGTTAATGTGGTTGTTAAATCCTCTGCTAAGACTCCTGGCTGGCATCTGATCCAACCACAGCACAGGCTGGTCTGGATCTGCAATCCTGCTCATACACACACACATGTACAAAACAGCAAAGATCAATCATCAAGCCTAGCACTTGGTTACACCTTCACCAGAGCTGTGAGAAGAGCTCAGGCACGTTGGCTGGAATCTGACCTTCTCCATTTCACTGCGATGTCAAACATGTCTCTCCACTGCAGCTGTCTGGTCTTTCCGTTGACTCGAACCTTCGAGTTACTCCAGGTGCGCTGCATGGCCTGCATCACCTCTATGGTGGCCAAGCCCATCGCTACACAAAACACATTCAAAATACTATTCAGAATTACAGTGAACGCATCTCTTCAATGACAGGCATGTTTTTCATTTCTGAACTCATTTGGATATTTTTTGGAGGCATAAAGTAAAAAAACAAGGTTATATAACTGTCTTGATACTATAATAGAGAAATTAAAATAATTGTACAAATGAAAAAAATGTTAAGTAGTCTGGCATAATATTTTATTATTATTTCGAAGAAAAAAAATGCTTCACTGCTTATTTTTTATTATTTAAAAACATTTCTTTGTCATGTAAGTGTGGTCAACAAAAATGTGCAGTCCAACCAGTACACAGAAAAAAAACACACAATACAGGAAATGACAGCGTCAAAGTCAATGATTGTTTTTAAATCAGATAATTTGACCCTGAAATTTATATTTGAAGTATTTTTCTTTCCGTATATATTTCTTTTCATATTAAAAGAATATGTAAAAGTAAAAGAATGATTGTGTTCGCTAACATGCATAACCAAATATAATTTTTATTATTAAGTAATTTAAACTTTCCTTTAAGAATTTGTATACTTATTATTTTGTGATTGTAAAAGACCTCAAATTAAAAATTCTAGATATTTGTAAAAATAAACAGACAAAAACTAAAATAAATCCTGAAAATAAAAATAAAATAAAGTTATACATTTTTATTTGATGGTTGCACCGCATGGTATCTGATAGCATTTCTTATTATTTAGTCATTTAAACTTTTCTTGAAAATGTCTTTATAATTTTATTATTTAGTGGTGTTCAAGAGCTCTGACCTCTGTGTATTCTGAGGTTTGGCAGGAACCCTAATGTGTCGTACTGCATCAGTGCGCCGAGGTGATCGGCTGTACAGATGAGCTTCTGAACTTCAGCAGAGTAACTGTCGAAGTTCTGAGGTAAAACATCTCTACAAGACAACAAGGGAATAAGAGAAAGTTAGCAAAAATATTCTGATATCCAGTTAATCATACATATAAATTAGATTCAAATGTGCCCGATTACCAAAACCACAAAACACGGATTTTGTTTCTAAACTCACTTAATATGAGGCTGAAGTCCAGGCTGTTCTTCATAGTCCTCGATGAGGAAGGGAAGATTGTTGGCCCAGTGGTTCTTAAAGTTTCCAGGCAAATCCTGATCAACATTATACTCCGCAACAGGTACATCCAGATGAGAGTGTAAATAACGGGAGTATTCTATCACATGACAGAGAAACAGAGGCATATTTAAACTCCAAATGGTTTATTTAAAAAAAAAAAAAAGTATATATGTCATAACGTGTCCCGTAGAGATCAAGGGGAGGTGGTAGATAGGCTCAGGACTCAGATATCATCCCAAAGAGGATTTTATTAAATGCCAGTGGAGAAGTAGGGGTGTACAAACTCCCAGTGAAGTGTCACAGAAACAATTACAAAAGTAAACCAAAAAGAAATATTTACAAAAATAAACATACACTGTACTCAGTGCAAACTTTGATGTCAAAACCAAAGAAAACAAATTGCTACAGGCAGCAAAATCTTCATGATACGTTTCAGCAATATAACCCCAACCTCTCATCCCAAGGTTCAGTTTAGACTGTCTTATATAGCCTAGAACAGGCTCATTACACTCAAGACCATACCAACTGCAGGGGTATCAATACAAAACCTTTGTAGCTTAAATATATGACCATTATCCCATTCACTTTTAAACATCAAAAATAAATAAAATAAACTCATTCAGCAACTTAAACTAAATACAAACAGCATAAGACATTTCTCCATGCATACATTACCAAGGGTTAAGTTCCCTTCTTAATAGAAATGGTTTAACCCAACACAAGAAAAGGGGAAGCTATGATCCCGCCCCTTCCTTTGAGTCACAGGAACAAGATCTGGTGAGTAGACAACATGTGGGTAACTGTTTGCCATGCAGGAATAAATACAGATTTGAAATAATAAATAACAAAAATGCATAACTAAAAACTTGTCTATGTGTGGTTAATGAGAAAATCAAAGAGAAACTATAATAGACATAACATGTTGTGAAGACCACTGATATGTGCACCTATCTGTAATCAACTCCAACAGCATATCTTGAACTTATTATAAATGAGAATTATAGAATAATGATCCTAAGGGACTGCACCCTAGTCAACAGAAACACAAAACCATAAATAACAAATGTAAAGAAACATAAGTCCATAAACAGTTTGTAATGACTACGGCAGTGATGACGACATCTTAGCACCCGTCATCACACACCCCACCCCTTAAGCCCGTCACTCGTCATAGTGACGGGACAAAAAGTCCGCCACAACATTTTGAGCTCCAGCTCTATATTTCACTTGAAATTTAAAAGGTTGCAGTGAGAGGAACCAGCGGGTAATGCGGGCATTGCTGTCTTTCATCCTATGGAGCCATTGCAAGGCCCGATGATCAGTCTCCAAGACGAAATCCTTACCAATGAGGTAATACTTCAGAGTATCTAATGCCCACTTAATCGCCAGAGCCTCTTTCTCCACCGTAGAATATCTGACCTCACGGGGGAACAACTTCCGACTAATATACTGCACCGGCCTTCGATTTTCACTGTCACCTTGCAACAGGACAGCTCCTAGACCTACTCCCGATGCATCCGTTTGCACTGTGAAAGGAAGGTCAAAGTTGGGGCTCTGCAACACTGGCCCCTGACACAAACAGCCCTTGAGATCTTGAAAAGCTGTTTCACACTCAGGCGTCCACACAACCTTTTGGGGGCTAACCTTCTGAGTGAGGTCAGTGAGCACAGCTGCTCGGGTGGAAAAGTTAGGAATAAAACGTCTGTACCAACCTACGAGACCTAAGAAAGACCTCACCCGCTTTTTGGTTGTTGGAGGTGGGCAAGAACGCACTGCCTCCACTTTGTCCACTTGAGGTTTAATTACCCCACCCCCCAGCACATATCCCAAATAAGACACTTCAGGCTTTGCCAAATGACATTTACTGGCGTTAACCACAAGTCCCGCATCATGAATTCTGGAGAATACAGCTGACAGGTGCTCAAGATGGTCTGCCCATGACGAGCTGTAAACAACCACATCATCAATGTAGGCTGCTGCAAAGTCCTCAGTACCTCTCAGTACACAGTCCATAGTCCTCTGGAAAGTCGCTGCGGCCCCATGAAGGCCGAACGGCATGACCCTAAAATGATAGAGCCCACTTGGGACCCTGAAAGCAGTTAGCTCCTTGGAAGTGTCAGTCAAAGGAATCTGCCAATAACCCTTACATAAATCCAGTGTGCTCAGATACTTGGCTTTACCCAAACGCTCTATGAGTTCGTCAACCCTTGGCATGGGGTAAGGGTCAAAGGCAGAAATAGCGTTCATCTTGGAGAAATCTACACAAAATCTCAATGTGCCATCTTTTTTCGGTACCAAGACGACTGGGCTGCACCATTCACTCCTGGAAGGCTCGATCACCCCCATCTCCAGCATCGCCTTTACTTCATTCTTTAACTCAGGTATGAGTCTTGCAGGAACTCTACAGCAAGTCTGTCGGACTGGACCCTGTGATAGAAGGTGAATGTTATGCTGCATCACCTCTGTCCTGCCTGGTCTGTCGCTGAATAGGCCCCCTGGAACCCGTGATTGGAGTTTTTCCTGCTGCTCTGATGTCAAATGACTCAACTCAGGGAAGACCGGAGAATGCACAGCTGTAGGGAAATATTGCTCGTTAGACTCCTCCTCCTCCTCGACTTTCCGTGCAAACAGCTGGTCTGATAGTGGCCCTGGTCTATCTTGCCAGGGTTTCAGCAAGTTGATGTGAAAGACTTGCTTCTTTTTCCGCCGTTCAGGCAGGTATAGCTCATAATTGACAGGACCCATCTTTCTCAGTATCTCATAAGGACCCTGCCACTTAGCGAGCAGTCCACTGTCTGACGTTGGGAGGAGGAGTAGCACTTTTTGGCCAGGGGTCAAAGTTCTTTTCCTGGATGACTGGTCATACCATGACTTCTGATGTTGCTGGGCCTTAGCCATATTGGTATGGACCAATTCGGCCATAGAATCCATTTTCTCTCTCATTTTCAAGACATATGAAACAACATTCACCTGTTCCCTTGACTTGTCTCCCTCCCAGGCCTCCTTCAGGATGTCCAGCGGTCCCCGTACCTGGCGACCATAGAGCAATTCGAACGGCGAGTAACCTGTTGAGGCTTGGGGCACCTCTCTATAGGCAAAGAGGAGATACGGTAGCCACTGATCCCAGTCTGAGCCGGTCTCAGATACGAACTTGCGGAGCATTGCCTTTAAAGTCTGATTGAACCGCTCAACCATGCCATCAGTCTGGGGGTGGTACGGAGTGGTCTTAATGGCCTGTATACCTAACAGTGAATAGACTTCTTTCATCTGTCTGGAAGTGAAATTTGTGCCTTGATCTGTAAGGATTTCTGAAGGTATCCCTACCCGTGAAAACAATTGCACAAGCGCATTAACAATTTGCCTGGTCTTAATCTTTTTAAGAGGAAAGGCTTCAGGGTACCTTGTAGCATAATCGCACACAACCAAAATGTAACGGTTCCCTGACCTACTTCTCTCTAAAGGGCCTACTATGTCCATGGCTACTCTCGTGAAAGGTACATCAATTATGGGTAGGCTGACCATCGGTGCTCTGTCACCTTTCTTAACAGGGGCTGATAACTGACACTCTGGGCATGACTTACAAAAGTCAATCACATCCATGTACAACCGGGGCCAATAAAATCTGCTTGAAATTCTCGTCAGAGTTTTCTGTTGCCCTAGGTGCCCTGACCAAGGAATGGAATGGCCCAAATGCAACACTTTAGCTCTCATAGACTGTGGGACAACTAGCTGATCACCACTATCTGTTTGTCGGTACAACAAGTTATCCTTCAACACGAAGAATTCTTTGTCTTGAAATCTATTTCCCGACTGTGAACTACCAGCTTTCTGAAATAGACCTTCAAGTGTAACATCCTGCTTCTGCAAATCAACCATATTATGAGGGATGTCATACAAGTCATTCCTATCCGGTTCAGGGAGTTGCTCTGCAATAACCGTTCCCCTGACTTTTTCCTGTCTTTTCTCCCTTCTGGACCTTTTAGCTTTGGGCTCCTCCGAAAAAGGTAACAAATTAAGGGTCTGTTTATGCTCTTCTGCCTGTCTTGTCATTGCTCTTGTAACTGCTCTGACCTCAGCTACAGCAGTCTGCCTTTGCAACAAATCAACAAGTACTGGCACATCCCTACCCAAGATAACAGGATAAGGGGCTTGGTCCACAATGCCCACTGTCAACAGGTAGGGTTGACCCTCGACCTCCATCTTCAAGTCAACAGTAGCATACTCTCTCTCATCTCCATGAACACAACGTACCCTTAGCTTAGCTTGACTGGACATCTGTAGATCCCCAACACACTCCTTTCTCACCAGCGTCTGACTGGATCCAGTGTCTACCAAAGCCATAAACTGCTTACCTCCTATTTTCACAGGAACAATTGTGTCTATATTCTGACCTGCTTCAACTATTTGAGACGGTCTGGGATCATAACAAAGACGTGCATTACTGACTCTTTGTAATGTACATTCTGCCTTCTTGTGCCCTGCCTGTCCACATCCATGACATATAAGCACTGACTTCTCTTTGTATTGACCTTCTGACTGTGGATAACTTTTAGGGTAAGATTTGAATTGGGGTGTCTGTGAACTTAGGCCTTTAGTGACACTATAAGGTTGACCACTACCGAACCCCCTCCCAGACTTACCCGTCGTACTGTAGGCGCTGCCATGACTGTGACCCAGCTGGTAAGTTGACCGTCTAGCAGCAATGAAAGTCTCAGCCAGCTCAGCTGCTTGTTTAGAAGAAATGGGATTGTGCTCACAAATCCAGGTTCTGATTTCGGGGTTAATCACTGCAAGAAACTGTTCCAGCACAATCATTTCTCCGATTTCCTCCTTGGTCCGCTGTCTGGGTGTTATCCATTTGTCATACAGGTCTTTCAATCTTGCCTGCAGCTCTTTAGGCGTCTCCTCTTGTCGTAGGGCCTTTGCCCTAAAACGCCGCCTGTAAGTCTCTGCATTGATCTCAAACTTATCCAAGATTGCTTCTTTCACTCTAGCATACTCAAAAGTGTCATCAAGATCCATGGCAACATAAGCCGCTCTTGCCTTGCCTGTCAGCAATGGCACTAGATGCAACGCCCAATCTTCAATTGGCCATCTACAGGCTTGAGCAATCCGCTCAAAGGTTGTTAAATAGTGCTCAATGTCATCATCCTCTTGAAGAGGTAACATCTTTGGGCCTTGCCAACCCATCCATTGCGGTGGAGTAACCCCTTGCATGGTCACAGGTGATGTAGTCTCTTGACCCCCTCCTTCATCGCTCCGCCTTCTGTGAAGTACTCGATTGGGAAGGGCTGTATTGCCTATGGAAGTCAAAGGGGAAAAGCCTTGCGCTGCCACACCTCCCAATGTTTGTCGCTCTTGCCGCTCCCTCTGCACCTCCATCTGCAACTGCCCGAACTGATGTTGAAGAGTACGCCACCTGTGTTCTTGACGCTGCGCTTCTTTTTCCAGATGCGACTCTTTGGTATGCTGTGACTGCATGAAGCTCTCAACAGTCTTTCTGAGCTGATCCATTTTCTCCCCCGTTGAGTCTGCCATCTGTGAAGTAGTGGCCACTGACACTATCCCTTCCTGGTCAGGCATTGACTCAGCACCATCGTCATCTTCCTCCACCGTTCTCTGAATGGTCTGCCTCTTGGGTGGCATCCTGGCGTTTCACTGAAGCCTTCTACTGCACTAGACAAAACCGCTGCCACCATTTGTCATAACGTGTCCCGTAGAGATCAAGGGGAGGTGGTAGATAGGCTCAGGACTCAGATATCATCCCAAAGAGGATTTTATTAAATGCCAGTGGAGAAGTAGGGGTGTACAAACTCCCAGTGAAGTGTCACAGAAACAATTACAAAAGTAAACCAAAAAGAAATATTTACAAAAATAAACATACACTGTACTCAGTGCAAACTTTGATGTCAAAACCAAAGAAAACAAATTGCTACAGGCAGCAAAATCTTCATGATACGTTTCAGCAATATAACCCCAACCTCTCATCCCAAGGTTCAGTTTAGACTGTCTTATATAGCCTAGAACAGGCTCATTACACTCAAGACCATACCAACTGCAGGGGTATCAATACAAAACCTTTGTAGCTTAAATATATGACCATTATCCCATTCACTTTTAAACATCAAAAATAAATAAAATAAACTCATTCAGCAACTTAAACTAAATACAAACAGCATAAGACATTTCTCCATGCATACATTACCAAGGGTTAAGTTCCCTTCTTAATAGAAATGGTTTAACCCAACACAAGAAAAGGGGAAGCTATGATCCCGCCCCTTCCTTTGAGTCACAGGAACAAGATCTGGTGAGTAGACAACATGTGGGTAACTGTTTGCCATGCAGGAATAAATACAGATTTGAAATAATAAATAACAAAAATGCATAACTAAAAACTTGTCTATGTGTGGTTAATGAGAAAATCAAAGAGAAACTATAATAGACATAACATGTTGTGAAGACCACTGATATGTGCACCTATCTGTAATCAACTCCAACAGCATATCTTGAACTTATTATAAATGAGAATTATAGAATAATGATCCTAAGGGACTGCACCCTAGTCAACAGAAACACAAAACCATAAATAACAAATGTAAAGAAACATAAGTCCATAAACAGTTTGTAATGACTACGGCAGTGATGACGACATCTTAGCACCCGTCATCACAATATATATATAAATTATTTTTGATTGCATAAATTAAAAAAACTAAATACATTTAAAAAACCCTGAAAGGTAGTGAGTGCATATAATTTCAGTTGTAAAAAAGATCCATAAAACCGAAATATTTAAACCTATGCACCAAAATTATATTGAATCTGGAAAAAATTTACCAAATTTTAATTCTGTCATCAATTACTCATCCTAATGTCATTCCAAACCCGTAAGACTTTCGTTCCTCTTTAGAACACAAATAAATGAATAGATGAAAGATTTCTGTCCCTCCATTGACAGCTACCCAACTTTTGCCTTTAACGCTTCGAAAAGTTAATTAAATAATTGTTAAACTAATCCATATGAATTAATTGAGTGGATTAGTTCTGAAGAGACACAACCGCTTTATATGAACAACAGACTTAATTTAGGCTTTTATTCCATATAAACATTTATTGACACCGACATCAGTTGTGGTAAACAGAAGCTCAAGCATGTTTGCTTGACGTGTGAGAGCCAGTGAGGTTCATTCTCGTGTTACGCAGCACGTTTGAGCTTCAGCAAGAACTAAATTTCTCCCAAAATACAGGAAAGTAAGTGACTGGAGAACTGGGAGTAAAAGAAAGTAAACTATACTTATACAATGTGTATCTGATATTAATAAAACGCGTTGTCAAATTATAGTTGAAAATATTATTATTGCCGTTTCCATAGACATCAGTGTGTGTATTTAACAAACTTTAAATGTATTTTTTGCTAGTACTTATGTGTATTTAAAGCTGCAGTCTGTAACTTTTGCCGCTCTTAATAAACAGAACTGTTCAAGCTACTTCTCTCCGTTGATGTCTATGAGTAGTGAAACAAAAACACAGTTTGGAAAGTAAATTCATGATTTACTCCCTTACACAACAAGGACTTACACAAAAAATTACGGACTGCAGCTTTGAATGTCTGAAACCGAAAAAAACATGTGTTTGAAAACACTGAATTCTTGTGATATGTGACAAGCACTGAGCGCATCCACTCTGGCTCAGCGCTAACCAAACCGTGAAAGCACATTTGAATTTTTCACATTTGAAAGCACTATGTAATGTTTGTTAATGATATAATGAAAATTATTAAAGTGCTGTAATTTCTCACCTCTGAGATATTTGACTTTCAGATACTCAGAACTGGCTTTCTGTCCCAAGAGAGGATCGTTGAGCATGACTTTAGTCTGAGCTTTAATGCCCTCGTAGAACTGACCCATGGCCACATGACTGAGACCCTTCATGTACTGACACACCTCATTATAGGGCTCCAGTTGAAGACATCTCTGAAAGACAACATGATAAAGACACTACTGAAACTAACAAACAAACACAAGACTCGTGACGACACCCGTGAACGGTCAACATCTCACCACAATAATTAAACAACTTGTTTGTATTGCGATTCAAAACAAGAAATTCATAAAACCATACAAGGAACACAAGAATGAGAAACTGTGTTGAAATAAACAACCACATATAAGTGACAATGACAATGAACTTTCATTTTTAAATCAATGTTATTGATGTTGCAATGAGGGACTTTGGAATTGCACAACTCTACACAGGTCATCCAGACTAAAGATAATCTAGCTGACCTTCAATAAATAGACTCAAGTGACGCAAGTGAATGTCCATTTAAAATAAACAATTGAGTCTGTAAAAGAACTGACAGCTCACCCAAATTCTGCCATAATTTACTAACCCTCAAATCATTCCAAAGTTCATCTTCAGAACAAAAATTAAGATATTTTTAACCTGCTGCGAGAACAAAACGAATTGGTTCTTATGCGTCAAACAAACAGCGTTTGAGCTTCAATTTAACACTATTTTCTAGTTTGTTTTGGATGAGCTAGAGTGGTGGACACAGAAATTTTGACGATGGGTCCTGTCTCAACTTTTTGACTATTTTAGGATCGCCTCTGGGTGCTTCAGAGTGGTTGTCTACGAGCATAGTGAAACATGTCCTTAAAACAACACTTAACATTAGCTCTCAAAACTGTGCAACTCACCGAGTGATTAGTGGTGTTCGTTGATTAAAAACAAATATATCGGCGCAATGTATGCTTTCAATCCGTGTTATTTACTATAGTAGAACTATATTTTCAGATACCTCACAACCGCGTCTAAACTTCCACTCGATATTTGAGTCTGAAGCATTAGCTGTATTTAAACAGACCCCTTTTCCGTTAGCGCAGTAATATCAACGAGCACCGAGTCCTCCAACAGAAATCAATGCGATTTTACAAAATGCCAAGTAAAACACGACAGAAACTGTATTTCGCTACGCTACTTGTTTTGGAACTTCAACGAAAACCACTAACCACTCGGTGAGTTGCACAGTTTTGAAAACGAATGTGAAGGGTTGTTTTAAGGACATGTTTCTGCATGCCCATAGACAGCCACTCTGAGGCGATTCTAAAATAGTCAAAAAGTCATCAAAATTTCTGTGTCCACCACTCTAGTTCATCCAAAACAAGCTAGAAAAAAGACTCAAAGTGCTAAATACCCGAATTCTCCTTTAAACTATTTAAATCCATCATGTCGGGCAGTTCTTAAATTCCCCCTGACGTCACAAACTACCTTGTAACCAATCAGGTCAACATGTGATCGTCAACGAGTGGATCTCTGAGCTGGTGTGAGTGAGTGGAGGCGGGCTAATTTGCATATTCACCGCATATACTAAATGAGGCAAGGGTGTAGAGTTACATTCAAGCTATTTTAAGGCATAAAGAATTTAAAAAATAATAATTTTGGTGATCAAAGATGAGTATTAAGGAATACAATTATTGACTAAAGGGTGCCTTTAAAATCATTTAATGCAGAGCTAGCCATGGGTTGTCCCTTACATACAGCACATTTGGGACACACACGATTGATTTACCTTAAAGTTGCCGATGGCCTCTTGCAGACTGCCGTGGTGGTACAGCATCATTCCTCTGAGCTGGAGCGACTGGATGTGGTTCTGATCCAGTAACAGAGCTTTCTGGAAGCTCTCCATAGCATTCTCAAAATCACCCAATTCCCTAAACAAACACACACGTAATATTGTCTCCAGAGGAACATTTGCAAAGTCTGACTGTTCAAATCATCATGTGTCAGTACAACCACACCTGTAAGCCTGGCCCAAGCTTTTGTATGCATCTATGAAGTCCGGCTTCAATTTGAGAGCTTCTTTAAACACCTCTATAGCCTCCTGCATGCAGAAAACAACATTTTAGTATAGGATTGTAAATGTCATCAAATACTGTAAATATAGTCTACTGCATAGTAGCAAATCTCTTTATACTTTAGTCTAGATCTCACATCTAAGGTTTATGATTCAGGGCATTGTGTGTAGTGCAATTTCTTTTTTTGTGATATAAAGGTTTTTTTACTTTAAGGAGGCCCCTGTGGAAGAAGGTCAGCCCTTTATAGAGCATAGCGATTGGCTGGTTCTTCTTCAGCTCTAGAGACTGCTGGAAATCATCCATGGCTGCCATATAATCCTGAAAAACAATGAGAGAAAGGAAGGCACCTGTAAATATTATTCATCAATGAGCTACTAAATTATTCTACCATTAAAAAGTTTGGGGTCAGTAAGACTTTTTTTAAAGGAACTACTTTTATTCAGCAAGGATGCATTAAACTGACCAAAAGTGACATTAAAGACCCTTAAAATGTTACAAAATCAATTGTATTTCAAATAAATGCTGTTCTTTTGAACTTTCTATTCTTTAAAGAATCTTGAAAAATGTAACGTGCAAAAAAGGTCCATTGTCTATAGTCGGTAGCGTGGCGTATTCATTTCTGTGATGTCATAACATTACTTAAGTTAAGTCGTCATTCTATCAGGTTGATTTAAAAAATATATATATTTTTGAATTGGAGAGAAAGTTCTAAAAGTTTCAGTAAGTTTTCATAGTACAATAAACTTTTATCTCAAAAGATACATTTGATTCCATATTATAATAACACCCCTATAGTTAAAAAAACAACAACCCTAATCTCTTTTTATATCGCACTGTATTCATGCATCAATCCTAATTACTGTGCACTTGCATGATAAAAAATATCTTCACGTGCTGAAGCTGACAAACAAGTGATGTTCCTGGACTCTGTACCCACGCTACATAGATAGCACTATCTACGGGGTAGACAGTATATGAAGTGATCTATATGTTACAAACACCCTTAGATCCATTAAAGCCCAAACCGAAGAGCCTCATGACAGATGTGTACCTCTGATATGAAGAGCAGTGTTCCTCTGTGCCTGTAGAGTCGGGCTGAAGGCTGCAGCTGTATGGCTTTAGTCAGGTCTGACAGAGCTTCACTGATGCGGCCCAGAGGAGACAGAATCTGGAATCACATGCTTTATTATTAACACTAAAACCATGGTTGATTTTTTTCTGAATAAAACGTTTTTTTTTATGAAGAATGTCACCTCGGCCCTCTGCTCGTACACTTCTGGCCTGTTGGGCTCCAGTGAGATCACTCTGCTCAACTCATACAGGGCCAAGTCTGCGTTCTTTATGTCCTTTAGAGAGAGCGACAGATACCTTAAAATGTTAGTTCACTTTGAAATGAAAGTTACTTTACTCACCTTTGGCGTTGTTCTATTGCTGTATGCCCGTCTTTCTTTTTCGGACCACAAAAGGAGAAATGAAAAAGAAAATTCCCGCTCGTCCATATAATGGCAGCACACGTCGAGTAATGGATTTTCATGAAATAATACATTAATCTCAGTTTGTTTTTCACCAAACCCTATCGTATACGCCCAGAACACTCAGATTTTAAACGTGCCGCATTGCATCTTTATTTATTAGCTTGATTCTGGTCGTTATTCACTGCCATTATATGAATGAATACAAGGGGAGATCTTTTTTTTTCTTCTTTTTTTTTTTCGTTTGTGGTACGAAAAAGAAAGAACAACACCAGGGTGAGTAAAGTAGGCTAAACTATTCTTTTAATTTATATGTACAGCTATCAATAGGAGCACGGATATATTTAGTAGTTTTTGATAAGGCAACATACTTACACAACTGGTCAAAAGGTTTGGGATAATTCTTTTAATGTTTTTGAAAGAAGTTTCTTATGTTCACCAAGGCTGTATTTATTTGTTCAAAAACACAGTAAAAAAAACTAAACAAAAAAACAATAAGATAGTGAAATATTATTACAATAAAATAGCACTTTTTTTATTTGAATACATTAATTACTCCAGACGTGTCACATGATTATTCAGAATTCATTCTAATATGATGATTTGCTGCTCAATTATTGTGAACTATTATTGGTGATTGATTAGTAATAATGGTTATTATCAATGTTGAAAACAGTTTTCGCTGCTTAATGTTTGTGGAAATCATTGTTTTGTTTTTCATGATTCTTTGAAGAATACAATGTTCAATGAACAGCATTTATCTCAAATAGAAATCTTTCATAATTTTGTTGTTGTTGTTGTTAAGTCTTACCCCATAATTTTGAATGGTTTCCAAAAAAAAAAAAAAAAGTAGCAGTAGCACAATTGTTTTGAGCACTGAAAATAATAAGAAATGTTTCTGAAGGTCATGTGACACTGACGACTGGATTAATGGTGCTGAAAATACAGCTTTGATCACAGGAATAAATTACATTTTAACCCTCTGGGGTCTGAGGTGTTTTCTGGGTTCTGGAGGTGATCTGTCATGCTCTGACATTTGTGCTTATTTCTGTTACTTGTGACATTTTCATGGCTAAAGTCTGATTACACAGTATTCAGCACAAACTCTGCTACAGTAATATGTCAGCAGCATGTATGTACAAGTTTTTAGTTTTGAGATAATGACGTTTATGCGTGGTTTGTGAAAAAACAAAAAAACATTGTCACTGAAATAAGGTCATAAAACCCATACTAATTATTTCTTCACAAGACTTTTAAAAATTGTATCATGTGGCCTAGAATATTTGCTTCAAAACTATGTGAAAATCATCCTGACTACTCATTCAGATAAGACAATATATTGACTTAAAATTTGTAAGACGTGTTTTGTGTAAGAAAGCTTTATGCGGAGGGGCGTTAACAACCCATTAGTATATAGTGTTTTCACACCTGAGAAAGACAAAGGCCCTCCCCTAATAGCCCTATAAGGTACTATCAGGTGCTGTCATTGTGAGAAGCCTTGCACAAAGAAGGAGGAGAGACTTAAAAAAGAATGGCTTTTAGATGGTTTGGATTTATTTACAACACAACCAAGTTATTTACAACACAATCAAAAAGATACACAACCAAAGACAAAAAAGCACATTAGTAAAACACACTGATCTAAAGACAGAGACTTGGACAGTCACACAGCTTTGTGCCATTCCTAAAACATATAGGTTACATACCTGTCATCTCCAAGGTGTTTGATTTTTCACCATGTTCATGTACAGAGACTCACGTGAATGTCAGCTGGACTCATCAGTGCTGGTCCCTGTAAAAACATTTTTTATAAAACAAAAAAACAGCTGTGAACATGCTGATATCAGGAGAAACTATTTTAGATTTTTCTGGTTCAAATTATGAAATTTACTAAATACATACATATACTATATATATATGAACTCCCAATATATGTTGTGCCTTGTAGTTGTAGGCATATGTAGGGCTGCATGAAATAATAACAATAGCCTGTAGCAGCTAGGCAGCCTATAAATCACTAAAAAGTTCAGTAACACTACATTAGAGAAAACTATATGGATTATCATGTTACTTAAAACGTTTCCATTCGTTACAACGTTATGAGATGAGATTGTTGGAGTAAAACCATAAAGCCTAATGATTGGTTTGTTCTCTTACGAGAGTATCTCTCGTACTGCGTAATATCTTACGCTATGGGGAAAACTCTTTTCCACGAGATATTGAAGCCAAAAATTATCCTTAATTTTTTATTAATGTAAAACGCTTTGCGGCAGCAAGCAGACATAGGCGAGACAGCTCGCGCGCCTATTGGCTGCCCTGCGGCAACAGCAGCAGCCTATCGAGAGTGGCTCTGCGTGACGTCACGACGAATGGGGGCCTTTCGCGCCCATATAGTCACGTCCCGCCAGAAAGGGCGTGGTCTCGCCCTATAACCAGGCTCGATAGCTGCTCTTACGTTGATTTTCATCTCTTCAGCGAAGCCTCACGCATCGCTGGATCCAGAGTGAGAAGCCGCGCCGTCGACCTGTAGCCTTCAGCGGGACGTGCCATTGAGCCTGGAGTCGCTGGCCTCGCCGCCTTCAGCCGCCGTACCTGCTGTGCTTTCCGGCGTTATATCCTTTCCTCTGCATAGAGTGTGTGTGTGTGCTTGCATATCTGCTTTTTTCCCACCCCCTCTAAAAGAGCGGCGTCTTTTTAAAGATGCCTTCCTGCGGTTCTTGCCGAGCCCCACTCAGCGACGAGGACCGACATGTCATCTGCGTGTCCTGCCTGGGTGAGGATCACGCGGACATCGCGCTCGCTGACGGCGGATGCCATCATTGTGAACGCTTGCCTATGGTGACTCTGCGGACTCGCCTAGCTTCGTTCTCCGAGCCCGCATCCCAGCCCGCCGTGATGCCGCGCCGCAAGAAGCGCCGCGCCCAGCGCGCGCCCGAGCTATTTCCAGCCCGCCAAAGCTCGCCGGTTCGCCCGCCAGCTTCGCCGGCTTCGCTCGAGTCGCTCCCAGACGGACAGCGGCCGCCGTCTGCCGCCGCGTCCGCACTTGAGCTCGACGAACTTACCGGAGACGGCATTGAAACTGAGCCGATGCGTCCGCTCTCTCAAGCCGTGGATTACATCGGCCTCGACTGAAAGGCGCTCGCGCAACTAACGCGCAATGGGCTGGACGGACGCTTTCTCGGGAAAGACGAAGCTCCGTCACAGTCGAGACCCGCGCCTTTCCCCCCTGAATGGTGAGAGACATTTGTGGTTAACGCTATCCGAGATGACGGAAGCCGAGCGCTCCGTGTTCCTCGACGTTCTCGCTCTGCTGGACGCCGCCCCCCTCAGCGCGGGCCCCGGCCGAGGATTGAGATAAAGCCCGAGGTCTCAAGGCCTTCCTAGTCTCTCTAGGAAAGCGACGGTGTTCAGTTCCCGCTGCGGCCGGATTTACACCAAAACTTCTCGCTCGTTCAGTTCCAAGCAATGTGACTGTTCCAGTGTATTTCGCAGTGAGCAAGCTGGTTCCACAGCCCGCTTGCCTGCGCACAAAGGCCGTCGTTTCGGCTAACTAGCAGCGCCGCCAGGCCCGAGATCAAACACCGCGCTCTCGCTCTGCTGGACGCCGCCCCCCTCAGCGCGGGCCCCGGCCGAGGATTGAGGTAAAGCCCGAGGTCTCAAGGCCTTCCTAGTCTCTCTAGGAAAGTGACGGTGTTCAGATCCCGCTGCGGCCGGATTTCCACCAAAACTTCTCGCTCGTTCAGTTCCATGCGTTGTGACTGTCCCAGTGTATTTCGCAGTGAAGCAGCCGGTGTCTCAGCCCGCTTGCCTGCGCACAAAAGCCGTTTCTATGGCTACCCAGATAAATCCAATAAAGAGTGCATTTTCTGGTGTTCCGGCCACGGCCGATGGTGTTATGAGTGTTGTAAGAATGCCCACGTCCCAGTGCCCATTCCCACACCCAGACACAGCCCGCCACGGTGCAGGGCTAGCACAAATAAAACCAACTCATGTTGGTTGTGCAGAAAATGTAGTGAACGCGCCCATACATGCCCGCTTACACTACACTATGCGTGTCCCTTGGTTTCTGTAAAAACGAAACTAACACACATTTAGTCGGCGCGAGCCGACAGTGTTCTCAGTGCAGTAAATGTGCCCGCTGTCCCGCATTTCCTCACTGACACGCCGAATCCCACGGGATTCACCCCCGCTCGCTTTCTATGCACAACCCGTCACAGAGAAGCTGAGCGCGGCCAGGCTGCCCGCTGTGATTAGCGCGCACCTCGCACGCTGTGAACACAGCGTTGATTCAGTCGGCGCGAGCCGAGTGTTCTCCGTGCAGAAAATGTGCCCGCTGTCTCGCGCCCGCATTTCTCACAGACACTCCGAATCTCACGGGATTCGCCCCCGCTCGTTTTCTCTGCACAACCCGTCACAGAGAAGCTGAGCGTGGCCAGGCTGCCAGCTGTGATCAGCGCGCGCCTCGCACGCTGTAAACACAGCAGTGATTTAGTCGGCGCGAGCTGACAGTATTCTCAGTGTAGTAAATGTGCCCGCATTTAGTAAATGTGCCCACATTCCCTCACACGCGCCGAATCCCACAGGATTCGCCCCGCTCGCTTTCTCTGCGCGTCCCGCCATAGAGAAGCTGAGCGCGGCCAGGCTGCCCGCTGTGATCAGCGCGCCCCCCGCCTCGAACGCTGTAAACACGGTGTTGTGTTCCCAGTACACAGGGGCTCTCGAGCCGCCGTCCTGCCGCGGCCAGAGCCCAGATTTCATTCTACCCCTAGCTATTCACGCAGATGCGTGGTCAAGGCTTCCCGGGGTATCAGAATGGGTGTTGAACACTATAACGAGAGGCTGTTCGCTACAGTTCGCTCGACGCCCCCGCCGTTATACGGCGCGAGTCGAAACTACGGTGTAAAGCGAAGTGTTTCATCTACTTCGAGCCGAGATAGCGAAACTACTGAGAAAAGGGGCTATAGAACCTCTATCTCAGGGCGAAGGGGGCTTATACAGCAGATATTTTCTGGTACCGAAAAAAGATGGTGGGCTCAGACCCATTCTAGATCTGCGACTGCTGAACAGAACGCTCGTGAAGCGCCAGTTCAGAATGCTTACGACCAGGAAATCCTCGCGCAAGTGCGCCAAGGAGACTGGTTCATGTCAATAGATCTGAAAGACGCCTATTTTCAAATACAAATAGCGTCCCATCACAGGCGATTCTTGAGATTCGCCTTCGAGGGCCAGGCATATCAATACACAGTCCTGCCGTTCGGCCTGTCCATAGCACCCCGTACGTTCACGTAGTGCATGGACGCGGCCCTCGCCCCCCTGAGACTTCGGGGCATGCGAGTTTTGAACTACTTGGACGATTGGCTGATTCTAGCTCGTTCACGAACGGAGCTCATAGAACACAGGGCCGCATTACTCGAGCACCTCGAGGAGCTGGGCCTTACAGTCAATTGGGCGAAAAGCTCACTGCTCCCCAGTTGGAGAATTTCCTTTCTGGGAACAGTGTTAGACTCGCTATCCATGACAGCACGCCTGTCACCGGAGCGCGGATGGAATATTCAGCACGTCGCGAGATCCTTCCGCCACGGCTCTATAGTCCCGCTCAGAAGGTTTCAGAAAATGCTGGGTCTGATGGCCACAGCAGCCTCCGTACTCCAGTTGGGCCTGCTCCGCATGCGCCCACTGCAGCTATGGCTAAAAGCACGAGTTCCCCCCAGGGCGTGGACCGCAGGTCTATTTCGCCTCAGGGTCGACCTTCAGTGCATTTCGGCTCTGAAACCATGGAAAGCAACCGACTGGTATCAGTCAGGTGTGAGTCTGGGGATCCCCTCGAGTGTGAAGGTGGTGTCTACGGACACCTCCACTTCGGGGTGGGGAGCGCTGCTCGAGGGCAGACCGCTAGCTGGCCTATGGTCAGCGCGGGAGAAGCTCCTTCACATAAACTGCTTGGAATTAATAGCAGTCGACAAAGCGCTAAGGCGCTTCTGTCCCCAGATAATAGGCCACCACGTATTGGTCCGGTCGGACAACATGTCAGTGGTGGCGTACATAAATCGCCAGGGCGGCGTCAGGTCCCGAAACCTTTACAGGCTGACGGAACGCCTCCTGGTCTGGGCTCAGCACAACCTGCTCTCGCTGAGAGCGGCGCATGTGCCTGGTCACCTAAATGTGGGGCCAGACAGGCTGTCCAGAAATAACGTCCCAGCAGGAGAATGGTCTCTGCACACGCAGACGATCCAGCTGCTGTGGGAAACGTTTGGCAAAGCGCAGGTGGACCTGTTCGCGTCCCAAGAAAACGCTCACTGCCCGAGATTCTTCTCGAAAAGCCGGGACGCGCTGGCCCATGTTTGGCCCCGCCGCCCCCTATATGCTTTTCCCCCTGTCTCACTCCTGCCTCAGGTGTTGGAGCGAATCAGGAGGGAGGGATGCCCAGTGCTACTCATAGCTCCGCTCTGGACAAACCAGTCGTGGTTCCCTGTCCTGATGCAGCTGACCAGCGCTGCCCCATGGCCTTTACCGTTGAGGAGAGACCTCCTCTCTCAGGCGGAAGGCTCGATTTGGCATCCTCGCCCGGATTTGTGGTCCCTGCACGCATGGGCCATCAACGGGTACCCGCTGACCTCCCAGAGGGAGTGTTAAACACGATCGCGCAGGCTAGAGCCCCGTCTACCAGACGGCTCTACTCCTCGAAGTGGTCTGTGTTCTCTGCTTGGTGTCAAGCGCAGGGCTTTTCACCTGTAGACTGCGGGGTTACGGAAGTGCTTTCCTTCCTTCAGGAGCTGCTGGATAAGGGCAGGTCCCCTTCCACGCTCAAAGTATACGTGGCGGCCATAGCAACGTTTGCAAAACCGGTGTCTGGCCAGTCACTAGGAAAGAGCGACTTAGTCGTGCGTTTCCTTAGAGGAGCTCGGAGGCTAAACCCTCCCAGGCCCCCTTCAGTCCCGACATGGGACCTTTCCACGGTCTTAGAGGCCATGAAAGGTGCCCCATTCGAGCCAATCCAGTCGTCAGACATGAAACACTTGTCTTTCAAGACAGCGTTTCTTATGGCTCTCGCTTCAGTGAAGCGCGTAGGGGACTTGCAAGCGCTCTCAGTAAGCGCGTCATGCATGGAGTTTGGACCTAATGACTCAAAGGTCATACTCAAACCGAAGCACGGCTATGTGCCGAAATCCCTCAACACACCGTTCAGGGCCCAGGTGATTTCCCTGTCTGCCCTTCCGGTTCTCAATGAGGAGAAGGACGCGAGTCTCCTTTGCCCTGTCAGGGCACTAAGGGCTTATGTGTCCCGCTCGTCTGGTTTCAGACAGACTGAGCAGCTTTTCGTTTCGTTTGGCGGCCGTGCTAAGGGACTTGCCGCTTCGAAACAGAGCCTATCCAGATGGATAGTCGGTGCCATAGCGCTGGCTTACACTTCTAAGGGCCTACAGTGCCCTTTGGGTGTTAGAGCGCACTCCACAAGAGGCATGGCCTCCTCGTGGGCATGGTCTAGCGGGGTTACCCTGCAAGATATTTGTATGGCCGCGGGCTGGGCCTCGCCGTCTACATTTATAAAATACTATAACTTGGAGGTTCCCGCCTTACAAGCTAAGCTTTTGGCGGTATAAAATTCAGTGCTATCTGCCCGCTGTGCGGCTCGGATACTGAGTTTGACCTGCGTATTGCTCACTGACCGGTACAGCAGCTCATTAAAATGTTGACACACTTGTGGCCACCCAGTTCAGGCTGAATGTTCACCCTGACGGTATGGTCTATTTGTCACATGATTAGCTCCTTTCGGATGCTATTTACAGGGAATGATGCTTCTAGCCTCTCTTCCCTCACTCTCTGTGAGTGTATGGTGATTATGCACTATATGCGCCCCGGGCTTCGGCCCCTGGGACTTTGGTGTTGGATCCCTACCAGCACGGCGTGTTGCATTGTGTTCCCCATAGCGTAAGATATTACGCAGTACGAGAGATACTCTCGTAAGAGAACGTACTCGGTTACTAACGTAACCTCGGTTCTCTCTAGAGAGGGAACGAGTACTGCGTATCTTGCCGTGCTTGGAATACGCTCTGGTTCGCTTCGGCGATGAAAACCAACGTAAGAGCAGCTATCGAGCCTGGTTATAGGGCGAGACCACGCCCTTTCTGGCGGGACGTGACTATATGGGCGCGAAAGGCCCCCATTCGTCGTGACGTCACGCAGAGCCACTCTCGATAGGCTGCTGCTGTTGCCGCAGGGCAGCCAATAGGCGCGCGAGCTGTCTCGCCTATGTCTGCTTGCTGCCGCAAAGCGTTTTACATTAATAAAAAATTAAGGATAATTTTTGGCTTCAATATCTCGTGGAAAAGAGTTTTCCCCATAGCGTAAGATATTACGCAGTACTCGTTCCCTCTCTAGAGAGAACCGAGGTTACGTTAGTAACCGAGTACGTTTTACTTTCCAAACCCACAGCGCGCGTGACTCAAACTCAGCGCGTGCAAACATTTACTGAATGTGATCGAGCCGGACCAAACTATGAAACGTAATATTATATAACATAGTTTTTTGGTCCGGGCTCGATCGCATATTCTTACATAATTATACATATCTTCGTGTGAGCAGATATCCACAAACACAATAAACACAAGTCTAAACATTATAATATTCACAATCATACGAGCCTTCTGTATCGTGCTGTTTAATTATCGAACATATGTTTTTATGTATATACATTTAGCATTAGGCTTCATGTTTTACTCCAATCACATTTCATAACGTACATTTTAGTATGGCACCAGTTTAACTAGTAGCTACAAGTTTATGCAACAATAACATGCTACTAACAATGACATGTCTTACCTTATTATAAATCCATCTTATAATCGAATTGTGTTCTTCTAACTCGTCTGATGTAAATCCAAGATAAACAGCACAGCACACTCTTGAAAAGTAGAGCAGGACTGAAGACTGAAGTCGCGGATTCTCTGTTTTGAGGTGGTTAACAGTTTGCGTTCCTCCACATGGCTCATTAGTATGCGAGCAGCTGTTGCGCGCGGGCGTGGTCACATTAACTTTAATGAGCTCAGGCTGGAGAAACTGTATGTCCTTGCTTTCATACGAATTACTTAAACAGAGAATATTTGTTTTTGATATGATTTACATCATTTAAAAATAGAGACTCAAAGTGTTGTAAAGACATATGTTTCATGTCACAGTGACAAGTATTAGCTGAGTTACAGGTCATGTTCTGTCGCGTTTCAGAATGAGCTTCACATTTAGAGAGACGGGAGAACGCGCATCATGTTCATTTTCTTTATTTTACGAAAAACACAACATTTTGTTTTTATTATGAGTGTACACAAATAAAAGAAGACATTTAACAGTTTTGAATGATGTATAACACTTACATGCAAGATCAAAATCAACAGAGTAATTTGAGTCTCTTTTGCACTGATGAGAAAAAAAGTGAGCAGATCACGCCCACGTGACGGCCGACCCCAGAGGGTTAAAGTATATTAGAATACAAACCAGTTATTCTAAATAGTAATACTATTACTGATTTTACTGTATTTTTGATCAAATACATGCAGCCTTAAGAGCATAAGATACTTCTTTCAGAAACATTAAAATACCAAACTTTTGACCTGTAGTTTAAAACAACCGACTTGCCTGCAGACTCTTTTTGCCGTATGCTATTCCCCTTCCATAGATGGCACTGACCAGTTCAGGATCTCCCTGAGGTTACAGAGGACAGTCCCTTTTGTAACAAATACTTACAATATGTCCATTATCACTGCATACAATATTCGCCTTGTTAACTACTACACCTCAACCTTAGTTAGAGGCCTGGTTTCACAGACAGGGCTTAGATTAAGCCAGGATTAGGCCTTAGTTCAATTAGGACATTTAAGCAGCTTTCATGACAGGCTTTAGAAAACAAAACAATGGTCCATATTTATGTCAGTGCAAGTTTCTTTCAGTTAAAACCGCTTAACATGCATTTTAATCTGAGACTAGATTTAAGCCTTGTCTGTGAAACCGGGGGAGAACGCTTCTGTTGGTATACTCGCATTCAACTGTATGCATTACTGATATAGTAATATTTCAACATGAATTGTCCTTTACAACTTTCACTTCTAGAGTATGAATTCAGGATATTCAACAAGAAAAACAATACGACTTATAAAATAAAAAAACTGATTGGAAACTGACCTGCAGCAGTAAGGAGAAGTGTTTGACGGCTTCATCATAGAGGCCATTTCCAATGAGAACGTAGCCTATAGCTGAACAAAAAAAATGTAAAATAAAAAGAGCGTTAGAGGTTATCACATACAAAAGCAAACGACACAGTGTCCAAAATCAAAACAATATTTGACACACACCAAGTTCTTCATTGGTATTTTGGTTTTCCACAGCGAACGGAAACCGACGCCGTTCGACAAACAACTTTGCCTGATTCTGTGGTGACAGAATGAGAGAAAGAAAGAAAAACACGTCAGGAAGTCTATCAACCTCTTGCAATCAACCCAAACCCACCAGTGGTTACAAAACAATACATAGATATCCATAATCTATAGTTACAGACTCAGAGGATGTTTTTAAGCTGAAAAGGAAGTGTTTTGGTTTTGGCTCGACACTCTTCATTCATGCGTCTACGTTTTTAAAGAGCAGATGTTGAAAGAATATTTCACCTGAAAATGAGAATTCTGTCATTTACTCACTCTCACATAGTTTCAAACATATATGACTTTCTTTTTTCCATGAAGAGACAAAAAGGAAACATTTATTAATATACCAGTGGTTTTTTTCCCACACATTTTATAGTGTTTTTTTGTTGTCATTTTAGGGCTTAATACATATTTTATTATGTACAAATCGGTGTTTGTGATGCTGCCGATTCAGAGAAAGCAGTTAGGCTGTCTAGGTATGAAATGGTCTTTTCAACCACACAGTATCGTAATTTCTGTGTTACAAATATTCATATCATAGAAGAACTGGGATGAAAGTGTGTAGTTCAGATTTAAACACAGTTTTCCACTGAATCATTCACTCAAGAGATTCGTTCAAAAAATGCAGATTCATCCAGTAATGAAACAATTAGGTATTTATGAGTGAGTCATTGAATCAAAAATAATTCATTAACCATTTTAAATAGACTCCAGCAATTAACATTTGTCAGAATCTCTAGTAAATTACATGTTATTTTGTTTAGTTGTCTGTTCAGAATCATGGGAGTATTGTGATTTTTGAAACCAAAAAATCCTAAATTCCTATAAATCCTTAATTTATCCAAAACTGTGCAGAGGTTCTGCAGCGAAAGTTTGAATCGACAAGTAAATAAATAATGACAGAATTTTCATTTTAGACTGAATTTACTGAACTAATATTTTAACACGGTGCAATATAAAGCAAATACAACTCACAAGGATTTTCTCTGCATTGAGTGAAAAGATGGACTCGCAGGGCGGGTTGCTCCCCTCTTCACAGTCTGGATCCTCCAACTGCAGAATAGATGACTCTGAGGGACCAAAACATAAAAAATTAAATAAAAAGGTTACTGGATGTGTCTCAAATCAATGCACTATATACTACGCACCATGTACTTAACTGTGAAGTGTATGAATTTTGATAAGTTTATTTTGTCATTCAACATCAGAGTTTGATAGTTTTTCAAATATTATGTATTTGCACATCCTAGCATACTGTTTTTCGCATTTTGTTCGCTGTTTTTTTTAATTTGTTACTACTGAAAATAGACCACAGGATTTACATATTCCTACATGTCAGTTACATGTTAGGATACCATGATATTACCATACCATAGTATAATTTCCAAATCACCACGGTAATTCCAGGCTACATCTGCTGAAACTAAGCAAACATGAACTCAGTGACACCCAATTAAAGTTGTTCTGCAGCATGTTTATATAGCATTAAGAAGGATATGCATGAGGCGCAGGAGTTTGGCATGCATTATTGGGTTTCTACTAGCATTTATATAGTTATTGCGGAGTGTCTGCATATATGGCGAGTTTTTGCATGTATGATGATGCTAGTTTCTGCATGTAAGATGTGAGTTTCTGCATGTATGATGCGAGTTTTTGCATGTATGCGAGTTTCTGCGTGTATGATGATCCCTTTAGTTTCGTGTCACTGTAAGCGGAAGAGAGTGAATCACATTGAGATATGCATCAGAAAGATCAGGACGTGGCAGAAGCTCACCGCAGTCCGCCGCATACTCCTCCCACTCGGCTGGAGAGCTACAGCCGTGCTTGTAAAGGTCGCTGTTGAAGAAAGTCAAGGTGGAGAAATACTCGCTGGATAAAATAGCTCCGCATAAGTACAGCAGCGACAGAGCCGCCAGCACAACACCCCCGCCAGCAGGTGCCATGTTGTGAGTAATAATGTTATGAGCAGGTGAGGAACGGTGTAGTAGTCTGGGAAATGTAGTTGCGTGGAACTAAATCCCCACTTCCGGCAGTTGGTGATTGTGGTGAAAAAAAACTACATTTCCCGTCAGTGTCGCTATAAGCCCCGCCTCTAATGGAGGATCAGGAAGCAGTAGGCGTGTTTTCGTGCTGTCATATGGAGAATGGCATCGGGACTGTTCAAATGCGTCGAGTGTAACGAAGATGCAACCGAACTGCATCGAGACTACAGCCATGGCATACTGAAGCTCACCAGATGTGTGAGTTCATCATCATTTCTAGTGTATTCTGGTTTTATCTGGTCTGTTGAGGTTAGCATGCTCACAGTTTAGGGCGGCCTATTGTAATGCATATAGGGAAGCCCGCTGATATCTGTCGATTTTTTACTCCATTTATATTTATTCCTGTATTTATATTTTTCTTGGCTGAAACCCCCATCTGTTAAACACATCCAAAGTTAATGCCTGGCAAAAAAGAAGTAAAAAAATACAACGAATATACGGTGAAACTGCTGTTTATTGACAATGCTTAGAAGAGTATCTTTAAAGAATTTAAATTAATTCAAAATACAAAATTATCTGATGCTGTAAGTCCATCTTCCACATCTCTGCATTTGAAATACATTATTTAATGCCTTAAAAAACACATAATAAAATTATGAAATTGATGTTTTGTCTAATATTGTCATTAATATCTATAGATATGTTTTTGTAAATTAAAACAGTTTTCCCCACTTTGCAGAGTTCATGCAAGAAGCCTGTTGACAAATACATCGAATATGATCCAGTTATTATTCTGATAGATGCCACTCTCTGCAAAATCCAGGCCTTTAGACATATACTCTTCAACACTGAGATCAATGTGAGTAAAACATATTTTTTCTTTACAGAAAGTTACCCTGATAGCACAAGAAAATCTTTGAGACATCTGATATCTGCAAGATGTGCTTTTTTAGTGTTTGCTCATCTGCAATACGTCTCTAGGACCGTTTCCTGTTAGATGTCAATGTCATATAGATAGAAAATGCATTTAAGATGTTTAATATTTAGAATGTGTGTAAAACTGCTTTCTAAGACGTTATTTTAGATGTTTCAGGTGTTTTTACACAGCAGATGCTTTCCAGATTAACAGATCTTTAGCAGACGTCTCACAGATGTATCTGTGCTTTCTACCAATTGTCACACTGTGCACAGAATACAGCATATTGCATAAATATCATAGTATTCCACGGTAAACACTGCGTCTGTTACTCTCTCTCTAGATCCACTGGAAACTGTGTGTGTTCTGTCTGCTGTGTGAGGCGTATCTGCGCTGGTCCCTCCAGCAGGGGTCCCAGCCCAGCAATGACCCCGCTGACATCATTCGTTACACCAAAGAATGGGAGTTTTATTGCATGTTTGCACTGGCTGCACTGGGTAAAACATTGTGTTTGGCACTGACTAATTGGACGGAATTATTGAGATGCACTAATTGAGTTGTTGGGTAACACAAAGTAGTGTGCAAGTTATGCATATTTTGAAGGTATTATGAAATACAGTATTAGGGGTTTATAGTCAATGCTTACCAAGGCTGCATTTATTTAATCAAAAAAAACATGATTTTCTGACAAACTATTCAATTCAATTCACATGTATTTGTATAGCACAATACACATCGTTTCAAAGCAGCTTTACAGAAAATGCATGACTTCACATTACAGTTTAGAGTGATCTGTTATCAGAGGTAACGGTCTAAGTTATGTATTTCAGAAATGTGCATATACATATCACAGTTAGCTAAAAATGAAGTGTTGAAGTGTTGCCTAATATTCGTATTTTTTCTGTAATGTAAAAGATTGCATTACAGTAATTAGAATATTGTTCGAGGGGAAAGTGTGCTTAATTATCATGAAAATAATGTGCTAATGCAGAGATTCACCCTAACAGCCTGTGCTTTGTTTGCTTTCTAGAGTTGGCCGTGTTCTGCACAGGTGTGTTGGTCATTCTCTGGACGGCGCAGCTCTTCTCTGGTGGTGCTTTTGAATTCACTCCGCTGTTAAAGGCACTCCTGCTGTCCGGCTACGGCAAAGTGCTGTTGATCCCGGCTGTCATCTGGGAGCACGATTTCTCCCCGCTCTGCTTCAGCCTCATACGACTGTTCGTTCTGACCTCCAATTCCCAAGCCATAAGAGGTAAAGATCAACAAACACCTACAAGTTGAACGCACTCACTGGCAGCATATGATAAGCGTACGCTCTCTTTCATTCACGTAAACACCCAGAGGCAAAGCGAAATGTGCTCATAACACAAACACAGAACCAAAGTAAATACTTTCTCTCCCTCCCATGTGCTCAGTTTCCCACACACATGCGTTCACACAGATGGTTGGATTGTTTGCGTAAGGTCCTGGAGGTACAGGTCACTCCCAGAAGTTCCTGTGGTCTGAACAGATGTGTCACCAACACTGTTGTAGGGATATCAAAAGTATCAGTGTATTGGTTTTAAATTGAAGCAAGCTTTTGTATCATGTCAAACCAACATGAATGCTAACAGTCAGTGTTGGGGAAAGTTACTTTTAAAAGTAATGTGTTACATTTATGCGTTACACCCCAAAAAAGTAACTAATTGCGTTACTTAGTTACTTTTTCTGAAAAGCAATGCGTTACATTACTATTGCGTTACTTTTTCTCACCTGGGCTGGGCTTGCTTTTTTGTTTTTTAATAACAAAAAAAATATATTTTTTTTTCGCAAATGTTAAAGGGATAGTTCACCCAAAAATGAAAATTCTGTCAGTAATTACTCACCCTCATGCCGTTCCAACCCCGTAAGACCTTCGTTCATCTTCGGAACACAAATTAAGATATTTGTGATTAAATCTGAGAGCTGGATCACTCCTCTATAGGCTACTAAACTAAAGGATTGAAACTTGCCAGCCCCGAAAAGTTATTAAAGAAATCGTTAAAAGAGTCCAAGTGACTACAGTGCTCAATCTTAAGTTTATAAAACAACGAGAATACTTTTTGCGTAAAAAAAACACACACAAAAATAACGACTTTATTCAGCCATCTCTTCTCTTCCGTGTCTTTCTCCTAAGCTGTTGACGTAGTGTAACAGCGCATCGCTTCTGTGTTATACGTCACACGTAGGCTCACTATTGGCCGACGCTGGTCATGTGTGTGATGCGTGTGACGTTCAACCAGAAGCGTTGCGCAATAACACTACGTGAAATCTCCAGGCCCAAAGAGAATACTTGAATAGAGTCGCTATTTTTGTTTGTTTTTTGCGCTCAAAAAAATATTCTCGTAGCTCAATAAACTTAAGATCTCGCCACTGTAGTCACTTGGACTCTTTTAACAATTTCTTTAATAACTTTTCGGGGCTGTCAAGTTTCAATCCCTTAGAAGCCTATGGAGAAGTGATCCAGCTCTCAGATTTAATCAAAAATATCTTAATTTGTGTTCCGAAGATGAACGAAGGTCTTATGGGGTTGGAACGACATGATTGTGAGTAATTACTGACAGAATTTTCATTTTTGGGTGAACTATCCCTTTAAGGCCCTTTCACACCAAAAGGGAAATGAATAAACCTCAGGCTGAAGGAAATGCACATTTACATCTGTACAGTAGAGGGCACAGGTCAAACAAACCTTTCAGCCGTGCTACCATTCTGGATTAAAGAATAATAGGAAACAGGAGAAGGAAGTTCTACACTCTTATTTCTAAATCTAATCTAAAGTCATTTTTGCCTATGGTTGAATTAGTTGATTGAAGGTCAGCAGCAAAGACATTGGTTAATAAAGTGAGATTAAAGTATATTTGTGTAATTTAATATAGCTAATTATAAAAGTTTTGTAAAATTCTGAGATTGCATTTTCTGTTTTTATTCATTATGAGGAATACTGAAGGTTTTTCTGCAAGTGAGATGAGTAAATGCATGTGCACATAATCTAGAACTAAAATAACCATCATGTTTACACAGCGCTGAAAAATCACTTTATTTCTCTCAACATAAATGTGAAAATGTAACTAGCGTTACTTATTTGAAAAAGTAAATTAGATATTTTGTTGTAAATTGAAAAGGTAATGTTACTTTACTAGTTACTTGAAAAAGTAATCTGATTACGTAACTCAAGTTACCCCCAACACTGCTAACCGTAAATATTTACTGGCACATGTTTTAAACTAGATTTTTTTAAAGATACATTCTCCATGTTCCAGTGATTCTGAACTGCAGTCGACGTCTGTCTCTCCTGGCGGTGTGTGGAGGCTTGCTGTTGGAGATGTGGGTCGCCCAGGCTTTAAAAACACTGCAAGTCTGTTCACAAGACTATCTGTCAATGCTCTAGATTAGAAGAACATGAGGACTTCACCATCAGGATTATCTCAAACCTTTGACCCGATGAATAAACAGAAACAAACAGTCTTATCTAAATATAAATGGATGCTCTGAATTGATCCAAAACATTTTTTGTGAAATATTCAAGAGTCAGTGAGACCGGTTTGATTTATGAAACTGTTTACCTTGTTAAATCTGTAGAGACATTCTTGTCATTACTTCAGAGATGTTGTTTGATCAAGATGTTTTGTATCAAGGATTTATTGTGAAACTAAATGAGGTCGTCGAGAGCAAATAGTTCATCTTTACCACATGGTTATGAGTTTTTACATGCATATATGTCTGGTATGTACTAAGCTAACCCCTTTTAAGACCGGTAACTTGTTTCCACTTGAGAGTTCTCCTCATACACAGAAACTATAGTCTATATAGGCAGAAAAAGAGCAGGCCTGCTGTTTCCACGAAATTATGTATGTTTATAAAGACTTTGAAGGCACAGCTTCACATTCCTGAGGTCATTTGTCAAATTCCTCCATTAGCTGTGCTGAGAGAAGAGGGCTGTTGACACGATGTGTTTAATACTGTAATGATCTGAATGTCTGCTTTATATTGGCCGGTTTATGTATGGACTTGTGTAATTTATTTCTGTTACATAAATGTGAAGTGTGGACTTTCAGTGTGAACTCGTGCAAACTCAGGGAATAAATCTTGCACTTCTTTGTGAAACCGGTGCTTGATGTTTTGTAACGGTTTAGTGTTTCTGAGGCAGTGCTGAGGGGGGTTGTGGGTATAACACTGAATATATATTATAATATTTATTACACATGATGCGGTGGCATTTCAAAATATAATTACAATGAATTCGATAGATAGACAGATTAAACTGCATATTTTTACACTTGTAGATTGTTATGACTAAACACATGTCAGTGTTGAATGTCCACAAGTCAGAACAGGTTTTTAATATCTTTGCTGAATGAAAATACTCTGGTATCTTGTTGTACTACAGTCACAGTGTGTCCGCTTCACAGATCAGTGTTGTTTATGAGTAAGATGGCACGCTAAATAAGTCCTGAAATTAAGTTATCCAATAAGAAGAGAATGCAAGGTTTGGCTCCACTCTAAATTCAAGTCAATTACTTTCAGTCATTCTTTGAATACTTGTGATTTTCAGATGCTATCTGGGCCCATTTAAAAATTCAATTCATTTTCAGTAGTGAGTACAAGTAAGAAAACTTAAAATATGGCTACATTCAATCCCACTGATTTAAATATAATTTTTTAATGCATGGCTCATTTACTGGATGATGATTGGTCAATGAAGCGTACCAGTCATGCTAGAATACACATGAAATGATGTAAAATTCAGTCTCCCTATTACATTCTTAAATTACTTTATTCATTTGAATAATTTTCAATAAATTTTACATTTATTATATGTAATGTATTAATATTATACGGTATATTTAGAGGCCAACTACTAAACAATACAGGGCCGGTATTTTCCAGCAACAAAAAATAAGAGGTACAAAATAGCAGAGATTTTGATATGAGTTGTAAATCATTTAAATAATTCAACTGGTTTTGGTTCCTGTAATGTGATAACCACAGTTCTGTGCACAAGCGTATTTAAACTTTCTATGAACAATGACAAAGAGTATGGAAATGATTGTCTGACAGTTATTGAACAATGTGAGAGGCTCCCATTGTGAGCGGGCCTTTAGAATTCAAACATCAAAAATGTTTGACCACAAAAACCAAACCAAACAACATAAATTATAAGTGTACACTTATTTCACTTAAAGTATGTATACTGCACCATTAATGTCACTAAACTGCAATAGTAATCATTGTTTTTTTAAACACTCCCCCTTTATTCCATTGGTCAACCAAGCGGATATATCCGCCTCAAACTCACACCATTGGTTGAGCTCATGTTGCTGTTTGGACATTATGCCTGAATGTCATTTAAAATTAAAGGGATAGTTCACCCAAAAATGAACAGTCAGTCATTACAAACCAGTGAGGTTCATTCTTGCGTGTCACGGAAGCACATTTGAGCTTCTGTTTACCATATTTAATGAGCTCTCTGTATGTGCGTTGATCAATGTTTACATAGCCTAAATTAAAACTAGAAGACTGATTAAACTGCTTGATTCATATGTATTACTTTTTCAATGTCTTTATGCACTGAATGATGCTTGAAAGTTTTTGTGGAATGGACAGAAGGACAACAATCTCTCAGGTTTCATTAAAAATGTCTTAATTTGTGTTTCGAAGATATATGAAAGTATGACAGTATTTTCATTTTTGAGTGAACTATCCCTTTAAATCCTTGATTTCTTTCGAGAAATTGCCAATAGTTTCCAATAGTTCCAAAAGGTCTACATTAATGTTTTCAAGCTAATAACAGACGTATGGCTTCTTTACCACATTCTCTGCTGCATTGGCAACACATCTTTCCCTTGTTGCATTTTGAGCAGGAAAATCCCTGGTCAACGTGACGTGGACGCATTCAATAAAGATTACAGTAATCCGACTCAATCTCCTGAACAGGTGCTTAGGCCCAAACTCAGGTGTGGATTTCCATTTAGAGATTTAGCGCTCAGCAATAAAACACCCTCATATGGAAACAATAAAGACCAACATCTAGCCTCCCTTTTGCTGAAGAACACTGTAATTGTATCAGTATTGACACAATATCCATTAAATGTACTGAGATATCAAGTTCAAGAAAGTATTTAGACCTGTGAGCAGTGGAATATCATAATATCATCACTCAGACTCACAACTTATTCATCTCCTCAATATATGGCATGATCTTGTGACTTTTAATCTCGTTGTTTGCTTCTGCCAAATCAGGGCAATGACTCAGTGTTCTGCCTGTTAGTAATATGCCAATATAAGATAACTATAACTTACATATACCGTACATATACCACAGCATATACCGTAGCTTATATGTTTATGTTTATAGCATCTTAAAGCAGCTTGCCTATTTTTATTTAAAAGAGGTCCTATTATGCTCATTTACAGGTTCATAATTTTGTTTTTGGGGTCTATTTAAATAAGTTTATATCATTTAATGTTAAAAAAACTCTTTGCACCTGCTTTCACCCTCTTTCTAAACGCTTCCAAAACCTGCCTTCCAAAAAGCTCAAAAAGCTCTGATTGGTCAGCCGGCCCCGGTCAATGTTAATGTCCCTTAAAGGGTTATTTCACCCAAAATTTCAAATGATCCCATAATTTACACACCCTCACGCCATCCTAGGTATGACTTTCTTCTTTCAGCCAGCTTTATTAAAAAATATCCTGGCTCTTCCTAGCTTTATAATGGCTACTTTGCCTAAGCTACTCTTTTATGAGTAACTCCATACTTCTTTAGTCACATACTGTTTTTCGCCTACTATCTAATAGGCAAGTATGTGATTTTGAACGCAGTGTCTCATGGACATGGTGACAACACACTACTAATGTATGTATCTCAGGCATCGTCTCTTTTTTTTTCTGTATGACTTGGGGAGGAATTATTTAACTGAAGAATATTGTGACGTGTTCGTTTCCGAAAGTACTCAACACTTCAATGGAGGAAATTACACAGTTGACCCTTTCCTTACTCCTTAAACCAGCAAACTTTACCCGTATCACACCTCAAAATTCTAATCTTGGAAATAAAATGGTAAATTTGCATTTTTATCCAGATATGTGTATAAATGCATGAACATTTGGCAGGTAAATCAAATAAAACAGGGATAAAGAAGGTTGTGAGTGCATTGCAGTATTGGAGACGATAATCCACTAAGCTAATGTGCATTTAGGCATATGTAGGTCAACCTGATATCATATGCATACAGAAAATTTGCATACTGTGCTGCACAGTAAACATAATGTACTAAAGTATATGCACAATATGCACATTTTCTCCATATGATAAATAAATTGAGATGAATGACCACACTTCTTTTTTCAAAGTAGTGTAAATTAATTGAATGTGTGAAATACTCTATCCAACAATGCAATGCACTGAATCTGACTATCCATTTCCAGTGTGATGGATGAAACTAGAGCAAATCAGCTGCAATTTAACATCCTGATCCATTATTAAACAGGCCGCCAGAAGTTAAGATATTTGTATACAAAATTGCATTAAGATGCAAATTAAATAAGATAACCAGACAACTGAAAAATGCAGACTGAAACGTTTATTGAGGTGTATATGTGTATATATATAGTTATATATATACATACATATAATTCTAAAGTGACAGAAACGTAGCAACAAAAACAGAAGGACAATACATTATATTTATTTGATATAGCTAACACACACAATAAAACATACAAAATGTATAATTCCTGTATCAATTATTAATTCAAACACATCTGACGACTTTGAAAAACACATTCGAGAACATGGACTGACCAAAAACATCAAAGTCAAACACACAAAAGCCATCTAACAGAATAATGTAGCATATTTGTGTACAAAACAACTGCAGAAATCATTTTAATATCAACCACAGAGATCAAAGTGGCCAAAAATTACTTTTACCGACTTCTATGCAAATTACCAAAACCGAGCGGGAATTTCCGAGCAGGATCACAGTAGTAAATCACTGCGGGGTAGAAGATAATGAGGAGACATTTTCAGGGTGGAACGTTCCCAGATAATGAGAGGGACTTAAATGAAGATGCTGGATGTAGATATGAAATTATACGATAACAGAAGGGCCAGCAATGGCAAACAAACACCTGGATTCAAAGCCGAGGTGCGTCAAGGCACGATGTGTGTGAAGTTCAGTGCTGCTTTTGGTCAAAGCACCTAAAGCCTTGTGGTTGCATAACAAGATCCTTGTTTTTTTCCTCTCTCAGAATTGAGCCAAATAAGCAGGTTAAAAATGGAAGTGTTAAAGTTTAATCAGAAATGCTGGGAATTATAAAAAGCGGCTTGATTGTGTCTGCTGGTGCGAGAAAAAAACATTTCAGAGCTCAAACACACAAGAGGTAGAACAGATTCTCTCTCTGCTGATATTAATATTCTTGTAGATGAAACATCTCTGAAGATTCTCAGTCAGAATTAGATGATCCATAATGATGCACTTTTTGAATTCCAGGCATTCGATTCACCCACACATCAAGAAAATGCTTACATTACGGCATGCTATGATAACTTTCACAATATGCATAACGTTTGGTGGATTGATGGCTATATGAACTTGCTAAAATGGTTTATTATAGCACGTTTTGAATACAGGTGACCTCACGTACGTCACATGACATTTATGCAAAAAGAGACATGATGATTCTCCAATGATATGCACTGAAAGTGCAATGGAAGACTGAATCCAAGCAGCAATCATAAGGAAATAAATAAAACATCTACAATACATGATCTAGCATCGGTTTACATAAGTTGGGAAGGAAATGTTATGGAGCTGGTTATGGATTTACTTATACAGTATATAGATATGTTCATAATGAGTTACGCAATACAATAGTAAACTGGAAGATTTGAGTTATGTTTTGGTGATGCTGTCACAAGCTCTTAGTGCTGGTTATATCCTGGATTATATTTCAGCGAAGAATAGGTAGCACTTCCAGTATATTATTCAGAATTCATATTTTCAATAAAAACAAACCCCTGTTTCCTGTAAGCACCCAGCGAGCGACTGCTCAGCGAGAAATAAGACTTTTCTAAATCCGGAAGGGGTGAAGCGCCAAACCGACAGCTATAAATACACCAAAAGAAGTTCAAACATGATTTACTGTAAACATCATTATGAAATGATATACTTCTCCCCTTATAAAAATGATCGTATAAAATTTCCAATGTTGATTAAATCAGGAGAGAGAAAAAAATACTATGTTGTATATTATACAATAAATAATAATCCTCATTTATATTTCCTATAGAAAGAGTTTGCTGTAAAACTAAATGCCAGCAAACTAAATTATGGCACAGCTTGTTTTCATAAAAAAAAAATAAAAAAAAATAACAGTCAAGCGTTTTATATTGTGATATGGAACGAGTCATGTATCCAGCTGTCCTTGGATGTCCCGTTTTTAGGAGATGTATCATTTATGTCTGGCGTTTCGGTTGGCGTCAGACCGGATTCAGTGTAATATTCCTCATCTTCATCGAAATAGCCGTTTTCAATCCCGTACGGCCCATCGGCACTGGACACAGCGGAGAGGTCCTGGCAGCTGCCTTTGTACTCCTGGATGGACTCGTGAAGAGACCAGAGCTGACAGAGCAGGGACATGTCCTGCTGCCGCAAACCCACCTGCGCAAACACACACACTGGAATGAGTACTTGCAGACATCAAAGGGACAATAAATTGCATACTAGAACAAACATTTACTTTGAAATCTACCTGTGGTATTTAGCCAAGTCATATAATGTAAATGTTGTGCTTGCATTCCAGATTTTGTTACCTTTGTTCTGACATTGTTCCAGTCAGCACAGATAAGTTCAGAACATTTTTCTTCAATCACAAGCACATTAGGCATCAAGGATAGTAATAACTTTGTAACTAAGTAATGTACGAACCGAACATTGTTTGATATCACAAAAGTGTTCAAAACATTCAAAGTAAACATTTTTTGGGCATCCCAGACTAGCTCCGAACATTCGAATCGAACATTTCAGTCATTAGAGGGAAGTTAAAAAAGTACGAATTATATATATATATATATATATATATATATATATATATATATATATATATATATATATATATATAAAAAAAAATTACGAACGGAACATTTGTGTTTGACACAGAAGCATTTAAATGAAACACATATTGAAAGTTTTGAACATCCCAGTGATTCCCAGCTATGTTTCATTTAAATGTTTCAACTTACATATGCCCAAAAAGCTTTGCTTCAAATGAACATCTCCCTGATATTTTTTATTCGAGTGTTTTGAACTCGATCCGTATGTTCCGATTGCAACGGTGATGGACAAATAACTTTTAATTCGTACTTTTTTAAACTTCCCTCTAATGACCGAAATGTTCGATTCGAATGTTCGGAGCTAGTCTGGGATGCCCAAAAAATATATATAAAATCATTAGAAGCTACAATTTTTTGGGGGGCATTTTTTAAAAACATTTATATCGATCATTTTTGGGCATCACATCACAATGTACGATCCAACCATTCGAATCGAACATGGTTGGAAATGAGTGTTCGAATCTTTAAGTCAAACATTTTTTGAGAATCACGGTCACGTTCAAAACATTCGAAGAAAACGGTTGTTTTTTGCCATCAATCACAGACAAATCACGAAACGAAAAACCACAGCCGCGTTCAATTATTTTTAAATGAACATCAAGTTTGTGAACGAACTTTTGACATATTTGGCGTTCCATAAAATGTTTTATTCGCTCCTATGATGTCCAAAACAAGCTGTCTCGAGTCTAGTATGATCACAAGCACTGACAAGTTAAATGAGCGCCTGCAGTCAGAGGAGAACAGCTGTTGCTTATTCCGTACACACTCACCATCTCTTTTCTAAGCAAAGCCAGTGCGGCATCCAGGTTAGCTGGTTTATTCGCCAGCAGACTGTCCGTGTTATTCCTTCCTCGACTAAGGTCGTCCTGAATCATGGTCTTCTTCACATACATCCTCTCCATGTCCCTCCACGAGCCGCCGCTGGAGTTGAGGAGTCCGCTCAGGCTCTTGGGCAGAGGCGGCAGACCCTCAATGCAGGCCAGCACACCGCCCGCTGCTCCATTCCCAACCTTACCATTCATACTAACATTCACCAATAACACGCTCTGCTTACAGTCGAGGGTACAGTAACGGCATATGATAGTTTTCTTAAAGACCTTTACACTGACGTCGAAAAGCCCATGTAACAGTCACCGCTCTGAACAACACCTATAATCTGTCGGGCTGGACCTCGCACTTCCGTCCGCTTTAAAGAGACCCAGCGCAGACTGGGCGTGGCCAATGACGGAGAGGAGGCTCATTGAATATTCATGAGCATTAAGTTCTGATTTAATCTTTTCTTCTGATCAAAGCGCAGCCGGAGCTATTGTGTGGTAACCTACATTTACATCACATGTATATTGTTTTGGTTTGTTACTGACGTGTTTTAAAATAATAATAATGTTATATAAATAAATAAATAAATAAATAAATAAATAAATAAATAAATAAATAAATAAATAAATAAATATTCTGTTATAAAAAAGATATAATATTCACTTTAAGAAGTGTTAAAAATAAACATACTTTTATAAATATTCACATTCAATTCGCATTTGTTTAATGCTTTTCACAATACACATCGTTTCTACAGAAAATGCAGTCCACATTACACTTCAGAGTGATCTGTTATTATCAGAGGTAACTGTCTAAGTTATGTATTTCAGAATTTCTCAATCAGTTAGCTAAAATGTATTAGCTTAAACAATGTAATAATTTAAGGCAGAAATAATGAGCTCATTGAAGTAATGAATACTTGTTTGTTAACAAATGATTCTGACATTTAGAAAAATGTAGCATTGGTGCATGTTGATAATATAAATGTGTTGCATGCATGCATGCGTGTTATATTGTAATTTAGCATTGTAATTGTGATTACTGGGTGAAATCCTCTAATGGCAGCTCAGACCTTGGCTTGAAGAACACATGGGCAGGAAATGGCCAGATGAATTGACTGAGGGTGAGGTCAGGGCCGGGAGCCCAACACGGAACAAAGGTGTCAGTGGCGGGCAGATGGTGACCGCGATCGGCCACGGATCCGCCCCTCTGACACACACAACACACACCCTGCTGCAGCTGGACACAAAGCACTGACATGAGGCCATTACAAAGACAGCATGTGCACACAGACACACAAAGACAGCTCAGATGCTGCTAAACTTCCCTGCCTTCTTTACCAATGAACTGAATATCTACAATCTGGCTGAAACTTGTTATCTGTGTGACTCAGTGAGTTGGGATAAAGATCTGACCAGTGACCACAAGGTCGGTTTGTCATGTTAAAAAACAACATTGTAAAACAATTTGCCAAACAATTCCAAAGTATCCTTTCTTTACCGGTTCTTGTGTCATTTCTCTGTTCTGTTCCACATCAACACATGTTGTCCACATGAAGTGCCTTACAGTGAATGATTCATTCATTATACATGTACATTATACATTTTGGCCTTATCATATGTCCTAACGTAACCCAATCATCCTCCAGGAAGTGACACTATGGGTGAGGAAAAACAGCACAGACATGTGATTACTTGTGGTATTAGCTGATGTGTCAAACTAAAACATTCCATCTTGTGACAAAAATACAAAGATTAAATTAACACCTATATTTTAGTGGTTAATCTTTAAAAACCTTAGCTATTACTTTGAGAGGCTGCCAATGGGCGGAGCTTAACGTCCAACCACACCTTAACTCTAAACCTAATTGAGTTAAGCTCCACCCCTTTGATCCACAGAGGTGGAGCTGGACACGATCAAGCCCCACCCATTCGGCTCTGCACTTATTTCTATCCTGTTAATTATTTACACAATTAAATGTAATTTTAACTAATAATAAAGTAATTAATACCTATTAAAATGTCTGACCGTTATGTTTGCAGCGTCTCACACAGGACATGACGTTCTAAATTGCATCGCAGAATTAAAATTAGCGCTGTCAAATTGATTAATCGCATCTAACAAAAGTTTTAATATATACACATAATATACATTTAAAAACTTTTATGTTAAACGTGATTAATCGGTTTGACAGCGCTAGTTAAAAATGATCGTTTCTTTTTTTATTCCACTGCTTGTCTCACGTTTTTACTAGCTATAAGTGCAGAAAGACGCGTTCTTTGTTTTCAAGTGCTCAAGTACGCGCAACCCTCCTGCAGACGAAGTTCAAAAAGTACCAGAATTGTCCAGATTTGTTTCAAGAAGACAAAGGGATACCAAATTAATTAATCGAACATTTATTTCAACAAAAAGGTTAAAGGCAACAGTCAAACATAAATCAGACACGATTTTAAGGTATAAAACACGAGAGAAAATCCACTTAACATTTTAATTAACATTTAAAACAACACACAAACATTTGAAACCACCTAAAGGGATAGTTCCACCCAAAAATAAAAATGTTGTCATCATTTACTCACCCTCATGTTGTTCCAACCCCGTCTGAGTGTCTTTCTTCTGTAGAACACAAAATATATTTTGAACGGTGGTAACCAGACAGTTGACGTTAGCCATTGACTTCCATTATATCTATATTTTTCAAACTATAGAAGTCAATGGCTAATGTAAACTGTATGATTACCAACATTCTTCAAAAATAGAAAGAAGAAAGAAGCTCATACAGGTTTGGAACCACATGAGGGTGAGTAAATGATGACAGAATTAAATTTTTTGGGTGGAACTATCCCTTTAATAAACTTCTCGTTTTTTTTATTAAAACAGTATGAATCAATATAAAACCATTTTTAAAACAAAACGTCTGGTCCTAAATTGATCAACAGTAAATTTTGCAAAGTTTTCAGTCTCAACAGAGAATGATGCATCACCATCACAGTTTTGCCTTTATCAGAACCTGTAGTGCATGTTAAAACCACAACATTATAAGTTACGTCACTGCCTAGAGCATGACAAATACTTAACAAATCACTGCGTCATGCAGGTAAATCAATATTATGTGCTTGGGCCTATAAGTGAACCACGCCAAAACTAACATCAGCGTGTTCTAGGTGTAACACGAGCAGCGTGACCTCGTCATCACCCATTGTTTACCAAGGCGGGTCGCTTGATTTGAAACACAACAATACATTGCGACTCTTATCACATGGTGTTATCCTGCACACCTTAATATTCACACTGGGTGGGGTTCATTTTTTGAATGTGTGCATTCCACTAAGGCACAAAGCATATGCAAAATTATTATGCAGAAGGTGGCACAAGCTTCACCCCCACTCATGGGACAACCTAACAGAGCTGTTATTGATGACACCGAGATGAAAACGACCTTGCAAAGCCTGATCCGGCAGAAAAGCTAAGCACATCTAAATCCCACAGCGGACAGCCAACACGAGCGAAATTCAGTACTGCTGAATCGACATGAACCGCGGACATCAACCCACACAAGGACAGTGACGTCTCTTCAAACAACTCACTCGGTTTCATCTAAGCTGTCAATCAGTGCTGCTGACCACACCCAACATTCTTCCCATGATGCAAAGAATCTTTTTTACACAAATGAGGTAGAATAAGTCAGTAATTGTAGAAGTACAAAAAGTAAATGTGGTACTTTTTGTGGGCTATTGTGCTGCTAACGACTTCTAAATGTATTTTAAGAGCTGTGACTTACAAAGTTATTGCATTGGAAGTAATATTTCTCACCACTATTATTTTAAATTATATAGAATCTTTCAATTTACAGCTATACCTGAGTTTTGAGCACAGGAATACCATAGAAAACACCTCTCCTAGCTTTAGTAAAGCCCTATGGCCTGTACTTGATGTTTTCAGAGATTACAACAGACAGGAATCTAAATGTTCATTGATTGCAGACTCGGGTACTTTGATGTGGCACACAGGGCAGTGGACGGTGATCTGGACTGGAGGATTGTTTGGAATGGCGTCTCCGACCGCCTCTCTCTGCTGCACTGCGGACGTGGCGAACTCACCGGCTGTCCGCTGGAAGTAATCAAAGATATGTTCGGAGTTATGCTCTTCCCATGATCTTTTCTTGGCTCCTGAAGGCGTAGTCCCTGATGTCCTGGGGCTGCCAATGTTTCTAGGGCTCGGAAAGTTGGATTCAGGTTTTCCGGAGTGCGTGGAACTGGACCCTGAAGTAGTTGAAGTGTGTGAACTTTGGGGAGATCCAGTGTTTCGGAATTCTGAGCTTGCAGCATCTGACCCTACTTTTTGGTTACTTTCAAAGAGCTTCGAAACGTAGCCTGGTGTGCTAGTTGCAGACTTTTGATTACTTTCGAACAGCTTTGAAACGTAACCTGGTGTGCTAGTTGCAGACTTTTGAGGGCTTCCGAAAGCTTTCGACTTTGAATCTGGGAAATCCGTTTTAGCACTGCTTCCAAAATATTTGGAGAGATACGACTCTATAGAGTCAGGCTTTGGTCCTGTGGTGGTGGATGAATGATGGTTATTGATCAGGCTTGTTTTCCCAAAAGGTTTTGTGTCTAAGGCACTAGATGAAGATGCTCCATTACATTCAGCAGGGTTTGCTGTCGTGGCATCTGTGGCCGGCTTGGAGGAACCGGGAGCACTGGCTGCTCTCTCCGGAGATTTGAGGACTATGGCCTGGAAGAGATCTTGCACTGACCTCTGCTTGGGTTTGACTTTGGAAATCCTCACAGGTGAGCCATTGACGTTGATAAAGGCATTGGTGTTGCTAACAGACTTTCTGCGGGGAACATTGGATGCACCTTTGCTGACTCTTTTGGGCAAGTTTGTCTCAATGGGCCATAATCTTGGAAGGACTGGAGTGTCAGGTGGAGAGACCAGAGGTTCAGGTTGCGCTTTAGGAGGACTCTGACTCGGCTTGTTTGTGGAAGTCTGCGTGTTCCCTCCTAGGATAAACCCTTTCCCACTAAATGGAATGACATTTCTGATGTCTTGTAAGCCAGAGCCTGAAACACAATAAATATAATTTAATTGTCCAGAAAAGCATACAATGTGGCACTATTAAAAACATTGCTCTTTGTTTGGTTGAGCCAGTGATGCTATGTCAGGCTGCTTGCACAATGTCATTAGTGACGGATCTGGCACGGGAACCGGCATGTAGGAATTAGTGCAATTACAAGATTCTGACTTATTAAAAGCATTCATGTCCTCGTAGAGCTTGTTATTACAACTTGTACCACCTGACCGCTGCAACATCACGTGGAAACACTGTAGAAAAATTTAGTTAAGCCATTGATCTATATTTATGATGGATCAGTGAGTTAAAATACCTTTGTTTAATAATTAGGAATTAAGGCTGAGGTATACTTAAAGGTGCAGTCTGTAAGAATGACTAGTGGTCAAAATAGGTACTGCACTCTAAAATAGGTCTTTTCTCCCGCCACCTGCTCCTCAGACTGGACGGTGTTCACACGGGTAGCCAGTTTAAGCACACGCAACAGGAACGAGCAAAATGGACACTGAAAATTGGCAACGTGCAGTATCACAGACCACAACAAAATCAAAAATTCCAGCCTGGAAACACACATTTCCAAGTAAAATAACTGGCTGTAGAAGTGTTTTTCAGAGAAAGGAGTATGTGAACTTCAATGTTCCTCAATATATGCAAACATATTATGGTATTTTTTGCTTTAGTAGAGTGAAAAAGTTACATACAGCACCTTTAATTTTCTTTGTTCCACTCTGTATGGCGCAATTTAGTAAATTTTGATTTAGTTTTAGTTTTAGTCATAGTCTTTTGGCTAAAATGCCAAGTAGTGTCCATGTAAACGTAGCTATTGTGATTGAATCTCGCTGGAGCAGCACAGTCTATGAGCAGAATGGAGTATAAGCAAAGTGGTGTTCTTTTGGGTGCAATAAGGAACACAGCAGTCATTAATGTTCCTAAATCCGAACCGCTGAAGTGGCAGAGTGGCTGAGTTTGTTTTAGAAGGGAATATTACCGACGATCAACGTCGTCAATGCTTTCATGTTTGCGTAAATCATTTCACACACCAGACTGCTTTATAAACGAGGAGGTATAAAGCTGGTTTTGCTAAGAAGCTGCTCCTGAAAAAAGGAATCGATACCAACTATTCGTGTTCCTGCACCTCCAGAAGAACTGAAGTGAGTGTAGCGTTTTATTAACCTTTATATTCATATTTATATTAATCTTTGCAAATCGCTAGCTTCACGATGAATGCGGCTAAGGTTTACACTCAGGGAACATTATGGCATGTTTTCTATGTACGACGTTCTCAATATAATTCATAATCCTACGTTTATAATGAACAACGCGTTATGGTTTTTGTGTTATTGTGTTACAAACGGTGTATGCACAGAACAGAGGGGCGGAGTCAGCAAAGCTCATTATCATTTAAAGGCATATGCACTTAAACGGCGTGCTGAAGACAGAGCTGTTTTTGACCAGGTAAAATAAGTGTTTACTTACAATACTAATGAGAATTTTTAATTAAAGTATATTACAAACTTTTAATTTAGACCCTAAAGAATCATATTAGCTTGTAAAAAAATGGCATTATATGACCCCTTTAATAATGTGGTAACAGCGAATGGATCACCTGTTGTGCTGCTGGGAGGCTTTGAACTCTTGGAAATCTCATTGGAAGGATTTTTGTCTTTCTTTTTGTCGCTTTTGCCTGTTTTCCCATAATTCTCTGGCTCTTTGATTTTGATGTATGTTCCACCGCAGGTCCTTTGGTGCTCAGCCCACCAGAGATCTCTGGCCGAGGGAGGTCTGTTCATTGCACGCTTTACGTAGCCAAAGAACGGTTTGCGATTCTGACAGGGCCCGTTACAGCGCCACCAGTGCTGCCTGTACACGTCAACCTCATCGTGAAACGAGTGATATATCTGTGAAAAGAGAAGCAATACAGCACAGAGATTGGTGTCATAATGTTCTGCTAGTTAAGTCATGACGTATAGAATACTGTTTCCGGGTCCAAACCTCTTCTCCATTTCAAGTGAGAATACTTTCTCAATAATCATTTATGAGCACTATTCATTTATAGCAGATCTATAAGCTAAGTTTACATTACAGTCATCAGGCTCATGACATCTCCAATATTTTAACAATTCATAAAAGATGAATCACTGTCTGGCCAACTGAGATTTCGGTAAAGAGATAAAGACTTAATAACTGGATATTGTTTAATAATCTGATCTGATCACGGTCTTACAGTGATTTTGGTGCCGCTTTCTTGGTTAATTCTGTCCATGTGTTTGCAGAACTCTGGTCCGTGACCATCTCGATCTCTGTTGTTTTGAGTCACAAAGAGAAGAGCGTGGATCATCTCATGAAGAAGAGTCTGTCGGAAGAAACAGTAACATTAAAATCAAGCAGCAACTGATCATGAAATACATTTAGGGCACTTCATTTTAAAATTTCCTCACATAACTTTATAAGGTGGAACATGTTCTTAGATTAATATATTAGATTAGATTAATGATATAGTTTACAAAAATTAACTTTTTTTTCTTTAGAATAGGGTGCATTGTTGATTTGTGCACAGTAAGCCTGTGCTAACCCTGTATAATGCCTGACATATGAAATAATATAAATAAATTTTTTTTTTAAATGGAAGAGTTTATTGAAACTTTACAAAAAATATAAAAAGATATGTGTATGTTTTATGTTGAGTATCATATTTGATACAATATGGCTTTTATGACTCAAAAGTGAACATATAGTGTCGGCCCAGATCAGGCCCACATCTGGTGGCGAAATCCACGTGTACCAGATGTGGGCCGGATCTGGGCCGACACTATATGTTGATGTCTGGGTATAATACATATGATATAGCAAGTGAGAATACTAAATTCACACTCGACTCGAGGAAAATAATACCTCAATTTTATTCAGAGGCTGAGCAAAAGCAAAAATTAGCAATTTGTAATTTATATGGTCAAAAAGTAAGATGCAATTATGAAAGCTTCAGCTTGTAAGGTAAATAGATGAGATTTTTATAACTGTATGGCAGAATACTTGCAAAAAATACACAAATATCAGTTGTCACTCTTTATCTCCCAATACCATGAAAGATGATATTTAAATGCTTAGATTTAAAGCCAAAGCTCTTTAGTTTTTTACATTTTCACATGATTTTCTAATATATATATATATATATATATATATATATATATATATATATAATATATATATATATATATATATATACTGCTATTGGATAATCAAGTAATCTAAGTTGCTTAATCTAGTAAATATTCATCTTTAAATATTATGATTACAATATTGAAGTTATTCTTACATTATTTTATTATAAATATCATTAAATATTAAATTTCACAGCACAAAGACTTGGTGGACATCTTTTACAAATTCTTTTTTGCTAAAAAAGTATAAACTATCAATCGTATGACATGTAGAAGATTGTGCACAATTTGCCAGTAAAGTAAAGTTTAGAGGCTTTACGATACAGTAGGCTTAGATTAAAGAATTTTCAGTTTGACTTTAAAAGTAAAGAAAGTCACATTTAACCAACCTGTACGAGATCTTTGCGGGGTCTGAGCTTCAGGAGAGGTTCACTGAGTCGAATAGAACACAAGCCTCCTCTTCCCTCATAAGAGCAAACACCAGCACACCTGAGGGAATCAGACATTACAGTGATTACACAAGTCAGAGGCAACTATCTATCTATCTATCTATCTATCTATCTATCTATCTATCTATCTATCTATCTATCTATCTATCTATCTATCTATCTATCCATCCACCCATCTGTCTGTCTACCCATCTACCTATCCAATTCTATTTAAATTGCTTTATTGTCATTGTTTGTAAATAATACAATATTGCCAAAGCTTGGAATGCATAAAATAATAATAAAAACATCAATATAATAGAGGAAAATATGATAACAAAACTTAAATTTAAATAATCAGTGTAACTAGATAGTAATTTATACAAAAATAATTATTAATTATCTGTCTGTCAGTCTAGCTGTCAATCTATGTCTATCTATCAATCTTCAATCTATCTATCTATCTATCTATCTATCTATCTATCATCTATGATCTATCTTTCTATCTATATGTCTGTCTGTCTGTCTGTCTATCTATCTGTCTATGATCTATCTATCTTTCTATCTATATGTCTGTCTGTCTATCTATCTATCTATGATCTATCTATCTATATGTCTGTCTGTGATCTATCTATCTACCTGTCTGTCTATCGTCTGTCTATCTATCTGTCTACTATGATCTATCTATATGTTTGTCTGTCTATCATACTATCTTATCTATCTACTATTCTATCTATCTATCTATCTCTAGTCTATCTATCTATCTATCTATCTATCTGTCTATGATCTATCTATCTTATGTCTGTCTGTCTGTGTCTGTCTGTCTGTCTTCTGTCTGTCTGTCTGTCTGTCTGTCTATCTATGATCTATCTATCTATATGTCTGTCTGTCTATTTATTTGTTTTGCTGAGCATTAGACAGACTCCTGTCCGTTGGGTTTGTGACTCTTACAGTGTCATCCTCGGGCTCCACTTCACCTCCACCCCGCTGAGTTTCCCCCAGAAGAACCTGTCGTTAAACTGCAGGAACATGGCTCTCACGTCCGGACTGGGGTCCAGCGTCTCCCACGACTCATCCACGACGGACAGCGATCTCTCCGGTCTGGGCTGAGAGAAGGGAATCACATCAGAGGAGTCGATCTTACGCTTTTTACTGGACGGACAGTCTTCATCACTCCATCCAGCAGCCAATGTCTCCTGATCAAACTGCTCTTGTAAACGAAGAGCGAGTAAAAAGTCGTCATCCTCCATCTTCAGTCTTCTTTAGTGCGAATAGATCAACTGGATGACACCTTCAACCAGCACAAAACTCCACATATAAACATTAATCACGACCAACGAAACTCCCACATCATACATTAAAGGGTTTAGTATAAAGTTCAGGCTAATCGAAGGTTTTCACGAGTGTGACGATAACGTACTACTGATTAACGTCTCATTTTTTTATAAGGAAAAACGTACTGTCAAAGCATTTCCACTAGAAACCTTTGAAAAAAAATAATTGTTGGCCAATCAAAAAGTCAAACGGTGTAATGGAATGCTGGGAAATGTATTTTTATTTTTAAATTTGATAATATACATGAATAGCGACACATGGGGGGAGATGTGGATATTGCACCGTGCAATGCCCAAACAGATAAAATAGAGTTACAAAATAGAATAAAAAATAATAATGCTGTGTTACGTTATTCTTACGTAAAATGTTGACCTATCAAAGTAGTTGCACGGAGTTGATGTAGCTGCTCAAACAAAAATAAATAGTAGAATTAGTCTTTTGATATTTTAATTATTCACCCCGATATTAAAGTTTGGTCTGCAAATATTTTACTTATCAAAACGGAGTAATTTATTCATTTGACTCAAAGAAGGTGGTGCTAATTTTTGGTCTTGCTGTTTTACTCCAATTGGCATAATGACATATTTAAAAATATGTATATACTTTATACTTGTGAGATATGTTTGTAAGAAAGTGTATGAATTAAAACATATGTGAATATGTGTGTTTTTACCAAACTATTTTCTTTTGTTAAATCTCATTATAGGCATAATAACTTGGACAACAACAAAAAAATGCATGTAAAATACACCGAGTGCAAACAACTACGTGTTACTAGAGGCACGTTTTATTATTATTTTTAAATTATTCAAACATTTAAGTGCGTGAATTTTTGTTGTGTATTTTGAAACGTTCGCTCTTCACGTGATGTGAGTGACGTCAAGGGGAGGTGTCGCGAGTCTCCTGTTGAGGAAGCGCTCTCTCTGCAGCTGTACTGCAATGACTAGCTGATTTACACATATTTATATTCACATTTGTGTTTCTTTTATACATCTTATTTCGCCGTAACATCCAAAACAATGGCAGACACGGGAAACCGTTTGCGTAAGTTGCTGGAATCCCCTAATTTTGACCCTCAGTCGTACGTGAAGCAGCTCTCGCAGCAGTCCGACGGGGACCGAGATTTACAGGAACACCGTCAGAAAATACAAACACTCGCCGACGAAACCGCACAAAACCTGAAGAAAAATGTTTATAAAAACTACAGGCAGTTTATTGAGACTGCCAAGGAGATTTCATACCTGGAAAGTGAGATGTATCAGCTCAGTCACATTCTCACCGAGCAGAAGAGCATAATGGAGAGCATTACACAGTCTCTCCTGTCCACGGATAAAGACGAAACAGCCAAAGAAATGCTCACAGCCTTCCCAAAGGAAACAGAAGAGGTCAAACAAAGAACCCTAACCACGCTTTTGGAAAAAGTGGAGGGATGCAAGAACATCATGGAAACCCCCGGCAGATATCTGGTCTACAATGGAGATCTGTTGGAGTATGATGCGGACAACATGTCGCAGATCCAAAAGGTCCATGCGTTTCTGATGAACGATTGCTTGTTAATTGCAACCTGGTTGGCGAACAGACGTGGCGCTGTGAAATACAAGTACAGTGCGTTGTACGACCTGGAAAGCTTTGCGGTTGTAAACGTAAAAGACAACCCTCCGATTAAAGACATGTTCAAGATCCTCATGTTCCCAGATAGCCGCATCTTCAAAGCTGAAAACAGCAAGATCAAGAAAGAGTGGCTGGAGATCCTGGAGGAAACGAAGAAAAACAAAGTGGCGAAAGACAAACACACAAAGGAAGAGGAGGTGCCGACGTCGCCGGTCAGGCAGGACGTATCCACGAACCCATTTGAGGATGACGAACCACTAGATTCAGAGGAACTGGTGGATCTGAGTCCCGAATGGATCCAGGAGCTTCCGGAAGACCTTGACGTTTGCATCGCTCAGAGAGACTTCGAGGGCGCTGTCGATCTTCTTGACAAGCTAAACGAATATCTGAAGGAGCAACCGGTGAGCCCGCGGGTGAAGGATCTCAGGGGGAAGGTGGAGGAGCGCGTTCGACAGCTGACGGAGGTTCTGGTGTTCGAGCTCTCGCCCGATCGCTCTCTCCGAGGAGGACCTAAAGCCACACGGCGAGCCGTATCCCAGCTCGTCCGCCTGGGCCAGTCCACCAAAGCCTGCGAGCTCTTTCTGAAGAACCGAGCCGCGGCCGTCCAAACCGCCATCCGCCAGCTTCGCATCGAAGGAGCCACGCTGCTATACATCCAAAAGCTCTGCAACATCTTCTTCACGAGCCTGCTGGAAACCGCCAGGGAGTTCGAGACGGATTTCGCGGGGAACACCGGCTGCTACTCCGCCTTCGTGGTCTGGTCTCGTACGGTGATGAAGATGTTCGTAGACGCCTTCAGCAAGCAGGTGTTCGACAGCAAAGAGAGCTTGTCCACCGCCGCCGAATGCGTGAAGTTCGCGAGCGAGCACTGCAAGCAGCTGAGCGACATCGGCTTGGACCTGACCTTCATTTTACAGTCTTTGCTGGTGAAAGACATCAGGGCGGCGTTACAAAGCCAGAAAGACATTATCATAGAAGCGACCAAGCATCGCAACTCTGAGGAGATGTGGCGCAGGATGAACCTCATGACTCCTGAAGCCCTGGCCAAACTCAAGGAGGAAATGCGGAGCTGCGGGATCGGCGGCTTCGACCAGTATACGGGAGAAGACTGCTGGGTCAACCTGAGCTACACCATCGTGGCCTTCACCAAGCAGATGATGGCGTTCCTGGAGGAAGGGCTGAAGCTGTACTTCCCAGAGCTGCACATGGTGTTTCTGGAGAGCCTGCGGGAGATCATTCTGGTGGCGGTTCAGCATGTGGACTACAGCCTGCGCTGCGAGCAGGAGAGCGAGAAGAAGGCCTTCATTCTGCAGAACGCTTCCTTCCTGCATGAGACGGTGCTTCCCGTCGTGGAGAGGAGGTTTGAGGAGGGAGTGGGGAAGCCGGCCAAACAGCTCCAGGATCTGAGGAAGAGCTCTCGGTCTGTCAGAGTCAATCCCGACAGCACCATGTCCGTTGTTTAAAGGGGAATAAATGAGACTGATGATAGAGGTCTTAAAATCTTAATGCATTTTTCATGAAGTATTCTCATATGACTCGTTTTTGGTGTCGTGATGCACTCCTAACTCTCACTGGAAATACGAATTCTGTTATTATTTACTTGCCTTCGTGTCAAACCTTTGTTGTTGTACATGGAAAACAAAATGAGAATTAAAACACTCTTACAATTTTCAAATGGGCTCAAGCTTAAAAGCTTGGGTTCAAGCATTTTTTTTTTTATTTCATCCAAAAATCAATGGTAATGGCATTGAATCAATGCTGGTTCAATGGAATGCGAATTAAATAAATCTTACAATTTTCAAATGGGTGTCAAGCTTCAAGAAATGGCAATAAAGCACTATTAAAAAAATCCATTTAGTCTTAAAACTACAGCATATGGGTTGAAATAAAACGAGGATGAGTAAATAATCACAAATAGCAAATTTATAACACTTGCATTTCATAATTGTATTAATTGTGATTTATGTTGTTTAATCATTTATAACAAACTGTATTATTAAAGTAAATGGAAATTAATATTGCCCTACAATGAAAAAAAATATTTTCATTCATCCTATTAAAAAATGTACACTGAAAAAAATGTTTTCATTCATCCAATAAAAAAAATTGGTTCACATCTATATTTTTTAACTTAAGCCAATGAAAAATACAATGAAGGACTCTCATATGACTCATTTTTGGTGTCGTGATGCACTCCCATTTCTCACTGAATAGTTCACTGGAAATAAAAAAATGCTGTCATTATTTACTGACCTTCATGTTATTGTGCATGAAACACAAAAGGAGAAACTGTTGTATATGGCATATGTTGTTTAAGGCACAGCATATGGTTTTGAAATAAAACGAGGGTGAGTAAATAATCACAAGCAACTGTATAACACTTACATTTTATAATTGTATTAATTAAGCTTTTTTTCTTTAATCGTTTACAATAAACTGTATATTATTAATGGAAAATGAATATCGCCCTACATGTTAAAATATAAAAAAATATATCCCACTTCATTTGTCATTTCAGTCAAGCAAAAAAAAAAAAAAAATGAGGTAGCATGAAAACACTTATTTTTCTTGCTCTCTTAGTTTATAAACTAGTAAAGACATTGTTTTGCCTAAAAAAGCAAGGTGCAGGAAACTCGCTTAACATGAATCTGTTGTGTTGATTTGATCCTGTGTTTTTCAAATAGTGCCCCCTGCTGTACAGGGAATAGTTCAATAAAAGTAAGGCTCAGTTCAAAATCCCAAAGCCACAGTCTTGACAACAACCCAGAGTTATTAAAAATATTCCCCTTTCATCTGTTTCTGCTCTCTGTCAGACTGCATGCTTGATCATATATTCACACGACCTTTTTGTATTGTGTTTCTGTTGTTTTTTCTACCCTCTTGACACATAGACAGGATGATAATATGAGAAGGTTTGATGTGAGACTTCGATGGATTTAAAACAAGAACTTTAATGCATTAGTAATTCTAACCTGGTTATTTGATCCAGTATGCATCAGCCTCTGCTTTATGACAGGAGATGATTTTTCCTTTGGCAAACCCCCAGCATAATCTCATGGATCAGTCTCGCGCCTCTGAACAACACGACAGGCGTGTGTGAAAGAACAATAACGTCTGCCATCGCTGCCCTGATTGTCAAACCAAATACTCTGCACTGTTCTACTATTAGATTAGATTACACTGGACATTAGTTTATTGAAAATTATTTAGTGATTTCTATCCTTTCAAATTCTCTCTCTCTCTAAGTGTGTCCTATATTAGTGCTGTCCAATTGATTCATTGCAATTAATCGCATCCACCATAAACGTTTTTGTTTACATATTATATGTTTATATATTATATAAATGATTATATTTATATAATTAGAATATCGTGCAAAAGTTATAATTTTGATGATTATGGCTTAGGCCTACCGTTTATGAAAACCCCATATTCAAAATCTCAGAAAATTTGAATATTACATGAAATCAATTAAAAAAAAAGTATTTTAAATACTGAAATGTCGGCCCTCTGAAAAGTCATGCATGTGTAGGCTATAGAGTTATACAGTAGCCTATACTAAATATATTAGTTTCACCTTTTAATTTGAATTACTGAAATACATGAACTATTGCACCATATTCAAATTTTTCGAGTTTCATCTGTATATGTAATAAATTATTATACAATGTAATTGCTTCATGTATGTGTAACTCACAATATGTATTTTATTTTATTTTTATATTTGGATTACTTTTTTAGAAAGGCCTGACCAGGGACTGGGGTTGCAAATTAGCCTATTGGCTAGAAACCTTTTATGCAACACATCTGTTATGGCTCTGACTGTGATAATTATGTCTGTAAATACTACTAATAATAAAAATAATATATTGTGTTTGTGTGCGTGTCTGTGTTTATAAATGTGCACACATAGCCTATATAAATGTATAAATATGTGTGTGTCTGTGTGTGTATACAGTATACACACAGAGACATTAAACATTATATATATATATATATATATATATATATATATATATATATATATATATATATATATATATATATATATATATATATATATATAATATATATATATATATATATAGGCCTATGTACACATTATATCAAGACAAACCTTTATGTTAGGCGTTGAATGGTTTGACAGAACTAATATATGTGTGTGTAATGAAAATGTTATAGATATTCAATCATAATGTAAACTATTTTAATCTAACATTTTTAATAATATAATCAAATGAGCCCTAAAACAAAATATATAATTCGTAGCCTGTGTACTAAATCTTTTACTTAAACTTACCTTTTTGCCTATTTCAAGAAAAAAAGCCTACTATAACTGCTTCTATAGAAATACACAATATTTATTTTTATATGAATGCAGTAATTTCTCCATTAACATTCAATCCTCATATATCGTGTGTGTAGGATGGTGATGTGCGCGCGCAGAAGTGCTCATTAATTGTGTGCTGTAATTAGACTGTGTGGGCAGAAGCAGCTCGATGCTCGCTGTGATACATTCCTTGCCCTAATTATTTACGGCCACTCACAGAAACAGGCGACTGGTCAGCCCTCTCTCAGATGCCATCACAATTACAACGCCTGTCCTCCTTTGACGGGGTTGTTTACACACGGGCTTCTTTAAATGGCAAATTATGCTTTTTTTCCCCCTCAAACCGATGACCCTGGAATACGGGACGATAATACAAATTCTTCTCGCCGCATTTAATTAGCGGCATTAAGGGAGTTGTAGTTTTTAAGAGCTCAACTGAAACGGCTGGTATGGGCATAGTGACTACAACTCCCACATCCGTTCTCTCAGTGCGCATGCGCGAAGCGCGTAACGGAGCTGTCCGCGTTTAGTAGTGCTGCTCTGATTTCATTCAACGGCTGCGCGTGTGAGCGGGTTTATGGACGCGATGGAAGAAGAACTGAAATGCCCGGTTTGCGGTTCTCTCTTTAAGGAGCCTATTATTTTACCGTGCTCGCACAATGTCTGCCTGGCGTGTGCCCGGAATATCATCGTGCAGACCCCGGAGGGAGAGACCCCTCCGCAGAGCCGAAGCTCCGGCACCTCGGACTATGATTATCTGGACATGGACAAGATGAGCATGTACAGCGAGACGGACAGCGGCTACGGCTCATACACGCCGTGCCTGAAGTCCCCCAACGGGGTGCGAGTGTTCCCGCCGGCTCTGCTGCACCGGCACTGCTCCATCACCTGCCCGCTGTGCCACCGCAGCGTGTCGCTGGACGAGCGCGGGCTCCGGGGACTCCAGCGCAACCGGCTCCTGGAGGCGATCGTGTCCCGCTACCAGCAGAGCCGCGCCGCCTCCGTCAAGTGCCAGCTGTGCGATCGCAATCCTGTGGACGCTACGGTGATGTGCGAGCAGTGCGACGTGTTTTACTGCGCGCCGTGCCAGCAGCGCTGCCACCCGTCCCGCGGACCGCTGGCCAAACACCGGCTGCTGCCGCCGACTCACGCGCAGGCGGGCATCGCGCAACCGGCCGCAGCCTCCGCGCGCAAACAGGCGACGTGCGTGGATCACGAGTCGGAGAACTACAGCATGTACTGCGCCAGCTGCAGGAGCCCCGTGTGCTACCAGTGTCTGGAGGAGGGCAAACACGGGAAACATGATGTGAAGCCGCTGGCCGCCATGTGGAAACAACATAAGGTAAACCTACGACACATTTGCCACCGTGTCTCTGTAGTACAGTAGCTACAGTTGGTACAACCATGGTATACTGAAATTCATGTACCATGGTGGTACTACAAGGCACTTCCATGAATACCACTATCATGGTACTTGTCTTCCAAAAAACAAGAGGGAAACAAAGAAAAAACAACAACATTTGGTACAGTAGCAAAAAAAGTTCCAAAAGAAATGTTGTTATATTGAACTAAGGATTTATATTTAGAGCCCCTTATAATGGGAGTGCAGAGCCTGAGATTTTGAAGCCCCAAAAAGCGCATCCATCCATTATAAAAGTAATCCATCCGACTCCAGGGGGTTTATTTGAAGGCTTACTGATGCAAAGCGATGCGATTTTTGTAAGAAAAAATTTAATAATTATAACTTTATAAACTATAATCACTGGCTTCCGGTAACGGCCAGTCTAGTTCCGGTGGTTATTATAGTTTATAAAGTTTTAAATTCACAAGTTATAAAAAAAAATCTTACAAAAATGCATGCTTCGCTTCAGAAGGCCTTTATTAACTTTATTAAGTCGTATGGATTACTTTTATGATGGATGGATGCGCTTTTTTGGGCTTCAAAATCTCAGGCTCTATTCACTCCCATTATAAAGCTTGGAAGAGCCAGGATATATTTTTTTTAATATATATATATATTAAATATAATAACTTAGATTGTGTTTGACTGAAAGAAGAAAGTAATATACACCTTGCTTGAGGGTGAGTAAATTATGAGATAATTTTCATTTTTGGGTGAACTAACCCTTACCATTTTTTAAAAAAACGTTTGTGCATTGGAAAGTTTCCATGGTTGTTAAAGGTTCTTCATGGAACCATCAATATCAATAAAGAATTATTTTGATGAGTGTAAGTGAAAATATTGTATATCGAACCTTTTCAGGATTCCAAACGTGAGATCATATTTTGGCCTAAACCTGTATTTCTTATAGTGTTATATATTACCTTGGTATGCAGTGATCATTCATACCAAAGTACCATTGCATTTCCTTCTGATACTATCACTATATCATTGTAGTACCACCACAATACTTTTAGGGTTTTCTCTTTCCAAAAAGACAAGACAAAACACTGATCTCATACTTAGTGTAGTTCAAAACATATAGGCTATAGCTGTGATTTTATGTGCTGTGATTTTAAATGCATGTGCTGCAAGAGATGCTTCACATTTTGGTTTTGACTTCTTAAGCATTTTCCAAAACACTAAAATAGTAAACACTAAAAAACAACCGTAAATTAGATTTAATCTAACACACACACACACACACACACACACACACACACACACACCACACACACACACACACACACACACACACACACACACACACACACACACACACACACACACAGAGACAAGGTGTCCACTCTGGGATTCTACTCATGCATCTCTCAGACTCTATGCGTGTGTGTGTGTGTGTGAGAGAGAGTAGGTCAGTGTAAGTGACTTATGCTGTTGTACAGTGTGTGTGTGCGCTGCTGTGATGTGGCAGGGGGGTAGTAGGAAATTGAGGAAAGCTTATGTGTGAGAATCACAGTGTGTGTGTGCGCAGTTGTATTGTAGGCTGGGAGGAACTGTGTGAGTGTGTAAATTCTACCCTCCCGCTGGGCCTTTTCTTCTTCTTCATGCACTTTAATGGATTCAGATGGAGCCAGAAGAACAGATAATTTGACACATATTGCATGATGCTGTCAGATTGATGAATTAAACGAGAGCACACCTTTAGCCCTGAGTTTATCCTGGATCTCTCTAATCCCCAGGATGGTGCGCTCGGGGTCTTTATCGTTTAAGTGGTGTTTGTGGCATTCTGCTAGTCATTACGAACCAAAAATGGGCTGTAAATTATGAGAATGGGACATATATGTTGATTTTAGTGAGTAAAACATTAGGTTGGAGATTTAAGTATTGATGTCTAATGATTCCCATCCATTATGATATTTCAGAAGAGAGAGTTTTTTTTTTACTTGACTTCACCTGTCACCACTTCATTTTGTCTTCAGTGTATTGATTCCCTGTGCAGTGTATTTGTGTTGTGTTGCTCTGGAACTCTGCTGATGTCTGTACACAAACTCTTATAGTAGATTACTATTAGCTGACCCTTAACCCCTGAACGCTGACCTCTTCCCTAAACACTAGCCATCACCCTGACCCTGACTGGGAGAGAGACATTTGTCCCCTAAATAGTGCTGAGAGTCAAGAGAATTCAGAAATGTTCATGTCGCTCTATGTTTGCTGCAAGCAGATGGATTTATGTGTGTGTGTGTGTGTGTGTGTGTGTGTGTGTGTGTGTGTGTGTGTGCGTGTGTGTGTGTGTGTGTGTGTAAATATAGGGGAGACCGGGGCTAGTTGTCACACCTATACCCGTGAGTACTAAAAATACTAGACACCTTGAAGTCTTGGCTAAAAAGCTACTGTTGCACACAAAAAGAGACAAAAAGGTCACATGATGACCTTTCACTAAAGAACAACAACATATATATCTGTAATTTAATAGTTTTTTGCAAATTATATTTATGCTCTTTGGGTTTAAACCTTAGGCCTACATTGTGATATTAATATTAATCGAAATGATTTATTTTACCACAGACAGTTTTTTTTATGAAGTAATATATTATTCAGTAATATACTATATATATATATATATATATATATATATATATATATATATATATATATATATATATATATATATATATATAATATATATATATATATATATATAAGACTACATAGTCTCTTGTCTGTGGAAATACCAATGAAATAAAATAAAGTATAAATAAAGTAAAAATGACTAACACACAGACACGTAATGCAGGAATGCTGTCTCTTTCCGCACATATTCATAAAGCCAATGTGTGGGTAAAGCTGTGACCTCCTCCTCCACACACACATTTATGACACGCAAGGATGGTTTTGCCTCACCACACACACACACACACACACACACACACACACACACACACACACACACACACACACACACACACACACACACACACACACACACACACACACACACACACACACACACACTAGCAGATCGAATGTAGGTTAGATGTTTCAGACTGAAATATGCAGTACCACTCCTCCATATGCCATCACTGTGTGTGTGTGTGTGTGTGTGTGTGTGTGTGTGTGTGTGTGTGTGTGTGTGTGTGTGTGTGTGTGTGTGTGTGTGTGTGTGTGTGTGTGTGTGTGTGTGTGTGTGTGTGTGTGTAAGAAGTCTTTCACGCTTTTTCCTGCCGGCTATCTGTGACCAAGGAAACAGCTCAGTAAACTCAGGCCACTGACTCAATCTTACAAACTAGACTTTCAGCAAATAAGACACGCACAGTGAGGCTGTAACGTTTCTTAAAAGAAAATTAAACAATCAAATAAAGAACTTTTATTTGTGTCAAAATCATACTAAATCACAGAATTAGCAGTATACAGAAAAGCTGATAATATTTTTTTTTACTCTTTTGATTTGCATGAATGAATGAATGAATGAATGAATGAATGAATGAATGAATGAATGAATGAATGAATGAGGCATTTATATAGCGCTTTCATATGTACTTCTTTACACCCAAAGCGCTTTACAATCATATCAGGGGTTCTCTCCTCAACCAGCACCAGTGTGCAGCATCCACTTGGATGATGCGACGGCAGCCACAGTACAACAGCGCCAGTGCCCTCACCACACACCAGATATAGATGGAGAGGAGAGAGAGTGATAGAGCCAATTCAGTGGATGGGGATTATTAGGAGGCCATGATTGGCAGGGGCCAATGGGTGGAATGTGGCCAGGACACCGGGATTACACCCCTACTCTTTACGAGAAGTGCCATGGGATTTTTAATGACCGCAGAGAGTCAGGGCCTCGGTTTAACGTCTCATCCGAAGGACGGTGCTCTTTAACAGTACAGTGTCCCCGTCACTATACTGGGGCGTTAGGACCCACACAGACCACAGGGTGAGCGCCCCCTGTTGGCCTCACTAACACCTCTTCATAAAAATCTATTACTTTTCATCTATTCAAAAGACAGGAAAAGCCAGCAAGAGAGAAATTCTCTCTCTCTCTCATATATGAGAAGAGAGAGAGAGAGAGAGAGAGAGAGAGAGAGAGAGAGAGAGAGAGAGAGAGAGAGAGAGAGAGAGAGAGAGAGAACAACCTCCACACACCCTCCTACAAACATGACCAGTCCTGTTCAACGCCTTAGTACAGAATCCTGTAATCTAGTGAGTTTCCATGGTTACACATGAATATTACGGCAGTGTTTCATTTTCCCACACAACTGGGAAAAGAACCATCAGTGACTGTGGTTTCTTCAAACTTGCTGAACAGACAACCTCTCACCTCTCCTTTTGCTTCATATAATACGCAGAGTGAATTTCACTTTGTGAACAAAAAAATGTCCAGGTCAGATTTAATCTCAAAATCAGAACACACACACACACACACACGCACGCACGCACACACGCACACACGCACGCACACACACACACACACACACACACGCACGCACGCACACACACACACACACCACGCACACCACACACACACACACACACACACACACACACACACACACACACACACACACACACACACACACACACACACACACTGTGCTCAACATTCTCACCACTGTAATTTATTAACATATATTTACTTTTTTATAATTTATTCTAAATGGTAGTAAAACATTACCAAAATTCAGTTTTAAAAATATAAATAAACATGAATTCAAACAGTTCAAGACTATCAGTGTAAACTATAAATACTTTTACATTTATAATTTAAATAATATCATTATTGTTAGCACTACAAAAAAATATTGTCATGAAAAAAACGTCACAAAAAAAATCATAATGATCCTAAAAATAGGTTTGATTTTTTTTTACACAACATTCTCTTTTTCTTTTAATTTTGGGGTGAAATATGATATGTTCCTGAAAGGTTAATAAGGGATTACATTTCATCCTGTTCCTTACACAGCTATTATGGAATACAGAGCATGAGACTTATAGACGTCTTTCATAGATCTTGACAAACCTGGTTACTATATGAACTGTGTAATATGCTTATAAAAATTATATTTTTGTGTGCCATGAAAAAAATATGGCTTGTAACAACGTGAGGATGAGTAAATGGCAGTTTTAATTGCTAGTTCTACTTAATGTCTACTTCTACTTCTGTACATATTTTTGATATCTACTTTCATACTTACTTCTTTAAATATATTAGAGTGATAAACAAACCTCAGGGCTTCCCTTACTGTCTTCAGCATATTACACACATTCCCGATTCCCTCTGACTGCAGTTAATGACCAGCATCATGAGGACAAAAAGCGGGAAAAATGTCTAAAGATGCTAGTGCAACCTTCATTTCAATGTTTAGTGCAAGATTTGCTTCACATTTCTTAGGACGATTACAATGTTCTGTCAATTATTCATTTAAAAAATGATGATGCCAATGACTTTCTCTCTTTCCATTTCAAACATCAAAGCGGGGAGATAAATGGAGGAGAGCGGCAGAGAGAGGGATGCTGTCATCAGTAGGGAGATTTGTGTGAGCCGGGTGGGTCAGATGGGTGATTGGTTCTGCTGACCTCCAGATGTACAGCATTAATCACACAGCGGCCCGCAGAGACAAAGACAAAGGCTCCAGAGCCTAATGAGCTGCTCACGCTGCAGAAATCTTCGTTTTGTCCCGGTTTCCATTCAAAAATATCAAAAGATTCTTAAAACAAGATGCATTTAGCCTACTTGAAGAATTACAAGTTGTGTAAGATTTTAAAAAACAGTTTCAGAGAATATGTCTTGATTTAATTAATTCCCTATTTAAATCCTAGTAGTATCTTACTTTATTTTTCTTCTTAAGTAAATCTATCTAGTATAAGATGTTTAAGCCTCTTTCAGACTGTCAGTCCAAGTGTGCATGTCCAATTGAAATCCGATCAGATTTGGCAAGTGTGAACAGCAACATTCGAGCTACATTCATTATGTGGTTTGTATGGAAGATTGTATCCGCCACAGAATAAAAAATAAAAAAGGTAATTGCAAATTTATATTTCGCAATTATGACTTTATAACTCACAATTGCGAATTTATATCTCGTAATTCTGACTTTATAACTCGCAAATGCGAGTTTATATCATGCAATTACCTTTTTTTTAATTTTTGTTTTTTATTCAGTGGCGGAAACAAGCTTCCATTGGTTTGAAATCCTATTCAAATTGCATTTCTGGAAATCTGTTTCAGTTGATCTGAAGACTGATCTGATCAGATTTCACATGCTTTATATGACTTTCTCATGCCACGCAAAACGTAAATGTCAAACATTGTTATAGGAAACATGCTGAAAGTCGCTGCTGAAACAACACTTGGTGCAAAGTGTCGTACGATAAATAAAGTGCTTTGCCTCGCCTTATTATTGTAACGTGTTGTTAGCTTAGCACCATGCTAACACCTCATGTGCATGAAGAGCACTAATTTGCAACTATTTTTAATTTTTGGATGAACTATCTCTTTATCATTAGCTCCACTACGGCTCTCGGCCCGCTCTGCTTCGTGAATCAAATCCAGTAATTTTAACAAGAATCCAAACGATCGGGAATTTCATATGAGAGTGAAAGATTTCCCTATGCAGAATTCATAACCGGTTCAGTTGGTCACATGAATTTACCTGCACTGACCAACAGAAAACTGCTTGATTTGAAAGTCACGTCTGTGTGAGCTGTACTTCAAAATAAAAGTTGTACAATGTAAAAGATTATTATTGTGTACATAAAGATATGGTGGAATTCTCCGGCTTGTCCCGTAAATGGTGTTCTTGCGCACTTTAAAGTCACACACGAGGAGATCTGTTTCCTCGCTAGACACGCGTTCAGTCTTTCCACTTGCAAATTCCTCCATGTAAATAGTGAATTCGCCATGGTGCGAGCGCAACTGGCTTTTAAAGGGAATGGGAGATGAGACTCTGATTGGTTTCTTGCACTTTATGACCAAAACACACCCATTACTCATGAAGAGAATAGGGACAATCCTTTTAGACCATGCGCCGGGTGCGGTGACCATTTTTCCCATCGTTAAACTAGCAAAAGTGGATTCGGACACGTGCACTTGCGCCGTGCGCTTTAGACCATGAGCTTAGATCCTTAAAATAGAGCCCTAAGGTTTAAAGGTGAACCTTCATGCTTAGTTTTGTCCCTACAAATCATGTTTTCATACAAGTCAAAGCTTGTACAAAGCAGTCATTTTAGTAGGGTTGCCCACTGCCCTGTATAATATGGAATCCATATTAAATTCATATGACATAATTTGACAAGTATCTTACCATCTAACAACAAAACAACTGAAGACCGCTCAGTATTTATTGCATTCGAATCAGATTAGCATACAGTAAGTTTCAATTTCAAAAAGGACAGATTGCATTGGAAAACAAAGATGGATGTGAAAGAATGAAACCTTTTGTGTGAGTTGTATGAGAGCCCTAACAAACAGACTGTACATTTGACAGCAGGGAAGGATGAAGGAGGATCAAGCTAGCATTAGCTGACTAGCTGACAGTATATTTGTTTGCTTTTTACAAGTCAGTTTCTAATTATTTTAATTAGTGCACATTTGTTTTACTATATTTCTTGCTAAGCTAATTAAAATATCTAAACCACAAGGTTGAATTGTTAGTCTGTTCATCTTCAAATATTTACAGTCAATATTTCATAATTTGCGTTGGTGTGATGTTTTAAATGTGTTTATTTTAAAACTGAGGCATTGAAGTCAGTGAGACAAAGTCAAAGTGATTGCATCTCAAGTGCATTTAGCACTTACTTCAGTCAAGTAGTGATTGTCCTTTTTATAGCTACGCACACTTAGCTGCAGGCATACACTGTGACTTCGCATCGCATTTCTTTTTTGTTTGCAGTGTGGTCAATAGTTTTACTGAAATCTCAAATAATATAAGCTAATGGAGAACATCCCTCCCGGTAAAAGTATGTGACCCAATTTATGGGTGTCTATATCAGTTAGAATGCTGCCTTATTATGGTCTCAGCCTATAGAGAGGTACTTCACTACATTTTGGAGCAGTCAGGAAGGTAGGTAGTTTTGGATGTGTGTGACCCACTCTTAAGTGCGTACTCCCCGAGGACTCACTATCAAGGTCACTACTACATCAGCACAGATTTGTATCGTCTTCTATCACTCACACACACACACACACACACACACACACACACACACACACACACACACACACACACACACACACACACACACACACACACACACACACACACACACACACACACACACACACACACACACACACACACACACACACACACACACACACACACACACACACACACACAGACGTTAAACAAACTGTGACAGCCTCAGTCCAGCAAACATGCTGATAAGCTAAGTGCCCAATTGCCTTGTCAGAAAAATCAACCAACAGCAGTTATTGAAATGTCCCTTTTATGTCCCCCCTCCCCACACACACACACACGCGCATACGCACGCACGCACACACACACACACACACACACACACACACACACACACACACACACACACACACACACACACACACACACACACACACACACACACACACACACACACACACACCACACACACACACACATATGCACATGCGTTGTATTTTTATGTTTTGTGGGGACTTTCCGTAGACATAATGATTTTTATACTGTACAAACTGTATATTCTGTCCACTTCCACTAACCCTAAACCTACAGTACCCATCACAGAAACATTTCTGAATTTTTATATTTTCAAAAAACATAATTCTGTATGATTTATAAGCTGTTTTTCTAATGGTGACCAAAAAATGACAATTTTTGTGGGGACATTTTGTCCCCATAACGTAGTGTTTACCAGGCCACACACAGCTCATCTTCCACTGTCTATAAATTCAATTAAATTCATGTCTCATCAGCTCTTCATCCCGTTGCTCTGCTGAAGTAGATAATGGGATAATAGCGCTCCACTTTTCCTTGTGATTTCATATTAGCAAAGCCTTTTTCTCCGAGCTCTCCACATTATCACAGAATCGCTGTTTCAGTACAGTATATCAATGCAGTGTTTTCTACTTTAAAATATAAAATAGATTTGAACTCCAACGCCACATTTCAAAATTAATGTCACTGAGTTAGATAACAAAATATCAAACCAATTATTGGCATTTACAAACAGAATTTTAAATTAAGACATTTCACAAAAATGAGTTTGGATTTTAAATATTGTATATACAGTACCTTTTAAAGGTTTGGGGTCAGTGCATTTTGGTCAAAAATACAGTGTAATATTGTGAAATATTATTATAATTTAAAATAACTGTTTTCTATTTGAATATATTTCAGTCTAATATCCTGATCTGATGCTCAAGTAACTTATATTATTATTATCAATGTTGAAATCAGAGCTGAATATTTGTTTTAATGAAAATATAGTTCAATATAACAGCATTTACTTGAAATAGAAAACTTTTTTATGATTATAAATGTTTTTACTTAAAATTTTCTGCAATTTTACACATCCTTGCTGAATAAAAGTATTAATTTCTTTCATCTGTGTAAGTGACCATATGACCTTTGCGCTGACTGTGGTCAATAAACTACAACTATATCTGTGACATTTTGCACTTTAAAGTCTGTTAACACTATTTTAACAAAGCAAGGGAAGAAAATAAGACCTATTTCTCTGTTTGATTCTTTGGCTGAAATTAGTTTGAGTAGTGTGAAGGAGAGGCAGATTGTGCAGGGTCTATGGACACAAAAGCAGGGGTGAGACAGTGACCCCTATGCATCATTGACCCCAGCAGTGTCCGGGTGTCTTCTTCTCGAACACAGGCACACATACTGGGAGAATTGGGCCATGAGAGGGGTATCTGTCAGGGTCTTGTTAGCAGGCTTGGACAGCTTTCCCTGGCAGATGGCACATTAATAGAGCGAGGAGATAAGTCTGTGTGTGTGCTGCTTGTGTTTGTTAATGTGTGTGTGTTTCTTATGTGATTTAAGACCCAGTGATCGAAGAAGGCCAGGGAAGGCCCAGAGGAAGGAGCAGGTGGGAAGGAAATGTGTGTGTGTGTGTATGTATGTATGGACTGGTGCCAGGGTCTTTTCCACAGACTTGAGTGATCATTAGTCAAGCCAGAGTCCCATTCTCGGATGATTTTCACCCTCTATTGTGTGCATCACGAAAGCATTGTTTAAAAAAAATGTTTTCTTGCATCAAATAGACATTTTCTAAAGTTTAGGAATTATCATTTGAAATGTAACATTTGTTTCGGATTCCTCTTAACAATTAACACTTTTATTAACAGTTCTCTTAACTTAGAAATGTTTTTAAAAAAATGAACACTTTATTTTAACCAAACTCTAACTATAACCGTAACTCTATAGTAAGCACACGTAGTTAATTAATATTACTTAGTACTTATGTGAGTAAGTTCAATGTAACTACATCACTTTCAAATAAGGTGTAACCAAAAAAAGAAATTCTGAATAATTTGAAAGTAATTTTAGAGGCAACATAAATACAATCTAATAATCGGCCTTTATTTAATATTAAAGTGCCCCTATTATGCTTTTTCAGATTTGACCTGACATGTAATGTCATATAGCTGTTTGTGAATGTAAAAGGTGTGCAAAGTTTGGAAGATCGAAGTGCGCAACGTCTTACTTCCTTCTGTCAGGTGGAGAACAGAGGACCCAAGTGCGAAGTGCAGGTAATTAAGTCTCTTTAATATAACCGAGGTAACAGGCCACGAAACGGGCAATAGGCAGTTCAACAGAAATATTCTTCTTGATAATTAGTTACAAGAGTAGAAAGGCAACGCTGAACTGGGCAGCAGTGGTCAGCGGGCAGGCTGAGTTACAGAAGCAGATAGCGGGAGGTGAGAAGCAGAGCCGGACCAGCCTTCAGCAGCAGGGTAACTGGGCAGAACAAGTTAAGCGATCATAGAGCCATAAATCAGAGAAGACATCACCAAACTGGATTCAGACAGGAGGACACAGACAGGATACAGACAGGACTCAGACATCAGGTTGATACGAAATAATCTCGCAAGGAAACAGACAGAGAGAAGGCTAGAATTAGCTAACATAATCATTAGCAATAATGAGGAACAGCTGAAGTAGAGAAAAGATGCGTGAGGAAATGTGTGTGTGTGTCTGTGTGTGAGTGTGTATGTGTGAGAGAGAGACTAATTAGGAGAGAGAGAAAATAGAAGAGAGAAACCTGGTTCATGACACCTTCACCATTCTATGCCAGCCTATGATCTTCATTGGCAAACGTGTACTTTGACCCTTAAATGTGCATAAATATTTTTGACTGTACTAAAGCACAAATATACCATAATATGTTTTAAGAAACCTGCTTGTTTCTCTGAAAAACAATGCTACAGCCAGTTATTTTACTTTGAAATCCGTGTTTCCATGTCGGAATGTCTGTTTTATTTTGGTCTGTGTGATTCAACCTGTGGCCAATTTACCCAATAGTATTTCAACACCCCTCAGCATCCATCTAAAAAAGTTTATTAAAACACGGATAAATCAACTCATCAACTTACAGTGTAAGGCTTATCACCTTCTATTGTCCATTGCACTCATTCCTCTTTTGTGTTCTCAAACTGGCAACCAGCGTGAGCGTCGAGTCTGAGCAGGAGGGGACAGGGAAAACAACTCTCTCCAATATTTTGAATTTGGACTGCAGTACCCATTTCAACCATTAGCTGTCAAAATTACATACTGGACCTTAAAGGTGCCCTACAATGGGGTTATTTTATTATGTTATAATGTGTTCTGGGTTGCCCTTATAATGTTAGTATTTTTTTTTATCAAAAATAGTCATCATTTAGAAATAAAAGGCATTTTTCCTAGACTGATTTTAGCCTCTGATTTGAACACTCTGTTTGAAGGGGCGTGTCTGCTGTGGGATTCAATGTCACCGGCCACTGCTGTGATTGGCTGACATGGTTGCATATGAAATAGCTACGTATTACATGTGAAACTCTCTCGAATACTTTTACTACAGATTTTATACGTTTTTACTATTACAGCTATCGAGATTAATGAATCGTGAGATGTTTATAAAGTATTTAAATCTATTTCCATCAAGCAGATGACAGTCTGTTGATCGCGAGAATGAAGATCGAATCATTGCAACGTAGTTTCTGCACTCTCTCTAATGCTTTCACCAATGCGAACGCGATGATGTACATCATTGATTTCATAACGAGTTTGGCAAGTGTCCAGATAAACTTGCGCTGTGTGGAAAGATTGTTCTTTGATCGCTTTCTGTATATAATTTATTCACTGAGAGAAGCCTGCTTGATATCCCAGCTCCCAGGTTAGAAAATAAGTCCATGGTGAAATGGGCAGAGCAAACTAACAACTTCGAATTAAACTGTTGCGGTATCCAATTATATATAAACATCAACCACGCCTGTTGACATTCCTTTTCTGTGGGAAGGGTATGAAAAGTACTCACATCCCCTGCACAGCCTGGAACATAGCATTTATTTCCATGATCTGCCATTTTTCCTATGATCCTGGCTCGTTTCGATGACTCGGCTGCGCAGTTCCGCCTGGCATTGAGGGCTGGCATATGCAAATTTTTGGAGGCGTACATATTAATGATCCCGACTATTGCGTCACAGTCGGTATTATGTGGAGATTCGCCTGTTTTTCAGGGGTGTTTTTTATAAACAAGATTTAAATAAGAAGGAGAAAACAATGGTGTTTGAGACTCACTGTTTGTCATGTCCATGTACTGAACTCTTGTTATTTAACTATGCCAAGATAAATTCAATTTCGCATTCTAGGGCACCTTTAAACACTGTAGTTGTAGCTGAGGCCTGGAAGAGTTTGGTTCGTGTTGTAGACATGTTGAGAAGATGCTGTTTTCAGTGCTGCGAATCCACTTTGCTGCACAAGGATGAGGAGTCGCGCCAACGCCATTGTTCGTATCACTGTGTATCAAGTGCTGATGAAATCCAGATATGGTAATAGGCATTTCGTTTCAGACATGCTCTGTAAGCGGTAGACCAATCACAACAGACTAGGGCATCTGACCAAACAGAGCGAACAGGCTCTCAGAAATGAGGGTTTTTGAGAGACTGAATCCGGTTTCACTTCATTTGGATGGTCCCTTTAACACATTCTGTTGACTATAAGTAATGTTGTACCTACATACTAACTCTCACTAGAGTGTTAGTTGAGTATTAGTAGACTGGTAAGGTTAGGGTTAGAATAAGTTGACTTGTAGTTGCATGGTTTCTTATAGTCAGTAGACTGTCTGTTGGAGGACCATAACAATAAAGTGTTATCATATATTAAGCAGACAGTCTACTAATACTCTAATGACTGCTAGTTGACATGTAGTTGCAAAGTTACTTATAGTTACCAGAATGTTCAAAAGGGACCATCAAAATAAAGTGTTACCCTGAATCCTTTATTGAACTGCTTCAGACACTGTGAGAAAAGAAGTGATGCTACAATTATGATAAAATTAAATAGTTTGTTTTACCTTGGATGCATGTAAACCTTTTGTACAAGACCTACAACAAAATAGCATAATAGGGACACTTTAAATAATGATACAAAAGAAACCAAAATGTGGTAACATTTTTTATAAAATAAAATAAAAATTAAAAGATAAGTTTGATGAATTTCAACCAACTTTGTATTCTTACAATGTGTTCTCTGTTACCTGCACCCAGATATCAACGTTTTCATATAAATCATGTCATGGAAACTGAAGAAACATTTTACAATAGGTGTTTGTGACAAAAACAAGAAGGTTTCTTAATAAAACCGCAGTCTGTTACGCCTTGCAGTAGCCATTGCACGTATCCGCTTGGTAAGTCTGATGTCACACTGTTTCCAGATCCAAATGCTCTAACAACAAACGGTACTAATATACACTTATGTATACTGTAATACTACAGAATAATCATGATTCTATCTCCATTCCGTGGAAAATAATGCAGGCTTGGACTTTTTTTGAATATAACAATTATTTATTGATCTTTTCACACTTTTTCCCCCTGATTTCCTGATCTAGTGATGAGTGCTATTTCAGTGTTCCTACTAACTAAAGATGGATTACTGAGTTGTGCATCTTGGTTTATGTTCTCACATTAACTGTTGTCAAATGTCGGCCATACTTTAGCTCAAGTTGAGGGTTTTATTAGACCTCAGAAGATTAGAATTAGATAGTTGGCACACACAATAGAGTAGGCTATCAGTTTAACGATAAAGAAACCATAATGCAAAGATTTTGTTTGCTTTGAGATGATCAAGTCCAAATTATCTTAATTCTGCTGCCTATGGATTATTGAGATCTGGTAAACCTCTGGGCAGAGCTTCTCGTGACTGAGTATTAAGTTGGCATGTTTCAATAATCTGCACAGACCCGATGCGATACCACCATCATTCAAAAATCTGTCAAATACAAAATCGTTAAATTCCTGACCGATTTGTTTAGGAAAATATTAATGGGACAAATGTATATTGAGTTATTGATTGAAGTGTCTGATGTTATATTACATTAGTGAATGTGTTAGGACTGGTTTAATCAGTAGGCTAGTTACGTTATTGTAGGGTTGGTTTTAGTTGTTGGGAATGTTGTGTGGTATTTCAGAATGTTTGGAATGTTTTGTGGGGCTTTGAGAAGTGTTTGAGGATATTGTGATTGCGGGGTGTGTTTATGAATTCTGGGGAAAGGGTAAAGTTGTATTGGTGGACTGGATCGTGATCCTTTAATGCTGGGTGTGTTGAGCGGTGGTTGAAGATGCTGGGTGTGTTGAGCGGTGGTTGAAGATGTTGGGTGTGTTGAGCGATGGTTGAAGATGCTGGGTGTGTTGAGCGGTGGTTGAATATGTTGGGTGTGTTGAGCGGTGGTTGAATATGTTGGGTGTGTTGAGCGGTGGTTGAAGATGTTGGGTGTGTTGAGCGATGGTTGAAGATGCTGGGTGTGTTGAGCGGTGGTTGAATATGTTGGGTGTGTTGAGCGATGGTTGAAGATGTTGGGTGTGTTGAGCGGTGGTTGAAGATGTTGGGTGTGTTGAGCGGTGGTTGAATATGTTGGGTGTGTTGAGCGATGGTTGAAGGTGCTGGTTGTGTTGAGCTATGGTTGAAGGTGCTGGGTGTGTTGAGCGGTGGTTGAAGGTGCTGGGTGTGTTGAGCGATGGTTGAAGGTGCTGGTTGTGTTGAGCTGTGGTTGAAGATGCTGGGTGTGTTGAGCGATGGTTGAAGGTGCTGGGTGTGTTGAGCGATGGTTGAAAGTGCTGGGTGTGTTGAGCGATGGTTGAAGATGCTGGGTGTGTTGAGCGATGGTTGAAGATGTTGGGTGTGTTGAGCGATGGTTGAAGGTGTTGGGTGTGTTGAGCGATGGTTGAAGATTTTGGGTGTGTTGAGCGATGGTTGAAGGTGCTGGGTGTGTTGAGCGATGGTTGAATATGTTGGGTGTGTTGAGCGGTGGTTGAAGGTGTTGGGTGTGTTGAGCGATGGTTGAAGATTTTGGGTGTGTTGAGCGATGGTTGAAGGTGCTGGGTGTGTTGAGCGGTGGTTGAAGGTGTTTGGTGTGTTGAGCGATGGTTGAAGATGTTGGGTGTGATTGAAGATGCTGGGAGTGTTGAGCGATGGTTGAAGATTCTGGGTGTGTTGAGCGGTGGTTGAAGGTGCTGGGTGTGTTGAGCGGTGGTTGAAGGTGCTGGGTGTGTTGAGCAGTGGTTGAAGATGCTGCGTGTGTTGAGCGATGGTTGAAGATTCTGGGTGTGTTGAGCGATGGTTGAAGGTGCTGGTTTGTTGAGCTATGGTTGAAGGTGCTGGGTGTGTTGAGGTATGGTTGAAGGTGCTGGGTGTGTTGAGCGATGGTTGAAGGTGCTGGGTGTGTTGAGCGATGGTTGAAGGTGCTGGGTGTGTTGAGCGATGGTTGAAGGTGCTAGGTTTGTTGAGCGATGGTTGAAGATGCTGGGAGTGTTGAGGGGTGCTGGAGGATGGTGGAAATGTTTGAGGATGTTGGGAATATGGGGTTGATGAATGCTGGGTGGTGTTTTTAAGATGCTGGGAATGCTTGGTGGTGTTTTATAATAATGGGAATGTTGGGTGGTTGCGAATGTTTGCGGATGCTCAAGCTCTGCCCAAGTGATCTTCTTTTCTTCTGTGGTCACCACTTTGGTCCCTTCATAGGCTTGGCCCTCCAGCCCTTCACCTATTCCTCCTGAGCTCTAAGTCTTTGCGGCACCTCCCCTCATGAATCCTTGAACTGCATGTTTCCACAAATGGGGAGGGGCTCTGTCATATGTTCTGTTTTATCTTTGGACTTTTATGTTGAAATTCTTGTTTCTTTGTTCCCTGTGATTTTATTTTGTCCTTTGTAGTTTTATTTAGAATTGTTTCCCCGTGATTGTCTCCCCAGGTGTTTTCTTGTACTCTCATTAACCCTCATTTATTTAAGGTCTGGTTTCCCTGTGTTTCATTGTCAGCTGTTGTTTGTGTTGTAAACATTCCCGTTCCATGGAATCGGTTCATGTTTTGGATTCTTAGTTTTTCTAATTCTTTATTAAATATCTGCATTTGGATCCATTGTTTTCTCTTGCTTTCTTGGACCTGCTTGTCACAAGTATGCTCATTTATGTTGGATCTTTTGAGGATTTTGGGATTGTTTGGGTTTGTTGAGTAATGTTGGATTGGCATGGCCAGATCAAATGCATGCGAGGCCCCTGGGCAGTGGGTCTTTATCTATATTTTGGTGTTATTTCATTAGAATATAAGGCTACTTTTGATTGGCTGTCAAAAGTGAAACTCACTTCTTGCCCGCGTAAGGTTTTAGCTATGGCATGTACCAACAGGGACTAACTGCCTATGCTAACTAGCCAAACTTTGACCTCCTGAGTTAGAAGATATGGGGAATCTGGGGTATGTTTAAGAATGGTGGCAATGTTGGGAGATATTTGAGGATGCCATGTAATGTTGGGTTGATCAGGACTCTAAATAAGGTTTGTATTTTAGGATGCATGAAATGTTAGGTAGTGTTTAATGATGCTTGTTGGACAGTGTTGGATAATGCTGGGAATGTTCTGAGATGAAGTTAGTGAATGTGCTATAGTTACATAATCTTGTGCAGGCCTGTGAGGATGGTGTCTATTGGTCATGTATGTGTGATTACATTTGTGTAATGTGATGTTAGTGTGTAAAATAGATAAGGTGTACTACAATTTTCCAACTGTTTTATGTAGCATGAATAGATTAAAGTCCCCCTGTGGTGAAAATCAAGCTATGTCTATGTGGTGTTTTTAATATACTTTAAGACAAACCATGTGCAAATTCATGTCAACACCACTGACGTGGTGTTTTTTTGACGTCACAAACTACCTTGTAACTAATCACGTCAACGTGTGATCGTCAACGAGTGGATCTCTCAGCTGGTGTGAGTAAGTGGAGGCGGGCTAATTGAAATATTCATAGTACTGCGTAGGCTATACTAAATGAGGCAAGTGTATAGAGTTACAGTCAAGCTATATTTTAAGATTTTTTTTTTCCAGGGAAAATTTTTAAATATGTAATTTTGGTGATCAAAGTTGAGTTTTAAGGAATACAAATGTCATTTTGGTGATCAAAGATGAGTTTTAAGAGATAGAATTATTGACTACAGGGGGACTTTAAATAAATTGAATTTACATTTACATATATTCACTTACAGCTCTGTCAGTCATTTTGAAGCATGTTAAGAATGTGGCCCGTGTTTTTGTGTGCAGTGTCAGCTGTCCCAGGCATTGAACGGAGTGTCTGACAAAGCCAAGGAGGCCAAGGAGTTCCTGGTGCAACTGAAAAATTTGCTTCAGCAGATACAGGTAAACTCTTCAACAGGCTTTGTTATGTGTTATGATGTACCGGTATTAGAAATATAAAAATGATGTGAACTCATGAAATATTAAATTCTTACATAGGAGTATCACTATGTTTTGAACAGTTATGAATAAAAAATTGCCTTCACATCAGAGCAAAAATAATAACATAATCAAAACAGCCATGCTAGCAGCACTCAAATATTAGCTTTGATTTGCGAGTGTTTCATTAAAGATGCAAATGAATATCTCGTTAAAAATGAAGTGGAGTAATTATGATGTTCAGCATGTATCCAACAAACACTCCATATGTCAGATGTTAACATGAATTTTTTTAGCATGTTTTTGCATTGAACATCAAAGGTTTTCAACCAGGGTTCCATGGGGGTGTGGTACAATTTTCCTACGTACCTGAAACCTAATTAGCTGGGGCGTCTCCAATCGAAACCCAAGTGTCTGTCAACACGTAATACATATATCTGGCGTGTCAATCCTCCACCCCAAATAATATCTTTATACTCTAGCTCTGCGTCTACAGTCGACAACTGGCTTCGAGTTCGCAATCCCTAACTAACTTGCTGCACAGCAATAATAACCGACAGACTTCAGACAATGCCTTCGTATATGCTTTAATCATGAGAGAATAATTTAATTTCAGAGAGAATCCCACCAGCAAAAGGAATACAACAGTTTTTATAGACTAGGAGCATGGAAATGACATGAAACATTACATAATTTCCCTACAATTTGATTGGTTCTTGTTATGCAAACCCTTCTGTTACTAGGTAGAAACAAACTCTGTTTTCTTGATTACTTAATAATCATAAGGTTTCAAACCTAGACATTTTACACACACCCTTAGTTACGAGTTTTGATTGGTTTCAAAACATTTAAGATTTCAAAAGCATATACATTTTGTTCCTGCAAGAAGAATAAATGTTAGTTATGATTAATTAAAAAATCCATCACAGGGGTCTGTGCAAGGGAGTCTGTAGGCAGAGAAACAAATGAATACAAATATAAAAATAGTTGAAATGTGACAAGTTTGGAACCTTATCTCTTAAGCATAATAGAATATAATGTAATGTTGAAATACAATGTTATTGTAGAAATTTTACATTATACTGGGAATCCCTGGAGCATGGTTGGACAAACCCTGTCTAATCTAGAGAAATGAAACTGATGTAGCCAGTGCCGCTGCTAGCCATTTTGGTGCCCTAAGCATAATTACTTTATGATGCCCCCCCCCCCCCCACACACACACACAAAAAATTCATTTAGGATTTTCATTTAGGGGGCTAAGCCCCCAATGAGGGTATGGTTTATAAAAAAAAATTTAAAAGTAACACTTTAGTTTAGGGTCTAATGCTTACTAGTTTCATTACCCATGAATAACCATGGCATGGTTTTATAATAACTGTGGTCCCGAATTTGAGGCAGGTCAGCTAGGGGGGTTCGGGGTTTCCACGAGAAAATTTTGGATTTCTCTGAACTACAGATGTGCATTTTAAGATGTTGTGAAGGCAAAAAAAATCGATAACAACAGCTTTAAAACCATGTCAGTGGGCAGCTGATTATTTTTCTCTCCTCATCAGCATCACACTCTTTTTCTCTTTGTTTTTATCTTGCCCTGTCTCTTCCCCTCCTAAAGTTGGCTTTTTTAATTTACTAAAGGCTACAATTTGTATTTTATTCTCAATATGTACACATTCATTATTAATCCTGTGCCTAACATGATGAAATGAAAACGGCTTTGTCTCTTGTCCCCTCACAATGACAGTAGTCTAAACTATTACACTAGGCTACATGTTACATAGGCCTTTTTTCAGTTCAAAATGGCGAAATTAGACAAAACTATATTAGTTTGCCTAATTATTTTTTGTCATTCGTTTAACATTTATGACCTAAAAAAACTGTAAAATATATAAAGTTAAGTTTAGCTACTTACATCTTATCTCGCACTTGACCGTACACTGAAGTGTCGAGTTGCACTGTTAAAATTCGCGCTCAGCGTCTGTGAACATAAAGCCCGCCTACTTTGATTTGATTGGTCATCTCAAATATTCTGACATTGACGAGCAGTGACAGACCAATGAGGCTCAGCTGAACACACACACACACACACACACACACACACACACCCTGTCCTCTGTTTCTGACGTGCTCTGCTCTCTGCTCGGCGCCGCTGCGGATTGAAGATGAAGAACGCGCTGAATCTGATTATAACAAGAAGTTTGATGATTGATTTTTCATTAGGCAATTTTTGGTGCCCCCTCAGCACTTGGTGCCCTACGCACAGCGCGTGATGCGCGTGGTGGGAGCGGCGGCGCTGGATGTAGCTTAACATTCATTTGTATTGAATGCTGATCAATGCAATTGCTGCACACAATCCATACATGCATTTAATGTCACAATTTTTCAATTGTATTCTGCCTGGAGACCAGCAGGATTATGAGCTCTGGGCTATTTTTACCTAAGTGGAGAGTTTAATGTCTTTTCATACTGACCAGCAGCAGAGGGGAGAGAGAGAGAGAGAGAGAGAGAGAGAGAGAGAGAGAGAGAGAGAGAGAGAGAGAGAGAGAGAGAGAGAGAGAGAGAGGGGGAGAGAGAGGAGGGGGGGGAGAGAGAGAGGGGGGAGAGAGAGAGGGGGAGAGAGAGAGGGGGGAGAGAGAGAGGAGAGAGAGAGAGAGAGAGAGAGAAGAGAGAGAGAGAGAGAGAGAGAGAGAGAGAGAGAGAGAGAGAGAGAGAGAGAGAGAGAGATTGTCTTTGGAAGCCTCTGTAAGTAGACTTGAACTAAAGTGCTGGAGTGATCAGTGATTTTCAATGTAATGTGACATTCAAGCACACACAGAGACAAGTCCTGCAGAAAGACTATTGTCTGGTTTCAAGCCTGACCTCTTATTTTAAAATGTAGCTACTAGTCACACATACTCTATCAAACATCTCCTCTTCATCATTTTCGTGTAGAAGATGAAATGACTCAGTCCCATCAGCCCTAGTGTCAGTGTGTGGGTGTATGTCTCACATCTGAGTCACATCCATACTCAAAGTGAATGAACGATTAGTTCAGTTCGTAACTCCTACACCACAGACGATCTCAAACTGATCTTTGCCAGTTTTGACAAAATGAAATTTAAAGCTGAAGTTTGTCATTTCTGTGACACTAGGGGTAAAAAATATCAAAATGGCTGAAAACCTAGATTTTACTAATATTCAGATTCTATTCAAATTTAAAAGACATACTTTCTGTTAGGGGGGAAAAGATTTCAGCTTGTCTCCTGAGGCCACAAGAGGGCGCAATGAGCAAAATATGAATGATCAATTGAACTCAATGTTAAGGCAACCAACTTTAGCCTGGGAAAACCCAGACAACTTCCGGCAAAATTAGATTTGCTCTGTAAGTATGTCTGGCAAAGAGCTCATTCAAGCCCATTTCTAATCCGTCGAAATCGAGGCACCAATCAGAAACGTTGGAGCGGGCTTTACATGATGACAACAGCGCAGCGACAGTGAAGCAGATTTTGTACATTACAAAGATGGATGCCACCGTGGAACATCACTCGTTCGAATCAGCTATCGCGTCTGTTTTAAGCGATTTGAAGGTTTCCTTTTTGTTAAAACCCGAGCAAAGAACAACACTCGGAGATGTTTCTCCGTCGCTCTGCATACATACATCATCTTCTTCATCGCTCTGATTGATTTTAGGTCTATCCAATTGCGCCCAGAGGCATTTGAGTGATGTCCGTTGGTGACGCCCCTTTGGAAATTATTTGTCTATGAAGCTTTGTCAGACCATAATTCAGTTACTACTGAGAATGGTCTGGTTTTTTTTTTTTTCAGTGTAGGGTTAGGGGATAGAACATATCATGTTTGTACAGTATAATGGAAGGTACTATGGAGAGTTCCCATAAAACATGGAAACCCAATGTGTGTGTGTGTGTGTGTGTGTGTGTGTGTGTAACAGGAGAACGGGGTTGAGTTTGAGGCATGTCTGGTCGCTCAGTGTGACTCTCTGATTGAAGCGCTCACTCGGCAGAAGGCCAAACTGCTCACCAAGGTCACAAAGGAGAAAGAGAGCAAACTGAAGGTAGGTCAACACACAGACACACACACACACACACACACACACACACACACACACACACACACACACACACACACACACACACACACACACACACACACACACACACACACACACACACACACACACACACACACACACGGACACACACACACACACACACACACACACCACACACACACACACACACACACACCTAACCTCATTCAAAAGTTCAACTTTAACTATTTTACATTTTGCAGCATCAACTTTATTTCCTCAATCAATCACATAATAATATAGCCTGCTGCTTCACCACAGATGGGTTAAAGGGAGAAAGAGTTTCTGTAATACTGTACAAATACATTGTAAGTGTCTTAACCATACGGAAAGCAGATCAAGTTTTTGTGTCATCTGTGTGACTCCATATGGACAGAATAAAGTGAGATGTATTTCATCTACAGTATGGGGAATGAAACGTCTCGGTTACTAATGTAACCCTCGTTCCCCGAAGGAGGGAACGGGAGACGTGACGTCGACGTGACGTCGACGTGACGACGTTAGGGGATCACTTCAGGGAGCCCTATCAACTTCGAGTATCTAAAGAACAAGCCAATAAACGTTGGCGTGCGTGAAACGCGTCACGCGCCCCGCCCCGCAGCGCGGGTATAAACAGGAAGCGGACGCCGCACTCATTGTTTTTCGCTGAGGAGCCGAGATTGAGTCAGCCGTACAGCGATGGTCAGCAACTGTGGCAGCGGGACGTCACGTCTCCCGTTCCCTCCTTCGGGGAACGAGGGTTACATTAGTAACCAAGACGTTCCCCTTCAGTCGCTCACGTTCGACGTGACGTCGACGTGACGACGTTAGGGGATCCCATGGAAGACGCCATCGGTTGCTGCCACATCCAGCGCCCTACGGAAGGCTCTCAGACCCCCAATTGGCTGGGGCGGAAGACCTGTGTAGAGGGAGTTCACTGTTGTTCCGTTAACCCACACCGTGAACTCTTGGATAACACTGGGAAAGCGTGCCTTTCCAGGGGAGAGGTACGCTGCGGAAGCCACATCCTGCCCAAAGGGAGGTAACATGTGGAGAATACACATATGGACTGGCCAGAAGGGCAGTGCAACATATGGAATGTCACTGGGGTGGCTCCAGCCTGAGAAGGGGGAGGCTACACCAGACAGTGACGGCAGAGCGGACTCTGCCAACACGGGCTCACCGCAGGGAGCTGGTCGTGGAAGAATACTCATATGGGATCGCCGCAGGGATCACCACATATGTAACCCAGCCTAGCACAAGTTACACAAGCATACGAGCACTAGGCCTGGCGTCGGACGCTCCGCAACGTCCGACTGCCGAAGGGGTGCGGAGGACTCACAGGGTTCGCCTGAGTGGGGAACTCGACTGGAGCAAAAAGCGCACGTATCCGCTCCATGTGGAGGGGAGTGGCGCAGCAAGCCGACACAAGAGTGGAAACTTCGGTGTTACCGGCTGGTTGAAGCGAGCACACAGGAAGAAACCGGCTCAACACGTAGGCTATAAAACCTAGCGAACGTGTTAGGTGTCGCCCAGCCCGCAGCTCTACAGATATCTGTCAGCGAGGCGCCGTGTGCCAGCGCCCAAGAAGAAGCGACACCCCTAGTGGAGTGGGCTCTCAACCCGGGCGGGCAAGGCACGCCTTGGGCTTCGTAAGCCAAGGCGATGGCATCCACTATCCAGTGGGCCATCCTCTGCTTGGAGACAGCCTTTCCCTTCTGCTGGCCTCCGTAACAGACGAAGAGCTGATCTGAGGTCCTGAGGCTTTGCGTTCTGTCCACGTACAGACGCAGAGCGCGGACGGGACAGAGAAAAGCCAGGGCTGGGTCTGCCTCCTCCGAAGGCAGCGCTTGCAGGTTCACCACCTGGTCCCGGAAGGGAGTGGTAGGAACCTTGGGCACGTATCCGGGCCGGGGTCTCAGGATCACGCGAGAGTTAGCCAGGCCGAATTCCAGGCACGATTCGTCGACCGAAAATGCATGCAGGTCCCCTACCCTCTTGATGGAGGCCAATGCAACCAGGAGTACTGTTTTACAGGACAGAATTTTTAACTCAGCTGACTGCAAAGGCTCAAAGGGTGGTCTCTGAAGTGCCGAAAGGACCAGAGACAAGTCCCAAGAGGGTATAGAGAGTGGGCGAGGAGGATTTAGTCTCCTTGCTCCCCTCAGGAACCTGACGATCAGGTCATGCTTTCCCAACGACTTACCTTCAACTGCATCGTGATGTGCGGCAACGGCGGCAACATACACTTTAAGGGTGGAGGGAGACAGCCTTCGCTCCAACCCATCCTGCAGGAAGGAAAGCACGGCTCTGACCGAGCAAGTTCGGGGGTTCTCCTCGTGAGAAGAACACCATTCAACGAATAGGTTCCACTTCAATGCATAGAGGCGCCTCGTAGAGGGGGCTCTAGCTGAAGTGATGGTGTCAACTACCGCTGGGGGTAGGTCACCTAGAACCTCCGCGTCCCGTCCAGGGACCAGACATGGAGTTTCCAGAGGTCCGGACGCGGGTGCCACAGGGTGCCCCGTCTCTGAGAGAGCAGGTCCTCTCTCAGAGGAATGGGCCAGGGAGAGGCTGTCGCGAGGAGCACTAGTTCGGGGAACCAGGTCCGGTTGGGCCAATACGGCGCAACTAACACGACCTGCTCCTCGTCCTCCCTGACTTTGCACAAGGTCTGTGCAAGAAGGCTCACTGGGGGAAACGCATACTTGCGTAGGCCCGGGGGCCAGCTGTGTGCCAGAGCATCCGTGCCGAGGGTGCCCTCGGTCAGGGAATAGAACAACTGGCAGTGAGACGTGTCCGGGGCGGCAAACAGATCTACCTGTGCGGTCCCGAAGCGCCTGAAAATCAGCTGGACCACCTGGGGATGGAGTCGCCACTCTCCCGGTAGCACCTGCTGCCGTGAGAGCTCGTCGGCTGCACGGTTGAGCAGGCTAGGAATATAAATGGCACGAAGCGACCTCAGATGCTTCTGACTCCAAAGGAGGAGATGGCGGGCGAGTTGTGACATGCGGCGGGAGCGTAGACCACCCTGACGGTTGATGTACGCAATGGTCGCAGTGCTGTCCGTACGGACCAGTACATGCTTGCCTCGAAGCGGCGTTTTGAAGCGGCCCAATGCAAGATGTACTGCTAACAACTCGAGGCAGTTGATGTGCCAATGCAGTTGAGGCCCCGTCCACAGACCTGAAGCTGCATGCCCGTTGTACGTGGCCCCCCAGCCGGTGGCAGAGGCATCCGTGGTGACCACAGAGTACCTGGACACTTGTTTTAGGGGAACACCTGCCCGCAGGAACAAAGGGTCTGACCACAAGCTGAGAGTTTGGCGACAGTGCGGAGTCACTTGGACCCGGCACGAGCCGCTCTTCAGTTGACCCGAAGCCCTAGGTGGCAGAGGTGACTGAGCACCATGTCCCTGTGTTCGCACAACTGCTCTCTCGACTGGGCGAGAATAAGCTAGACGTCGAGGTAGTTGAGAATGCGAACACCACGCTCGCACATGGGAGCAATGGCCGCCTCCGCGACTTTCGTGAAGACACGGGGCGACAGGGCCAGCCCGAAGGGTAAGACTTTGTACTGATATGCCCGTCCCTCGAACGCAAAGCGAAGAAACGGTCTGTGTCGAGGGAGAATCGAGACATTAAAGTACGTGTCCTTCAGGTCGATCGCTGCAAACCAATCTTGGGGACGGATGCATTTGAAAATGCGTTTCTGCATAAGCATCTTGAACGGCAGTTTGTGAATCGACCGGTTCAAGACACGCAGGTCCAAGATTGGCCGTAACCCACCGCCTTTCTTGGGTACAATGAAGTACGGGCTGTAGAAGCCGGTCTTCATATCGGCTGGAGGGACCGGCTCGATCGCGTCCTTCGCCAGTAGGACTGCGATCTCTGCCCTGAGCACAGGGGCACTGTCCGCTAGAACGCGGGTAAACAGAATGCCCCTGAATACAGGGGGGCGCCGGGCGAACTGAATCGCATAGCCGAGTCTGACAGTACGGATGAGCCAGCGAGACGGGCTGGGAAGCGCAAGCCAGGCTCCCAGACACCGCGCAAGCGGAATCAACGGCACCACAGACGTACCCGGGGTGGGGCAGCGCGGCGGAATGCAGGGACCCGACTCGGACGGCACAGCGGCCCAGAGTGGGGTCTGAATGTGTGGTGCAACACGTACCTGCTTCCGTCGAAGGGCAGAGTGAGTGTGAGGAGGCGGCAGAGCGTCCGGAACACAGCCACTGCTGCTCGCTGGCGATGAAAGAGGGGCTCGAGGGTGACGAGGCATAGCGTCGTCGACCGCCAAGCGCGCTCTCTTGGGACCCAGAGGTTTCAGAAATTGCTCTTTTATTGAATATGTGGGTATGTGCCTTCACCGTCTCCTGGAGAGCAACTTGATCCACCTCTGGGTCGCCCGTCTCAGGGTCGTTTGCACCTGCGCTTACCACCTGGTTTGGCAGCGGCCTGGACGGGCGTGGCCGACTTCCTGCGGTTTGCTCCACGCTGAGGCCTGGATGGTGGCTGCTGCTGCTGAGGCTTAGTGGGAGCGGAGGACGCCGCAGGAGGACGGCCTCGGCGACGAGCGGACGGAGGGTCTGCGGCCGGCGGACGGGTGGGAGCAGCAGCGGTCCGCCGGGGCAGGATGTGTCGGATGGCCTCCGTCTGCTTCTGGGCGGCCGAGAACTGTTGGGCGAAGCTCTCGACCGCATCGCCGAATAACCCAACCTGGGAGAGAGGGGCATCCAGGAACCGATATTTGTCGGTGTCCCTCATGTCCGCCAGGTTGAGCCAAAGGTGGCGCTCCTGGACCACCAAGGTGGACATCGCCTGACCGACTGAACGTGCGGTTTCCTTCGTCGCCCGGAGGGCGAGGTCAGTAGCCACACGGAGCTCCCGGAGGAGCTCTGGGTCAGAACCACCCTCGTTCATGTCCATGAGCGCCTGGGCCTGGTGGACCTGCAAGAGCGCCATGGCATGGAGGGCGGAAGCAGCCTGTCCACAGGCCTTATAAGCCTTCGCCGTAAGACCGGACGAAAACTTACAGGCCTTGGACGGGAAGCGCGGATTACCCCGCCAGGAGGAGGCGGACGCCGGACACAGTTGCATCGCGACGGCCCGCTCCATCGGGGGGATATCCACATACCCCTTAGCTGCCCCGCCATCGAGGGTGGCGAGGTGGGAGGAGCTACTAGAACGGGTTCGGGCACTATACGGTGCCTTCCACGTCCTAGAAAGCTCCTCATGCACCTCCGGAAAGAAAGGTACCGGTGCGGCGCACTGAGAACCAGCACGGCCCGCCCCGAGAAACCAAACGTCCAACCGAGAAGGTTCGGGATGTGGTGGAGGATTCCACACAAGCCCGACCTTCTCAGCGTGCTGAATGCCCAAACACGAGAGGCAACTCTTGTGGCCATCTGCTGGCGCCAGGGAACGACCGCACCCAGAAACGCACAAGCGGAATGACATCCTGAAAAGGACGCAGGGTCACACTTGTGTTGCTCTTTTAGTGAAAATAACAAACAGAGGAAAGAAATAGAGACTCTTTTAGTGCTGAAGCACCCAGGGATAGCCGCGGTGTAATCGGGTACACTCTCAGATGAGGAACGCCCACGAGACCGACACACACACACACACACACACACACACAAACAGTGCCGTGAAAACGGCAGTTGTGGTTAGAAATGCTCGCGGCCACCACTGATCGCGCCGTCACACCAGCACTGCAACAGAGTTTTCTTCTCCCTCTAGTTCTCGTTAGATATAACGTGCAGCAGTCTGTAGAACTCAGAGTCAAACAAAGCTCGGCTCCGAAGCGAAAGACAATGAGTGCGGCGTCCGCTTCCTGTTTATACCCGCGCTGCGGGGCGGGGCGCGTGACGCGTTTCACGCACGCCAACGTTCATTGGCTTGTTCTTTAGGTACTCGAAGTTGATAGGGCTCCCTGAAGTGATCCCCTAACGTCGTCACGTCGACGTCACGTCGAACGTGAGCGACTGAAGGGGAACTTTATTTACTCAGTGCATGATCAACAAATTGCACTAGTTTAGTGTATTTTTTGGGGACGTTGCAAGCACTCTGCAACACTACATGTTTCTGGTGCCATTTTCATCAGCTCTAGTTGTATCGAGGACCATATCATCCACAATCCAGTCTATAAGTAGTCTATCCAGTCTATTCAAGTACTATTGGCCACACATTATCTTAGTGATAGATGTTTTTTGTTCCTGCATCTTTCAGGGTGTGTGTGCAGTTAATCAGATGAAGCGTTCATGTGTTTACAGCGACAGGAGACGTCATTTTCTACTCTAATTCTTTTCTTCCACGCCAGTAGTCTGACAACCGAGCTTTACGCATGCCCTCTTTCACCACAATGAACAGAGGATGACGGGGGTGTGGGTGTGGAAAGGAAACCCGCACAAGTTATTTGTGGTTGTTACAGTATGTTACAGAGTTAATCCATACAATGCTCTATAGATTACAGAGATGCAAGATTATATTGTGCTTTAAGAGCACTGAAATGAACTCTGGTTAGACAGGATAGCAGAATTTAGGTTACCCTGGTACATCTATCGCTGTTTTCAGATTAAACATCAGTTCATTTGATACAGATTAGAGATAGAAGGTTTACTCTGTGATTTTAATCACAAAGAGGCTGGCAGACAAAAAAAAAAGAGAAATTAAAAATTAAGGGCATCTGTTTTTCTTCATATTTCCAGATTCACGACCTCACATTAACAATGTCTTTAAGCATTATTCATGTATTTTTAATGTATTAATGTATAATTATTCAGTAATTTATACCTTAAATGGTTAATGCTGGTTATGTCAGTTATAATTATACAGCCATTCGTCTCATTCCAGAGAACGCTTGACAAGTGAATCATTAAATAATTATGCATTATAGTTAATGTAATATTAATAAAGAGTGATTTGATCATATTATGGTATTAGAAATTAGATATGGATGGATAAATGAATGTCTGATAAATTAAATCAAACATTCAGTTCTTTGTATTTAAAAAAACAAATATTAAAAGAATACTTGCAGTGTTATTCATCATAGCTTATTATTTCAGTATTTAAAAGGAATTCACATTTAATACTACACTAAAACAGATGACTATATTTACACGCATGGCCTTATAGGGTTAGTTCCCTTAAAAATTAAACTTCTGTCATCATTTACCCTCATGTCGTTCCAAACCCGAATGACTTTATTTATTCTATGGACCATACAAATATGTATTTTGAGGAATGTCTCATGCTGTTTTTTTGATCTCTTCAAGTGCATTATAGCTTTTATACTGTACAACACACACCCACACCAACAGCACACACACTTTTTTTAGTGTACAGTATATACACACATATTATAGTATAGTATAAGATTTTGTGTTATCACACTCTCATATTGACATGTGTAAGGTTTTTCTTGTGTCTGTATTAACAGGCATTATATAATATTTATTTTTAGTGCAATGCCTTGCTCCATTAAAAGTGCATTATTATAAAATTATTTTCTGTTGAGTTTAACTTGTATTGAGCCCGGAACATTCCCTTAATTGGCTGAGACTGATGATCTTTGACAACCATACAAATCTTGGACCAGTTGTGTAAACATAGCCTTGTGGTATTCCGTCTACCATTGTTGGTATTTGATAATCATTGTTACCTGTGGAAATATCTGTATATTATCAATATGTATGGTATGAATGTGTGGTTTTGACTTGGGCAACCACTGTTTCTAAATGAGGTACTATTATTACTATTATTATTATTATTTTTTTTAATTGTTATTATTTTCTCTTTGAGATTATTGATGAAGGAAGCAGCTATTTTTGTTTGTATAAATTCTTTGATAGACTGGGGTGGGGTTTAATAAGTTTTACTTCTTCCCACTCCATTTTCAAGCATAAGTGTATAAGTTATTATTGTGTATCTTTTCTGTTGTCACACTATTTTGCTTGAAATAAATAAATAAATAAATAAATAATAAAAATAAAAAATAAATAAATAAATAAATAAATAAATAAAATATCCTCTTAAGACTCTCTTAAAGGGTAACTCCACCTCTGGGAAGATGAATGTGTATTTAATATTGGTCATTTATGTAGTAGAAATGTGAAATTATTTTTGAAATTGAAGCATTCTAGACTGAGAAAAGGCAGAAAATGTATTTTTACTCATGTGGCTGAAAGACAACAACTCCCAGAATGCACTTGATTTGCGTCTTACGAGGTCACTCCCAAACCACGCCTACCGGTTACAGGTGGCAGAATACGAAAAATGGATACAACTTAGGCTTGCTTTGATACATCGTGACTCTATACATCGTGAATTAGTTGATACATTTCCATTTGAAATGGTGCTAAATTAAATTGTACCGGGATGTACTAGCCTAATGTATAACACGACTTACACTTTCACATTAAAAATATGATGCAAGGCAGGGCCATGTCAACAGAGTAGCTTAGTATCTCTGCATATGAACTGTTTTCTTCCAATTGAAATCACTATTTCTCTAAGCTAATACATTATCTAGGCTAATCCATACTCTAGTAACACTAAAGGTTTATAAAAAGAACCACAGCCAATGTGAGTTATAACTTTTAATTTAAAAAATATATAATATTAACACTTTTACACTCAAAGCTCTGCGGATTCAGCGATCTCCTCCAGAAGAAAATGACATCGCTGAGATTCGCGACAGCAATAGGACTCTATATCTGTTTCCATCGGCACAGCGAGAGCACTGACACCGGTCCGCCCCAGCTGGAGTCTGGCCGGGCTCAGGTCTCGCTCCGGCCGCCTCTTGTTCCTCTATCTCCCGCAACTGTTCATCGCTGTATTGCGGCTCGTACAGGTCTCGCTCCGGCCAGCTCTCGTTCCTCCATCTCCCGCAACTGTTCATCGCTGTATTGCGGCTCGTACAGGTCTCGCTCCGGTCACCTCTTGTTCATCCATCTCCCGCAACTGTTTATCGCTGTATTGCGGCTCGTACAGGTAGCAGCGAGCATCAGATTCTCGCAACAGATCTTCGAAATCCCCTTCTGCCATTTCAACTTCAAAACTATCTTCCGCCATCGTGATTAGCCTACTATACAAACTTTCTACACAGACCAAGAGGAAAGAGGTTAGCTTAGCTTCTACAGAAAGATGGCTGACACTATCTTTACATTCTGTGAGTGAGATCCCGCCCCATATGGGCGTGGTGAAAACATGCGGAACACTGGCTGTAGGCACTGGCACTGGCACTGATCTGTGATAGGTCTGTTAGCGCATTAGGTCCAACCCCCTATGGGCGGGTTTGAAAGGATGCTTGTAGTCTTTACAGAAATCCCCCCCTCTTACACTTCCTCCTACAATGACATAAAATGACGATTTTTGCGTCATTGTAGGAGGAAGTGAAAAAGGTAAATAGCGGATTTCTCTCGTCTCAGGGGAAAATGAGAGAGTGTTGCACGACCATTCAATAGTATGACTGGGTTTCTAACAATGGAAAGCTTAATGCAAATGGGTGGAGTGTCCCTTTAATAACTAGTCTGTCCAGCTTGCAATTAGTCAAGGCTAATCAGTCTTTGTTTTCAGATTCAAATCGACCAATAGACCAATCTACCTTTTTGTGAAACTGTCTTAAATAAATATGTTTTTTGTGATTAACTTTTCTAGTTTTAGCAGTTTTTTTTAGCACTTTTCTAGTTTTTATGCAACCAGCCATTGGTCTTGAAACTCTGATGGTAGATGTACTGTATGTGAGTTTGTGTGATGCAGATATTGGTTATGTGACTCCATGTCTCTTTGTAGCATCAATCTGATGTGACACTCACCACTATGAGCTTGTCTTTGCTTGAATGTCTCTTATGCTGCTGCTCAGACTGTATGTGTGTGATGAGAATTTAACCATGGCCTTTCTGTTTCAGACTGTAAAGGATCAGATAACTCACTGCACCATGAAGCTTCGGCAGACCACGGGAATGATGGAATTCTGTCTGGAGGTTATTAAAGAGAACGACCCCAGTGGATTCCTACAGGTAAAGAAAACCTGAAACACAGAATCAAAGGTCAAAGATCTAAAATAATAATAATGATGATGATGAACTAACAGTAGATGTGTTACTGGCCAGTTTTAATCTACTTACATCAAATGCAAAACACATTTCTATGGACGTATTGGATTTTTTCATTGACGCACCAAAATGTCTTAATTTCAGTGTTTTCGACCATCAATATACTGTATTATATTCATGTTGCGAAATGTTGTTAAATGTTGTTCATCAGCACCCCAAAAATGAGATGCCTTCTATGTTTACAAATCTGCACGTGTGGAATAGATGTGATAAAAGTGTTTACATGCATGTTTATTGTGATTCAGATTGGCATACACCCCATATTTCATTTTCATTTGTTTTATTTGATAGGGACAATGCTCATTGCTCAACAAACAAGTTACTTGCTGTAATCAAGCCAGAGTTAGCTACAAGTGCTAGTTTACATCTGTTGTCCCTAGCCAGGTCTTAACAGGCACCCTAAAATACAAAAGTCAATAAAAATACACTATAAATTTAATAAATACAGTAGCAATGTAATAAATACAGCAGGAATTTCAAAACAATATAAGCATAAAAAAAAGTATGTTCATGTACTTAAGTATTGTGTCTATGGTTACTATTGTAATTGTCCCTAATCCAAGATTCAAGCTGTTTTTTTTAAACAGGAGAGACTATTACACACCTTTAACTCATTGGCCACTACTCCAAAAAATTGTAGCTCTGAGAGAAAGGCTGTGTTTCCAATCCTACTTTGTCTACTTTGTCAGTCCCCTCTGGTGGTTGGTCTCATTACTCTATTGACCTTATCTTTCTGTTTTATAAATTATAAACTGGCACAGTGGTAGTGGAGCAAGCCCACGGAGTACCTTAAAGACAAGACTGGCATCAGCAAAGTGTCTGAAGTTTTCTAAGCTAAGCATGTTTTGTTGATTATGTGACAATGATGATAGCTATTTCCCTTACTGTCCAATGTCTTTAATGCTTGTTTATAAAGTGACTCCAATGGTTGCAATGTTGTTTTATTTGCTTTCAACCAACTAGTTAAACAGTAAGAAAAATGTGAAAAGATCATTGCATGCAAGAAGAGCTTTATGACCTTCATTTATAGGCAGTCCTTCCAGAAAAACGCGGAGTTTTATTGTGATTGTTGCGGGCAAAAATCCTTGATTACGCGGCCCGTTTTCTTTAAAAATGCGATGGAATATGCGGGATATTTATGCAACTTTTTGCGATGAAATTGCGGGAACTTGCAAAAATTGCGGGAACTTGCAAAAATTGCGGGAACTTGCAAAAAACTGCGGTTTGATGAAAAAGAGAAAAAAAAAGTGATTCCCCAGACACCATGTTCTCACTAGGCTACTACCTTAATGTGAAGAGTCATTTCTTATTACTTCCTATGATAAGCAAGCATACTACATCAGAGAAAGTGCTGGAAATATTTAATTTCTCACTTGTTTTATTCCAGCCTGTAATGAGTGGAAATAAGGTGTGGCCCCTTTAAGAGCTGTGCGCTCCCTGTTGAACTGTCTGCCGCCATGCGCCTCGAACAGTGTTCAGTAGACACCCCATGTTCGATGCTACTTCTTTTATCTTATTTTGTTTATTAAGTAACGATGTGGACGGAAGAACGTGTGACAGACAGTTAATAGAGTTCGATTTGGGAATAAAGTGCGAGTTGTGAGATGCCAATCGCTTCCGTGAGTCTGTCTGTCAATAACTTCAGCTGTGAGCTATCCCTGTTTTTCTTCTTAAATGTTTAAAAATAAAGTGTGCTCCTGTTTTACAGCTTTTCGATGATATTCACGTCACGTAATTTACGTCACTTCATAACGTTCCCATGGCAACAGGGGGAAATGGCTGCTCTTGTGTGAAGCAAACGAAACATTTTTCAACTTTCTGCCAAGATATATATGTGACTTTTTGCGACGAAAATGCGGGGATTATGAAATCATGCAAGCCCCGCATATTTTGCGCGGAAATCAGCAATTTATGCGGCAAAATTGCGGAGTATTTGAAAAAATGCGACCCCCGCATAAATATGCGGACTTTGGCTGATTTTGCATTGAATTCAGCGATCGCATAATCGCGTTTTTCTGGAGGGACTGTATAGGTATGGTCTTATATGCTTAAAATTTGCTAGGTTAAATTTAACAATATTGGCATTAATTACTATGATTATAGTTACAACCAGGGCCTGAAAACAATAGGTTACTATCGTAACCCCGGTTCTCTGAAACATCGAGTGGAGTGATCCACCTATGGTAAGGGCATCCGTACCTGACCTCTGCAGAAGCATCCAATTGCACCAAGTCTGGCTAGACAGACAGAAGTGCGCAGCCAATGCCAGGTAATGCCCCACCCCCTTACCTAGGGGCATATAACTCCTGCAAGCGCTGCTAATCTCCAGTAAGTATATTCGCTTCTCATGCGTCAATTGGGGCAAAGCTGGTGGATCTCTTAACTCAATGTTTCAGAGAACCAGGGTTATGATGGTAACCTATTGTTCTCTTTCATCATCTCGTGTTTGAGATCCACCTATGGGAGAGACATGGACAGCTCCCCGATTGCCCAATACACTCACAGTGAGGTTCTGAAAGCCAGAGAAGGACAGTCCAACGGGGTTGCAGGGAAGGGCTAAGAAGACCCCATCCCTAAAACCGAATGTGCTACCAAGATTCTGGTGACATCCAGCCGGTAGAAACGCACAAAGGTATGAAGAGAAGCCCAACTGGCAGCGGAGCAGATGTCCTGCAGTGACACTCCCCTAAACAAAGCCCAAGAGGCAGCTAAGCCCCTCGTGGAATGAGATCTGATGTCCCCTGGAGGCTGCACTCCCTTGGATTCATATGCCAAAGCTATAGCATTCACAAGCCAAAGTGAGAGGCGTTGCTTAGATATGGGATTCCTTATATGAGGGGGCGCCCATGAAATAAAGAGCTGGTCGCTCTTCCAGAAAGCACTGGTCCTGGTCATATATGAGATGGGACACAGATGGGACACAGAGCATTTAGCCTCTTATCCTCCTGAGAGGAAAAATGAGGAGGGTGAAAAGCAGACAGCTCCAACACCTCCGGAGTGAACGCAGGGAAGCATTTCGGCATGAAGGCCGGATTAGGTTTAAGGGAAACCTTATCTCCACTAAGAGAGAATTTAGTGCACAAGGGATGAACCGAGAGTGCATGTAGCTCACTGACACGTTTGGCTGATGCCAAGAGCAAAGCTGTCTTAAAGGACTGCAGCTTTAGGGAAATACTTCCCAGAGGCTCAAAAAGATATTGAGACAGAGCCTCCAGCACCATGGAGAGGTCCCACTCAGGAACAATTCTCCTGACGACTGGCAAAGAGCGATGGGTGAGCAACTCTTGAGACCTCAAAACCCACATGACAGGCCGAATTCGCAGCCAGGTAGACCTTAATTGTGGAAAAAGACCTCCCCTTTTCCATGAGGTCTTGAAGGAAACTGAATATCAGGAAATATCGGGAACTGAGCACTGATAAGATGTGAGACCATGCCCATCGCACCACCCTTCGAACACTTGCCACTTACAGCCATATAAGGACCGTGTAGAAACTGCCCTGGTATTCTGTATAGTAGCAATCACATGCGGCGAAAGCCCCAGTGCGCTTAGGTTTGTCCTCTCACGGGCCAGGCCAGAGAGCCGCCCTGTCTGGGTGTGGGTGATAAATCTCCCTGTTCGATTGGGACAATAGGTTTGTGCGGGGGGGATGCAGGCGCCACGGCTGGCCATATAACAGAGGGATTATCTCTGCCAGCCACGGTGCTTTGGGTCACTTCTCTCTCACCCTGCTCCAGAGTCCTGCAACGGGTCGGGTACCCGCGGATACCCGCAGGTACCCGCATAAAAGTGTCTAAAACGGGTGGATTGTAATCATTCCTAAAATTCACGGGCGGGGATGCGGGCGGATAATGAACTCCTTGCGGGCGGGTAGCAGCGGATGAAAAATATATGCAATATTTGTGTCTAAATTGCCATTACACATACGCAACAACGTTATGACCTTTGGACCCATCACGTCACCACTGCGTCAGTGCGACTTTCGTTTATGCTTGCGTTGCATGAGTAACCATAGGGAGTAGCTATTGATGATTTAAAAGTAAAGTTGGCAAGTGGAGTACGGTATATAAAAGTGTTAAGAACGAGCATACAAAAACATTTCCCAACCTGATTGCACGGAATGTTTTCTCCATCCCAGCATCGAGCGCTGCGAGTGAGAGAGAGACTTTTCCAGCTGGATTTGTAATTCAAGAACGGAGAACGCAACTTAAACCATGTGGACGATATCCTTTTCCTGCACAGTATAAATAAGGCAAAGTAAATACATAGGATACTGTTTGTGAGCGACAGGCTCAGATAGGTTGTATTTTTTTCTTGTTCTTTTTTTCTTTTCATTAATAGCCAGATGTTTGCGTTATCAGGTTTCATAGCCTATTTAGGTGCCGATGTAGGCTACTTGAATGGCGCAAAACAAAGCACACTTTAGCCTGTTTCATGAGGCTATTGTGATGTTGAGAGAGGTGCGAGATAAAAAAAATAAAGGACTTTAATTGGAATGATTTTAGCGTGTGTGATTTATCACGGGTCGGGTAACGGGCCAAATATTAACGGGTCTGGGCGGGTGCGGATTTAATTTTGATATTATCACGGGTGACGGGTCGGATCTGGTGCTGAACTTTGCGGGTACGGGCGGGCGCGGGTCTCCAAAAATGGACCCGTGCAGGACTCTGCCCTGCTCTCTCACCCTGGCCAGTAGGGGTGTCACGATTCTCCAAATCCTCGATTCGATTTCATTTTCGATTCTAAGGTCACGGTTCGATTCGATTCTCGATTTTTACATTTATTTTTTTTAAGCACAGTTTGCGATGCCATTTTTAGACTAGACTTTTATGTAATATAATATATGACCTTTGTTCGCAATGTACCACACTACATTGTCAAATTTAAAACATTTATTAACAAAATAATGTTACAATAACTTATATCTTCAGTCAATTAGAAACTTAAGCAAAATAACCTGCCATGTAGTTTCTCTTTTGTAACTGCAGTCTTATTCACAGAAGATGACATTCAAGTTCACAACAAAACAAACACGTGTTAACAGACACATATATGTTTTCCTTGCTTTACCTCGGTCTTAAAGTACAAACATGACTGTGAAAAAATTAGTATTTAATTTAGAATTTAATTAAATGCATTTATGATGAAATTTCAACATTTTCATGTCATGTTCATTTTGACCACGAACTGTGCGCTGTCCCTTTAACTCAGCGCGTGCAACAGACTCAGTGCGGAAATGAACGACACTCGTCTCATTCGTGGAGGTGGAGAATCAAGTTATTTGTGACATGCAAGATTTATTGTATAAAGATTTATACTCTTCTGAGTCTGCTGTTTTTGTCAATTTAAAGTTTTAATTTAATAAGTGGAAGAATATGGTACACGCACTGACGCACATCCAGTAGCAGAGCCTTTTTTACAGTCTATGAGCAGAGCTTGCATACTGTGGCTTTTTTGAAGCGCGAACTTTGAACGCGAATGTGAACGTTGTCAACATAACTCACTGGAAATCAGAAATACTCCCACTGTCCCACACCGGCGACTTTAGTGAAAGAGGAGGTCAGAAGTCCTGTCGATGGGTCTCCTGCATCTGCAGCAGCCATGCTATCTTTTGACTGGCTCTAGCCATAGCTCTAGCTGAGATAGAGGACTCGCAGCACTTCAACACGTGTGCTTTTTTCCGCTTTGCAAACCGACTGGACGTGACATGGGGGCGTGGCAGTATCGACGATTCCATTTTTGAATTCGATTATCGAGATTGTGACTTAATTTCGATCGATTTCGATTTAAAATCGAAATCGTGACACCCCTACTGGCCAGTGTGGGAATTATCAGGCACAGGGGAGGAAAAGCATACAGCAGCACTCTGGGCCATGGATGGACCAGTGCATCTGCCCGGAGGGGCGTTTCCATGTCCTTTAGCGAGAAGAACATAGGACAATGGTAGTTTTCACGCGAGGCGAATAGATCTACGGTTGCCTGTCCGAATCCCATCAATAACATATCCACTATCTGCGGGTGAAGACGCCAAGGGCATTGGGTAGATTGGGTTCTCTTACGAGAGTATCTCTCGTACTGCATAATATCTTACGCTATGGGGAAACACTCTTTCCTCGAGATATTGAAGCCAAAAATTATCCTTAATTTTTTTAATCATGCAAAACGCTTTTGCAGCAGCAAGCAGACAAGGGCGAAACAGCTCGCGCGCCCATTGGCTGCCTCGCTGGAAAAGCTGCAGCCTATCGAGTGAAGGCACTGCGTGACGTAATGACGAATGAAGACGCTTCGCGCTCATTTCGTCATGTCCCGCCAGTATAGGCGTGGTCTCGCCCTGTAAATACCCCTCGATAGCTGTATTTCTCTGATTTTTCATTCTTCACGCGAAGCTCACGCATCGCAGGATCCAAGTAGAAGCCGCGCCGTTGACTTATAGCCTTCTCAGCGGTAGTGCCATCTTCTGAATCGCTGAGCCAGCCGCTCAATCCTGCCGTACCTGCTGCGCTTTCCGGCGTACTATATCCTTTTACTCTGCTAAGTGTGTGTGTGTTTGCTTACGTGACGCAACACCCATTTCTACTGTTCTAAAAGAGCTGCGTCTTTTAAAGATGCCTTCCTGTGGTTCTTGCCGAGCCCCACTCAGCGACGAGGACCGCCACGTCATCTGCGTGTCCTGCCTGGGTGAGGATCACGCGGCCACCGCGCTCGCTGACGGCGGATGCCATCATATTGAACGCTTGCCCATGGTGACTCTGCGGACTCGCCTAGCCTCGTTCTCCGAGCCCGCATCCCAGCCCGCCGTGATGCCGCGCCGCAAGAAGCGCCGCGCCCTGCGCGCGCCCGAGCTATTTCCAGCCCGCCAAAGCTCGCCGGTTCGCCCGCCAGCTTCGCCGGCTTCGCTCGAGTCGCTCCCAGACGGACAGCGGCCGCCGTCTGCCGCCGCGTCCGCACTTGAGCTCGACAAACTTACCGGAGACGGCATTGAAACTGAGCCGATGCGTCCGCTCTCTCAAGCCGTGGATTACATCGGCCTGAATGGTGAGATACATTTGTGGCTAACGCTATCCGAGATGACGGAAGCTGAGCGCTCCGTGTTCCTCGACGTTCTCGCTCTGCTGGACGCCGCCCCCCTCAGCGCGGGCCCCGGCCGAGGATTGAGATAAAGCCCGAGGTCTCAAGGCCTTCCTAGTCTCTCTAGGAAAGCGACGGTGTTCAGTTCCCGCTGCGGCCGGATTTTCACCAAAACTTCTCGCTCGTTCAGTTCCAAGCAATGTGACTGTTCCAGTGTATTTCGCAGTGAGCAAGCTGGTTCCACAGCCCGCTTGCCTGCGCACAAAGGCCGTCGTTTCGGCTAACTAGCAGCGCCGCCAGGCCCGAGATCAAACACCGCGCTCTCGCTCTGCTGGACGCCGCCCCCCTCAGCGCGGGCCCCGGCCGAGGATTGAGGTAAAGCCCGAGGTCTCAAGGCCTTCCTAGTCTCTCTAGGAAAGTGACGGTGTTCAGATCCCGCTGCGGCCGGATTTCCACCAAAACTTCTCGCTCGTTCAGTTCCATGCGTTGTGACTGTCCCAGTGTATTTCGCAGTGAAGCAGCCGGTGTCTCAGCCCGCTTGCCTGCGCACAAAAGCCGTTTCTATGGCTACCCAGATAAATCCAATAAAGAGTGCATTTTCTGGTGTTCCGGCCACGGCCGATGGTGTTACGAGTGTTGTAAGAATGCCCACGTCCCAGTGCCCATTCCCACACCCAGACACAGCCCGCCACGGTGCAGGGCTAGCACAAATAAAACCAACTCATGTTGGTTGTGCAGAAAATGTAGTGAACGCGCCCATACAATGCCCGCTTACACTACACGATGCGTGTCCCTTGGTTTCTGTAAAAACGAAACTAACACACATTTAGTCGGCGCGAGCCAACAGTGTTCTCAGTGCAGTAAATGTGCCCGCTGTTCCGCATTTCCTCACTGACACGCCGAATCCCACGGGATTCACCCCCGCTCGCTTTCTATGCACAACCCGTCACAGAAAAGCTGAGCGCGGCCAGGCTGCCCGCTGTGATTAGCGCGCACCTCGCACGCTGTGAACACAGCGTTGATTCAGTCGGCGCGAGCCGAGTATTCTCCGTGCGGAAAATGTGCCCGCTGTCTCGCGCCCGCATTTCTCACAGACACTCCGAATCTCACGGGATTCACCCCCGCTCGTCTTCTCTGCACAACCTGTCACAGAGAAGCTGAGCGCGGCCAGGCTGCCGGCTTTGATCAGCGCGCGCCTGCCCGCTGTGATTAGCGCGCACCTCGCACGCTGTGAACACAGCGTTGATTCAGTCGGCGCGAGCCGAGTATTCTCCGTGCAGAAAATGTGCCCGCTGTCTCGCGCCCGCATTTCTCACAGACACTCCGAATCTCACGGGATTCACCCCCGCTCGTCTTCTCTGCACAACCCGTCACAGAGAAGCTGAGCGCGGCCAGGCTGCCGGCTTTGATCAGCGCGCGCCTCGCACGCTGTATACACAGCAGTGATTTAGTCGCGCGAGCTGACAGTATTCTCAGTGTAGTAAATGTGCCGCATTAGTAAATGTGCCCACATTCCCTCACACGCGCCGAATCCCACAGGATTCGCCCCGCTCGCTCTTTGCGCGTCCCGCCATAGAGAAGCTGAGCGCGGCCAGGCTGCCCGCTGTGATCAGCGCGCCCCCCGCCTCGAACGCTGTAAACACGGTGCTGTGTTCCCAGTACACAGGGGCTCTCGAGCCGCCGTCCTGCCGCGGCCAGAGCCCAGATTTCATTCTACCCCTAGCTATTCACGCAGATGCGTGGTCAAGGCTTCCTGGGGTATCAGAATGGGTGTTGAACACTATAACGAGAGGCTGTTCGCTACAGTTCGCTCGACGCCCCGCCGTTATACGGCGCGAGTCGAAACTACGGTGTATAGCGAAGTGTTTCATCTACTTCGAGCCGAGATAGCGAAACTACTGAGAAAAGGGGCTATAGAACCTCTATCTCAGGGCAAAGGGGGCTTATACAGCAGATATTTTCTGGTACTGAAAAAGATGGTGGGCTCAGACCCATTCTAGATCTGCGACTGCTGAACAGAACGTTTGGGAAGCGCCAGTTCAGAATGCTTACGACCAGGAAAATCCTCGCGCAAGTGCGCCAAGGAGACTGGTTCATGTCAACAGATCTGAAGGACGCCTATTTTCAAATACAAATAGCGTCCCATCACAGGCGATTCTTGAGATTCGCCTTCGAGGGCCAGGCATATCAATACACAGTCCTGCCGTTCGGCCTGTCCATAGCACCCCGTACGTTCACTAGTGCATGGACGCGGCCCTCGCCCCCCTGAGACTTCGGGGCATGCGAGTTTTGAACTACTTGGACGATTGGCTGATTCTAGCTCGTTCACGAACGGAGCTCATAGAACACAGGGCCGCATTACTCGAGCACCTCGAGGAGCTGGGCCTTACAGTCAATTGGGCGAAAAGCTCACTGCTCCCCAGTCGGAGAATTTCCTTCTGGGAACAGTGTTGGACTCGCTATCCATGACAGCACGCCTGTCACCGGAGCGCGGATTGAATATTCAGCACGTCGCGAGATCCTTCCGCCACGGCTCTATAGTCCCGCTCAGAAGTTTCAGAAAATGCTGGGTCTGATGGCCTCAGCAGCCTCCGTACTCCAGTTGGGCCTGCTCCGCATGTGCCCACTGCAGCTATGGCTAAAAGCACGAGTTCCCCCAGGGCGTGGACCGCGGGTCTGTTTCGCCTCAGGGTCGACCTTCAGTGCGTTTCAGCTCTGAAACCGTGGAAAAGTGACCGACTGGTATCAGTCAGGTGTGAGTCTGGGGATCGCCTCGGGTGTGAAGGTGGTGTCTACGGACGCCTCCACATCGGGGCGGGGAGCGCTGCTCGAGGGCAGACCACTAGCTGGCCTATGGTCAGTACGGGAGAAGCTCCTTCACATAAACTGCTTGGAATTAATGGCAGTCGACAAAGCGCTAAGGCGCTTCTGTCCCCAGATAATAGGCCACCACGTATTGGTCCGGTCGGACAACATGTCAGTGGTGGCGTACATAAATCGCCAGGGCGGCATCGGGTCCACACGCCTTTGCAGGCTGGCGGAACCCCTCTTGGTCTGGGCCCAGCGCAACCTCCTTTCTCTGAAAGCGGCGCACGTGCCTGGGCACCTGAATACGGGTCCAGACAAGCTGTCCAGAGACAACGTCCCGACAGGAGAATGGTCGCTGCATCCGCAGACGGTCCAGCTGCTGTGGGAAACGTTTGGCAGAGCGCAGGTGGACCTGTTCGCGTCCCGCGAGAACGCTCACTGCCCAGTATTCTTCTCGAAAAGCAGGGACGCGCTGGCCCATGCTTGACCCAGCGGTCCCCTGTATGCTTTTCCCCCTGTCTCGCTCCTGCCTCAGGTGTTGGAACGGATCAGGGAAAATGGATGCCCAGTGCTGCTTGTAGCTCCGCTCTGGACGAACCAGGCTTGGTTTCCGGTCCTGATGCGGATGGCCAGCACTGCCCCGTGGCCTGTACCGTTGAGGAGAGATCTCCTCTCTCAGGCGGAGGGCTCGGTTTGGCATCCTCGCCCGGAACTGTGGTCCCTGCACGCATGGGCCATCAACGGGTACCCGCTAGCCTCCCGGAAGGAGTGCTAAACACGATCGCGCAGGCTAGAGCTCCGTCTACCAGACGGCTCTATGCCTCGAAATGGTCGGTGTTCTCTACTTGGTGTCGAGCCCGTGGCTTTTCACCTGTGGACTGCGGGGTTAAGGAAGTGCTTGCCTTCCTTCAGGAGCTGATGGATAAGGGAAGGACCCCATCCACGCTCAAAGTTTACGTGGCGGCCATAGCACCGTTTGCTAAACCGGTGTCTGGCCAGTCACTGGGGAAAAACGACTTAGTCGTGCGTTTCCTACGAGGAGCTCGGAGGTTAAACCCTCCCAGGCCCCCTTCAGTCCCGGCTTGGGACCTTTCCACGGTCTTGGAGGCCATGAAAGGCGCCCCGTTTGAGCCGATCCAGCTGTCGGACATGAAGCACCTGTCCCTTAAGACGGTGTTTCTATTGGCTCTCGCTTCAGTGAAGCGTGTAGGGGACTTACAGGCGCTTTCTGTAAGCGCGTCTTGTCTGGAGTTTGGGCCTAACGACTCAAAGGTCGTACTCAAACCGAGGCACGGCTACGTGCCGAAATCCCTCAATACACCGTTTAGGGCCCAGGTAATTTCCCTGTCAGCCCTTCCGGTTCTCGATGAGGAGAGGGACGCGAGTCTCCTTTGCCCTGTCAGGGCGTTAAGGGCTTATGTGTCCCGCTCGCCTGAGTTCAGGCAGACCGAGCAGCTTTTCGTTTTGTTTGGCGGCCGTTCTAAGGGACTCGCCGCCTCAAAACAGAGCCTATCCAGATGGATAGTGGATGCCATAGCGCTGGCTTACACTTCCAAGGGCCTGCGGTGCCCATTGGGTGTCAAAGCGCACTCCACAAGAGGCGTGGCCTCGTCGTGGGCATGGTATAGCGGGGTCTCCCTGCAGGATATCTGTACGGCTGCGGGCTGGGCCTCGCCGTCGACATTTATCAAGTACTATAACCTGGAGGTGCCCGCCTTACAAGCTAAGCTTTTGGCGGTCTGAACTTCGGGCTTATCGGCCGCCAATGCGGCTATGTTGCCCTTACGGGTCGGTACCCCTACGGGACTTTTATGAAGGAGTGATGCTTCTAGCCTCTCCTCCTCTACTCTATGTGAGTTATGGTGATTATGCACTAGATGTGCCCCGGGCTTGGCCCCGGGACTCTGGTGTTGGATCCCTGTCCGCACGGCGTTTTGTATGGGGTCCCCATAGCGTAAGATATTACGCAGTACGAGAGATACTCTTGTAAGAGAACGTACTCGGTTACTAACGTAACCTCGGTTCTCTCTAGAGAGGGAACGAGTACTGCGTATCTTGCCGTGCTTGAACTATGCTCTGGTTCGCTTCGGTGTACAAAATCAGAGAAATACAGCTATCGAGGGGTATTTACAGGGCGAGACCACGCCTATACTGGCGGGACATGACGAAATGAGCGCGAAGCGTCTTCATTCGTCATTACGTCACGCAGTGCCTTCACTCGATAGGCTGCAGCTTTTCCAGCGAGGCAGCCAATGGGCGCGCGAGCTGTTTCGCCCTTGTCTGCTTGCTGCTGCAAAAGCGTTTTGCATGATTAAAAAAATTAAGGATAATTTTTGGCTTCAATATCTCGAGGAAAGAGTGTTTCCCCATAGCGTAAGATATTACGCAGTACTCGTTCCCTCTCTAGAGAGAACCGAGGTTACGTTAGTAACCGAGTACGTTTCCCCTCGATAGAAGATCCTCGCCTCTGTTTAGAATGCCCGAAACATGAGTCGCGCATAACGACAGGAAAACCTGTCTGCTCCACACCAAAAGCTTGTAAGCTAGAGCGTTTCTACGAGCGCACGCCACCCTGATGGTTGATATAAGCCACTGCCGTGGTATTGTCGCAGCGTACGAGAACATGATGTTCCTGCAGGCGAGGCAGAAAATGATTCATAGCTTTCGATATGGTCATAAGCTCTAAATAATTTATGTGCGCTAAATGTAGTCTGCTCGGCCACAGACCGTTTACCGCTTTGCCCTCCTAGGTCGAACCCCAGCCTGTTAAGGACGTATCTATCGTCACAACTTTCCGCATCATAACCCTCCCCAGAGGGTTTCCCTGTGTGTAAAAATCTGCGCTCTTCCGGGTTCTCCAAGGCTCCGGGTTCTCCAAGGCTTCTTGTGCGTGTTTGAGACCCAAGCAGACCATGCAGAACGAGTGAAGGTCCTTAGCGGCGATGAGCGCACCACATGCGGCCGGGCAGGCCCATGATAGGCTGTTCCCCGGAGAAGCGGCAGATTTAGACAGCGACATTCCTGAGAAGAACTTGGAAAAATCCGTGGCAGGCAGCCGTGGAAGGACGAGTAGGTGAGAACGGCGAGAGCGCGGGCAGCTCCGGATGCAACACACAGCTGATAGGCTGAAAAGACGACTGCCACGTCTGGCGGAGGCTAATCAGGCGATATATCCTCCTGAAGACACGCAAGTGAGCAGCGTAGATTCAGCCGAACTGTGTAAGTGCAGAGATCGCGAGAAGCGAATGTCAACTGGAGAATAGCAGCACTTGCAGGTGTTATATGCCTCTAGGTAAGGGGGCATTACCTGGCATTGGCTGCACACTTCTGTCTGTCTAGCCAGACTTGGTGTAATTGGATGCTTTGCAGAGGTCAGGTGCGGATGCCCTTACCATAGGTGGATCTCGAACACGAGATGATGAAAGAGAACTAACTTTTTGCCACACCTGCCAATGAAACTGCTATTAAACTTGTTTTGTGCAAAAACAGCAATTTATGACACCAAAATTGTAGATACCAGTGAAAATTCACAATCCTCTTTTCCAATTTCGATACCACAGCTAACTACTAGCCTAACTAATATAAATTTAAAACATTATTAAAGACGAGTAACCGTAGTTTTCAGCTTGAGACATTGAATAAAATAACACTGGATAGTCTTCACTGTATAAATTAAACGTTGATTAATCCTTATTAAATTTTGAAAAGTTATTTATTCAAGAGTAGTGAGTGATTTTTTTATTTGTCCTTTTTTGTTTGAATAACATTAAAAACACAGACAGCAGCAGGTATATTAGGCTGCTGTCACTTTAAGATTGAATGCACGGATCTGAGTTAGAGATGCCTGTCCAGCAGAGATTTCTGATAAAGAGAGATACAGTTAGCAGCCAATACTGTATATTGGTTTTTCTTGATCCACAAAATACAAAGAAGAGTGAATCCCTGAAACACAGTGCAAAATTTAGTAAACACAGTGCAAAGATTAATATATTATACTGTAAAATATACCTAACACAGTACCACAATTATTGTTTATTGTGATCATTTTAATTAATGCTAATTAAAAAAAATATTATTACATGATTATAACAAATAATACTACAAACAATATAATAAAAATAACAAATTAAAATAAATAAATTAATTGTATTTTCGTTACGAGTATGTGCAGTCAGGAAGACGAGGACACAGAAGAATAAGATTCCAACACAAAGTTTACTAAATATAATCCAAAAGGTAGTGATCCAAACAGGCAAGTGCAAATACACACACATGTAGGTGTAACGTGACCTGACAGAGAACTCAGGATACAACGTGGCATATATACTAAAGATAACAAGGTGATAAACTAGACACAGCTGAACCAAACTAACTACATTAACCATAGAAACTAACGAGTGGTGGGAAATCTGAACAAAGAAGAACAAATTGAAAGTCCATGAAAACGAAACTAAACTCAACTGAATGGTGACAATTTTCGACATTTTCTCCACACTTAAAGATTTTAAAAAATATTATCAGAATTTCAAAATGTGAGAGACCAGAAACATGACGATAAAAAAAATCATAGATTTATGTCGTCTTATGCTTCTGTCTTCATTCAGCTCACTTTCTGATTCGGTATCGTTTCGTTTCACATGACAATCTACAGTGCGTTTATCACAGGGTTCCCCCCACACAACAGCATTTCTGATCGTAAATATTCCACATGTTGGATATTTACTATCGGCCCTGATGTTCTTCTGAGCAGATTCAGTCACTCTGAACACACCTCAACCCACAGAAATATCTAATAAAATAATCCGGCCCGATTATCCTGTAGTGTGTGGGCACCTTAAGACATCACAGTTGATCATTATCGTTTCTCTTCTCGTTCTCAACTTCCAGATCTCAGATGCGTTGATAAAGCGGGTTCAGGGCTCTCAGGACCAGTGGGTAAAAGGTGCATTGGAGCCAAAGGTCTGCCCAGAATTTGCCTTGACCGTCAACACAGACCCTCTGATGCAGTCAATTCTCCAGCTGGACTTCACTCAGAATAAAGGTAACATGTGACACGACATCTAACAAATGAGATTTAACGTTTTGCTGTTTGTGGTCACCAGTGTTTGGGAAATACCATTACAAGCAGTGCAAGTTACATGATAAGGTTATGTTTTGGAAGTAATGATTTTGAGATTTAAAACGGATAGACGGAACAGTGGAATTTAACAGATGGTTCCCTTATACAATACCATTAAGAAGTTTGGGGTTGAAAAGTTTGTTTTGAAATCAATTAATTCAACTTTTTCTTCCTGAAAAACTTCCTATTTCAAATAATTTCTGTTCTTTTGAACTTTCTACCTCATCAAATAATCGTAAGAAAATGCATCAAATATTAAGCAGCACAACTGTTTTCAACATTGATTCAACACTGCATTGTTATTGCATATTTCAATAAAAAAACTAGTCCTGCAACATAATTTGCACAATTATCACAAGTACTTGTTCATGAGTAGTTTAAAAAATAATATTCCCCAACACTGGTGGTCACTTTTTTAAGGCTAATAATATATTGTTTTATATATTTGTTGCAATGGGACTCTTGTTTTCCATTTATATCTTTTCCATGAATCTAGGATCCAAGGACTAGCAAACAAACTTTTAAAAATTGGCAATGATACCAATATATCTTGCAAATTCAAATTCATCATGGTCTCGAAGAATAGTTGGGCCGCTCTTTCCACAATCCAAACATGAATTCTATCATTCCCAGTTTCAGAGGCAAATGATCCCCCCAGTTTTACCTCTAGATTCATACATGCAACACCTGCTTTGTCCGATATCATCTTTCAGATGGTCAGGAGGCTGCATCATTGAAACAAATGCATGCAGGTGACCAGAAAGAGGAGGAGAACACAGGAGGTATTTCAGAGTTGCTACAAATGTTCTCCTATAATACTCAACCCCACCCCAAACCACAGCCCCTTGTCCTCCGTATGTTTTTTAGAGGCACCAGTGACTTTCAGGAAGTTCTTACTCCCATGCATGTCACTCCACATTTACCCATTTAAACTTTGATGCCTCGTGGATGATATTCGATGCTTAAATGTGTACTTTGTACTCTCTTTTAGGGGAGACCCCCACAGTGCCTCCCGCACCACTGTTGCAGTTGGAGAAATGCTGCATGCGGAACAACAGTGCCACTCTGGCCTGGAGGATAACTACAGTCCAAGCCCTGCCTGTAGAGGGTTACGTGCTGGAGCTGGATGACGGGAATGGCGGGTCTTACCGGGTACCGGGTCAACATTTTATTTTCACACTGAGATCATTCAACATTCAGGAAAACAAATAAATCTCTTGGTTATTTTGTGAAATTTAAATAAATGAAATGGTACCAAGCTTAGATGATAGTAGGTCCTGAAGACAGGCAAATATCTTGAAGGCAGGCAAACAGATTAGACAGAGAACAGGTGTTATTTTTAATGGGAAGATAAAGCTGAGTGTCAATAAACGGGAAGATAAAGCTGAGTGTCATCAGCATAGAAATTATATGATAATTTGTGTTTCTGAAGAATATAACCAAGTGGAAGCATATATAACGCAAAAAAGAAGAGGACCTAAAATAGAGCCCTGCGGAACACCAAAGGAGATTTGAGCACGAGATGAGAAACATTTCCCCAGGTTAACAGAAAAAGTTCTATCCTTGAGGTAAGATGCAAACCACTCCAGCACAGATCCCTGAAACCCCGCTACATGATCGAGTCTTTGTAAAAGGATGTCATAATCTACTGTGTCAAATGCTGCACTTAAGTCAAAAAAGAACCAGAATCAAGAGAAAGTAAAATATCATTGGTAACCTTCAATAAAGCAGATTCGGTGCTATGAAGTTCTCGAAAACCGGACAGGATTGTGCAAAAAATATTAAAACCACTCATGACGTTGCCTTCCCTGACCTCAAGAGGCACACTAACAACTGATGCTAACAGCTATGGTCTTTAGTGTCTTTGCTGGTTGAAGCTGTGAGTATGACCAGTTACATTGGTGCTGTGACCTGGATGGCAGTGAGGTTTAGGGAGTTGAATATAATGGATGTCAGCTACATAGTAAGAGCTGTGCAGATAAACCTCACACCAGTTGTGGTCGTCAGCTTCCTTGTCCACCTCCCATTCTGGTTGATGCTGGTTTAAAACACATTCAGAATGATGCGAGTACTTCCAATTACATTTGTTCCTGCTAACTTCAAAGCTAACAGACATGGACTAGAAGCCACAAATGCTAATTACAAATATTAAAACATGGGTGTCCATTCCTGCTACTGGAAGGCACAAATTAATGAAAATGAGGAAACAAATTGAGTGGTGCAATGTAACTAAAACTTGGAAACAAATTAAGTTGTGTGAACGAATTTATCACCCATCCATCCATCCTCTTTTCCTATGTAGGACTGAATGATGCCTTTTGTTTTCTAGGTTTTTTTTATGTTTTAATGCTTGCAAAATCATACATTATCTTCTTCTCTTTGAAACATCTACTGCTTATTTTATAATTCATGATAAACATGCAGCATCGTCTTATCTTAAGCAAGATCATGTTTCTCCAGATGCTTTCCATTTTTAACTTTACTGCCTTTTTTTCTTCGTTTCCTGTCCATGTTCCAGGAGGTATACGTGGGTAAAGAGACAGTCTGTACAGTGGATGGCCTTCATTTCAACAGTTCGTACAACGCTCGAGTCAAAGCGTACAACACTGCTGGAGTGGGAGCGTACAGCAAGGTTGTTGTTCTGAAGACGTCTGATGGTGGGTGTTTTAATCATCTACTTCACACATCTTCTTTCATTCACCTTTAATAGTGTCTTTGAGAGTTCTTAGCTTCACAGCTTCCACATTATATATTCTGTTTCCTAGTGGATCCCTGCTGTGGATGCTTCTCTTTAATGAGTGTCTTAGGGAAACTCCTTTCATCACTCTTTAGCTACTCTACATAGATCAAACCTCTAACTGTAGACATAGAGACATTCTTAACTTCTGGGACATAGAAACTCCAACTGGTTTTCGTTTTCGGTCTTTGAATTCATTTGACTGAGCAGTGTTTCAAAAAGTGCTGATATTTATACCAACTGTACTGGGACTTTTCACTGTTTGTATCACTCCACTTCTGCAGGTTACAATGTTGAACTAGTAGAGTGACTGTCTTTATGAGGGAGTGAGTGAATCATTCACGCAACTGATTTGTTCAAAAACACAATTAGTTGTACATATTTCAATCAGTCCAAGATCATTAGAATTCAGACAAAACCCCAGTTATAGTAATTTTGGCAGGACCTGGAAGTGAACATGAGTAAGTGTTTGCATGTCTACATAAACCAATGGTCCCAGAGGAGATGTTTAATTAACACAGAAGATGCAAGGATTTGATGTTAGATTTGCCTTACAGGCACCCGGCTGCCGAAACACATCTAAGAGAGCTCACCAGCTTTAATATTTAATCCCTTTAACTCTTTTAATAATTCATGTGTCACTGAAGGAGTGAATATGTGTAGATACTGTAGATGCGTGTATGATCAGCAAATCATGATGACAATACTTACACTCTTTTAAATCCTACTAAAGGTGCAGAAAGCGTCTTTCTTTTTTCACACAAAATCAATATCACATATTAAATAACTGTCCTAACAAAATACTTTTGGTTTAATCTTTCCTCTGCAGTGGCATGGTTCACCTTTGACCCCACATCAGCTCACAGAGACATTGTCCTGTCCAACGAACATCAGACTGTAACGTGTAACAGTTACGATGATCGCGTGGTGCTCGGGACAGCTGCCTTCTCCAAGGGTGTGCATTACTGGGAACTTAGTGTGGATCGCTATGACAACCACCCCGACCCCGCATTTGGTGTGGCACGGATTAATACGATGAAGGACATGATGCTAGGGAAGGACGATAAGGCATGGGCCATGTATGTGGACAACAATCGCTCCTGGTTCATGCACAACAACTCCCACACCAACAGGTACGCACCCTAATTTGCTAGATTTGTGATTTTCATGTTTGCGCCTTGAAAACTTGTACATCTAAATGTCATGCATTCTAGTATTTGGAAACATGACATGGAAGTAGTATAAACAACACAAAAGAAATATTGTGTGAACGATAAACACAAATAACTACATCTGAATTCAAAATGATGAAAAATATCCATTTCCATCTCTTATTTATTAAAGGTATCACAATGTGAAAGTTTATTAAAGGGATCCTATTATGCATTTTTACATTTTCAACTTTCTGTTGTGGGTAATGTTGCTGTTTGAGCAAAGCACAAAGATACTCCGAAGAGAGTTATTCTCTATATCATTGTCACTGTTTCTGAACTCCCTGAAACGCCTCCATTGTAGTCTTGAGTTTTCTTCCAGGAACGGACACGTCATTATTCCTCATTTAAATAAGGCATATGCAACAAAAGTGGCGAGGCCTGGGGTGCATTTCCCGAAAGCATCGTTAGCCAACTATGGTCGCAAGTTCCGTTGTTATCAGCATAGTTCAACGAGTCGGTGTTTCCCGAAACCATAGTTCCAACGAACATTCGCAAACAGTATCGCAAAGTTGTGAGGTTAGAACGACAGCTCTCGACCTGTGGTTAGAATCATAGTTTCTTGTTTGCATGATATGTGGACACAATAAATCCTTATTTTGAACCAAAAAAGCAAGCTGACATTCAGTCAAATCTATGTCTTTTATTTAGAATATATACAAATGTAATTTACATACAAACTTTTAGTTTGTCATGAGATTTAAAGCACCGTTTTTGAAGAGTGCGCATGTGCGTACGTGCTCTAGTACGTAAGAACAAGCCTATGATTGAATCTGGAAATAAAGCAAAATAACTGAGAAAAATTAGAAAAAGTCCTCAGATGCCATGTCCGTAATTTATAACAAAACAACTAGCATTATTTCGATATCAAACAGATTTATTATAAGAAATTATTACTCCACCACATGTGTGACATCATTAACCAACGTGGTTGAATGACCAATTTGCGACAATAATTTGCTAGTCGTGACTAGCTAGTTGATTTCTTCAACGATACATCGTACTATGGTAGTAAAGCAGCGAGTCACATCATTGTACGGGAAAAGCACCCCTGGTTGACTTGTGTTAGTAGTGTGTTGAAACTTGCAGTTATGGTAAAGGGCGTGACATTTCCGAAACATGTTTGAAGTGGTTGACCGATCACAACACACTGGTCCACTCGACCAATCAGAGCATATTGTGCTTTTCAGAAGTAGGGGCTTTATAGAGATGGGAACTAAACAGAGAGTTACTGACAGACTGGGAAAAGAGGAGCTGCAACAATGTAAAATATGTGAAAAATAATGTTTCCAAGCTTAAAAACCTATTCTAGTAGACCCCAAAAACAAAATCAAAACTTTGAAAAAGGGCATAATATGGCCTCAACACCATTCGCTAAAGACTTGCTTTTTCACGCACTGATCTCTATATATAGGTTGCAGATATAGTATGTAGCGAGCCTACATAATAATAATATACATAAAATGTATTTAAGGGGGCCGGAAGGCCAATTTAGCTCAAAGGGAATGATTCATCGATTTGCAATGAATCATTGACCGAATCACTATGGAACCGAGCAAATGACTCGTTTAGAGTTCATTTGAACGGGCCGTAATTTAAACCTTGGCAACAGATATAAATATCCAATCTATAGTGAAACACTATGTATTAGCAAGGTAACTTTAGATCGGCAGTACAAGGCATTAAATGTGTAAGCAAAACACAAGACAAATATCTTTTCAAATATATGGACGACTTTATTAACTATTCTAAACACATAAAACTAAGGTCTAAACAATCACACACACACATTCATACAAGGCGCAAAGGAAGAGAGAGAAAGAGTGAGTTTTCAGAGTGAGAGGCACTTGTAAGACATAAACCTGAACGAACCACCAAGCATTAATTTAAACCTTCGTTTCTTAGACAGGTTATTACATGTACATTAAAAAGCACCAGGTCAGTTACAGTCTGGAGTACTTGCTTGTCTTTGCGTTGCTTAGGCCAGGGAATTCCCTATTTGAGGTGCTTCGTCAAAGGGGTTTCCCGGCTGCGTGGCTGGTTGTCTTTGGAGTGCCTGGCTGGAGTTTCTGAACCGCCGGTCACGTGATGTGTTGGCGGATGGATGAACAAGAGTCTTTACAGTTCGAAGTGCGTTGCAGGAGAGACGTGTAAACGAACTTTACAGCAAAACTTAACTTAGAACGAGACTTTTAACGAGAAAATAAAATAAAGGAAGAAAGGAAAGTAAGAGATGAGATGGCTTGAATGAAGCTGTTTAAACTCCGATCTTGATGGGTTTGTCTGCTGGCTTGGTCTAACTTGGTCTGGTCGATGTAAAAGCGTACGAACATGAACACTCTCTTGCTGTTTTTTGATAGAGAGAGGCACAAACTTAATTCAACACCGAACCGAACTGAACCGAACCGAAATGAACTGCTCTCTGAACCGATTTTCAACTGAAACGTTCTGCTTTGTTCGGGTCTTTAACTTAAAGTTAGTCCAACCTCTTTTGGAGAATTCTGGCCAATTGGACAATGGCATCATCTTAGGAGGTGGACCTAGTTCCTACTTATCATAAATCATGCGTTATCTGGGGTCTCCTTGTTTTCAATCACTAAGCCGAGAGAACAAGAGATCACAGTTTAAACATTGTAGATTATTATAATCATACAAAGCATTTTACACAGATTTCACTCAAGCCATCTTAAGAATTAAGAATATATGATCTCACTGATATCAAACAAGACACACTTTCATTCATCCATCTAAAGTAACAACATTTGCATGACTTGTATGCTATCTAGTATAATAGACACATACATAGCTACAATATAGGATTAGGTAGTGGAACAATGTTTGATTATAAGTTCGTCAAGAATTGTTCTGGGATGAGTTTATGCATTTTTATATGAGAAGTCTCTTGTCTCTGTGGGTTTTAAGAGGTCTCAACAATGAGGTCATTCAAAAGTCTTCACGCAGAGGGAAGTCTGTTTTACTTTTCGGTGTCATGTTCAGCAGTGGTCATGCTGAGGGAGGTCAAAGGTGGTCAGACCTTTCACCATTCTGGCAACGTTCTTCCTGTTTTAGGCTTATCTCTGAGGAGTCTTGGCCATAAAAATCTTCTCCGGAGGGGGTGCCTAGACTATCTGGCGTCAGTGTTGTGACTTAGGAATGTGGTGTTAAAATCCGTAATGTTGAATCACATTTTAATGAAGCCCATGAGAGATTAGAAAGATTCATTTGTGTTTGGTTCATGGTTCATTCTCTACATATTTCCCCCCTTCGATCAATGATGGGTTGATGAGAGAAGACATCATTGAACGCTGGAGAAACAGAAGAAGCAAACACACACAGCAAACAACAAGGCAAACACCTCCATAACTGGTCCCTTTACTGGTGCAGGGCATTAGATTATCTAGGCCTAAACAGGTTCACTCTCTCAATATAGTCAATCATGTGGAAAAAGTTTAGTTCAATTTTAGGACCGTTATTCTAGTTTGTTTTAAAACGGTGATTGATCAACTTTGTGACTAAATTTGATTTGTTTGTTTTATTCTCTTCTAAATTGTTCTAAGTTTAGACCAATTTACCTTTCAAATTTTGATTCGAATGATGCAGAGAGTTCTCTAGGCTAACATTCGTTTTAAGGTGACTTGCAAACATCAGGCGTGGTGCGTCAATCCTTATATGGTAACCTTGACCCTTATGGGGTAACAGGGATTTTACCTAATAAAAGAAGAAGAAAGGGAAGAGGTAAAACAAAACAAAGCAGTTGAGTGACTCCTGTATGGCTACTGTTGTGCAGTGTCAGGTGTCACAATGTAATGAGAGGGTTACACTTGTTGGGTGTATTGCTACATGTTTCCTATGGAAAGGATAGCTAAGTCAGTGTTGCGATTTCAGTGTCTACCTGTGGGAAGAACATGTTTGTTGGATGTTTTTCATGGTAGCTGTGTTTAACTTGTGTATGTTAGTGGTACAGTGTAGTGTAGTATGTATACTGTATGTATGTCAGATCTGTCTCAGTCTGTTTTGCTCCCCCCTTTTGCTTGATGGTTAAGCTTTGATGGGCTTGTTGCATCTTTGCCTTGGAAAGGGATCTTCTGTGATCTGCTGGGGGTCAGTCCAGTAAGGCAGGAAGTTCTCTGGCAGACATTGGGAGATGGTTTGGCATGGATGCGTGAAGCTGTAGTGCAAAACGTGGTCTCCTTTGTTGCCTTCCTCTTGTGATGCCTTCTGGTTGTGACAGACTTTCTGACCTTCTGTGCTTACTGTCGTTGCTGTAGCACACACATGGTTCTTGAGTTTGGAGCTTATGGTGTGATGGGTAACCAGGATGGTGTTTTCTGGTACCTCGGGGTGTTTGTCAGTGGTTGACTGTGAGAGACCACTTCGTTCTGGGTTGTTGTGGAACAGGTGGTCGTCTCAGGAAGGTGTACAAGGTGATCACTGGTCTTCTGTGTTCAGCTTGTCTTTGATGAGCACTTGCAGTTGCCTCCGTAGGTGCTCCATGTCTTCTGCGGGGAGACTGTCGTGTTCTTGGGCACACTCAGTGGGGTGTTTGGCTGAGTGGTGCGGAGGTGGGTTTCGTTGTCGCTTACCCACATAGAATGCTTTTGGATGCACTCGTTGATTCCAGTTGTTTCCTTCTGGTGGGTCCCATGACTTTTCCATGTGGTTGGAGTGGTAGAAGTCATCGGCATGGGAGTCACGTTCTCTGTGCTCCTTACGAAGGACTGTGGTGTTGTCATGCCACTGGGTGTCTTCCAGTGCAAGGCTTGTGTCTTGGCTGATGGAGTTTGAAACTGTGGATGTTTTCAAACCTTTCTTTGAGGACATCTTTTGTTTGAGGTAGGCCTTGTGTGTCAGGTCACGTAGCTGCTGAATCGTCATTGTGCCTGGGCAGGCCATGATGCCAAGATGATGACTCAAACCAGGGTGCAGGTTTCTCAGGAAGAGGGTTTTGAAGTTCACATCCTCTTCAAGTTCAGGTTTGTTATGTCCACCTAAATAGGCTTGTCGAAAGCGGCGGTAATAGGCTTGGGGAGTCTCTTGTCGACCTTGTTTGGTTTCCAAGGCGATTAACACACCGTGTTCTGACTCTGGACCTGTAAATTCTTTAATCAGTGTCTCACGTAGTAGCTGGTAGTTTGACATGACATTAGCAGGTTGTCGGTCTAGGAAGCTTCGTACCTCTGGACTGGATGTGGATCTGAGGAGGTAAAACATGTCTCTGTCAGTCATATGGGGTCTCACCTCGAGGTGGAAGTCGATATCTCGGAGGTAGGCCTGGATGTCGGGACCCTCTATGGAGTTCGGGTTGAACTGAGTGATATTCTTAACCAGCTGGTTGAGGTCTTTAATGGTCATCCCGTGTGCAGCTTTGGAGTCTGCCTGGATGAGCTCTCTTCGTTTGTTGGCAGTGAACAGTTCTGTGGTGAAGGCCGGTGACGTTTTGGGTTGTGGCCATTCACTTCTTTCACTGTATGCCAGTTCTTGGATGGAGGACTCTGTTCTGCTCAGCAGGGGTGATGCTGAGGGAGGTCTCTCCCTTCTTGGCTCTGGTTTCTGTTGGACAATGTGCTGGAGTTCATCTCTGACCGCGTAGAGCTCGTCGTTGGCGTCGTCTCGCTGTTGGATCAGGTGGTCCAGTTCAACGCTGCACCTTTGCAGGTGGTCTTCCAGAGCAGTGATTTTAGAGTTCTTACTTTCAATGTCAGCTTTGGCTTTCTCTAGCTGATGTTCAACAGCCTGGAGTTGGTTCACCAGGTGTTTCTGGACAGTCTTTGACTCTTGTTTGTCACGTTCAGTGACTGCAAGGGCTTCTTGGAGCTTGTCAACTTGTGTCTTTGTTTCTTGCTCCGCTTCGTCAGACACTTTGAGTTTGTCTTGAGCTTTACCTTTGAGCTGGTCTTTGCAGTGTTGAGTGTGCATCAGCTCTCTCAGGAACTCGGTGGTCTTGGAGTCATCCTGGACTTTCACTTCCAGCTTGTCTATGCGGTTCTGGGCACGTGTCAGCTCCTCCTGTAGGTGGGTGACGTGCTGGTGGCTTAGGTTTAGCTGGGCTGTGAAGGCATTACTTAAGGAACAGGTTATCTTGGTTAGTTCCACGTGGTTTTGGTTCTGGCTTGAATCATGTGTCAGGAATCTTCTCAGAATTATGATTATTATTAAAAATAATAACAGTTCAATTGTCTTTGGTGTGAGGCAGTCTGTAATGCCTCTGAACCAGGCGTCCACGTCTTCCCGTTGGGCAGTGGGGTTTGTCGTCCACGACATGTTGGCACGCTTGGTGAAGAGACTGACACAGATCTGTGTGTATAAGCCTATATGTGGTTGAACGGCTAAGTGTCGTTTCAGTAATTGTACACCAATAGTGAAGTGTCGTGATGACTAAGTGTTGGTCTAAGTGTACACAGTGAGGCTAGTGATGCGAAGATCTCGTCACTCAACTGGGTAAATGAAAGAGAGAGAAAAAGGTTAAAACAAATCTCAATGGAAAGAAACTTTTTTTTTTTCAATGGGAGAAATATTTTTATAAATATTTTCTATCAATGAAAAGTTGGTTTCAACTCGTGGGGTGAGGACTTAGTCGCTCAACTGAGTAAGGGACAAAGAGAGAAAAGTTAACAACCGATTTCAATGAGGGACAAAAAAACCAAAAAGAAAATTATTAACTAGGGGAAGTATTAATTTCTCATAAATGTTTTTTTTATCAATGAAAATCTGTTCCGGAAAGGTAAACAATATTATTGCTTATGTTTGCGAGGAAAAATAATACAATAATGATGTTGATACCTCTTCTCTGAGTTTGACAGGATTGACACCACACACCTTCAGTTCGACCGCTTACAGCAGGGTTACAGCAGGGATGCTGTGAAGGCGGAGTTTGCTCGGCACTTGTCTCTGTTACTTAATCTTGGATAAGATGTCAAAGTTTAAATTGCGTTACAAATGCAGGGAGAGTATGAAGAACACAAGAGGGTTTGATTAAAAATCAAATATCTAATAATCTGTTTGTTGGGACAGATTATATTTGTCTCTTTTAGAGTCGATTGGTGGTTCTTCCAGGTTTGTTCCTACAAATGTGAAGAATAAGATGGAATAAAGCAGGACAGAACAGGAAAGACGTGATGAGGAAGAAATGAAGCAAGGAGGTTGGATCCCGCTACCTTTACGTCTACCACGAGTATAGAATTGATAGTTGAGGAACAACTAAACACACAAATAAATTGAAGCGTCCCGAAAATTAATTAATCAGAACAAATATAGTGGTTAAGTTTATAACCAACAGGACGAAAGGATAAACGCAATGACAATAATGAGCAAATCTGAGTCTAACACTATTTTTATAATAGTAATAACAACTTTCAAATTTTAACTCTCAGAGTGCAAGACTTATTCACCTAAAGTGATTAGATCTCAACGAGAAATTTAGAAATTATGAAAATTATGAAATTAGAATTATTAAAAATAAATCTAGAAATCATTACAAATGACCTGTCTAGAAAAATAGAATTTCAATTTTATTTTAACATTTCCTTTTCTTCAAAATCAAATTCAACATTGACAATTAATAATAGTAAACCAGCATTTGCTTTTTCAAGTAAAATGCAGGTAAAGTAATTAATAATTGTAAACCAATATTTCCTTTTCCAGTAACGTATAGGTAAAGTGTGAGAGGAAAAGGGGAAAAAAGAAAGAAAAGACCAACAGGTCTAAAAGTCGAGGTGTTTAAATGGTTAAATCACTTTAACTTTGTTCAAACAGACACTGTATTTAACTGCTGGGGCTAGTATTGATAACAGTAACTGATGCTAAAGGCTTTAGCACAGGCCTCAATGTAAACTGCTCAGGTTAGCTTAGCGTAGCTAGCGTTTGTTTACACCGAGAGTTGGGTCAAAGTTCACCCGGAAACGTTTGCTAAGACTTCCGTGTCACGATCGTAACTATAGCGACCAAACGAACTCTAGTGGGCGAACCGGGAATTGCAGACAGTTGGAAAACAGTTTGTTAGAGTTCCATGCAATATGGGAGCATTTCAACAATGTCCACAGAACATGCAGTAACAATCGATCCTATTACGGGAAATGTCGGCGCATTTCACACTGTTCAAATAAGATACACCACTCGTAGCTGGTTTTACGACGTGGGGCTTCACTCAGTTTGTCAAGAGTGATATTAACTTTAAGCAAGCGACAGCTTTGCGTTATAATAGATGTAATTAGGACGACCTCGGCGGATCGTCTCTGTGCAAGTTTATCTAGGCACATAAAACAATAACTGTTGGTTCAGTTTCAATGGCAAGCTTTACTTGATAACGAATTTAAATAACCACTATTCAAATTACACTCGGACATGCGCAATGTTACACGAGAATTATTTGAACGGACACAAACAGATAAGATTAGTTAAGCCTCGCTGTTTATCACGGGGATCAGTGGGACACGCACTGAATCAGATAAATAAATATAAGGCTTATGACTAACTTAGATGAGGAACACGCTCATCGCTCTGTGAGGAGAATATTAGTCCTTATAACGTTAGGGTTATTTTAATTACTGCAGTTTGATTTCGTTCAGCTCTCTAACTGATATAAACACACACACACAACGTTACAGCTTTCCTGAAAGACTCTGGAACACGCAGAAATCGAACAGCTCTAACGAGGTATTTCTGGAAATGAGGAACACGCTCAATTCTTACCTTATCGTAGTGCGAGGTTTCATATCTTATTTACTGCAGTTAACAAGAGAGCAAATAGGGCGGCAGACTAGACTTTTCAGCTTTCTCTGTGAGCTTCACTCACAGACAACAACAGCAGCAGCAGCATTCATTCAAACGGGGCGCGCGCTGCGCGCGTCACACACAGACTCTCAGAGAAACGGATCTCTCATCCGCACAATATGAAAAGATAAATCTTGATAATATTCTTACAATTTAGGTTGAACTGCCCGCATTCTCCACCAAATAATGTAGCGAGCCTACATAATAATAATATACATAAAATGTATTTAAGGGGGCCGGAAGGCCAATTTAGCTCAAAGGGAATGATTCATCGATTTGCAATGAATCATTGACCGAATCACTATGGAACCGAGCAAATGACTCGTTTAGAGTTCATTTGAACGGGCCGTAATTTAAACCTTGGCAACAGATATAAATATCCAATCTATAGTGAAACACTATGTATTAGCAAGGTAACTTTAGATCGGCAGTACAAGGCATTAAATGTGTAAGCAAAACACAAGACAAATATCTTTTCAAATATATGGACGACTTTATTAACTATTCTAAACACATAAAACTAAGGTCTAAACAATCACACACACACATTCATACAAGGCGCAAAGGAAGAGAGAGAAAGAGTGAGTTTTCAGAGTGAGAGGCACTTGTAAGACATAAACCTGAACGAACCACCAAGCATTAATTTAAACCTTCGTTTCTTAGACAGGTTATTACATGTACATTAAAAAGCACCAGGTCAGTTACAGTCTGGAGTACTTGCTTGTCTTTGCGTTGCTTAGGCCAGGGAATTCCCTATTTGAGGTGCTTCGTCAAAGGGGTTTCCCGGCTGCGTGGCTGGTTGTCTTTGGAGTGCCTGGCTGGAGTTTCTGAACCGCCGGTCACGTGATGTGTTGGCGGATGGATGAACAAGAGTCTTTACAGTTCGAAGTGCGTTGCAGGAGAGACGTGTAAACGAACTTTACAGCAAAACTTAACTTAGAACGAGACTTTTAACGAGAAAATAAAATAAAGGAAGAAAGGAAAGTAAGAGATGAGATGGCTTGAATGAAGCTGTTTAAACTCCGATCTTGATGGGTTTGTCTGCTGGCTTGGTCTAACTTGGTCTGGTCGATGTAAAAGCGTACGAACATGAACACTCTCTTGCTGTTTTTTGATAGAGAGAGGCACAAACTTAATTCAACACCGAACCGAACTGAACCGAACCGAAATGAACTGCTCTCTGAACCGATTTTCAACTGAAACGTTCTGCTTTGTTCGGGTCTTTAACTTAAAGTTAGTCCAACCTCTTTTGGAGAATTCTGGCCAATTGGACAATGGCATCATCTTAGGAGGTGGACCTAGTTCCTACTTATCATAAATCATGCGTTATCTGGGGTCTCCTTGTTTTCAATCACTAAGCCGAGAGAACAAGAGATCACAGTTTAAACATTGTAGATTATTATAATCATACAAAGCATTTTACACAGATTTCACTCAAGCCATCTTAAGAATTAAGAATATATGATCTCACTGATATCAAACAAGACACACTTTCATTCATCCATCTAAAGTAACAACATTTGCATGACTTGTATGCTATCTAGTATAATAGACACATACATAGCTACAATATAGGATTAGGTAGTGGAACAATGTTTGATTATAAGTTCGTCAAGAATTGTTCTGGGATGAGTTTATGCATTTTTATATGAGAAGTCTCTTGTCTCTGTGGGTTTTAAGAGGTCTCAACAATGAGGTCATTCAAAAGTCTTCACGCAGAGGGAAGTCTGTTTTACTTTTCGGTGTCATGTTCAGCAGTGGTCATGCTGAGGGAGGTCAAAGGTGGTCAGACCTTTCACCATTCTGGCAACGTTCTTCCTGTTTTAGGCTTATCTCTGAGGAGTCTTGGCCATAAAAATCTTCTCCGGAGGGGGTGCCTAGACTATCTGGCGTCAGTGTTGTGACTTAGGAATGTGGTGTTAAAATCCGTAATGTTGAATCACATTTTAATGAAGCCCATGAGAGATTAGAAAGATTCATTTGTGTTTGGTTCATGGTTCATTCTCTACAGTATATAATAATATTATTAGTATTATTATAGGTCATTGTTTCCACCATGTTTAATTTCAACAAGTCTCTTCAAATGCCACAACTCAGCAACTCTTCACATCTTGTGGAGCATTATAAGCATTGTTTCAGTTTAAGGGTTGAACCAGAACATAAAGCTTAATTGAAACATGTGGTGCATGTAAACGTGGTGTATGTCACACCCTCAGGTGAGTATCAAGCACGGTCTGACTATAACGCTTGAATACTAATGCAACCATTTAAAATTCTGTTTCTGTTTCTGGATACTGAGGTGACTGAGAGGACACGCTAACATTAAACGCAATCCCTGAAATCTGCGCCTTTTGGATGTTAACCCACTTGATGCAGCCTGAAGCCAAACTTGCTCTACTTCTTTGTCAGTCTTGGATCCATGCATCTCCTTTCATATTATCCATTTTTAATAATATTTTATATATTCCTCTAAGCACATTTTTCTTTTATTCTTTTGTCCCTCCATCACTCAGGGACTCTAAGCAGGTAAAGCATTCAAGTGAAAGTAGTTTATAGTCCCTCCAGTACAACTAGTAATAGTTGCAGTTCTCTTATCAGCTCTGTGATGGTTGTTAGATGAGAGAATGCTCCAGAAACACAGTGTTCCTGTTTGTAATGATATGCATTTTTGGTTATCCGCACTAAATACAGGTGGAAACCGGGATGAAAATCAGATCACTGGCCCTGTTTCCCCCCGGCATTAAGATACGTTTTCGAGACTCCAATCACAAGTGGTCAACCGAGATGCAATCAGGACAGATAGAGCTTCTAATAAAAATGTGTTTTTGACTACCTCCTTATGTGGTTTCACTAATCTGATCACAAAATGTTTAGAACCTTTTTCCACCTATATTTAGTGCTGACCACATGTAATTGGACCACAAAAAACAGAACTTAATACAAGGTGGAATCAGTTCCACTGAAACCTCATACATTGGGTGTTAAAAATGCATGTGACCACATCGCATTTGTAGTGTAAACGCTCAACCGTCCCAGACTGCAGTGAAGCACAGCCAACTCATCTAACACACAAACGTTATAATGGGTTGTGAGAGAGCAAACCTTCTCTGCGTTATAAACAGAACACACAGATTACCGTCATTATCATTGCTTCCCTCCTTATCCTTTTTATTTACTTAATTTTCTGCTCACTTGTTAGACGCTTAAAGGATTAGTTCACTTTTTAAAAAACTTTTGCTGATAATTAACTCACCCCCATGTCATCCAAGATGTCCACGTCTTTCTTTCTTCAGTCGAAAAGAAATTAATGATTTCGATGAAAACATTCCAGGATTTTTCTCCATATAATGGACTTCAATAGTGGCCAAAACGGTTCAAGGTCCAAATGAGTTTTCAGTGCAGCTTCAAATGACTTCAAATGACAAATGACGATACCAGACGATGAATAAGGGTCTTATCTAGCGAAACGATGCGCCATTTCGAAAATAAATAAAACAGTTTAAGTATTATTAGCACAAATGCTCGCCTTGTTCTGTCCTGAGATGCACGTTTGTGATTCTCCTGTTCGAACTCTTTCATTAAAATGAACAAATCTTTTTTCGAGTCATTTCGTTCGTTGAATGAATAAAATGACTCGAAAAAAGATTTGTTCATTTTAATGAACGAGTTTGAACAGGAGAATCACAAACGTACATCTCAGGACAGAACAAGGCGAGCATTTGTGCTATTAATACTTTAACTGTTTTATTTATTTTCGAAATGGCGCATCGTTTCGCTAGATAAGACCCTTATTCATCGTCTGGTATCGTCATTTGTCATTTGAAGTCATTTGAAGCTGCACTGAAAACTCATTTGGACCTTGAACCGTTTTGGCCACTATTGAAGTCCATTATATGGAGAAAAATCCTGGAATGTTTTCATCAAAATCATTAATTTCTTTTCGACTGAAGAAAGAAAGACATGGACATCTTGGATGACATGGGGGTGAGTAAATTATCAGCGAAAGTTTTTTAAAAAGTGAACTAATCCTTTAACATGGGTTCTTTCATTCAGGAGTGTTTGTGTTCCACACTTGCCACTCACAAGAAAGCTATGCAGTTTATGACGAAATAAGAGGGGAGTGTCTTGAACTCCATTATGTTTCATACCCTTAAGTTTTCCATTCATCTTCGAAACACAAATGAAGATAATTTTAATATTCTCTCATCATTTTTGTACAGCCAACATTTTGTACATCCACACAACCAAAAATTTCAAGCTTCAAAAAGGTCATAATGACATCGTAAATATGAAATGAGCAGTTCAATCCAAGCGATCAAAAAGGTCACTTCATATGATGAACAGATTTAATATAGACTTTTATTCACATATATAAACGTTGATCAATGCACATGAAAATGGTGAAAAGAAGCTCAACTGTGCCTGCTTGTCACGTGAGAACAAACCTCATTGGTTCTTGCGCATCAAGCATGCTTGAGCTTCCGTTCACCACATTTGATGTATGAAATCTTCATTAGTGTTCTTAAGATGAACAAAAGTCTTATGGATTTGGAAGAGCATGAGGGCGAGTAAATTATTATAACACCCTATACCCAACCCTATAACACCAGATGGAACCATGGCCAATGTTTAGAAATACATGATATGTAAAAATTCCTCAACATGTTTCTTCTTTCAAACTTTTTAACTATTGGTTTCACCACTCATCCTGCAATATTAATATTCGCTCTGCTGTGATTCGGAAGTCACATTGAGACTGGAGTGGAGCCACAGCAGTTTCCCCTCCCTGGGTTTATGTGCTCTGCTCCAGCTCCACTACAATTTTTTCTTTTGCCTGCATTCTTTGCCTTTTGATCTTGGATCAAAAGAAAACTCAAAAGGCTCTGACTTTTTCAAATCCTGCTCCTTGTTCCAAGCTAAATTACACAGTTCTGCTCCCCACTTTGTATCGCATACACACTCTGGTTCAGAACAACACAAACAGAGCTAAGTGGAGTGATGCCAACAGTGAAACATTCCAGTGCTGTTCTACTAAACATCAGAACTGCAATCAGATTAGAAGTTGCATAATATCGTATTGAACAAAAGTAATTTGTTGAAAAAAAAGTGGAAACTAGATCACATGCAATTAGTATCGTACCAGTTTTGGTGTAAATATTTGAAGATTTTTTCTCTCTCTATGATACAGTTGTTCTCTGTGTTTAGATTTGAATACTTTTGTGATATATTGTGTCACTGATTACCTTCTCTTGTCTCCTGATTCTTGCAGGGCTGAGGGTGGCATCTCAAAGGGTTCGACTGTGGGAATCCTGTTAGACCTTACAAAACATACACTGACCTTCTTCATCAATAAACAGCAGCACGGACCAATGGCTTTCGAGAACCTGGAGGGTGTCTTCATGCCCGCCGTTAGCCTCAACCGTAACGTCCAGGTGAGCAGCAGATCCACACTGACCTTTAACTTTAACCCACTCAGTGATTGGTAGCATTGGAAACCGAGAACTGTTTCTTATTCTTCATCATTCTCATGCCGTTTAGGTTTCTTGACCAAACTCTGGATTCTTTTGGTTTGTTTTGTTGTAATAAAAAGGGCTTTATGGGTGTATTCACACTTGGGATGTTTGGTTCGATTAAAACGAACCCTGGTGCGATTGCTCTGTTAGTGCAGTTCACTTGAATAAGTGTGAACACCCTCTGAACCCTGGTGAGCATCAAACAAGCAGACCGAGATACTGAAAAGATGGAAAAGATAAAAAGCATCATGGACCAAAGACATGTAAACAAGCCAAAAACGGGACATGAGGGGCTTTCGCACTGGAGGAACCTTTTCATAGTTCCTAGAACTATTGGCAGAAGTACCTGGATTTTGGCGTGTTCGCACCGCAGGAACTAGGAACGATTTTAATTCTAGGAACTAATTTAGCTCCTACTTCAGAGTAGGGTCTAACCCAGCACTATAGGAACTATCCTTGACGTTAGTGTACGCTGATTGGCCAAAACGCACATGAAACACCAGCATCCGTTTTTTCCGCAGATTATAGCCTATATATTTACTCCAGAAAATAACTGAACCTGGGAAACAGTGATAGGTGGGCCTCTTAACCTTTACTCTGAGGAGAAAATCCAACACAACTTTGAGAAGCGAAACATGATTATGTATTTCTGCTCAGCTAGCAACACTGAACATCAACTATATGGCAAACGCGAATACTTTTTCATACTGTCTACAGACCGTAAACTAATGAGCACGGAGAATGCAAGCACTTTTTGTTTGCACAGGTTCAGGCGTTTCCAAGGGCGTCAAAATAAAAGTGCGGCTCATAACAATAAACGCGGCTCATGTCACTTCAGAGTTCATACTGGCTGTGCGAAAACAAACCAGGAAAATGTTCCTAGGGGAACCATTAGTTCTTGGGTAACCACCCTGGTGGCTAGTTCTTATAACTAAGTTCCTAGAACTGCCTGGTGCGAAAGCCCCTATGATTCCTGCTGCTTTTTGACTCCTTTATACATTTTATAAGCTAAAAATACCATCATATGTAGCTATGCACATACAATGAGTGCATTAGGGCAGCACACAGCATTGTTTTGGATGTTCGGTAACTTCTGTTGCGAAATATGCGTAATAAAAGCCCACCAATCAGGTTGTGAACATATCCCAATGCTACCCCTATGCTATCTCATATCCCTACCTACAGGGGTTGGACAATGAAACTGAAACGCCTCTCATTTTAGTGTGGGAGGTTTCATGGCTAAATTGGACCAGCCTGGTGGCCAATCTTCATTAATTGCACATTGAACCAATAAGAGCAGACTGTGAAGGTCCAATTAGCAGGGTAAGAGCACAGTTTTGTGCCGTGTATCAGGATGACAATGCACCAATACACACAGCAAGACTGGTGAAAGATTGGTTTGATGAACATGAAAGTGAAGTTGAACATCTCCCATGGCCTGCACAGTCACCAGATCTAAATATTATTGAGCCACTTTGGGGTGTTTTGGAGGAGCGAGTCAGGAAACATTTTCCTCCACCAGCATCACTTGTGACCTGGCCACTATCCTGCAAGAAGAATGGCTTAAAATCCCTCTGACCACTGTGCAGGACTTGTATATGTCATTCCCAAGACGAATTGACGCTGTATTGGCCGCAAAAGGAGGCCCTACACCATACTAATAAATTATTGTGGTCTAAAACCAGGTGTTTCAGTTTCATTGTCCAACCCCTGTAGGTTAAAATGGCAATGCCCACGTGAAAGCTAAGCGGACCAGGACTAAATATATATATTATTTTTTTGGTCCAGACCAAACGAACCAAGTGAGCCAAACTGCAAGTGTAAACACACCCTAAATCCTTCCTCAAAAGTAATTATTAATCGATGGAACTAGAATATTTTAAGGTGAATCATAAATCAGAATCATTCCCCCTAGTGATCAGCATTAATGATTGAAATGTGTATTTTTCACAGGTGACTCTGATCACAGGTCTGGAAGTCCCAAAGAGCATCATGTGATCATCTTTGACCAATGAGAACGAGCCAGATCTTTCTTATCAAACGAATTAGTGCTCTCATACTGCACTAACATATAAAAGCTGATAAAACTTTGAGGGGAAAAATTATGTTTTGGAATATTTGAGTTTAGTTAATATTTGTTTTCCCTTATGGTCATCTGGGTGATTTGCATTTCAGTGTTTACAAATCATTCCCATGTTTACAGAAAAACAAATCACTGGATATCCCCACGGGGGCCGAAGCTGGAGTCGGACCCCAAAGCACTTTGAAGTAGAGTTCAGTAGAGTAGAGTAGAGTTCTTTTTTTCATACCTCCAATGAAAATTTAGCACAGTTCCAAAAATGTAATGTGATTAAAAAAATAAAACGTATCAAGCATTTGATATGTTAGCAACGGAGTAAAGCAACCGATAGTAATCAAACAACTGCGAGACTAAAAAGTGAATTTGAAATCATTTCAGGATAATTTCACATGCTACATGAATCTCAGGTTTACTCACCTTTAATCTGCTGTGTGATCACAGCACAGACTTCAAAAGGCCTCAACAAATTCATCACTCAGACCATAAATCTGGGTTGCTAGGATTGAAAAAGTCCCAGTCAAGCCAAAGGCCCTGCGTCAGAGAGTGACGAGAGTGAGTTTACAATCTCTTTACTTCAACAAATTCCAATCCTTATATTTGATGCAGATCTTTCCTGTATAGTGAGAATTAGATAGTCGTATGCAGGATAGAGTGATTTGGGTGGTTTTTAGGGCGTTGCTATGCAGTTGCTGTGTGTTCTGAATGGCTTGAACTGGGTTGTTTTAAAGTTTCTAATGTGTTCTGTGTAGTTACTTGTAGGTTACTTACAGTTTTCACCTCATGGACTACAAAATAGCACACATGCTGAATTAGCTGCACAGCTTAAGGTATCATTCATGATCATAGCACAAACTGTGGGATGAGTTACATGCTGGTGTAATACTTTTCATATGCACAGTTGTGATACTTGTCAGCGCTAACACACACACACACACACACACACACACACACACACACACACACACACACACACACACACACACACACACACACACACACACAAAGGAGTTCTGGTTTACAGAAATGAAATGATACATGCCATTAGAGATGGATTGTACCCTCACCACCAAGTACATTTGGTCTTGGTGTTTCTTATGAGCCACAGTTGTTAATATTTAGCCAGAATCTCAACTCTCCTTACACTGTGACAGAAGACGAAGTGTGTATTTTTTCTCCTATCCCAGCTTAATATACTAAGGCAACTGTAAGTAAGCCATTTTAGCCTAGTCAAGTCACATTTATTTATATAGCGCTTTTTACAATACAGTGTTTCAAAGCAGCTTTACAGAGATAACAGGAAAATAATGCAAAAAAGTTTGTTTCCAGAGGAAAAGAGCATCACAGTCCAGCTTAAGTTCAGTGATGTTTCATTTTTGTTTTATAGCCGCTTTGCAGTAAACCATGATGTCATCGTCCAGCTCAATTCAGTTCTTGTATAATTTTGTCAATGCAGGCAGATCAATATTTAATATTGCCTAAGTTGATTCAGAGAAAAGTGTAAACACTGTACCTCTGTGGGGCTTTCAAAACATTGCTCGGGCCGGGGTTCGTTTGATATTGCCCTAGCAACAATGATTCATCTAATGGTGAGAGTTTGGGGAGGGGATATCTGTATTTCCGACCAACAAAAGAGTGCTCGAGAAACCTTTTTGAAAACAGTCACTAGTTTTGTACATGGAGAGGTGCAGGTATGAAGTCACTTTGTAGGCCATCCAGCAGTTCGCATCACACTGGTTCCCTTGATAAAAGCGCAATAGGATTTTCCCATAGGCTTTTGGATTATCGCTAACAACAAGCTCTATGATCAACAAAAGTTTATACTTGCACGTTTTGTCCATCACAATAATTATCACAAATTGAAGTGCTAAACTGTGTTTTGGAATACAAAGTGATATCATATATCATACCTGCACCACTCGTCACGTGGAAATTGCACACTTTGACATTAAATAAATGACAGACTCAAGCTTCATACACCTCAGTAACAAGTAAATGAGCACCTCACAGTTCAATTTATCTGCATATTTTCCACACTGCGCCCTTTAACGGTTTCTGTGTGTAGCAAGTGGCTTGATTTTAACGACTACGCCACCCCAAGTTAACGGGGAAAACAACCCAAATAAAGCATGCAAATCCGTTTCACCTAGAAAAGGCAAGAGGCATGGGCTTCCGTACAAAAAACGTTTTATTAACACTAAAAGTTGATCAACAATGATTTAAAATGAGTAATTCACATGGTCATGATTGAATTAACATGGGTCATGATTGGATTAACAAAGCAAAGGAAACAATACACAAAAGAAATAAACAAGATTTACAATAAACCTTCACAATTCACAATAACCCGTCACAGGGGCTGAGGCTTCCAGTCAGGAGCAGGCTAGTGTGCCAGCAGCAGGTCTACCATAAGAAGCACGCCAACCCAACGTACACCCACCAAATTCACTGCAAAATAACCAAAGGTAGTGACACGGCAATAATGAAACTGCAATAACACTCTTAGTGAGACACCTGCAGTGAGACAAACAACCAGCCCGCCCAGGAAGTCCTCAGCTCCTAAAGGAAAGAATATAGAGAAGTAATGAACTAAACAATTTAAGTAAACAAAAAAAAACAAAACATTCACAGTCAATTTATTGACTTAAACGTGATAACCAACCAAAAAAACAATATACAATGCACCCCAAAATAAACAAAATATAAATACTATAAACAAATTAAAGACAAACAATAAACAAATACACTGACCGCTGTAAGAACGTCACACAGAATTAACTGCGGTACGCCCGGAAGTTATTGCAGGCAGACGGCTAATCAGGATCAAATAATAATGCACGATAAACAGGACAATTTAATTTAACAAGAGAAAATAAACAAACAAAACACATTCAAGGTCGGTCCGTTGACTTAACAGTCCAACGTGACTGACACAAAAAAAAAAAGAAAACAATTCACCTTAACCCAAAATATAAATACTCTAAACACTCGCATTCACACTCAAGAAAAAAAACAATAAACAAATACACTGTGACCACGGCAGAAACTCACACCAAATACAGAGTTAACTGCAATAACGTTATGCCTGGACGCGATTCCAGGCAGACACGGTCACTCAGAAATCAAATAATAATGAGAAAACAAATCTACCAAAAACAAAAGTAAAGAAATACCAACTAATAACCAAGAAAAGCAGAATAACCCTTCAAGCCCGCATAGACATGCTCGACTTAAATGTAACGATGTGGAGAAAGCAGCAACGTGGCTTTAAGGAGCGAGTGGCAAAGAGAGAGAGAGCGCGCTGTTTAATGCGACTGCTCACTTAACCCACTTTAGCGTCCACGACGACCAGAGAATACGATCGAGTTACACTTCAACATCAAAGCATCAATTAACAGCCTTGTTGACTGCAACAGCTGGTGTTCCGACCAGATAAGCTGCGATGCCACACCGATGGAAGCCCTGAAGGCACACAGTACTGGGAGTAAGCAGCAACCCACGCGCACAAACCCTCAGCAACCCAGCGGCACACTCAGTCTGCAGTTGCGACAGGAAGGGGCGGGCTTTCAACCATGACACACCCCAGGAGGCCTGAATAAACGGTTTATATACCCCAAATGGGCGATTGCTCATTGGCCACCTACCAAATAGTACTCACGTCACACGACTTCACTACATGTGCTTTTTTTTTAGACAATGCCAGAATAGCAAGTCATACCATGTAGTCGAGAGAGATGATTGCTTTTGCATGTTGTATAGGCTGTAAATAATATGGTCAAAGCAGTGAAGCGCGCATGAGTTAGGTATTCATTGTACTGAATTTGTGTTGCACAGTGATGACACGGATAAAACAGGAATACAGTATAGATGCAGAGTTGCAGTCTGCCCTCTAGTGTTTGTTGTGTGGAATTAATTTCTGATAACGTAGCCTCGAGTTAAACCTCCAAGCCACTTACCTACATACAATTATCATAAATCTGGTGCATGTCACAATAAACGCTATGAAGAGCCACTTATGGACCTCACAATAGGAGATACAAGCCTATGTTCAGCTTATACCTCTGTTCAAATTATAATTATTTCAGGGAGGAATGAGAGATAAATGAAAAAGATATTATATTTATGTTTATTATCCTGTCCAGATATTATTTTACCAGATTATGGGAGCAGACAATGACCCATTGGTGATGTAAAGCATGGGATGTTGTTGATATTTATGACACATTTCTATGAAGTTTAATTTATGTAAATAGTTCCGATGCTTTTATCGGGGGTGAGTATTTTGCTGTCAGGAGTACCAAAATAAAAATAGGCAGTTCTTGGCGCTAAAAAATGGAGCAGTGAAATGTGAAAAGCTACGCTTAAAGAAATGTTCCGGGTTCAGTCAAGGCCATCGTCTGGTTATGTTGTCCCATGTCTAGGAATGTTGTCCCGGGTCATTTGTATCTTTACAGTGCTAAGTGTATGTCAGTTTAATACAAGTTAAGCTTTATCAACATTTAAAGCATATGGTGTTTTACCAATTACATTTTTTTTAAAACAGGAGTTATAGTAACGCACCTTTAAAGGAGGCACAAGGCCAGTTAATATATTAAAATGCACACTGTCTATCACAATACTGACAAATTAAACATATAGACCCAAGTAAGTTGAGTCTGAGTCAAAACCGAGTCAAAATGATCCAAGTCCATTAAAATATGCTTTTGGCCTCGGACTCCATTGACCTCCATTGTGGAGTATTTGGCAAGTTTAAATTATTATCTGTTGTAAGTATGTGCTTGCTCAGTCATGTGACTTTTCGCCTCATCCACCAGCGAGGCAAAGTAAGAGCTGAACCTCGAACATTCCTTTACATCCGATTGTGTGGGAGACTCCTTCCAAAAACTGCTGTCTGTCCAAGAGAATCTATCTTGCCGAATTATCTTTTTTTACAGTGTAACTTAACATTTTACAATTTCTTTGTATTAAAGTATATTTAAAAGTTTATGTCAATATAGATAATAGAATCACTGGCCACGTACTGAATATGAAGGAAAGCGCACTCCTGAAAGTTTGCTGAGACAGGAATGACCCTGACATGAGAGCTTGAGTGCACACTGTATATGTATGATAATAAAGCAACTACAGTAATGGAGAATTAATGTGTAAAGGGAAATACTGTATGACCCTAAGAATCCTGGGAGGAGGGATGTGTACTATAAGGATGGTTGAAACATTCAGTTAGGCAAGAGTTACTTTGTGAATTATGTTTACTTATTTAACCAATATCCCTATTGACCTGAAATATCCAGATCTCAGACAGACTGTAATAGTGTCCCCTACTTTTCCCAATTTGAATATTCATTAGGCTGAGAAAGTTAACCTCGTGCCGTGCCTCATTCACACAAATCTGCCAAAATTAGCAACGTTTCTTGGGAATGTGGTGTGCTTTCACCCAGGCTGGAAACCAACAAACTACGTCCTCATATCCGGGTGTTTCTTCACCAATGGCGACCAATGCTAAGGCTAATTTGATAACGTTAGGTTACTGACGTAACCCCGGTTCTCTGATAACATGAAGTGAGGTATCTCACTATGGGAACGCCTCTGGGCGTGTCCGATCGCGGAAGCACCAATTACACCACGTCTGCCAACTATGGCAGACCAATCGCTGCAGCGATCAGGGAGTCCCGCCTCCCTGTATATAAACGCAGCTTACCTGCCGTTTCGTCATTCTCCGCATATCTCTTCTCCGTGCGAAAAGGCAAGGAGGGCAATGTTGTGAGATACCTCACTTCATGTTATCAGAGAACCGGGGTTACGTCAGTAACCTAACGTTCTCTTTCTAACATTCGTTCGGTATCTCACTATGGGATATAGACAACTCCCGTCTTGCCGATATGCTGACGAAGCAGACTGAAGAAGAGGGGATGTGAATATACTGAATCATAGACCCAGTCGGTGAGACACGGGATAAAATGGGGACAGGTGCCCCCTTTATTAAAAATCATATCATACCCCTTGACTACTTACTCCCAGAACTGAGTGTGCCAGAGAGGGTTCTGTAACATCCAGTCTATAAAAACGAATAAAAGTGTGCGGAGAGGACCAGCTGGCCGCCGCGCAGATTTCCTGAATAGAAATCCCCTTAAATAGAGCCCAGGATGTAGACATCCCCCTAGTAGAATGCGCTCTTAGTCCTACTGGGGGCTCTATATTCATGCTTTTGTAACATAACACGATCGCCTCCACCACCCAGTGGGAAAGGCGTTGCCGGGAGATAGGTTTTCCCTTGTAAGAGTCAGCCCATGAGACAAATAGCTGGTTGCTCTTACGCAATATGTGGGTTCTCTGTACATAACTGTACAGCGTGCGAACCGGACATAAACAGTGTAACCTCTCCTCTTCTGGAGAAGAAAAAGGAGGGGGATGAAAAGCTGGCAAGTCTACAGCTCTTACGGTATCCGCGTGCTCATATACTTTGGGCACGAACGCCGGGTTAGTTCTAAAATTAGCTCTTTGACCACCCGGAGCGAACTTCATACATGAAGGGTGAACTGATAACGCCTGTAATTCACTCACCCTCTTTGCTGTTGTAAGAGCAAGTAACAGAGCCGTCTTTAAAGAGAGCAGCTTTAAGGCAATGCTATCAATGGGCTCGAACGGGGCTTTTGAGAGCGCGCTCAAGACCACAGACAAATCCCATGGTGGGACCAGCGTTTTTGATACTGGGTGCAGCCTACGTGCGCTCTCATAAAAACGACAGACTAGAGGGTGTTGGCCAATGGTACCCGAGTCAATACCCACATGACATGCCGATATAGCGGACAGATAAACCTTCACCGTGGAAAAAGCTCTGCCTTTATCCAGGAGGTCTTGGAGAAAACACAGCACATCCGAAACAGAGCACAAGAACGGAACAATGTTCTTATCTGCGCACCATTCCTCAAAAACTCTCCACTTTAGGTTATATAAAGAACGAGTCGAGGCCGCCCTCGCGTTCTGAATCGTCTCAATAACTTTTGGAGGTAGTCCGGCTGCACTCAGATTCAACCTCTCACGGGCCAGGCCCAGAGAGCTAACCTCTGAGGGGAGGGGTGGAATATTTCTCCCCGTGCCTGTGAGAGGAGAACCCTGCGCGCTGGTAGCTGCCAGGGCTGGTCGTAGAGCAGTTGCGCAATCTCCGCAACCCACAGTCTCCCCGGCCAGTACGGCGCGATCAGAATCATTACATGTCTGCGCTCCCGAACCCTCCGTAGTGTCGGCTCGATCAAGCTCAACGGAGGGAACGCGTACAGTAACACGTCTGGCCACTCGTGGGCTAGAGCATCCACACCCAATGGTGCATCGTCGCCGACCAGAGAGAAGAACAGGGGACATTGTGCGTCTTCGCGCGATGCGTAGAGATCTACGGCAGCCTGGCCGAATCTCTGCCACAACATGAGGATCACCTGGGGGTGGAGTCTCCACTCTCCGTACAGGGGATTCCCTCTGGACAATAGATCCGCTCCCCTGTTCATTATCCCCGGGACATGTGTCGCGCGTAATGACAGGAAGGTCCTGTTGCTCCACATAAGCAGTTTCTTCGCTACCAAGTGAAGCGTCTGAGAACGCACTCCTCCCTGCCGATTTATGTAGGCAATCACCGTTGTATTGTCTGTCCTGACCAATACGTGATGATTCTTTAGAAAATGCACGAAATGTCTCAGAGCTAGAAACACTGTCAGTAGCTCTAGAAAATTTATGTGCTTCTCTCTCAGTGCGGGAGACCAAACTCCTCTCACTGTCCTGCCCTCGAGCACTGCGCCCCAGCCTGTGAGAGATGCATCCGTCGTCACCACTTTTCTCAGTACGATCGGACCCAGAGGGCATCCTGTCCTGAGAAAAGACGGGGCTCTCCAATGACCGAGAGCGCTCATGCATTCTGGCGAGACGCGCACTCTGCGGCTGAGGCGGCTCTCGGGGCGAATGCCCTGTGACGCTGTCCAGTTCTGAAATTCTCTCATTCGTAACAGTCCCAGGGGAACCACGGACACAGTTGAGGCCATCAGTCCTAGTAGTCGAAGACATATCCTGAAAGAGACTGATCTCCCTCGTTGGAAAAGAGAGAGGCAGCTGTGAAAAGTCTTGATGCGGTCCTCTGATAGGAACGCTCGAAACGTCACAGAATTCAACCTGAGACCCAGGTAGACTATTTCCCGAGACGGAGATAGACAACTCTTCGCTTGGTTTATCTTGAAACCTAATCTCTCCAGATGTGTCACTAGTGTGTGTGTATCGCTCTCTGCCTGCCGTCGGCCCGGTGCGCAGATAAGCAGATCGTCCAGATATGATGAAATTCTGATCCCTGCTCCCCTCAACGGAGTCAGGGCTCCTTCTACACACTTGCAGAATACTCGAGGAGCCAAAGCTAGGCCAAATGGTATTCTCGTATACTCGTATGCTGTGCCCTGATAGGCGAACCTCAGATATTTCCTGTGCGCAGGAAAAATATCTATGTGAAAATATGCGTCCTGGAGATCTACCGAGGTGAACCAGTCTCCTTGCCGAATATTTTGACACAACGTTCTGATAGACAGCATTTTGAATTTGTATTTTCTGAGGTGTCTGTTGAGGACCCGTAAATCCAGAATGGGACGGAGACCTCCCCCTCTCTTGGGAATCACAAAATAACGGGAGTAGAAACCCTTGTGGCTCTCTTCCGTTGGAATCACTCTTATCACTCCCTTTTTCATTAAAGAGGCTATTTCTTCCTCTAAAACCAGAGCTGCTTCCCCTTTGGCCACTGAAATTAACACTCCGTTGAACAGAGGAGGTTTTACAGCGAATTGAAGCCTGTATCCCCTCTCTACGGTGGTTAAAACCCAGGGATGAACTGCGCATGCGCGCCAGTTCACTGTCTGAGCAGCGAGTGGGCCCTTCCTGTCTTCGCTCACTAGAGGTGCCGTAGCACACTCTAGCGGCAAAGGAGGGAAGACCGCTCCAGTGATGGAGTTATGTTGGTCTTTATTTGTGATTGTTTTATTCTTTTGTGATCTTTTTCTCTTTTTTTCACATTCTGCGCCCTCGGTCTTTGACCTGGATGCGTCAGAGGAAAATTTATTTTTGCAAAACTGCTTGTGCACGTTAGACCTTCTTCCCTCGTAACAGACCTCGAAGGTGGAGGGGGAGGCGATTTCTTGGGGGGCACTCGCAGAACGGTGGCCACATTCCCGCAAACATTGGACTCTGAACTGTCCACAACACAAACATATTTCACCTCTGAATTCCTTCTCCTTTTCCCCGCGGGAGGAAGAGAGGAATCGTTCTGAAGGGATGGGACAGAGAAACCCTGGGTGCTGTCTCCCAACCCTTCCTGATGCTGAACTGATGTATCAGGTCGACCGCCTCTTTTTGTTCCCCTGGGGGGCTGGCGATCGGTGTTTCGCTGCTGCGGCCGCGAAAGACTGTTTAGGTCTCACGAAACCGGGTTTTGGCTGTGGGGCCGCGTTGCCCGGCTGTTGTGGTGGAGCAGAGCGGGAAGGCTGGTAATCTGAATGCCCTCCTCTGCCTGACGGTCTGAAATTCGGCCGGTTCGGGTGATAAGGCCGAGCCGCCGGCTTTCTAGGGAGACAGACCTGGAAAGCTTCTCCCTCCTTCTTCCGCATGTCACACTGCTGCCGCATCGCCGTTACCGTCGCGCCGAACATGGCTTTAGGATCTATAGGGGCATCCAGAAACTCTGCTTTCTCCTTTTCAGAGAGCCCTGACAAACCCAGCCACAGCGATCTCTCACCCACAACTGCTAAGCCCATACTCCGTCCGCAACTTTGAACTGCTCCGCGGGACGTGCGCAGGTTCAAATCTGCGATGACGCATATCTCCTCCCAGAGCACGGGGTTGGGAGATCCGGAGTCCAGTTGACGACCCATCTCCTCTAATAGCTCCGCTTGATAGGCTGTAAGGAGGGACGTTGCGTTTAAAGCACGGACGGACAGTGCAGTGGATTTGTAGATCTTTTGAAAAACAGAGGCGGCGAAGCGCTCTGTTTTCCCTGGCAGCGACGCTCCGGTTGAAGAGAGCGCCGCCCTTCGGCCCGGGTGCAAGTGATTTGCAACCGAAGTTTCCACCGGGGGAGGATCCGCCATCCCTAAATCCTCCATTCCCTGAACATCCAGCCTCGAGAAACCCTTGACGGGCACTCGATGTGAAAAAGGTTTGTCCCAAAACTTCTTCATCTCCGTCACACAGGCCGGGACGGCCGGAATGAACTGCCTGGCTGGCGGGAGACGTGACGGAAGTCTCTTTCCATCGTACAGGTCTCTTTCAGCCCCTTGACCTGCCTGTTGGGATGGCCAGTCGATCGATAATCTAGCCGCGGCCCTGCGACAGACCTCGATTAGATCCGAATCCACCTGTACAGGGGAGGGTGAACTCTCATCCTGTGCACTCGGCGGCCTGGACTGGTTCGGGGGAAGAATGGCATCTTCATCGTCGTCGTCCTCGTCTTCGAGGATGTTCGACAACACCTCGTCATCGTCATCTTCCTCACCCGCTAATGGATCATCGAACAGCGGGGGAAGGACGGGTGACACCTTCTCCATCATCTCTGCCCATGAGGTAGTGGTCCGGGGACAATCCATGGGTTCCTCTCTGGGTTGAGCAGAGAGGCATGGGTCCGACTTTCCGCTGACTGCCACGCGGAGCCTTCTTTCTCGGGTCTTAGTCGAGAAAGCAGCGCAGTGCGGGCATCCCTCGGGTTGGACAGCGCTGCCTGCGCGTGTTTAGCGCCCAGACAGGAGATGCAGAGGCCGTGTGCATCCTTAGCAGAAATCCACATTCCACAAGCACACGGATGTGGGGGGCGACCTTTTCCCCCGGGGCTCTCCGGTTCTATCGCGGTGGCCATGGGGCTAGCACTCTCTTCGTACGGTGAGTTCTCACGCAACGTGACAACTGGTACGGAGCCGTGCTGCGATTAGAGAGCTATCGTTTTCCTTATCCTTTTGGTGCGTGGTAAGCGCCCCGAAAAAACTTGGAAAAGATTAGAGAACTTAAGAGCAAGAAAACTCGTCTTGACACGTTAGTTATCGTACTCTTAAGTGACAAAGTCACTCAACGACCTAAGGAAAATCTTGCGTTAGGGACGTTACCTCTCGGCTCCGTCTGAAAACTGTTAAGCAATGGTTCCCAAAGTCTGCTGAGGACAGCTTCCGAAATCTTCCACGGGGAAGAGAGCGAGAATGACGAAACGGCAGGTAAGCTGCGTTTATATACAGGGAGGCGGGACTCCCTGATCGCTGCAGCGATTGGTCTGCCATAGTTGGCAGACGTGGTGTAATTGGTGCTTCCGCGATCGGACACGCCCAGAGGCGTTCCCATAGTGAGATACCGAACGAATGTTAGAAAGAGAACTAGCTACCATTTTATGTATCCTAAATACACAGTTAGTTGAAGTTTTTTGGAATCTTTCTTGAAAAATAAATTATGTAATTTTTAATATTATTATAATTATTATTCTTTTTATAATTAGTAAAAAGTCTGTGTCTGTGACAAAAGGTAAAACAATACAATCTTTGTATAAATGCTATTGTAAAAGTATAAATGGTTTTAATTTGACCTAACAAAAAAAGTGGCCAAAGTTGAAGAAACACCCATCAACAGAAAGCACAGATGAATTCCATTGGATTTTTTTCAAAATAGAGGAATCCCATCTCTTTATGATTCTTTTGAAAACGCACAAAATGAAATGGTGTTGGGGTGTTTGTTATACAGGCGAATGCTTAATATGAGTGTGACCATCATCAGAAAACATCCTGTAGTCCCATGAATTAACAGCAAATCTGTCACTGTATCAAGCGTTTAAGGATTTATTTTTATATACAGCATATTGCTTGTGTGGATGTACATTAGTCAGGTGTTTGGCCCTCAGCTTATCTCATTCTGAAGAGTTTGAAAAGGAAAGACAAGCTGTTTCTCGACTGCATCTTTCCATTGATCCTCAGACACAGGCCACACACATGAACACAGCCCTGGTGTTGTGTGACATCATCATCATCCTCGACGAAAACTAACGTGTGTGAGTCTGAGTCTTCGCTGCTCTTCTTCTGTATGTGATCTTGAGCTCTCGTTTCCTCTTACTAATGTGAAATTTTGTATGTCTTTGTGGTTTGTATATCAAATACATTGTATATGACATTCTTTTCTTACTACTTAATGTGGAAGAAAAACAGCGTCTTTTGCTTTTAATAAACAATAAAACTGTGATGTTTATTCAGTCTCTCATCTGGGAGTTTTTCTTTTTCACATGACTTAAAATTGTCTTACAGCCGTCAGGTCATGTTTATGCCACACAGATGGATTAAACTCCAAAAATCAGTGTTTCAGCATTCTTTATTAATAAAACTACACTTTTACACTTCCCTATGATGCTGTTGAGGGTGATTGTGAAGATGTTTACTCTTTTCCTGCCCGAGTTTTTGAAAAAAACAAAAACTGCATTTTTGTGTGCAAAAACCACCTGCATTTTTGATCACTTTCACAAAAGATTTATGGCCCCCTTAATATTTTGTTATAATAATAATAATAATATCTAAACATACAACATATAAAAGTACAGACCCTTTGCTTTTAAACAAAAACCTGTTTTATTCTAGCTTCATGCATTCTTTTTTATCAATAGGCTACTTGAATGTGGGTACGTTTCATAAAAAAGGCAACATTTTGAGCAAAACACGTTTTTTGTCGAGGACTACATCTGGATCAGATTCAGAAAGATGATCAAAACATAGATGAGTAGATCGACTCCAACACCCCAGTCCTATAGCTCGATATTTAGGGGTTTATGTCCTAAGTCCTATGGGTCGACATTTCATTAAGTAACGTTAGGGAGTTTTGATTAATATGCTGTTTAATGTTGATGATCGTGTTATTTTACATATAACATCGCTTGTTTCTGCTTCTTCGCCTGTGTTTTGATCAGGAGGATCCGTACTTTTTCAGACAGCGTGTAAAAGCGCCTCCCCTACCGTATAACAGTGAAAACAAGTCAGAAATTTCCATAAACATGTAAAGAGTTAACATGTTGCCAAGGTATTCTGGGTGGTTTGGGTCTAGATAAGGCTCGCATCCCAGAACTTGTCTTATCAAAAATTGAAAGTAACCTCAAAAAGCTGCATAAGTAGTGCCATTTATGTCCTTAGCACAAAAGTGAATAAACAACAAGGACATGTAAATATGTGCGTAAAATGACTGAGGTAAAGTAAGGCACATTTTTATTCCAGTTCAGACAAAGTGTGATATTCCAAACAAATGCTCTTGCATTTGAAATGTACTTGGCTTTGCTGTTGCTAATCATCAGCTGTTACTTTTTTGACTTTTAACTTTATATTTCTGAATGTCTTTGGAGCTCAAGACCAGCATTCCATTTTTGAAGCGTCCGACTTGTCCACCAAGCTCTCCGCTAGAGGAGGATTTACTTCTCTCAGTCCTGGGAAGTGAAAAGAAAAGGAAAGAAATGAGCAACACTAATCTTGACAGAGTTACCAGTGCTCTGCAAAAAGTTTGTGGGGAAAAAAAAACTGTCATTTCAATAGGAAATGTCTCAATTTTGAGTTTTACAAGGCAGCGAAGACTTCCCCCCATGGATTCCACTCACGTTCCTGTTGGTCACGCAAATTCGCCGCATCGACCAACAGAAAGATGCTTGGTTTTAAAGTGACTTTGGTGCTTTATACATAACTACAACGCAACACAGTCTGGTTTTGTCTAGTTGTTTTGACACTGGCTTGTCTTCATGGCCTTAAGCCTGTGCTAATACAATCAAGCATAAACAAACTAGAACCAGTATAACCTAAATGACAACTCTCAAAGAACAACAAATGAAACTTCTAACGGTCATTATGCTCAAAACAAACACAAACCTTGGTTGTCCTTCTTTCCTCCTTTTGTTCTGCGATTCTTCCTGTCAAAAGACCCACAGAAGGAAAGTTAGCAGAATGATTGTACACGCTGCAGAAGAAGTCAAGCGTTTTAAAAAGTAATCGTATAACAACTATTCAAATTGAAATGTTGAACTCACGGATTTTGCTTCCTCTTTCTCTTTCATCTTCCGTTCTTTTATGTTTTGTTGATACACTTTGTAGTTAACATACTGCCTTTTAGGGGGCTATAGGAGAAAAAAAAAACACATGGGAAAGACTTGTTTAAAAAAAAAAAAACTGGTTTTAAATGTGCTAAGAACTGTGAAAAGAGAGAGTTCACTCAAAAATGAAAATTCATTTACTAACCCTCATGTTGTTCCAAACCTGTATGAATTAATTTCTTCTGCTGAACACAAAATAAGATATTTAAAAAAAGATGGGTAACCAAACAGTTGATGGACCCCAAGATCCATCAACACTTTGAACAAACATTCTTCAACATATCTTCTTTTTTGTGTTCAGCAGAAGAAAAACTCATACAGGTTTGGAACAACATGAGGGCGAGCGGAAAAGTCTTAGGAAATAAAAAGTGGATGGAGACAAAATGATAATACAAGCTTTTGCTTTTTGCACCATATTTAAAGGTCAGAAAAATATTGGGTTGAGCCTTCGTCCTCCAAAAAGAGTCATGTGATCACGGTTGGGGTCCACCTGAGTTGATGTCATTCTCCAACGTTGCTTTTTCAATGATGTATGACTCGCATTGACAAGGGGAATATCCGGTGATCTGTCCGCTTACATGGCAGACGCAAATACACGTATACCATTCATATAATATTTATTTCTACATTTGAATGAGGCCTGAAACTGATCCTGAGAATATCGAAATCCATGTGCTCTTTTACTGCTTACACGTGTGTGGGTTAAACACGATCTGTGCCACATTTAAGAAAAAAAACAAATTCAGAAATGGGTCACTTGTAATGTAAAAGGCGCCTAAGGTTCTCTGAGATTCAGTTGGCCTGCTATAGCACCCCTTGTGGCAATGCTGACACAAAGCAGATAGAAGGGCTTTAAAGGGTTAGTTCGCCATTTAAGACATGAAGTTGTATGCAATCCTTACCAGCACTATAGTGCATACACACTGACCCACTCTGTAGTCACCTCGCTGGTCAGAGTTCTGGCCGCTGGAAGTTTTTCAAGGAAGTATTTTCCCGGTTAGTTTCCGGGGCCACAAAACTGTGCGTTTTTACGTGAAAAAATTATTTGCGTTTCAAAGCTTGATTAATTTACCACACAAAAAACACGCCGGGACAAAATTCATACCTCCGTTTTAATCGGCACTATTTTCTTTCCATTTCTATCAATCCGCGCTGCCGTCAGCGTCAACAGTGCGCACGTTCCGATCAGCTGTTTATAGCGCGACTCGCTGACAACATGTATGACTGCGAAACTTCTGATGATGAAACCAATTTTAGCACAATGTCAGACGGAACAGATGATGATGAAAGTAATTTTAGCATAACGCCATACCTTTATGAACCGGAGTATGCCGAAATGTTATTGATTGCAACACAAAACCATCAGGGCTCTCAAGTGTCACGCATCAGGGCTCTCAAGTGTCACGCATTGAGCGTGACAGTCACTCATTTCGGTCTTTTGTCACGCTCTCCCGCCACACATTGCATTTCTCACGCTGAAAAACTATTTGTAATATATTTAATATGCCGCAGCGCCAATCAGAAAATAACACTAGGCTATCTGGGTGAGACTAAGGCAACAACCAATGACGGGGTGTCTTGAGAGCCCTGAAACCTCAATTGTGTGTGTGTGTTCAATCAAATAGTTTTCTCAGCAAATTGTACCTATATACCGTTTTTATATTAGACATCTTTTCACGTGTTTTCCACTGGAGTCTAAACATTAGCTTGTTTACCATACAGTTTACATGGGATCATAAAGTTAGTAAATAGAGCTTACCCCGTGGTACTGGTACAGCAAAACTCTTTTAAAATCTGTTTTTTTTTTCCTCCTTGGTTGGGGATGTAATCGTCTTCGCTGAAGTGAGCACTGCACATAATCCTTGATTCTGGATATTTTAGCTCCCGTAGCCGATGGCAACCAGCCAAAGCTTAGCTGTCTCGTCTATATCCGAAACAGGAAAACGATGGAATCTGAACGGTGATCCCGGCACATTCTTGTGGTCACAGCCTGGGTATTTACAAGTTCACACCATTGTTCATTTCCTACTTTTTACGTCGTTGTCAATCGATTGTGTAAACACTATGGAACAGCTGATCGGAACGTGCGCACTGTTGACGCTGACGTGAGCGCGGATTGATAGAAATGCAAAGAAAATAGTGCCGATTAAAACTGAGGTATGAATTTTGTCCCGGCGTGTTTTTTGTGTGGTAAATTAATCAAGCTTTGAAACGCAAATCATTTTTTCACGTAAAAACGCAGTTTTGTGGCCCCGGAAACTAACCAGGAGTACTTCCTTGAAAAACTTCCAGCGGCCAGAACTCTGACCAGCGAGGTGACTACAGAGTGGGTCAGTGTGTATGCACTATAGTGCTGGTAAGGATTGCATACAACTTCATGTCTTAAATGGCGAACTAACCCTTTAAGTACGTTTCAGGCCTGATTATTGGATGTGTGTTGAACTTACTCTGGCTCCCAGCATGATGGCTCTGTCCTGCTCAAAGACCCTCTGCTGCTGCCTCTCGTACCCTGACAGTCCAAACCTGTGAACCTCAAGCCGGGCCTGTGGACGACACGCATGCCATGAGTTCATGGGACATAGAAGAAATAACTGGCTCATCATACGGCAAATGAGAAGTTACTGACTTGGAACCATATACATATGCAGAATATCTGAGAACAAATGGTTTAAAAATGGTTTTAAACTATTTTTTGATACTTTTCAGTATCAAATGAATTCTAACTATATATATATATGTATGTAATGTATATTCTACATTTCACTCATTTTTTCACTCCCTTTTGAAAATTGTGTTTTGTGTTACATAGGCCTAATGAAAAGACATTTAGTAAAGTTCTAATTGCAAAATATTGTAAATAAAATGTGTAAATGATTACATTAAGATCAATAACATGCACTTAAAAATATATACAGCATAGGGTGAATTTTTAATTTCATGCTAATTTTAAAATGCTGACTACATAACCAACTCACTTTTAGAAATGCTTAGAGACACATTTAGTTTAGAAAAATAGCAATAATCTCACCTTTTCTATCGTTAGTTTCTCATTTGGGACTTTTTTCTTCTTTTCTTTGACATCAGGAGGAGCCTGAGGATAAACATGGATGAAAGCAGATGAAGTAGTGAATGCAGTTGCAGTCAGCTGTTACTTTTTGTAGAGTTCATTCACACTTTCATGCATGCATTCTTAAAACACAAAGACTTTGAATTCCCATGAGCACAAGATTTACCCAGGAGATCAAGGTTTGACAGCAGTTAGTTCGTAACTTATGGAAGCTTGTTTCAGCCACAGAATAAAGAAATTAATTAAAAAAAAAAAAGGTACCTTGAGACTCATAATTGCAAGCTTATATAAACTCGTGATTGCAAGTTTACATCTCGCAATTCTGTTTTATTTGTTTCTGCAACGGAATGAGAAGATATAAGAGTAATTGTGATCTCACAATTCTAAGTTTATATGTCACAACACTGAGGGAAAACTGAATTTAAAAGTTACATTTATTTATTTATTTTGTGAGAAACTATTTTAACTCAAACTCTCAGGGAAAATATTTTGCAATAAAGTTGCCGGGACTGAATGGTGGTGATGATGTTGAAGTCATGTGACTGTGGCATAGTTCGTTTATAGCCTACGTATTAGCTTTTTCCTTTTGGTGATTGTATTTAGGCTTGAAAATTCATAACAAAGCATGGTGTTAGATAATCTTGATTAACCAAAGGGTAAAGAATCATAAGCTTTTGTTGGTCACAGAGCTTATTTTCAGCAATAATCCAAAAGCAACTGGACAAATCCTATTGGCTTTTTGTCAAGGGAAGAAGAGTGATGCTAATGCTGCCTTCACATTAGGGCTGGAAAAAAATCAATCGCGATTAATCGCATCCAAAATAAAAGTTTTGTTTACATAAAATATGTGTGTGTAGTGTATAATTATTTTGTATATATAAATACACACACATGCATGTATATATTTAAGAAAAATGTGTAATTAATATAAAAAATATGTATATTTCTATATAATATAAATGATGTATAAATATATATACAGTATATACATGCAAATATTTCGTACATATATACATGCATATGTGTGTATTTATATATACAAAATAATACACACTACACACACATATTTTATGTAAACAAAACTTTTATTTTGGATGCGATTAATCGCGATTGATTTTTTTCCAGCCCTACTTCACATGCTATCGGAATTATCATAAATACAAGTTTCCTAGTTAAAAATTGGACATGAATGTCCTCTCAAGTCGGATTTACCACTGTGAAGCTTAGGAATAATTTTGATCCCCAAGTTGGGCAGGCCATAAACGATTGTTGCTGTGACTGGTAATGTTTATTACCATGCATTCACACACATGACCATCTTTTTATAATGAATAGTGAGCCTACGTGTGACGTACAACACAGAAGCGCTTATCACTACGTGAACTGACATTGAGAACGGCTCCACAGAGAAGGTTGAAATAAAGTTTTTTTTGCGCACAAAAAGTATTCTCGACGCTTGATAAACTTAAGATTGAGCCACTGTAGTCATTTGAACTATTTTAAACGATGTCTTTAATGACTTTTCGGGGCTGGGAAGTTTCAATCCCTTAGAATCCTATGGAGGAGTGATCCAGCTCTCAGATTTAATCAAAAATATCTTAATTTGTGTTCCGATAAAGAACAAAGTCTTACGGGGTTGGAGCAACATGAGGGTGAGTAATTACTGACAGAATTTTCATTTTTGGGTGAACGATCCCTTTAAGAAGTGGGAATTAGGAAATTTCTGGTATCGTGTGAAGGAAAGATGATAACTTCCAGGTTGGCCTACAAAAATACTTCATCACTGCAACACTAAGGCTGTATCCGAAATCGCATTCTTTCCTACTATATAGTAGGTGAAAAACAGTATGTAACAAAATAAGTATGTCTGAATTCACAGTTCTCAAAAAAAAAAAAAGTATGCATAAAGTTAATTTAATTTCAGATGCCGACAATATAGAATATAGAGTCATCAGTCACATGGCATTTAGGGCTCAGATGAAGCACAGATGCAGATCATGTACTTCTTCATGTTCCTCTTACCTTCTTCACTAGTTCAACAGCCTTTGGTAATTTGTTCTTCCTCCGAGGATCAATAAATGTAACAACCTCCACATTAGATTGTTTAGCTCCAGATGGTAAACTTTCACATACTGTTGAGTTTGTCATGGGCTGCTCTGAGTCCATGTCATGTTTGACAGCATTTTTCTCGTCTTTAGCAAAGTTCTTCTTCCTTTTCTGAGACTTCTTCACTCGATTGTGTTGTCCATCACCTAAACATGAAAAATTTACCTCAAATACCAGTATTTAGAAACTTCATAGGCTGTCGTTTGCACACTTCGATTGTATGACTATTTTGCAGTGTGTAATACCATATCCCACAATGCAATGCATTTCTAAAATAGTTGGAATTAATAACAATGGACCTTTTATTTCTGTACATTCTTTACACAAAATAAGTTTTTTTTAATTGCCACTTGCTGAAGGCAATCATACTGTTAGGATTACTATTGTTTGAAATGTTTATCGTTGGTTACTACTGTTTCAGCACACATTTGGTATATACTATGTAACGTTAAATACATACGTATACATATACATACATTGAATGCACTAGTATTAACTGTAAACACATTACTACACAACATAGGGTAAGTATACAATTTTGGCGGTATTAATGGTGTTAATCAGCATCTGCTGTAAATGTGTTAGCCTGTTATTAAAACATTCCCTCTTACCGAAATCATACAACTTGTCCAGAACTTGGTCGAGGAAAAAAACGATCATCATCCACCTCTCCGCCGTGATGATCTCTGTCTACACTCATTTGTAAGATAAATAAAACACGTTTTTAACACAACGCCTTGCTGTCGTGTGTTTCACGTGTGTGCATCATACTCGCGTAATGTCCTACTTTGCTTTCCGTCAATCCGTTCTTCGTCCCGGAAGTAACACGATCTGAATTTGGACCGATTTGGACACCGCCCATTAGAAGCGATTAGAAGGAGGAAAATCCAAATCTAACTAACAGCTGTCGAAATGAAACCCGTAGTTTTCCTCCAGGAGGCGCGTTGAGGTTCAGAGAGACAGACCTCCATTCAAACGCATTATAATCTCTCGACCGTTTTGTCATAATTGAGACAGTTTTAATCAAAGAATACAAAAATATGCTTCCTGTAATAAAAATTCGTGCAGACTGTTTAAATAAAGAGTTGAAATGAAAACAGCAATCTAGTAATCACAAACGTAAGTGGTTGGCCGATCCGGATAGCGCTAGGAAAAGTAAACGGTACCACGTGTTATCATACCATTATATATGCTGCGAAATGTTACAGGTGTTATAAGATATTTCATCCGTTTTGCAAATTTCAGCCATATGTATTTACCAAATCTCTCTGTCTCTAAAAAGCTCGTCCTCCAAAAACTTATCAATTAACCGTAATCAAGCAAACTCAAACTCACAAAATGATTGACAGGTAGAAGTCGTTCCTGATTGGCTGAATCCGGTAGTTTAGCCAATAAGTTTTCGTTTATTTTTTGTTCTGTTTACATATGAGTTGTTTTCAGGAAATATCACGAATGGCATTAAACAACTAGCCTAGAGCAGCAAAAATTATAATAATAAGTATAAATGAAATTATTATTTTGACCAATCCCAATCTGTCAGCCGTTCCACCAAACCACGCCCACCCGGTAGCTGTTGTTTCATACTCGCTTGTCATTCCAGCTGTTTGTTTCAGCTTGTATTTCTATGACAGGAATGAGGAATTTCTGTGGCACGAGCGATCAACCTTGATACAAACTTTCTCACACAGAACTCATTTGATCTACTACACTCATGTTTTGATAGACACTGAATGGAAATGGCGTCTAGAACACTGTATTCGGTAAGTGTTTTAAAGCATTTCTTTCTTTGCATGCTTTCTGACAAAGTAGTAAGTTACATGCTTGCAACACTTGCAGTGTGAATCTTATCATATTTCTGTAATGATTTCCTTAAATGATACTTAAAGTACGTCCAGTGCACATAAGTAATTGGTTTTTAAAATGATACAAATTTACGTTGTTTACAAATAAATGGACATACTCTATTATTAATTATTTACATGTGAACTGAATTTTAGAAAGTAATCAAAGCAATAAAATAACACTAAATGGGAATTTTGTACAAATCCAAATGATCTAATAAATTATACTTTATTTTCATATAAATTCTAAACAGTTCTGAACAGATACAGATATGCACACTCTGGGCATTCTGAAAATGAATTAATATGTCCACTTGTTATTTAGTTATTTTTAGTTTACAGTTAATTTGACCAAACATATATTAATTAATTGAAAGCATGTAAACAAATCAAAAGGTTTTGAAGAACATGAGAATCCAAGAATATCGGTCCTTGCAATTTTATTCTTCAGTTTTTAAAATAAAAAAAGCCCTTAAACTTTTTATACAAATGATCACCACCATCTTATCGCTTAACAAACAATGCTTTCTGTCTCCATACAGTCTAGGCAGCGGATGCTGAAGAAGCGGGATGATTTTGAAGACGTCCTGGAGGAGAGGCGGCGTTCCAGTGATCTGAGATACGCACTGAAATGTTACACTCCCTCACTCTATAAAGGACTAGTGCCCTGCAAAGCCAGCATGCTGAAAACCATAGTTCTGCAGTCGGACCACCTGCAGTATGTCATTAAACAGGTACAGAGCACCACCATTCCCTCAATGCCATATTTTCATGCAATAACTTACTTATGCTATTAAAGAGGACCTATTGTGCCCTTTTACAAAGTCTTGGTTTTGTTATTGGGGTCTAGTTGAATAGGTTTTCTTGCTTGAATGTTCAAAACACTATTTTTCACATTGCCACACCTCTCTTCACAGTCTGTCTGTCAGTAACGCTCTGGGTTCGTTTTCCTAAAGCATCGCTAGCCACCTATGGTCGTGAGTTCTGTCGTTACCAACATACATTTAACTATGGCGTTTGGTGTTTCCTGAAACCATAGATCCAACAAACATTTGCAAACAGCATCACAAACTTACATAGCTGGAACTGCAGCTTTTGAGCAGTGGTTAACAGCATACATTCTTGTTAAAGGTGGGGTATGTGATTCTCTTTTTTGTCCATTTTTTCAAAATAACTTGAAATCCTATTCCTAACCCAATTACAGCCACTGAGTTAGAAGCACTGAAATGAAAATTAAGCAATTTAATCATCTGTGGAACGGGCAGGACTCGAAAAACTCCAGCCAATCATTTCCAAGACCACCTAGAATCATTGGACAGTAAGTTCATCAATCAAACGGTCGTACCACACCCCCCTCCCCCCAGCGCGCGTGACCTCCGTCGTGCGCATACTCAAAGCTTGTGACGCATGTGCATCACGTCAGTTAAGCCTGTTCCATGATTAGTAGTAAATCGTCATTACAATCTCTCGCGCATCTGAGTTTTTGCTCGTGCATGATTGCGGGTCCATGTTCTTCGAATGGGTGGAGTCAGGGCCAGCGTTGGAGGAAAGAAGGTAGAACCATTTGAATTGTATATTTTCAAAATCTGAGGGTCGTTTTCCAAATCACATACCCCACCTTTAAATTATGCGTGGGCCACTGCTCTTGGCACAATAAGCAAGCTTACAAGCTTTCATTTTATTTAACGGTCAAAAATGTACCTTTTTTAAAGTTTTATTTCAATTACATGTTTTTTATTTAATATTTTGCATTTTTAGGGGATTTTATGGTACTAAATTATATTTATGCATTATGCATTTATTCATGTTTTGAGCATGGACCTGAAAATGAAATTTCCAACTTAAACTGTCATAAATCTTGAATGCTTTAGAGCACATGTTTGCACATCTCCTTTCAAAGACGACACTTGGCGGATTATTGCTGAAGTGAAAAAAAAAGTAATTTTTTTACATTTACATGTATTTTCATGAAAAATGCACAAAAATACAATTTAAATTTTAAATGAAATGTATATTTTCCAAAATACATTTTTCTTTAAAACTGTGAGAAAATCAAAGCCATAAATCTAAACAGGCTGCGTCCAAATTTGCTTTCTAGATTAAATTTGTCTTCCATTATTTTCCAAACCGCCCATTTTTGACCGTGAATACAAGTGTGATTATTTTTTTCAGGACCATTTAACCTTTTTAAGATTTGTTTTGTGTTCACACAGCAAGTGCCAAAACCTTTACCAAGTTTCGTACCATTCCGAAGAATAAAAAAAACAAATATTTGGTCAATATTGACCAAACAGCACCAGAGGGTTAAATATATACACATTTTAATCTATGTATTTTGATGTATATTTGAGGAGTGCGCATGTGCCTAAATGCGTATGGTAACTTTAGAGTATAACGTATGAGGGAACTTTAGAATATAACGTATGAGGGAACTAGCGATGAATCATTACAGCAGCATCTGTGTTGTTGAACCGATGTTTTAAAATACAGATCAAACCCTGGGTGTTTTAATGGCTACTGAATTGTGTGTGTGTAGGTTTCATCAGAATCAGGAGACAGTAGTGAGTGTGTGACGGAGGAAGTGTCTCTGATTCTGGATGAGATGGCTCACCGACTTCAGCTCAGCACCGTACGTTTCTTTGCCTTCGCGCTCACCAAAGCCTTCAAGAGACTCTTCCGCAGTGTGTGTGTCAACGAGGAGGGCATCCAGAGAGTGAGCGACTCTTTACTGTCCCCAACATGCATGTGTTAAACATTCCTGCTAAAACACCTGGCTTATACACTGTCAGCTGACTGCTAGAGCCAGTAATGTTACTGATATGGATTTTAATCGAAATCATCAGCATTAATGCTTAAAGGTTACAGGGATTTAGAGGGGCTTAAATTCCTTATGACACTCTCATTAGCTTGATGATCTCTTATTTGTCTGTTTAAATGTGCTTTTTATCATATGAATAAAATTATCTTTATAGGTCAGTTCAGCCGATGGCTTCCTACACACAGGGTATTATATAAATATCACAGTTCAGAAGTTTCGGGGGAAAAAATTCTTTAAAGAAGTCTCTTATGTTTGCCAAGGCTGCATTTATTTGATTAAAAATACAGTAAAAACTGTAATATTGTAAAAGATTATTACACTTTTAAACACTGTTTTATATTTTTAATGTAATTTATTCCTGTGATCAAATCTGTACTATCAGCATCATTACTCGAGTCTTCAGTGTCACATGATCCTTCAGAAATCAGTCTAATATGCTGATTTGATGTTCTTATTATTATCCTATTATCACAGTTGAAAACAATTGTGCTGCTTGATATTTTTGTGGTACTTTTTTCAGGATTCTTTGAAGAATTGAAAGTTCAAAAGAACAACATTTCTTTGAAATAGAAATCTTTTAATAAAAGATTAAAATCTTTTTAGAATAAACTATTATTATCATCATTATTATAATATATTATCTTGTGAATGGTAGTGTATCACAATTTCCACAAAAATATTATGTAATTTTCAACATTAATAAATATTTTTTGAGCTGAAAATCCATATATTAGAATGATTTCTTTGTAATCACACAAATAAACGACATTAATCAAATAAATGTAGCCTTGGTGAGCCAAATGTTAATGAATATAGCATGTAAATAGTCGATTTATCATGTTTTTGATAGTTTTCTCTTTCCAGCTCCAGCAGGCTGTACAGGAGCACCCGGTGGTTCTTCTGCCCAGCCACCGTAGTTACATGGACTTCCTGATGATGTCATACTTACTCTACATGTACGACCTCCCCCTGCCCGTGATTGCAGCTGGAATGGGTGGGTGCGAACAGGATAATCATCAATTGCAATGATGTAATTGTTTGTATCCTCCAAATACATGTTGAAAATAACAGTATCTTCAGTTGTTTAAGGTCACACTGCTGCATTGTACCTGTCTGAAAACTATATTTAGTCTAGCGGTTTAGGGTGACCATATTTTGTCCTGAAAAAACAGGACACTCGGCCCGGCAAACAGATAGGCCTACTCAAATGATACTCGAAGTTTACTCAAAGAAACCTTATTAATTTCAATACATTTAAAGTAGGTTATGCCTCCTCTGTATGGATAGAAATTTGTTATATGAAAACAGGACATGTCCTGGGAAAACAGGACAGTTGGTCACCCTAGGTTATATGAATGAGTAGCCCCACGCTTTCCAAAATTTAGACCTGCTCTTTTTTTCTTTAGCCTGATTTGGTCAAAGTTCTTACCACAAAATGTTGGTCTTATAACTTATGCCAGCCTCCTAAATAGTCCATTTGATTTGCTTGAGAAGAGTGTTTGGATTCAACAGTTTTTTGTTTTAATCCCTCAATTCGCTCTGGGAGTTTTGAGGGGTGACCTTGTCTAAACAGTATCTGGTTGATTTGATGTTTAGTTTCCTTAGAACTGAACAAGGAATGCTAGCTGGAATGTCCAAACATTTGAAATTCTGTCACATCTGACAAGTACATAATGCATGCATTTTTATACTATAGCACACTTTAAGGGGACCCTCATATGTTGCTGTAGCCAACATGCATGCTTGCTATTACAAAAAGCATAGCTGTTAGGTCATTTAAGCTGGCAATTTATCATCTACAGACGCTAAATTAAACTGCAGTCTATAGGTTTGGCTTACACAAAGTAACATACAGTGAACTTTCACTTGGAATTCATTTTCTGCACAGAAGGCATCACTTAAAAAAAAAAAAAAACGATTACATCTGTCCCAAGTGTTGTGCACGGTTGGGTCTCTTTCCCTAAACATACTTTAGGGCACGCAGGCTTTTGACTTAAAATATGCTTACAACTGCAAGCATGCACACCAGTTATTAGTCAGTGAAAATGTTTGCATTCCTGGACTTGGCACACTGAAAAGTCTGGGAAAAAATTAACTTTAGTAAAGCAATTTTCTGGTGGTCCTAAAGGCCTTTACAATTCAAAAAGACAAGTAAATTCACTAATATATAAAGACTTTTATTTGGCACATCCGCCAGTCACAATACATCAGTTAGCAATCACAATGGGGCCGATGGTTGCTTTCCCTTCGGATACCAGGCCTGAAAAAGACAGCGTAGATGAGAAATTGAAAGTCCTTCAGCAAGAGCAATACCAAGACTTCATACGTTACCTGAATCAAGTAGTGCTCGTCCTTTTCTGCTGGAACCACATGTGGAGTCACAGCACATGCACACCTGGTCATTGTCATCTACAGAAGTCCATCTATAGAAAGGAAAACAAAACTTGTTACCCATGTTTAACTCTCAATCATTAGAGGTCTCAAATGGAATGCAATACCCATTATTGAAGGAGCAAGCCTTGTTCTCTGGACTTGTCGGGGTAGAGGCCATGACAGCCTTTAGAGCACATGTGATGTACACCTAAAGAGAGCGCAGTTAAACATGACCAGAAAGAGAACTAACCTACAGATCTATAGCCCAAAATGCATACCATGCCACTATCATCTTGCAGGAACTTGAAAGCCTCCAACTGAAACTGCAGCTTGTCATTCTGAACCCTGCGCTTGAAACTGGAAGTGGAGCCAGTGAGCTTTCCATCAACCAGGCACCTGAAGAGAGGGATGTGATTTAACATTTTAGGCACCATTTTCAAACGGGAGTTTAAGGAAAAATCCCCTACTAACCCATAGTTCTCAATAAAGGAATATCTTGGAGAAGAGTTCACATCAGGGACTGCAGTAGCCACACAGTCTCCCACAAAGATACGCAGCGGGACGTGGTTGTACTGCTTTACAGAAGCTTCAAGGTTCAGAAACTGCCCTAGGAAGTACTGATTGGATGGCCTCTCAAACATCCAGTCATCTGAAATGAAACTCATGTTGGCAAAATTCTCTAGCCACTTCTGAAAGTCTAACACTGCATATTACCAGTCATGAGCCTCAAGGAAAACACCAGAACTTCCTCTCCAACTTTTGTAGCAGCAAAAGGAACCCAGCTGGGCATTAGCACATTGCTGCTTACATTTTGCAACCTAGTGAAAGCAGTAAAACAAGATTAAGAAATGTAACCTTCGGCAAAATTGCTTTTGACAAGTTTTTTTTTTACCTTGAATAGTGACACTCAATTCCAACAGCTGCTGCATTAGCCCTTACAATGGGAGTTCCTACTAAAGCCTCAGGAGTGTAGAGGAGGGTGAAGGTGTAAACAAGCTCATCATTAGTCATCTGAAAGCAGCACAAGTAGCAGGTTACTGGACAGACATGCTTTTACAGTTTCTAGGGTTGACCCATTAGCAGCCACTTACAGTAAGAGAGCTGCCACATGTCTGGAGCTCATATTCAAAGATAAGGACTTGAGCTTCTGGATCCTCCCCTACAGCTGCACAGCCTCCTAAAGTGAGGAATGAAGGATTCACCAGCTGACCAGTACCAAATAAATCCTCCTTAACTTCCACATGCACAAAGTTCTCCCCACATTGTGCTGCAATACTCTCAGTAGCTATAGGTACACGCAGCTCAAAAGGCACATCTGGCTGTTGAGGTTCTTCTGGCATTATTGGAAAACGCCACGTCAAAGGCACAACAGGGCCCTGCATTAGTTGTTTGGACTGAGTATTTCCAGGTTCTTGAAGGTTCCATGGATCAGCCTCAACGGAGTTCATTGCAGGTATTTGAGACCTAAAAGATGTTGATACCTGTGGGCCTTGGAGAGCTTGCTGAGACACTAAAACTGGTGGCTGTTGCTGCTGAAATCTTACTGGATCCTGGCCTTGTTGAAATCCTGACCACTGTGCAAAACACAAGTCGATTGCTGTAAGCAGCACCAATCCATAAAGACTGAAAACCATTAGTTCCATTGCTGGAAAAACTCTGAAACCTCCAGAATACCAGTTCGTTTTCTGCTGTGCCTTTTTCAAGAGCATGCAATTAAAGAGACTCCACCCCTTTTGACAAGCTTAATGATTTTCCAGACTTGTTTAATTAAAATCAGTGTACACTCCAAAAGAGTACGACCTAGAGCCAGGTGGCTCACTTGTTTTGTAAACTGTCCATTGGACGTCAAGCAGTGAACCAACACAGTACAAAAATGGTTTCCCCTGGTTTCACAGACAAGGCTTTAGGCGGGCATAATGTAACAACTTTTGTTTCTGATGTACAGTAGATCTAGAAGAAAATAGCGTCATAGTCTATTTTAAGTAAGTTCAGTGATGGTTAATTTTTGTTGAAAAAAAGTTATCAATTTAGTTCCTTTATATATACAGCCGCTCTGGAGAAAACTGTATTATCTTTGAATTAGCTTTACTTTATCTCTATAGTCATTTCTTGTCATTTTTGCCGCTGTGGCTCAGATTCATAATCTGAATACAAGCCCATATATATATTATATATATATATATATTATATATATATATATATATATATATATATATTATATATATATATATATATATTATGGTAAAATCATGGTATTTTTGTAGTACTCGTCTGGAGTACTGTAAACACTGTTAAATGTAAATAAAATTGTAACATGATTCCGCATATTTTTCTTATTAGAATGCAAACAGAATTTTCTTAAGTTTATATTTTCTTTAAATATATTACTTATAACTAATAAAAAAATGTATTAAAAGTAATAATAAAAAACCCTGAGATATGCTATTTGCATTCTCATTCTTCTCATTTAATATTTTCATCTAACATGGTTTTTACAGTAAGATGATTAAAACTGTTGATTTCATATTACAATATATTCATTATATGTAGTGCTTAGTAATGTCATGATGTTTCCTGCAGATTTTATGAGCATGAAGTTTATTGGTGAGATGCTGCGTATGTCGGGAGCGTTTTTCATCCGTCGGTCGTTTGGAGGAGATAAACTTTACTGGGCTGTGTTTTCTGAGTATGTGAAGACCATGCTGAGGGTAAGACCCTTCATCCAAACAGCTGAACAAATGAGCAAATCAGGGAATTAGACTGTGTCTTTAATATATGGGATGAAATACAGGCTTCATATTGTAGTGGATTTAAGGCCTTTAACTAGGCCTGCTCGATTATGGCAAAAATCATAATCATGATTATTTTGGTCAATATTGTAATCAAGATTATTTAACACGATTATGAGTGGGCCATATGTCCAAAACCTTATATGAGTAATTTATTTAATAATAGCAATATATATCAAGTGTATATATGCTGGAAATGTACATTTTAGATAACAGTGGAATTTTACAATTCTCGATTCCAATTGCGATACCACAGCAGATGGTCCTTAAAAGTCCTCAAAAAATTGTTGAAAATAATTAAACAGTCAGTATTACAATAAAATCAATAAAGCATGTTACAAATACAATAGAGAAAAGTTTTTATGCAAGTATATCATTTTATCTTGATCATTATATCATATATTTTTATTATTGTAAGCCAAATTGACTTGTAATATAAACATGTAATTAGAAGGGCATTTTACCTTTGATCAAGAGGCAGTTCAAAAAGGTTAATACTGTAAGTAGGTTTGGAACTGACTACTTAAAGGGATAGTTCACCCAAAAATTAAAATGATCCCGTAATTTATTCACCCTCAAGCCATCCTAGCTGTATGTGAGTTTATTCTTTCAGCCAAACACAATCAGAGTTATATTAAAAAACAACCTGTCTCTTCCAAGCTTTATAATGAGAGTGAATACAGCCTCAGGTTTAGAAGTCCAAAAAAGCGCATCCATCCATCATAAAAGTAATCCATACGACTTAGTAAAGTTAATAAAAGCCTTCTGAAGCAAAGCCAAAAATATCCATATTTATAACTTTTTAAACTATAATCACGGGGTTACGGTAATGACCGTACGTGAGTCTAGTTCTGGCGGAAGAGTGACCTCTGACCCTAAACTGCGTTCAGAAGGCCTTTATTAACCCCTGGAGTCGTATGGATTACTTTTATGATGGATGGAGGCTTTTTTGGGGGCTTCAAAATTGCAGGCTCTCTATTCACTCCCATTAAAGCTTGAAAGAGCCAGGATATTTTTTAATATAACTCCGATTGTGTTTGGCTGAAAGAAGAAAGCCATATACACCTAGGATGGCTTGAGCGTGAGTAAATTATGGGAACATTTTCAGTCTTGGGTGAAATAACCCTTTAATGTATATACTTCAGTTGAAAACATACATTGTTGAAAAGTATTAACCTGTTATATGTTGTTTATTCAGAACGGTTATGCCCCAATTGAGTTCTTCTTGGAAGGAACTAGAAGCAGGACGTGCAAATCTCTTACACCAAAGACGGGTAATTATACATCGACTATCGAATTGTAACATTTTTATACAATTTCAAAAACAGGCTGTGCTGCTGTGAAATTTTTTTTATGTGTTTCATTTTGATAAAAGCTCTTTGCTGACTTCTGCATGTATTGTGCCGCGTCAAGGCTTTTCCCCACTTTTCTGCCTTTTTTTATTGCTGCACAAATAAATTCAAGGTGACAGGACTTTTTTTTTTTTGGTCTGCATTGCTTGTTCACAGAAAGTGAGATGCCAGCTAAATGAAATTTCACAGGATTTTCTCAATTGAATCATAGTCCCAGAATGAAATGGCGCCCCTGACTAATTTATGAGACAAAGGTTCAAAACGACAGCTTGAAACCCGGAGAGCCCGATGGTGGCAGCTCATCAATCAAACCCAACAAAAGCAAATTTAGATGAATGAGAGAAACAAAATGGTCAACCTCTTTGAACACCGTTTTGTGTCAGCTTCATCTCCCACACTCTTTCATTTCTTCTTTTCCCTCAGGGTTGTTGAATATTGTGATGGAGCCTTTTTTTAAAGGAGAGCTATTCGACGTGAACCTGGTCCCTGTCAGCATCAGCTACGAGAGAATTCTGGAAGAATCTCTATACGCCCGTGAGCTGCTTGGCGTCCCGAAGCCCAAAGAGTCGACCTCGGTACGCACGGCCTTCTTCTACTCATTCCATCATTATTGTTTATCAGACATACTGCATATGAACAAAATATAAACAGCAAGAAATATTATCTTAATCGGTGTCTTGTTTTCCAGTAAAAAAAAAAAAACGTAATTTGGACAATAAAACAAGCAAATAATATTCAACAACACACACCATTGTTCAAAAGTTTGGGATCGATTAATATAAGTCTTTTTTAATGTTTTTGAAAGAAGTCTTTTATGCTCACCAAGCCTGCATTTATTTGATAAAAAGTGATAAATACAGTAAAAAAATACAGTAAAAAACAATATTTCACAAAAAAAATTGATTTTGTGAAATATTGTTACAATTTAAAATAAACCATTTTAATATATTTTCAAATGTAATTTATACCTGTGATCAAAGCTGAACTTTCAACATCATTACTCCTGTCTTCAGTGTCACATGATCCTTCAGAAACAATATTAATGATTTTCTGCTAAAGAAACATTTCTTATTATGTTGAAAACGATTGTGCTGCGTAATATTTTTTGTGGAAAACTTGACACATTTTGTTTTAGATTCGTCAATGAAATCAAAGTAAAAAAAAAAGAAAAAGTGTTACAATGCAAGTCTTTTGATCAATGTAATGCATACTTGAATACATGTATTGAGTATTAATTAATTTAAAACTAAATGAAACTGATTTCAAACTTTTGAATGGTGTGTAAACATTTTAAGTATGTTCTTAGAAAGATTTTTCTCATTTTAATATTTTTATATAGTGTACAAATGTATATATACAGTATATATATATACTTATATATTTACTCAAAAATCTAAAATATCTATATATAAGAATTTTTTAATATATATTTATATATCTATATATTTAAATATCTATATTTAAGCAAAAATATAAGTCTTTTTGTAGAATATGTGTTGAATAAAGTTTATTTTTCTCACCACTTTGGCAAATATTCTTTCCGTGTTTCAGGCATAAATCCTCACAAGCATATTTGTATATATATGCTTGTTTTTTACTGGAGTATATATATTTCTTGGAACATCCAGACATTTAACTGGATAGACAGACCTCAGAGTTTGAATTGTTCTGTTTTTGTTGACATCCATTTCTCTCAGGGTCTGTTGAAGGCCCGACGGGTCTTGAGCGAGGACTATGGCAGTATGCATGTGTACTTTGGTCATCCTGTATCTTTGCGGAGTCTGGCAGAGGGGAAAATAAACCGCTCTCAGTACAACCTGCTGCCACGGTATGACACCTGCAATCAGACAAAGTTTTTCACTAAAGGTCAACATTATTCACACGGAGCATGCTAGCAGCCACATAGCGTGATTTGCTTGCCTTATACCATGGAATGCAGAATTTACTGATCCTTGTTTAATAATGTCACAAAACATATGTTAATAAAAAATTAGATCCCACTTTAAAAAAAATCCCACTTTATATTAGATGTCTTTAACTACGATGTATGTACAAACATTTAAATGAACCATTTGATACAATGCACTTATTGTTTAGTTACATTTTTCTACATTCTACTTCTATTTAAAAAAACATCTGCATGTAATTACATCTATACTTTCACTGTTGACCCTTATCTTACATCTCAAAAGAGACTTTAAATATCTAACCGACCCCAAACTTTTGAATGGTAGTGTATGTCTATATTTATACATTTACGTCCAATATTATGTTCATGTGTAGTAGATTAATATGTATCTAATTTTATTGCCAATGTATTACTTTATTAAATGTCTTACTTTAATCAGAGTTCAGCCACAGCATGTGTTTATTTGAAGCAGCCTTCTCTGTACGAAGTGAAATATCACTTTGAACCTCACGACTGACTTTAGTGTTTTTTTTTCATCATCAGGTACATTCCTCAGAAACCCAGCACAGACAATCATGAGTTTCTGAACGACGCTGCGTTCCGCCTGGTCCGCATACAGGAGGAGAACATGGTTCTAAAGCCCTGGGTTCTCATCGCCACGCTGCTGCTGCAGAACCCTGATGGCCTGGACCTCTCCTCTCTCACGGAGAACACCGACTGGCTTAGGCACCTGGCACTGGCGTTTGGAGCTTTCTTGGACTGGCCTGGTAAGAGAAGCACCTAGTCAAAACCTCATATGAGTCATGACCACTTTCTTTGTAAGGAAGAACTAATCGCTGGATTTGCCAAAGCTAGTGTGAGAGGTTCATGGCATGTTTGAAAGCGATGTTTGCAGCGTCAGGCGCGACGAAAGTGTGTTTTGCTAATTTCAGCCTGATGCAGTTATCATTTTCACGTCCTGCGCCATGTTGTCTAAATAGTAGGGTTGGGTAATAAATATCGATTTCTCGATGTTGATCGATTCTCATTTTTACGAACCGATATCGATTCTTAAATCTCAAGAATCGATTAGTCATCCTGTTTCATTTTAATGAATGGAACATTGTAGCGTGGCTGCGCGCATCCAAAAAAATCGCAAAAATCTTTGTCCTATGTTACTATCTATATGAAACAAAGTCTCAATTTTTAAATTACGTCCATTTTCTTTCGAAATTCAAAAACATACCGTTTTGGCGCTGTGGCGTGAGATTGCTCTGGCGCAGCTCAAGAGAAGCAGCAGCGCTGATCTCTCTTCCGGCTTAATAACACCAGTTACAGCGCGAAATAAACATGAATGAGTATCTGAAAGTGTGTTTATCGAAATCCGTATCATGTCACATTGATTCGTTCAATTAGTGTTTTAACCGCGGAAAGACGTCAGTTAAACAGCTTGTAATCAATGTCATGTATCGTCATATTTACCTCAGAAAAAACACATTTGACCATAAACTCATTAGTCCAGATCTAGAGAAAGAGAAAAAGAAGAGCAGAGAGAGAGAGAGAGAGAGAGAGAAAAGAAGAGGAGCATTTTGCTAAATATATGCACCATATTACATTATACTCTTAATGTTCTTCAATATTTAATGCATATTTGAATAAATCTGGCAAGTTTTTATGACAGCCACCATTTAAATGTTTATATTTCATATAGCCTAATCTTCTTATTATAAAAATAAATAAAAGTGTAATTTAAGTGTTTGTATAGCTACAAAACAGTTAATTATTACCTTCATATTAAGCCAATGAACCCTAGTAGGCTACAACTAGACTCCCATAGTTTACAGCATTAGTTAAGAGATTTGATTTCCTTGAGAAATTTTGCCATTTATTGTAACTGATATCCAAAATAATCAATATTGAATCGAATCGGAATCGAATTGCAAGCTTGTGAATCGAAATCGAATCGAATTGTGAAATTTGTGTCAATACCCATCCCTACTAAATAGCAAATGCATTTGCGCCCACTTGTGCGAGCTGGTCTGAAAACGAGGTGTATTCAGGTGCATTGTTTTGTTGGCGCGTTGCTATTTTGAGGCAACTTAAATAGACTGCGCTACTGACCAACAAAAACCTGGTCTTAAAAGGGAACTTGGCAACTATTTCAACTTAAAACCGTTTAGAAATCATTTGGATAGTTAAATAACACGTGAGGGGAGAACACGACCAAACTGCTTTACGGCAATTTGACATTAACACACACGCCATATGATACTGCATATGATGTATTACTCACCTCGGTAGATATAGCTCCACACGATGAAGTTGGCCGGCTCCGAAAATAACAAATGCACATGAGCAGCGGTAGAAAGGGGGAGTAGGGTGCCGCAAGTGAATTTTTTTTACGACAGTGTTGTGAAATATACGCCCAGAGCTGTAGGGGGAGCTCGTTGAGAAAATATGCGACAACAAAAGTGAAAATCAGCGAAGAAATGGCTAGAGTTGCCGAGTTCACCTTTAAGTCAATGGCGCAGTATTTTTGTATTTGAAGAGCGCGTTAGTAATATGCGCCTACAAGGCGGGTCCACAATGCGCGTACACTTTGTCCTGTATATGGTCTGCTTGCTTGCTTTAACCCCGCACACGAGCAGATCCGTTTCCATGCTAGAGAAGTGTTCAGTTTTCCTTCTTTCAAATTCCTCCATGTAAATAGTGAATCCACCATGGTGCGAACGCAACTACTGTGTTTTAAAGGGAATGGGAGATGAGACTCTGATTGGTTTATTAACATTGGCCTAAAACACACCCACTACTCATTAAGAGAATAGGGACAACCCCTTTAGATCATGCGCCGGGTGCGATGAACATTTTTCCCGTCATTAAACTAGCAAAAGTGGATTCGGACACACCCTAAGTGCACTTGCGCCGTGCACTTTTAGACCATGAGCTTAGATTGTTAAAATAGGGCCTTTAAAGGGATATTTCACCCAAATATGTTTTTCCAAGCATATATGAAGTTTCTTTTTTCTGTTGAACACAAAATAAGATATTTTGAAGAATGTTGGTGACTAAACAGTTTTTCCCCACAACTGTTTAGTCACCAACATTCTTCAAAATATCTTATTTTGTGTTCAACAAACAAAGAAATTCATACATGTTATAAACGAACATTAGTTATTGCACTATTAACAAACCGGAATTAACAATCAACAACAGTACAGTATATACAAATTGTATTGAATAAATGTTCTCTCTGATTGTTAACCAAATGTCCTAAATGAAATAATTTCAAATATTTAATTACATACAGGGAAACTATTTGTATCATTGAATAAAGATCTCTAAATTTGAACGTTTAGCCGTCTGAAATTGTATCCGATTATCATATATCATATTCTTCATATTTTCTCAGAATGGCCAAAAATGATCATGCATATCTCCAGGATATGCAGAATCCGCTTAGATAAAGGAAATGCGCCCGATGAATAATTCATCGCAGAGAAATCCAATAGCTTTATGGCAGCTTACTTGACCTTAATTTGAACAATCCCCAATAATATGATCTCTCTGTCTCTCTGTAGATCACGCGTCCTGCAGTGAAGTCATCAGGTGTAGTTTAGCTCTGCACACACATCTGTTGACTGTGTCCGCGGGACACGTCCAGCTGAGCGTCACGGAGGCGCTGGGGGTCGAGACCACACCAGAGGAAGCCGTGTTTCACCGAGCCGTCGTTGTGCTCTCTTGTGCCTCCTACAGGAACCAGATCCTCCACGTGTTTCTGAGACCGGCTCTGTTAGCAGTGGCCATGCAGAGCGCAAACTCCAATAGAAAAGGTGTGAGAGAAATCATTTTCATACGTTTTTACTTGTTTTACTCTGGATTAGTGTTGCCAATCATAGAGTAATTTCTGTTCTAGATGACATCTACAACTGTTTCAGCTTCCTGAGGAACATGTTCTCCAATGAATTTATTCTTTGCCCTGGGGACTCGGTTCAGGTTTGTGCACATTCACAAACTGAAAATTTGAGTTTAAACATTAAGAATCCTTTAAAAACCAAAACGTGGCTTTCTGATGTGAAACCAAATCAAATTACATGCGTCTCACCTCTAGTCTAGTGAGAAAAGTGTTTCTGAGACATATTATTGTATTTATGTGTGTGTGTTTTTGTAGGACTTTGAGGAAGCGTGTTATTTGCTCATAAAGCGTGGAGTGTTGCAGGTATTGGAGCATGAGATTGTGATGTCAGCGAGCGGTCACAGCACCCTCGCTTTCCTGTGTGCAGCTCTGGACCCCTTCCTGCAAGGATACCAGGTGACGCCTTACACACAATGTGCAAATGTACACTACCATTTAATGTTTTGGGGTCAGTAAAGAAAATAATAATAATTCAGCAAAGGTGAATTAAATTGAACAAAAGTAAGTTACATATTAAAGTATATTAAAATACAAAACAGTTATTTTAAATTTGTAATAATATTTCACAATATAACTGCTTTTGTTGTATTTTTTAATCAAATTATTTGTAGCATTGGTCTGAGCATAAGAGACTTCTTTCAAAAACATTCAAAATCTTACTGACTTCAAACGTTTGAATAGTAGCATATATTATAGTCTGGTGATATGTTTCCATTCATAGTTGCAAAATTGGAATATTGCTTAAAACACATGCGAATAAAGCACTGAAAATTTAATTTGATACATTTTTGATACATTTCTGTTTTTCATGATTTCTAATAATTAGACTTGCTTTTGGATTAATACAATTTAATGTAACCATTAATATGTAGTCCAGAAATGAAATAAATAAACCGAATCAAGAAAATTTAAACAGAAAAAATGTAATCCAGAAAAATTAAAACGGGAAAAAAGGGCCTCATAGGGCCTACTCATAAACTACATGCGCCTCAAAGCCGAAATGCAATAAACGCTCTCACTTTCAGCGTTCAGTGGCGGATGATGCCTGATGCTTGATAATGCAATCATGTGCGATGGTTCTGGGAGGTCATTATACCAAAGCATATTGATGACATATTTTGCACAGCATCTCAGATGTTGGTTTGGTCATTCATCCCAAAATTTGCATAAAAATAGGTGGATGGAAACAGCTAGCAAGTTGTCAGTGGGAATAGTTAACTAGTTGGTCCTGTATAATTTTGCTTATTTCTTAAGGGGTTTTCACATAGAACACCAATCTTGGGTTCAGAAATTGCTTTTTTAGGTCATATTAAGTTTGTGTGTGTCTTTGTGCAGGTGGTGTGTCGCTACCTGTGTGAGGAGACTAATGAGAACCTGACGGAGAAGGAGTTTGTTCCCGCTGTGAGGAACTTTGCACTGAAGCTCATCTTAGCAGGTAACACAGGATGACACTGTTTTAGCTGTTTACATATTAGGTCCTGTTCACACTTGGTATTGACATCCATCAGGTGATCTGATTATGCATCTCCTGTGCAGTGTAAGTGATGTGAAATTTGAAATCTTCTGTTTTCTCTCTGTGTTTGTCACCAGGCCGTCTGAAGTGTTATGAAGCTTTATCCTCAGACCTGCAGAAGAACACTCTAGCAGCTCTCTTGAGGCTCAAAGCCGTGCAGAAGGTCAAAGTGTAAGGCCGTTTACATGACACCGTTTTTAACTAATAACTGAAACTTTTTTGATGTGTTTTGGCCGTTCATTTACACAACAACAGCTTTTTGGGTGACGTTGTCGTCTGTACATGAAAAATGGCACAGGTACATCGTTGTTGTGTCTATAGCTCGATAGTTAGCTAGAAAAATGAACTCCTGAGAGGAGCATTTTGCGAAGTATATGCACTATTTTACAAATTCATATGATTTTTTTCTTAACATGTCTTTCAATATTTAATAAGTTTGGGAATAAATCCATCATTTAAATGTTTTAAACATCATTTTGTTACTTAAAAAGTTATTATTATAACTTTATTACTATAAAAATTGCCTTATATGCAACCTAAATGTTTGTATACAAATCAATTGTTAATTTTAACCTGTAAAATTATAGTAATGTACCTACTGACAGGGTTCCTGTATAGTTTACAGCATTAGTTGAGGGATTTTTTTTCTTTTGAGGAAAATTTGACATGTGTACCTGATATATATCCAAATGTATCAAAATCGAATTGAATTGTGAAATTTATGTCAATGCCCAGCCCTAATAGTCTTTATTTTTTTCATTGATATGTTATGGGCTTTTGAAATGGTTGTTTAACTGAACTGAACTGTCTCTCACAGAAGGAGATCAGGTGACGTTGAAGGTGAACAAGATTGCAGTGAACTCACTGGAGGATACGCTGGGTAAGAGTGATGTCATCAAAATAGCTTGTGTTCAAGTTTGGCAATGTTTGAACATTCACATTCTGACATAATAATCTAAATATTTATGAAAGTAAACTGTGCTAGTAAGTTGCATGGGATATGTGGATCATGCACAGTGCTACGTTTGGCAATAACAAGTATGCATACTAATTACCCATAATAGCAAAGAACACTGGTAGGTCACATGACAGTAACAACATGGCGGATTTAGTCAATCCGTATTTCATTCATACTACACATATTCATAATAAATAGAACGTACTTTTTTATCCGTCGTGAAGTAAGTCCAAATTCAAATGCAGTTCCTACTCAGACCGTACGTGATTTCTGAATTCGAAATTCCGTCAATAGCGAGGATAGAGTTAAGAAGTAAAGTTGAACATTTTCGGTCCCAGAATAGGTTTGTGTTCCTCATTTCACACTGTGACCCAGTTCTTGTTGTGTTGCTGTGCCGTTCTGCCATGACCTCCTGCTTCTCTGTTCGATTTTACAGCTCCGCTCATCTCAACTTGTTTACTTGTCTTTTCCTCTGTCACACAGGAGGTAAAATTCCTACCCAGAAGCCCGTCGTCGCTCGACTGTAGTCGTACACGCACAAGTCTCTGGAGGGCCAAACCAAACTAAACTGCCTTCATTAGCATAATGCCAAATTTTGCAAGGTGGCACGGCTTCGCTGACTACAAAGGTTACCTGTCATCGAGCTTTAAAGGGACGTCACGGGTTTGCCATCTGGGACGCTAGAAGCACTCTTTTTATCTCTCTCCCTCTTCCACAAACTCGACAGCAGGTTGCCGTGTCTGTGATCGGCCGACATCTTTAATGTCTTTATCAGACGAGGTTTAAACTGCTCTGATGTTGCCATGCATATGAAGACAGCGACACTTTTGATGTTTTATTTTATTCCCGTTTGAACATCCTGTTACTGCCGCTTGCACTCGTTTTAATCCACGTCAGCACTAAAGATTCACTTTGATTCGAAACACTGTTACGTTTATTCTCACTGGATTTTTGTCGGCTCGGTGACTTGTTTGATTTGATTTCTTTTATTTTGCTCTCTAGATATGGCCGTTTTTTTTTGCTTTTGCTATGGATCGAGTTTTTTAGGGATCATGTTACAAAAATAGGTCAATCAAAAGTGTGTTAACTCATTCGAAAAAAATGTAAAAGTGAGTGTCTGCTCTCATAAAGGAAGCTTTAAGTGTTCTAATGAGCCAAGTATGGAGACTTTTCATTGCCATAACAGTGTTTACGTGCCTCTTGTAAACTAAACCGCTTTCTGCTAATACAAAATAATGCATAGTGAGGCGACATGTTTTTAGACATATCACTGCATTGTTTGCATATTTCACACTGTCTTTCAGTAATTCTTATCATGGTAAAAAAAAATATTAAAAAGGATCAGATGATAGAGGCATGTCGCACTTGACATTGGAAATGGCATCAAACTGCTGAATCCTGTTCGCTCTATTTTGAACACCCCTGTAATGTTTTATTTCAAAGCATTACATCCATTTTTTTCAGAATTAATTGATTAAGTCGTACTGCCCCAGATCACAAAGATAAGCTTTTAAAATGGTGTGAAGTTGATGCATGTCAGTTTTGGTTTCCTGCCTTTGAATTTTCACACTATGACCTAAAACTAAACTATATACAAAGTTTAGATGCATTTATGTGCTGCACAGCAGTCTTTCTAGAAAAAACAACAACATATGTGCCCATTGTGGGGATTTGAATGGAAATTCAGGTATATTTTCTATCCCATATTTTGGACTGATCATCAGAACCGCATGGATAATGCAACTATAAAACTCAAGCCATATAAAGCCATAGCGCTCATCCGCCCTGGGTTTGGGGTGATTCTTGCACAATTCATCAAATTAACTAAAAAAAAAAAGCTGATACCATATTTATGTTTACATTGACAAGCAGCTTTTTACATAATTAGATGAATTCGTCTTTGTGGATTAAAAGGGTATTGATTGACAGAATCTGTAGAAATCACTTCTTTAACTTTTGGACATTTTATATCTTGATTGTGTGTCTTTCTAATAATGTTAATATTGTGATTGAACAGTGATTGTGTCTGATAGATTTGTAAGAAATGGCACTAAAGACTAAATATGCATTAAAGCTGAGTAAAACGTGAATGCTGACCGTGTTGTGTGTTTTTATAATGTGTATGATATTGGATTTTAAAGTCCCTCTGTGGTGAAAATCACATTGTATATGTGTCTATGTGGTGGTTTAATATGCTTTCAGACAAACCTTGTGCAAATTCATCAGTCAACACCATTACTGAGTTCTTACTCTTTAAAACTGCAGTGAACCAAAAACAGTCTCAAAAACACGTTTTCGTGTGATCGTCAACGAGTGGATCTCTAAGCTGGTGCGAGTGAGTGGAGGCGGGGCTCATTTGCATATTCATAGTAGCCTACCACATATTCTAAACGAGACAAGGTGTAGAGTTACATTCAATTTATTTTAAGGCATGAAGATTTTTTTTTTCAAGGAAAAAACGTTTAAATATGTATCAAAGATGAGTTTTAAGGAATACAATTATTGACTACAAGGGGGACAGAAAGGTTTTTTTAATGTTTTTTGAAAGAAGTCACCAAGACTGCATTTATTTTATCAAATATAAAACAGAAAGATCATAAAATATTGTTACAATTTAAAGGAACTGTTTTCTATTGTAATATATTTTAGTATGCAATTTATCCCTGTGATGATAAATTTTCAAAATATGCGCTAAGTTTATATAAAAATCGAGTTGTAAACAGCTACATTCTTGCCTAAAAAACTCTTTCAGAGGTGAAAAAAGTACACAACTTCCTTGAGTGAAAGTAAAGATACTGGTCAAATATTACTCCTTTTCAAGTAAAGGTTGTATAAAGACCGATTTTTACTTAAGTAAAAGTATGTACTCGTTTTTAAAAGTACTTAAGTATCAAAAGTTAAAAGTAATTGTCAATACATTGTTTTATTATTGTTGCAATGTTGTAAGTAATACGTATCTGATTCTATGCCTGGAATCTGCTTCAGATTTTAGAACCAGAACGAACTTTTATCCATCAGCATCATTACTCCAGTATTCAGTGTCACACGATCTTTCAAACATTATTCTAATATGCCGATGTGCTGCTCAAGAAACTGCTTAATATTTTTGTGGAAACCATGTTTTTTTCTCTTTGATGAACATAACCATATTTAAAACCATATCTGATTCTTTGATGAAGAGAAAGGTCAAAAGATATCTCACAATATATATGTTTTTACTGTCACTTTTGATCAATTTAATGTCTTCTGTTGTTGAAAAAAAAGTATTAATTTATTGTATTCCATCCTCATCACTCACAAAAGGCCTTGACGTTGTTGTGGTCTTATCAGTGTCATCCTCTAGATGGCAGTCTTGGATGTGGATTTACAAGATCACATTAAGCAGCCTGCGTATTCCAGGCAGTTTGATACTTTCACCAAATTTGTGCAGCCAAGCAAAACCTTTTACTCATATTTATGGTCTTGTCAACCGGATATCAATCAATATGCCAGCAATCTCTTCCACTGAGCACACAGGGTACAGGACACGTCCACTGCTCGTTCTCTTGACATTTCCAGTGTTAATGTTCTAGCTACAGTTCAGTATATTGTAATTGTATCTAACTGTGTGTTTTCTTATTAGTATATCCTAGTTTTATTTGATTCATCAGTCTCGTTTAGCAGAAGACGTTCCACAGATGAACATTAGCCTAAGCAGTGGAGTCTTACTGTTCATTCTGCCGTGTGTAACTGGGAATATAGGATTGGTGATAAAATGACCTGGCAAATGCAAACAGTGTATCTTAATCTGCAGATTAATTATAGCTCTTACTCAATTAGAGCATTTGCCCAGGGAAATATTTGAGCAAAATCCGCTCAAAAATGTATAAGGGTCATTCCTACAGTTTGGTGGATTTTGGACTGGTTTGTTGGGGAAAAAAATAAATCAATTATTTTTTAATCTTATCAGAGGGAGAAAACACATTGGTCAAGCTCTGGCTAGTATAACCTAATGATCATTCTGACCAAATATTTCACGTTTTGTAGGAAAATTGTCCACTCTGTTAAGTGGACCTTAACAGGGTGGAAGTAAAAGCTAATAAACCCTATTATTTGCTAGGAAAGAACAACATGCTAGCAGAGGATTAGTATTTAGGAAGAATTGGAATGATATATAAAATTGGTAACACTTTATTTTACAGTGTCCTTGTGTAGTTACTATAGTAGTTACTATAAATTGTGCATAATTACATGCAACTAATCCCAAACCACATCCTAATCCTAACCCTATAGTAAGTACATGTTAATTATTATCACTCAATACTTAAATGTATAATTAAAGTCCCCCTGTATTCAATAATTTTATTCCTTAAAACTTATCTTTGATCACCAAAATGCCATATATAAAGGTACAATATGCAGGATTTTTTGCCACCAGGGGTCGCTAACCTCTTACAATAACAAAGGCGTATATTGATGACGTATATTCCGCATTAAGCTGAATTATGGATCTTGGCGTCAAGCTGATGGATCTTTTATGGATGAGTGAATACATTGATGTTTTTAACATGACTGTGGTGTGAAACAGGCCACGATTGCTAGACGTAGGCTATACCAGCGCCACACGCAACGCCAGTCCTGCGGATATAAAGGAATAAGGACATTTCATTCTACCGAACTACACGCAAGTGCTGAATTAATACTCACACTGGTCAGTTTATTAGATGAATTAAACTTGAGGTAACGCAGCGCTGTTTCACTTGCTCTGACAGTTACGCTATCACACTAAACGGCATTTTAGTGTGTTGAATGTTGTTAGGTTGTTTGTTGGCTATATGAGATTAGCAGTGAGCTAGATCAACATTAGAAAAACATACAGATCATTTTCTAACATTTCATCATGTTGAACTAAATAAAATTTATTAGTTTTATGTACATTTGCTCACCTGTCTAATAAAGTACATGCAACACTCGCGTCTCTGTCAAGTCGAAGTTAGTCACGGACGTGGCGCTCTCGGCATCTCGAAAGATGTTGATCTTCGTTTTAGTTTTCTTTTTGTCTCAAAGTGCTTGCCATGGTCCATAATGTTTAAACAAAACAACAACAGCGTGAGCGTCCTGCTAGGCATAACGGGCATAACCCAGTTGTCAACTTCTGTTGCCATGGTTACTTTTGCAGCACGAGCGGAAACCGGGGGTAATGCGGATATGACGCCATTGACTGGCGACTCCTCACCATTGACTCACACGCCCCGTTTCCTTGGTTAAAATGACAATTTTCTCACGATTTACAAATAGTTGGAAACATTTGGGTTATAAGTAATCAACTAAACAAAATATATAACATTGGCTTTGTGTTTGTGTTACGCTGAATAAACTTATTTTCTTTGGTAATAAGTTGTGCGCCTTACAAATAATCTTCAGCATGTTTAGCAGGCCAAATTGGGAATGGGCTATATTTGGAATATGCTTAAAAAATATCTGTTTTATAAGTGATATTTAAAATTTGCAAGAGAGATACATTTACGGCACTGGCCGCAGTGGCTAACAGGCAGTGGTGACTTTTACAAAATGTTGAAATTACGTTATGGCCTGTATATGATTGATTTTTAAAGCTCATTCACCTTGACCATCTTGTTCCAATGATACACACTCAGGGTTTGCCACCTCCAGCTCTAGCAGAGAAATCTCTGAAGAAACCAAGACTGTGAGGTCTGTTCAGTGTCCTCACATCCAATTGCCACAACCCAGACTTTGTGTCCATTGGAGATTTTTCAGAAAGACATATTTCCAATGTTTCATTGTCTGATGATGTCGAACACATTAGCTGCCTGTGTCTGAGAGCATCACATTCGTCACATAAAAAAGCGGTGCAGACAGTGGGGGTTCACACACATGCTGGGTGTGAAATCGGGAAATGGCATTGGCTAAGCTCATGAATATTTAAAAGGTTAAAAACAAATAATTGAACATGATTTACTGTGCATATAGATAAATATGTGAAGAATTATTGTGCAAATCAGGTCTGTATGAAGTAGTTGCTCTCAATCCTGTGCATATGGTCGGATGGATACAAACTAGTATCTAAAATACACATAATATGGTAGAATAGTCGACATAGCGCAGAGATTAAGTGTGTTTTCAGTTAGCCTTTAGTTAGCTTACAGCAAACTAGCTTAGCATAGCGCTAACTGCTTAAGAAGAGCTCATTTGATTAGCAAGAAGATATCATGTTAGCGTACCTTGTTATTGATCAGACATAGTGTGAAAGAGTTAACTACTTGTTAAGTCGTGACATAACAAATGCTGCATATAATTTAAAGTCACCATGAAATCAAAATGTTTTTTTCATGGAATATTTCAGTATTTATTAGAAATAAATTATATGTGCACATATTTAAAAAAAAATAATGATTTGCCCTAATCTTTAATGAAAATAACTTCCCCTCCCTCTTGCAGCTCATCTCTTCTGATGCGTTTACTGTATCGAGGGCGGGACAACCTGTCACTCACATGAGATCCACCAATAGCAAACCACAACCATCCACTCAATTCCCAACCTTCATTTTTTTTGTTTTTGTTTGAGAAGCCATTTCACTCGGATATACATCACAATAAGGAAGAAAAGTCTATTTCATGTCGACTTTAATTTGATTTATGAATTCATTCAAATTCATTCAGATTCAATTTAATGAATTGACAGCCTATCGAAAATGGCTTCAAAATGTTTAACATTAAACAAAACCCTTTAACATTTCTTTTGAATTGATCTATTTTTAGAGTTTAAAGGGCTTTATGTGTTTTATAAGAGAAGTCACGGACAATTTTAAGACAGACAAGTTTCAGTTTACGGCACTTCTCGTTCATTTCTACTGTCCCAATTCGCCTACTTATATTATGCCCTAAAAGTATGTACTGTTTTTGTGAAGAAAAAGTACAAACTTTTGAGTGTGTAGCAGAAGAGTAGGCAAGCTTTGGGACATCACAACTGCTTCTTTAACTGACAGCTCTGTCGTACGTGCATCCTGTCACCGTAAACTGCCATGTCAATCATCTTGTCAGTTAAAATCCTCCACATTCAATTTAATTTAATTTCCTAGCTTTTCGAAGAGAAATGTAGAAGCACGTTGATCTGCCAGTCGGGGATCTTTCATGCAGAGACTCTCCTCATGTGTTTGCAATTTGCATAAGTTAATGACCAAACATATCTTTACAAAAGTTCACAATGCTGTTGCAGATAATGTGGACAACATTGAATAAATATCTTTTCGCCATGCATGTCAGATTTTTTTTCAGTTTTTAACACTTTTTATACGTGTTTGTAGTTCAAATCGAATTCTCATCTAATGCGCAATGGGTTGTGGGCAATATTTGCCATTACACTGTGTCCTAACAACACGCGAGTTTTTGTCCTAACCAGACGCGGCGGCGACACGCGAAGTTTCTAATTTAGAAACGGTTCCTATAGACCCCTTTTCAGTGGTAAACATGGTGATGTTTTTCTGTGGGCGGAGCTTAGGTGTTGCAGAACAATCCCTCTGGCCGCTTCCCTAACGTTAGTTTGTAAGTTTTGTTAGCTTGTTTTTTAACAATGACTGGAGAAAATCCGATTTTATCTTAATGTGCAAGGTCACTCACTGTCCAGAAACGCGATTGTTATTTGCAAAAGTTAATTTTAACGGACGGAACCAGACGTAAAAAAAAACGTTTATCGGCTGACCCGTACACGCTCACTCAATGCATGGACGATCTGACAGGATTAACTTTACCTCGGTCGAGTGGCCTGACTTCTACACCTATCCGATAGAGAAACCGAGTGTAAAGAGAAACTGAGGGCATATACATCTTTAGATGCCTATAACTATGTGCTGAATGGTCATGTACAAGACTTGTGTGTGCGATCCGCAGTTCTGCCGAGCCAGCGCCGAGAAGACGACAATGTAAAGAGTGACATTACGTGCAATGTTAATGATGTGAATATTTTCTAGAAATAACAATTCCAGATACAGCATATTAATTTTTCATTGATTCTTGCACCCAACAACACATCAAGATGACATTTAATAATAATAATAATAATAATTTAAGCTCCATATTATGTAGCCGAATCTGTGCTGGTTTGTATTAGCCGCCTGCAGTTGTCTGTTTGTTTTGCCTCCAGCTAGCGCCGTGACGTAACTGTGACGTCGGCGCATAAGGGGTCTATTTCTGCGACGTTGCGGCTGACAGATCCGCCCACACAGAGATCTCAATGGATGGAAGTTCTGTGTGTCACGAATATTTAATCATCAAACATGGATGACGAGGAACTCATTGTCAAAGTTCAAAGGCATTCAGTTCTCTACGATAAATCCCACAAATTCCACAAAGACATCAGTAAAAGGATTCCGTCTGGAGAAGTATAGCTGAAGCATTGAATACACACGCTGTTCTGAATGGCTGTGATTTTTGATTGACGTGTGGCGTCTCACAGTCGCGTCGCGTCTAGTGTGGACAGACACACTTGCTGTCACTGGAATTTTATCGCGTCGCGTGTAGTTAGGACACGGTGTTAGAGTGTTCACGTATCTGCACTCTAGCTGGAAAAAGTAGACCATCCGGGTATCTTAGGAATGCTAATTTCAACATACTACGATTTGTGATACACTAATTCTAATTTCTAATACTTTTTAGGACGAATAGTATGCGAATTGGAAAGCAGTATACAACAGTGATTGACTGTCGCACAACTCAGCAATTCAATGATGTCAAGACTATAATGTGATTTGTCATCAAGGCACATTTCAACCAAGTTGACGGTTATGCTTTCTCCAAGGGTAGAATGAATGAATAAGGCATTTATATAGAGTTTTCATGTACTGTACACCCAAAGCCCTTTACAATCATATCAGGGAATCTCTCCTCACCCACCACCAGTGTGCAGCATCCACTTGGATGATGCGACGGCAGCCACAGTACAACGCGCCAGTGCCCTCACAACACACCAGATATAGGTGGAGAGGAGAGAGAGTGATAGAGCCAGTTCAGTGGATTGGGATTATTAGGAGGCCATGATTGGCATACTCTCCATAGTTTGAATAGGTGTGAATAGGTCCATAGGAACTTGTTATATCAATTTCTTGGCCTTTATGTTTCATATTCACAGTTAAAAATTGAAACAGAAAAAAAATAATAATTGGTTTTTGCTTTGCATTTGAATACTGAGGACATGAGAGGATTCGTTAAAGCAGTCGGCACCAGCAGTCACCGAATCTTCAGGGCATAATTCATCGGCCCCCAGTCGCTGGACGCGCTGTTTCCTCTTCCATCGGGATGCGGCTCCATCAGATGAGTGTTCAGAAGTGCCAGCGCCGTGGGAATCTCCGTCAGTGCGCTTCTGACAGTGAAATACATAATCATTCTCACATGGCAACTGCAACGAAGTGACAGCCTGCAAATGCTTTAATAAAGTTCAGTACAATCTAATTGAAGTTGTGAGTGAAAGCCTCTTGAGAGTGATCCCTTTCTGGATTTGTCACATCCCTTGAAGTGGGCATTATCACTGTGGGAGAGACACATGGATAAACCGTACAGCTGGTGGTTACTGAACTTAAACTGGGTTCACACACTTTACACCGGCATCTCAGCATTATGCATGGACTCTTTTGGATAAACTCTTCATGGACAATAATACATGTATGGGAGTTTCATGGATTTCAGACATCACCACTAGTAATACCAAAGCATTATTTTGAGTGCCTCGACTGTACTAAAAACCATGGTAAATATAAAAGTATTTAGACATTTGATTACACTGGAATATGCTGGAATACACTGAATAGATTTTAAAACGTTATCACACACTTGCTGAGCTTGAACTGGTTACAGAGAAAAAACTGGGCATCATACACAAAATGAATGAGGGTCACATAGTATCAGACTTTACCTTTACACAACAAACTCACACAAGTTCAAACTTGTGCCTATAGATGCTTAAAATATAAAATATCCTTTGAGATCCTTCACTGGATGGAATCGTATGAAGCTAAAAAATTAAATTGCAGTCTGTGCCCTTCATACACTAACGTTAACTCCGACTGCAGGCTTTCAGAAACTAGAGTTGAGTCCTCAGGGTGTAAATCTGAGGAAAAATATGGGCAAAATGTGTATAGCGTAATTCCAGCCTTTAAAATGTCATTGCATTCAAAACAAAATATCAAACTAGTGCAATTTATATATTTTGGAGGGCTGAAAACGCAAGCTTTTGAAAACTATATTGTTATCATCTCCATGTGAACTACAAAAACATGAATTTGTGAAAACGGTGACGTCAAACGCATGCTTACTACGTAATCAGTCTATATGGTGTTTCTTTACAAAGTGACATCACCAACTACTGGCCTGGAAAAATACAGCATTTTAAATCATTTTCGTAGATCCAAATTTTTCCTTTTTTATCATGTGTCATGTAAACACCCTTAATTGTGACTTAAGTATCCAAATCCTTTTTCGCGATATTTCATATTAAAGTATATTTATCATCATGCTATCTGTACCACAATACTCCCACCCATGTTGAAAAAAGCCGCTGCTTAAACCAGCATAAAGGCCTGTTCACACTAAGAAGGACAATTATAACAATAGATAATTGGCATCCACACCAAGAGACAACAATGTTCTGTTTATTATATGCAAACACTACAGTTATGTCATCTGCCACTTTAAATGCTCAAGTTCTGTACAGTTAGCGGGTTCTGATTGGCTGTTAATATTCAGCAAGAAAAAAATCATTCTGATTCCAGTGATATAATGATTATTAAAACTTAACCTAAATCATTAAGACCTATTCGCATTAAGAACAATAACTATATTTATAATTATAACAATAATTACATTATGTTCACAGCAATGGACAATATCGTTCTATTTTTTTTGTTGCAGTTATGTCTGTCGCTTTCAATGCTCAAGGTATTTAAAGCTGTGTGGATTCTGATTGGCTGTCAGTATTTTTATCATTCATCAGCTGGAAAAAATAATTCTAAAAGTGATTCCAACTATATGGTTCCTCTGTTGTGATACCGTGCTATTCTCATACAATTAGATGGTTTATTAAAACTTCATCATTATATTTATCATCCTTAGTATGAATAATCTTAAGTTGGTTTGCAGGTCACAGCTGGTTTAAGTCACCAAAAATCATAGAATTTATTGAGTTTATGAGGTCAGGATGTGCATGTGAAGGTCCTTTCACAGCCACAGAACAACCCTAATCAATGCAATGCACTGAAATATCTTTCATTTTTCCTCTCCCACCATTTTACACTATGCCTGTATTAATTGAGAACATTTACAAGAAAGCATTTCATACTCATTTCCTAATTCCCCAAGAGCTAGAGATTTTGTCATTTTACGAGAAAAGGATGTATTGAATCAAAGCAGAGTCCATTGATTCATAATGAAGTTGTGTGATATCTCAGTCAGATTGGATAACAGGACTGGATCATTATGCTTTTCCACAGTGAACGAAGGCCTGAAAACCCAAGACTATATTGATTCCCCCCCTCCCCCATATATGATTTGTATGAAGAGGTGCATTTCATCAGGGTTTAGTCATGAAACATCACCTCCTGGCCCTGGGTAATGTGGCTGTACCGCCCAGGAAATTAAATTAGGAAATTAGAGCCGCAGTATTTAAATGAGACTCCCAGCAGCAACTCGCTTCCTGTGTTTTACTGTTCAACATTAACCTCACTGAAAGAACTGCGAGGCAATTAGCATCACAAATGACGTACGCTAGGTTTCAACTTTTCATTATGTGAATGGTGAGCTGTGTATAATTAAAAAAGTTCTGATAAACACATACCTGAGCATCAGCAGGGCACACCGTTGCCAGGGTGGCTTTCGTAATTACAATATCTCTCATCACCGAGGGCCACAAATGACTAAGGCATTCTGATATGGGCTTATAATAGAACAAGAGAGGTCATTTAAAGCAAATGAGCAGACCGTTTCAATTAATCTAGGTTATTTCCTGGTTCTTAAGTAGCACACATTCACAACCATAGTGTAAGCATTTCTCTTTTCAACAGGAGCATTTAGAGTGCTGTTATTGTTCTCTTACGAGAGTATCTCTCGTACTGCGTAATATCTTACGCTATGGGGAAAACTCTTTTCCACGAGATATTGAAGCCAAAAATTATCCTTAATTTTTTATTAATGTAAAACGCTTTGCAGCAGCAAGCAGACCTAGGCGAGACAGCTCGCGCGCCTATTGGCTGCTCTGCGGCAATAGCAGCAGCCTATCGAGAGAGGCTCTGCGTGACGTCACGACGAATGGGGGCCTTTCGCGCCCATATCGTCACGTCCCGCCAGAAAGGGCGTGGTCTCGCCCTATATCTAGGCTCGATAGCTGCTCTTACGTCGATTTTCATCTCTTCAGCGAAGCCTCCCGCATCGCTGGATCCAGAGTGAGAAGCCGCGCCGTCGACCTGTAGCCTTCAGCGGGACGTGCCATTGAGCCTGGAGTCGCTGGCCTCGCCACCTTCAGCCGCCGTACCTGCTGCGCTTTCCGGCGTTTATATCCTTTCCTCTGCCTAGAGTGTGTGTGTGATTGCATTGCTGCCTTTTTTTCCCACCCCTCTAAAAGAGCGGCGTCTTTTTAAAGATGCCTTCCTGTGGTTCTTGCCGAGCCCCACTCAGCGATGAGGACCGCCATGTCATCTGTGTGTCCTGCCTGGGTGAGGATCACGCGGCCATCGCGCTCGCTGACGGCGGATGCCATCACTGTGAACGTTTGCCTATGGTGACTCTGCGGACTCGCCTAGCTTCGTTCTCCGAGCCCGCATCCCAGCCTGCCGTGACGCCGCGCCGCAAGAAGCGCCGCGCCCAGCGCGCGCCCGAGCTATCTCCAGCCCGCCAAAGCTCGCCGGTTCGCCCGCCAGCTTCGCCGGCTTCGCTCGAGTCGCTCACGGACGGACAGCGGCCGCCGTCCGCCGCCGCGTCCGCCATCGAGTTGGACGACAACACCGAGGCATGTTCTCTCTTGGCTTCGGATAGCGAGGATTGGGCGAGCTCCGTGGACCTCCCCTCCGCTAACGTTTCCCGCCAACCCTCTGGAAGAGAGCCGGCATTGAGACTGAGCTGATGCGTCTGCTCACCAAGGCCGTGGAAAGCATCGGCCTCGATTGGGAGGCACCCACGCTGCCGCCGCGCAACAGATTAGACGGGCGCTTTCTCGGGAAAGACGAGGCTCCGTCAAAATCTAGGCCCGCGCCCTTCCTCCCGGAACTTCACGAGGAGGTTGCAAAGTCGTGGAAGGCCCCCTTTTCCGCCAGGATGCGTACCTCTACCTCCGCGGCATTCTCCCTGTCGACGGTGCGGAAGTAGAGGTTACCTCGCCATTCCTCCGGTGGAGACGGCTGTCGCGTCGCATCTCTGCCCGCCCTCCGCTGGACGGCGTGTTCAGACGACGCTCCCGTCCAAAGCCTGTCGAGTGACATCATCGCTGCACGGACGCGCTTACACCGCAGCCGGGCAGGCAGTCTCAGCGCTGCACACGATGTCTATTCTGCAGATCTACCAGGAATACCTCCTCCTCAAACTGGACGAGGAGGGACCCGGCGCTATCTGTGTGGCGGACCTGAGGAGCGCTACGGACCTCGCTCTACGCGCTTCTAAAGCCGCTGCACAAGCCATGGGGCGGAACATGGCCTCTCTCGCCGTTGCCGAGAGACACTTATGGTTGACGCTGTCAGAGATGACGGAAGCCGAGCGCTCTGTGTTCCTCGACGCGCCCATTTCCCCGGAGGGCCTTTTCGGAACGGCCGTCAAAGACTTCGCGGACAGGTTTGTTGAGGTGCAGAAGACTTCTCAGGCTATGAAGCACTTCCTGCCGAAGCGCTCGAGCTCCGCTACAGGCCGCACCAAGCCGCCTGCTCGCAGCTCTCAGCCCCAGCCTGCACCGCCCGCCGCCGCCGCCGCCTCACAGCGCCGCCAGGCCCGGGATCAGAGACCGCGGTCTCGCTCCGCCGGACGCCGCCCCCCTCACCGCGGGCCCCGGCCGAGGATTGAGATCAAGCCCGAGGCCTCAAAGTCTTCCTAGCCGCCCTAGGAAAACGACGGTGTTCAGATCCCGCTGCGGCCGGATTTCCACCAAAACTTCTCGCTCGTTCAGTCCCATGCGTTGTGACTGTCCCAGTGTATTTTGCAGTGAAGCAGCCGGTGTCTCAGCCCGCTTGCCTGCACACAAAAGCTGTTTTTACGGCTACCCAGATAAATCCAATAAAGAGTGTATTTTCTGGTGTTCCGGCCTCGGCCGATGGTGTTATGAGTGTTGTAAGAATGCCCACGTCCCAGTGCCCATTCCCACACCCAGACACAGCCCGCCACGGTGCAGGGCTCGCACAAATAAAATCGACTCCGGTCGATTGTGCAAACAATGTAGTGAAAGCGCCCATATCCCTATGCCCGCTTACACTACACGCTGCGTGTCCCTCGGTTTCTGTAAAAACGAAACCAACACACATTCAGTCGGCCCTAAACGACAGTGTTTTCAGTGCAGCAAATGTGCCCGCGGTCCCGCGCCCACATTTCCTCACAGACACGCCGAATCCCACGGGATTCGCCCCGTCGCTCTCTCGGCGCCACCCGCCTTAGAGGAGCTGAGCGCGGCCAGGCTGCCCGCTGTGATCAGCGCGCCCCCCGCCTCGAACGCTGTAAACACGGCGCTGTGTTCCCAGCACACACGGACTCTCGTGCCGCCGCTTTCCCGCGGCCAGAGCCCAGATTTCATTCTACCCCTAGCTATTCGCGCGGATGCGTGGTCAAGGCTTCCCGGGGTATCAGAGTGGGTGCTGAACACTATAAAGAGAGGCTATTCGCTACAATTCGCTCGACGCCCTCGCCGTTACACGGCGCGCGTCGAAACTACGGTGAAAAGCGAAGTATCTCATCTACTTCGAGCCGAGATAGCGAAACTACTGAGGAAAGGGGCTATAGAACCTTTATCTCAGGCTCAGAGCGAAGGGGCTTATACAGCAGATATTTTCTGGTACCGAAGAAAGATGGTGGGTTCAGACCCATTCTAGATCTGAGGCAGCTGAACAGAGCGCTCGTGAAGCGCCAGTTCAGAATGCTTACGACCAGGAAAATCCTCGCGCAAGTGCGCCAAGGAGACTGGTTCATGTCAATAGATCTGAAAGACGCGTATTTCCAAATACAAATAGCGTCCCATCACAGGCGATTCTTGAGATTCGCCTTCGAGGGCCAGGCATATCAATACACAGTCCTGCCGTTCGGCCTGTCCCTAGCACCCCGTACGTTCACGAAGTGCATGGACGCGGCCCTCGCCCCCCTGAGACTTCGGGGCATGCGAGTTTTGAACTACTTGGACGATTGGCTGATTCTAGCTCGTTCACGAATGGAGCTCTTAGAACACAGGGCCGCATTACTCGAGCACCTCGAGGAGCTGGGCCTTACAGTCAATTGGGCGAAAAGCTCACTGCTCCCCAGTCGGAGGATTTCCTTTCTGGGAACAGTGTTGGACTCGCTATCCATGACGGCACGCCTGTCACCAGAGCGCGGATTGAATATTCAGCACGTCGCGAAATCGTTCCGCCACGGCTCTATAGTCCCGCTCAGAAGGTTTCAGAAAATGCTGGGTCTCATGGCCTCAGCAGCCTCTGTACTCCAGTTGGGCCTGCTCCGCATGCGCCCACTGCAGCTATGGCTAAAAGCACGAGTTCCCCCCAGGGCGTGGACCGCAGGTCTGTTTCGCCTCAGGGTCGACCTTCAGTGCATTTCGGCTCTGAAACCATGGAAAGCAACCGACTGGTATCAGTCAGGTGTGAGTCTGGGGATCCCCTCGAGTGTGAAGGTGGTGTCTACGGACGCCTCCACTTCGGGGTGGGGAGCGCTGCTCGAGGGCAGACCGCTAGCTGGCCTATGGTCAGTGCGGGAGAAGCTCCTTCACATAAACTGCTTGGAATTAATAGCAGTCGACAAAGCGCTAAGGCGCTTCTGTCCCCAGATAACAGGCCACCACGTATTGGTCCGGTCGGACAACATGTCAGTGGTGGCGTACATAAATCGCCAGGGCGGCGTCAGGTCCCGAAACTTTTACAGGCTGACGGAACGCCTCCTGGTCTGGGCTCAGCACAACCTGCTCTCGCTGAGAGCGGCGCATGTGCCTGGTCACCTAAATGTGGGGCCAGACAGGCTGTCCAGAAACAACGTCCCAGCAGGAGAATGGTCTCTGCACCCGCAGACGATCCAGCTGCTGTGGGAAACGTTTGGCAAAGCGCAGGTGGACCTGTTCGCGTCCCAAGAAAACGCTCACTGCCCGAGATTCTTCTCGAAAAGCCGGGACGCGCTGGCCCATGTTTGGCCCCGCCGCCCCCTATATGCTTTTCCCCCTGTCTCACTCCTGCCTCAGGTGTTGGAGCGAATCAGGAGGGAGGGATGCCCAGTGCTACTCATAGCTCCGCTCTGGACAAACCAGTCGTGGTTCCCTGTCCTGATGCAGCTGACCAGCGCTGCCCCATGGCCTTTACCGTTGAGGAGAGACCTCCTCTCTCAGGCGGAAGGCTCGATTTGGCATCCTCGCCCGGATTTGTGGTCCCTGCACGCATGGGCCATCAACGGGTACCCGCTGACCTCCCAGAGGGAGTGTTAAACACGATCGCGCAGGCTAGAGCCCCGTCTACCAGACGGCTCTACTCCTCGAAGTGGTCTGTGTTCTCTGCTTGGTGTCAAGCGCAGGGCTTTTCACCTGTAGACTGCGGGGTTACGGAAGTGCTTTCCTTCCTTCAGGAGCTACTGGATAAGGGCAGGTCCCCTTCCACGCTCAAAGTATACGTGGCGGCCATAGCAACGTTTGCAAAACCGGTGTCTGGCCAGTCACTAGGAAAGAGCGACTTAGTCGTGCGTTTCCTTAGAGGAGCTCGGAGGCTAAACCCTCCCAGGCCCCCTTCAGTCCCGACATGGGACCTTTCCACGGTCTTGGAGGCCATGAAAGGTGCCCCATTCGAGCCAATCCAGTCGTCAGACATGAAAAACTTGTCTTTCAAGACAGCGTTTCTTATGGCTCTCGCTTCAGTGAAGCGCGTAAGGGACTTGCAAGCGCTCTCAGTAAGCGCGTCATGCATGGAGTTTGGACCTAATGACTCAAAGGTCATACTCAAACCGAAGCACGGCTACGTGCCGAAATCCCTCAACACACCGTTCAGGGCCCAGGTGATTTCCCTGTCTGCCCTTCCGGTTCTCAATGAGGAGAAGGACGCGAGTCTCCATTGCCCTGTCAGGGCACTAAGGGCTTATGTGTCCCGCTCGTCTGGTTTCAGACAGACTGAGCAGCTTTTCGTTTCGTTTGGCGGCCGTGCTAAGGGACTTGCCGCTTCGAAACAGAGCCTATCCAGATGGATAGTCGGTGCCATAGCGCTGGCTTACACTTCTAAGGGCCTACAGTGCCCTTTGGGTGTTAGAGCGCACTCCACAAGAGGCATGGCCTCCTCGTGGGCATGGTCTAGCGGGGTTACCCTGCAAGATATTTGTATGGCCGCGGGCTGGGCCTCGCCGTCTACATTTATAAAATACTATAACCTGGAGGTTCCCGCCTTACAAGCTAAGCTTTTGGCGGTATAAAATTCAGTGCTATCTGCCCGCTGTGCGGCTCGGATACTGAGTTTGACCTGCGTATTGCTCACTGACCGGTACAGCAGCTCATTAAAATGTTGACACACTTGTGGCCACCCAGTTCAGGCTGAATGTTCACCCTGACGGTATGGTCTATTTGTCACATGATTAGCTCCTTTCGGATGCTATTTGCAGGGAATGATGCTTCTAGCCTCTCTTCCCTCACTCTCTGTGAGTTTATGGTGATTATGCACTATATGCGCCCCGGGCTTCGGCCCCTGGGACTTTGGTTTTGGATCCCTACCAGCACGGCGTGTTGCATTGTGTTCCCCATAGCGTAAGATATTACGCAGTACGAGAGATACTCTCGTAAGAGAACGTACTCGGTTACTAACGTAACCTCGGTTCTCTCTAGAGAGGGAACGAGTACTGCGTATCTTGCCGTGCTTGGAATACGCTCTGGTTCGCTTCGGCGATGAAAACCGACGTAAGAGCAGCTATCGAGCCTAGATATAGGGCGAGACCACGCCCTTTCTGGCGGGACGTGACGATATGGGCGCGAAAGGCCCCCATTCGTCGTGACGTCACGCAGAGCCTCTCTCGATAGGCTGCTGCTATTGCCGCAGAGCAGCCAATAGGCGCGCGAGCTGTCTCGCCTAGGTCTGCTTGCTGCTGCAAAGCGTTTTACATTAATAAAAAATTAAGGATAATTTTTGGCTTCAATATCTCGTGGAAAAGAGTTTTCCCCATAGCGTAAGATATTACGCAGTACTCGTTCCCTCTCTAGAGAGAACCGAGGTTACGTTAGTAACCGAGTACGTTTTCTTCAACAAGCATTGGCGCTTCTGTTTCATATGTTATGTTTGTCTCACTCAACTCCCTAGATTCCCTTCATTGGGGTCCTTGTTTGAAGAGATTTCGCAGGTTCGTTGATTCTCGTCATGTCTGGAATGACGTCTCAGGAGGCCAATCACGTTGTGGTGTTTAGGCTGATGAATGGAAGTGGAGTCTCGTGGTTGAAGTTTGAATTCGGAGGTGGACAAAGACTAGAGTCGTTGACTGAAAATGTCTTGCATGATGCTGTTCGGTCTTAACATGTTTTCATCTGATCTGGTCTTGTCTTCTCATCTCTTCATCTCATCTAATGCTTTGTTCGTGTCCTGAGATTTTAAACTCCGATGTTTGTCCAACTCTTTGGAGGAGTTCTGACCAGTTAGGTATTTTCTTTGGTTCAGAGTGTGACAGTTTATCCTCCTCGCGCATAAATTACATGTTATCTGATTAGTCACACGGTGTCTTAACTTTCCCGGTCTAGCAGGGATAATTTAGACATGATTCGTATAAAAAGAATTCAGAACATTTTAGACAGACTTGATTCATACCACAATTCGAGAAATGGAAAACCATTCACACTGATAGAAGACACTAATCAACCATTCAACATATCTCATGGTTTTCCTTTAAAACGACCTAACATTGACATCTTAAGTGTTCTTTCTCTAGTTGGGATCATCTCTTACAAGCGTTCTTTGTCTTATATGTAGAAGAGTCAGTTAGTTTCCAGACTGAATGGGATCCCAAATGACAGATCATCTGGTACTGAGTGTTGACTCTGAATCTCTGTGGAATTCGGCTCTTTTCACAGTTTGAAGGAATTCACTCTCAGTTAAGTAAAAATAAATATTGAATGAGAAAAAGAATTGAGACTTGATTTTAGTGCAGGAAACTGATGATTGGAGGACAGTGGTTAAGGATGTTAACCACTTACATCCCCAATCTGAGAAGGAATACCATTCCAGAGGGGAAGCACATTTTTACATTGTGATTGAAAATTACAAAGACAAACACTCGTATTCTTGTGAATTAATTCATGGCTTATTTGTTTACCACAAGACTTGTGCGCTAACAAAAAGAATGGGGTCCATTTTTATTCCATGCAGACTTTAATCAAACAAAAAGTTAAATCAATATTTCATTACACTTCTTTAATTATTTAATTTAATGAGTGGAGTACTATATAATAAGCAGGTAATTATTACAAAATATTATACAGCACATTACCCCTTGTGAGTGTGTTACTGCATATGAAGAGTTCAGAAGCAAAAGCCTCTAAATGCCATCTGAAATTTTCTTCTAAAATGATCATTTTTATCAAGCTTGTATATTTAAATTCAGCAATTTCACTTAAATGACAATTAATGGGTAATTTTTCTTGCCATTTAAGTGAAATTATTGAACTTAAATATATGAGCTTGATAAAAATGATCATTTTAGAAGAAAATTTCATTGCATTTTTGCATCTGAACTCTTTATATGTTACTTACTTATTTAAGTAAGTAGCATATGATTGTTTACTTACTGCGTACTTGTTTATGTCTGCCTTAGTCTCTCTGGAATTGAAATATATTTACAGTTAAAATGATTATAGCAGAGTGAGCAAGCGAGAGAGAGGAGCAGAAGAGATATAAAATGAGAGTGGGGCCGGAGGTTATCGGTTTGAATCTGGTCACTCGACGCCTACTGAGTGCAGAGGGCAAGTCCTGTCACAGCCCTAGGGAAGAACAGCAGACGGAAATGAGATGTACAGCATGTCAGGCGAAAGAAACGTGAAGAGGGAGAGAAGACAGATGGAATCTATGAGCATCTCTGGCCTCAGAGGAGAGCTGAGAGGTCAGCTCATAAGAATTTGGCTGGTGTTACTGCAGAGGTGGTCAGCTCCCACATAACTCTCCCCTCATTCCCGTTTCTCCCACCATTTTTTCATTACAACCTACACAAGACCTTATATTACATTCTCCACTTTGTTATAGCTGGAAATGCTGTATGCATGAAGATCTAAGATATTCGTTTAATTTTATAACTTTTTTAAATTTAAAGCAACAGCACACCCAAATATAAAACATTCTGTCATCACTTACTTAAAGGAGTAGTTCACTTTTGAAAATGAAAATTCTGTCATACTCACCCTCATGTTGTTTCAAACCTGTATGAATTTCTTTCTTCTGCTGAACAGAAAGGAAGATATTTAGAAGAATGTCAGTAACCAGGCAGTTTCTGGTTCCCATTGACTTCCATAGTAGGAAAAAAATATACTATGCAAGTCAATGGGAACCAGAAACTGCCTGGTTACTGACATTCTTCTAAATAACTTCCTTTCTGTTCAGCAGAAGAAAGAAATTCATACAGGTTTGAAACAACATGAGGGTGAGTATGACAGAATTTTCATTTTAAAAGTGAACTACTCCTTTAACTCATTCACCTAACTTTCTTTTATGGAACACAAAAAGTAAATTTTGGCTGCTCTTTTCACAAGAGGCATCAGATAAATCACTCCTTATGCCACCATTGAAGTTCCTTCATAGCTATGCAAATACCAAAACTAACTAACACTTGTGTGTCAACAAATCAGAATCAATTTGTGTGGGTACAAATATGCAGGTATGTAGAAGAACTTGTTAAAATGTTCCATTTTGAATATTGTTATATCTTGTTTACTTGTTTGTCACCAAACTTGTTTACTTGCATGTTTAATGAAGGGGCGCCATTTTTAGCTTTAGTAGAGAGACACTTGTAAACAAACCGTTTATCCTGAAGGTGTATCAGCAGAAGTGCTTTGACATTGGTAGATTTTTGTCCACAGGGATGGTGGAGTGATGTGTGTGACAGGTGTCGGAGGGATCTGTCAATACCTGCGGCTTTGACGAGAAGCACCCATCTGTATGTGTGCGCGAGTTTGTTCTTGAGAACAGTTTTCGCTCAAATAATCATAATGTGTTTGTTCATGCATTTGATTATGCATAATTGTGCATAATCAACACAATGTTTTTCAAGGTTTAGATTCAAGGTTATTTTTCATTCAACATTAGTATTTGTTTAATCCATCCATCCATCCATCCATCCATCCATCCATCCATCCATCCATCCATCCATCCATCCATCCATCCATCCATCCATCCATCCATCCATCCATCCATCCATCCATCCATCCATCCATCCATCCTAGGTTTCATTCAAGTACTTTTGGCTCAAGCTCACAGTATTATAAATGAATAGTATTTCCTGACAAACCGATATTCCAAATCAAACTGTTTTACATTGTGCAATTTCGTATGAATTCGCATGTGGTTTGTATGAAAAAGTATGAATTTCGATTCCTATGCTCACCCATAAATCTCTGTGTGGAGAACAGAAATTGAGGTTGTACAAATTCATATGTATTTGCGACAAATCATAGTTACAAATTGTTGTGGGTATTATTCATGATCGGTACACATATGTGTACAAACTAAGTTGTCAGTGATGGCAACTCAAACTTTGTATAACCAGTATCAATTAGATACTGACGAACTTAGATATTGGATAGATATAATTTTCTTCTGGTTCTATATTAAATCCATATGATCATTCCAATACAGGGAGCTCAGGGATGGTATGGAAAATATCAAAAGTGCCCTTGTAAAAGTGCGGTTCTGTTTAGGTATAGTTAGTGGTAATTGCTTTGGCTTCATGTTCAGGATTGGGCTTTGGTTTATGTTGGGAGTTTTTATTAAAAAAGATTTACAATTTTTATTTTTGTTTTAGATTTACTTACATATTAGGCTTCCATATTACAGTGATTTCAGAAGGATCATGCGACACTAAAGACTGCAATATTGATGCTAAAAATTCAGCTTTGCCCTCAGGAATATATATATACTGTATTACATTTAAAAATATAAAGCAGTTATTTTACTTCTTTGTGAATTACTAAGTTTAAAAATGTGACGAAAGTTAATGTACCTGTTTGTCAAGAATGCAACAGTGTGAGTGAAGTATGAAATATGAGACATTTGATGTGTGAAAAATCACTTCTCTCTTTAAAAGTCATACTTGTTAACAGAAAATTTGTATTGTGAATAATTTCAAATCAAGCAGAAAGATTGTCAACTGGATTATGAATAGTAAGACAAATGAATCATCCGGCATTAAAGAATAAAAAAAAAGTAAACAATTCCTTTTCAAGTTCATTTCTGACACTGTTTACCCCACTACATTGTTAAGTACCCTTAGCAAAAATCAATGACTTACAAAATCTTTTTTAGGATCATAGCCACATTTTGAGGAAACAGTGAGGCTGATGTGGCAGCTCCACACTTCACCATCTTGGAAACAGCAGTGTTGTTTTTAATGCTAATTATCTTGGTGTTACCTCTGGTGTCACTTGGTGTGATTTTGTGCAATCACACTGATAACAGGTGGCCAGATGGTATGCCACTTCTAACAAAGTGACAAGAAAAATGCTGCGGTTGTGTCTTCTGTTCATTTAGATCATTTGTAAGTAAAAACGTACTCGGTTACTAACGTAACCTCGGTTCTCTCTAGAGAGGGAACGAGTACTGCGTAATATCTTACGCTACGGGGAAAACTCTTTTCCACGAGATATTGAAGCCAAAAATTATCCTTAATTTTTTATTAATGTAAAACGCTTTGCGGCAGCAAGCAGACATAGGCGAGACAGCTCGCGCGCCTATTGGCTGCCCTGCGGCAACAGCAGCAGCCTATCGAGAGTGGCTCTGCGTGACGTCACGACGAATGGGGGCCTTTCACGCCCATATAGTCACGTCCCGCCAGAAAGGGCGTGGTCTCGCCCTATAACCAGGCTCGATAGCTGCTCTTACGTTGGTTTTCATCGCCGAAGCGAACCAGAGCGTATTCCAAGCACGGCAAGATACGCAGTACTCGTTCCCTCTCTAGAGAGAACCGAGGTTACGTTAGTAACCGAGTACGTTCTCTTACGAGAGTATCTCTCGTACTGCGTAATATCTTACGCTATGGGGAACACAATGCAACACGCCGTGCTGGTAGGGATCCAACACCAAAGTCCCAGGGGCCGAAGCCCGGGGCGCATATAGTGCATAATCACCATACACTCACAGAGAGTGAGGGAAGAGAGGCTAGAAGCATCATTCCCTGTAAATAGCATCCGAAAGGAGCTAATCATGTGACAAATAGACCATACCGTCAGGGTGAACATTCAGCCTGAACTGGGTGGCCACAAGTGTGTCAACATTTTAATGAGCTGCTGTACCGGTCAGTGAGCAATACGCAGGTCAAACTCAGTATCCGAGCCGCACAGCGGGCAGATAGCACTGAATTTTATACCGCCAAAAGCTTAGCTTGTAAGGCGGGAACCTCCAAGTTATAGTATTTTATAAATGTAGACGGCGAGGCCCAGCCCGCGGCCATACAAATATCTTGCAGGGTAACCCCGCTAGACCATGCCCACGAGGAGGCCATGCCTCTTGTGGAGTGCGCTCTAACACCCAAAGGGCACTGTAGGCCCTTAGAAGTGTAAGCCAGCGCTATGGCACCGACTATCCATCTGGATAGGCTCTGTTTCGAAGCGGCAAGTCCCTTAGCACGGCCGCCAAACGAAACGAAAAGCTGCTCAGTCTGTCTGAAACCAGACGAGCGGGACACATAAGCCCTTAGTGCCCTGACAGGGCAAAGGAGACTCGCGTCCTTCTCCTCATTGAGAACCGGAAGGGCAGACAGGGAAATCACCTGGGCCCTGAACGGTGTGTTGAGGGATTTCGGCACATAGCCGTGCTTCGGTTTGAGTATGACCTTTGAGTCATTAGGTCCAAACTCCATGCATGACGCGCTTACTGAGAGCGCTTGCAAGTCCCCTACGCGCTTCACTGAAGCGAGAGCCATAAGAAACGCTGTCTTGAAAGACAAGTGTTTCATGTCTGACGACTGGATTGGCTCGAATGGGGCACCTTTCATGGCCTCCAAGACCGTGGAAAGGTCCCATGTCGGGACTGAAGGGGGCCTGGGAGGGTTTAGCCTCCGAGCTCCTCTAAGGAAACGCACGACTAAGTCGCTCTTTCCTAGTGACTGGCCAGACACCGGTTTTGCAAACGTTGCTATGGCCGCCACGTATACTTTGAGCGTGGAAGGGGACCTGCCCTTATCCAGTAGCTCCTGAAGGAAGGAAAGCACTTCCGTAACCCCGCAGTCTACAGGTGAAAATCCCTGCGCTTGACACCAAGCAGAGAACACAGACCACTTCGAGGAGTAGAGCCGTCTGGTAGACGGGGCTCTAGCCTGCGCGATCGTGTTTAACACTCCCTCTGGGAGGTCAGCGGGTACCCGTTGATGGCCCATGCGTGCAGGGACCACAAATCCGGGCGAGGATGCCAAATCGAGCCTTCCGCCTGAGAGAGGAGGTCTCTCCTCAACGGTAAAGGCCATGGGGCAGCGCTGGTCAGCTGCATCAGGACAGGGAACCACGACTGGTTTGTCCAGAGCGGAGCTATGAGTAGCACTGGGCATCCCTCCCTCCTGATTCGCTCCAACACCTGAGGCAGGAGTGAGACAGGGGGAAAAGCATATAGGGGGCGGCGGGGCCAAACATGGGCCAGCGCGTCCCGGCTTTTCGAGAAGAATCTCGGGCAGTGAGCGTTTTCTTGGGAAGCGAACAGGTCCACCTGCGCTTTGCCAAACGTTTCCCACAGCAGCTGGATCGTCTGCGTGTGCAGAGACCATTCTCCTGCTGGGACGTTATTTCTGGACAGCCTGTCTGGCCCCACATTTAGGTGACCAGGCACATGCGCCGCTCTCAGCGAGAGCAGGTTGTGCTGAGCCCAGACCAGGAGGCGTTCCGTCAGCCTGTAAAGGTTTCGGGACCTGACGCCGCCCTGGCGATTTATGTACGCCACCACTGACATGTTGTCCGACCGAACCAATACGTGGTGGCCTATTATCTGGGGACAGAAGCGCCTTAGCGCTTTGTCGACTGCTATTAATTCCAAGCAGTTTATGTGAAGGAGCTTCTCCCGCGCTGACCATAGGCCAGCTAGCGGTCTGCCCTCGAGCAGCGCTCCCCACCCCGAAGTGGAGGTGTCCGTAGACACCACCTTCACACTCGAGGGGATCCCCAGACTCACACCTGACTGATACCAGTCGGTTGCTTTCCATGGTTTCAGAGCCGAAATGCACTGAAGGTCGACCCTGAGGCGAAATAGACCTGCGGTCCACGCCCTGGGGGGAACTCGTGCTTTTAGCCATAGCTGCAGTGGGCGCATGCGGAGCAGGCCCAACTGGAGTACGGAGGCTGCTGTGGCCATCAGACCCAGCATTTTCTGAAACCTTCTGAGCGGGACTATAGAGCCGTGGCGGAAGGATCTCGCGACGTGCTGAATATTCAATCCGAGCTCCGGTGACAGGCGTGCTGTCATGGATAGCGAGTCTAACACTGTTCCCAGAAAGGAAATTCTCCGACTGGGGAGCAGTGAGCTTTTCGCCCAATTGACTGTAAGGCCCAGCTCCTCGAGGTGCTCGAGTAATGCGGCCCTGTGTTCTATGAGCTCCGTTCGTGAACGAGCTAGAATCAGCCAATCGTCCAAGTAGTTCAAAACTCGCATGCCCCGAAGTCTCAGGGGGGCGAGGGCCGCGTCCATGCACTACGTGAACGTACGGGGTGCTATGGACAGGCCGAACGGCAGGACTGTGTATTGATATGCCTGGCCCTCGAAGGCGAATCTCAAGAATCGCCTGTGATGGGACGCTATTTGTATTTGAAAATAGGCGTCTTTCAGATCTATTGACATGAACCAGTCTCCTTGGCGCACTTGCGCGAGGATTTCCTGGTCGTAAGCATTCTGAACTGGCGCTTCACGAGCGTTCTGTTCAGCAGTCGCAGATCTAGAATGGGTCTGAGCCCACCATCTTTTTTCGGTACCAGAAAATATCTGCTGTATAAGCCCCCTTCGCCCTGAGATAGAGGTTCTATAGCCCCTTTTCTCAGTAGTTTCGCTATCTCGGCTCGAAGTAGATGAAACACTTCGCTTTACACCGTAGTTTCGACTCGCGCCGTATAACGGCGGGGGCGTCGAGCGAACTGTAGCGAACAGCCTCTCGTTATAGTGTTCAACACCCATTCTGATACCCCGGGAAGCCTTGACCACGCATCTGCGTGAATAGCTAGGGGTAGAATGAAATCTGGGCTCTGGCCGCGGCAGGACGGCGGCTCGAGAGCCCCTGTGTACTGGGAACACAACACCGTGTTTACAGCGTTCGAGGCGGGGGGCGCGCTGATCACAGCGGGCAGCCTGGCCGCGCTCAGCTTCTCTATGGCGGGACGCGCAGAGAAAGCGAGCGGGGCGAATCCTGTGGGATTCGGCGCGTGTGAGGGAATGTGGGCACATTTACTAAATGCGGGCACATTTACTACACTGAGAATACTGTCAGCTCGCGCCGACTAAATCACTGCTGTGTTTACAGCGTGCGAGGCGCGCGCTGATCACAGCTGGCAGCCTGGCCGCGCTCAGCTTCTCTGTGACGGGTTGTGCAGAGAAAACGAGCGGGGGCGAATCCCGTGAGATTCGGAGTGTCTGTGAGAAATGCGGGCGCGAGACAGCGGGCACATTTTCTGCACGGAGAACACTCGGCTCGCGCCGACTGAATCAACGCTGTGTTCACAGCGTGCGAGGTGCGCGCTAATCACAGCGGGCAGCCTGGCCGCGCTCAGCTTCTCTGTGACGGGTTGTGCATAGAAAGCGAGCGGGGGTGAATCCCGTGGGATTCGGCGTGTCAGTGAGGAAATGCGGGACAGCGGGCACATTTACTGCACTGAGAACACTGTCGGCTCGCGCCGACTAATTGTGTGTTAGTTTCGTTTTTACAGAAACCAAGGGACACGCATAGTGTAGTGTAAGCGGGCATGTATGGGCGCGTTCACTACATTTTCTGCACAACCAACATGAGTTGGTTTTATTTGTGCTAGCCCTGCACCGTGGCGGGCTGTGTCTGGGTGTGGGAATGGGCACTGGGACGTGGGCATTCTTACAACACTCATAACACCATCGGCCGTGGCCGGAACACCAGAAAATGCACTCTTTATTGGATTTATCTGGGTAGCCATAGAAACGGCTTTTGTGCGCAGGCAAGCGGGCTGAGACACCGGCTGCTTCACTGCGAAATACACTGGGACAGTCACAACGCATGGAACTGAACGAGCGAGAAGTTTTGGTGGAAATCCGGCCGCAGCGGGATCTGAACACCGTCACTTTCCTAGAGAGACTAGGAAGGCCTTGAGACCTCGGGCTTTAGGGGGGCGGCGTCCAGCAGAGCGAGAGCGCGGTGTTTGATCTCGGGCCTGGCTGCTAGTTAGCCGAAACGACGGCCTTTGTGCGCAGGCAAGCGGGCTGTGGAACCAGCTTGCTCACTGCGAAATACACTGGAACAGTCACATTGCTTGGAACTGAACGAGCGAGAAGTTTTGGTGTAAATCCGGCCGCAGCGGGAACTGAACACCGTCGCTTTCCTAGAGAGACTAGGAAGGCCTTGAGACCTCGGGCTTTATCTCAATCCTCGGCCGGGGCCCGCGCTGAGGGGGGCGGCGTCCAGCAGAACGAGAACGTCGAGGAACACGGAGCGCTCGGCTTCCGTCATCTCGGATAGCATTAACCACAAATGTCTCTCACCATTCAGGGGGGAAAGGCGCGGGTCTCGACTGTGACGGAGCTTCGTCTTTCCCGAGAAAGCGTCCGTCCAGCCTATTGCGCGTTAGTTGCGCGAGCGCCTTTCAGTCGAGGCCGATGTAATCCACGGCTTGAGAGAGCGGACGCATCGGCTCAGTTTCAATGCCGTCTCCGGTAAGTTCGTCGAGCTCAAGTGCGGACGCGGCGGCAGACGGCGGCCGCTGTCCGTCTGGGAGCGACTCGAGCGAAGCCGGCGAAGCTGGCGGGCGAACCGGCGAGCTTTGGCGGGCTGGAAATAGCTCGGGCGCGCGCTGGGCGCGGCGCTTCTTGCGGCGCGGCATCACGGCGGGCTGGGATGCGGGCTCGGAGAACGAAGCTAGGCGAGTCCGCAGAGTCACCATAGGCAAGCGTTCACAATGATGGCATCCGCCGTCAGCGAGCGCGATGTCCGCGTGATCCTCACCCAGGCAGGACACGCAGATGACATGTCGGTCCTCGTCGCTGAGTGGGGCTCGGCAAGAACCGCAGGAAGGCATCTTTAAAAAGACGCCGCTCTTTTAGAGGGGGTGGGAAAAAAGCAGATATGCAAGCACACACACACACTCTATGCAGAGGAAAGGATATAACGCCGGAAAGCACAGCAGGTACGGCGGCTGAAGGCGGCGAGGCCAGCGACTCCAGGCTCAATGGCACGTCCCGCTGAAGGCGCGGCTTCTCACTCTGGATCCAGCGATGCGTGAGGCTTCGCTGAAGAGATGAAAATCAACGTAAGAGCAGCTATCGAGCCTGGTTATAGGGCGAGACCACGCCCTTTCTGGCGGGACGTGACTATATGGGCGCGAAAGGCCCCCATTCGTCGTGACGTCACGCAGAGCCACTCTCGATAGGCTGCTGCTGTTGCCGCAGGGCAGCCAATAGGCGCGCGAGCTGTCTCGCCTATGTCTGCTTGCTGCCGCAAAGCGTTTTACATTAATAAAAAATTAAGGATAATTTTTGGCTTCAATATCTCGTGGAAAAGAGTTTTCCCCGTAGCGTAAGATATTACGCAGTACGAGAGATACTCTCGTAAGAGAACTGTAAAAGCAAATGTATTGGATAAGTCCCGATATTCTCTTTAAGATTCGTGCATTTTAAAGTGAATATGATTGGCAGTGGATTGAGAATCTAATCAAATGCATTTTAATATGTGAATACATTGGAGGAAGATGGAACTGGACTGCACAGCTGAAATGAACAGGTTTCATCATTAACGTCAGAAGGCATTTATTAGGATAAGTCGCAATCAGGCACTATGCCTAGAAATGGAGCTAATGTTATTGCAATGCTGAATTAGGTGTGGAAATGTTAAAAGGCTCAGGCTATATGACTAATAATGCAGTCTGAAAAAAAAACCCACATACACGTGTGTGTGTAAGCAGCATGTTTAGGTTTATACATGCATCCTGTGACAGAACAACATGATACCACAGCTAGATTCCCGATGAACATACATCTTCTATGCACGTTCTGATTTAACGTCTACCATGCTAAATTAAAGGGATAGTTCACCCAAAAATAAAAATTCTATCATCATTTACTCACCCTCACTCCTTCTATGGAAGTCAATGGGGATTGAGATCTGTTTTCTTCCAAATATCTTCCTTTGTGTTCAGCAGAACAAATAAACACATAGAGGTTTGGAACAAATTGAGGGTGAGTAAATGATGATAGAATTATCATTTTTGTGTGAACTATCCCTTTAAATGGTCGCTTGAAGCCGGTGAAGGCCAAACTGTACACACACTCACCACAACAGGAATTTTTACCCTCAGCATGCCTGTGAATCTTCTGACCTTTCCTAAATGCGTAATACATGTGCATTTTTGTCATGAAACTCTAGATGGCATAAGCTGTTAGGGACCTTTAAATGCAATCGCCTGGGAATCACATCATTTAATACACGGCACAAGCTTATTGGCATCTGCTGTTTCGGCAACCAGTGAGATTGCTTGCTCAACATTTAAATTTTAGTGTATGCTGTAAGCTGGTATGAAGCACGTTATCAGTTACTCTGAAACCCTCCACCTCCCCCAGCTCCACCTGCCAAGATCGGCCAAGATATTCTTGCGCACAGCAGCGTGTCTTTTTTGGCACTAGCAAGTCCATACTCTGTAGTCTGCCAAGAACAAATTAACATTTTCATTGCCAACTAACATACTAAAGCTATTCAGTGTTGTCATGTTTAAAAAAAGTGCGAGTTTCATCTCTCTCTCTCTCTCTCTCTCTCTCTCTCTCTCTCTCTCTCTCCTCTCTCTCTCTCTCTCTCTCTCTCTCTCTCTCCTCTCTCTCTCTCTCTCTCTCTGTGTATATATACACAGGGAGGGAGAGAGAGAAACAGGAGAAACATGAAACTGTTTAGACATATATTTGGTGTTTTGCTTTTAGTGAATAGTGAAAGAGTGGAGAGATCACAAAAGAAGGATAAAGAGAAACCGGGCCAGGAATCAAACTCAGGTCAAAGTGCTTTCTTTCTGTAAGTCAGAGCACTGCCCATGTGTCTAGACTAATGAGACTAAGGGGCTGTTTACACAATGCCGTTATCAACTAAAATCTTTTTATGCATTTTGGGTGTTCATTTACATGACATGCACCCTAAAAAATCTAATAAATAAGGTCTACCGTAGAAATATGCATAGATGTGTGAAAGATGTGTCTTTCTGCTGAATTACTTACATGACAGCTGTCTACTTGTAGCTTATTTTATGCAAATTACAGGCAAAAATGTAGTGCATATTTATTACACTATACTTTAAGTTATTTTACCCTGGCATAAAAAAAGCTGCATGCTAGTGTGTTTCTAGCTGCTGAGGGAATGACAGTAAATTGGCCATATTTCTCTTTTCTGACCTGCGTAATAAATTTTTCTATAACTTTTTTTCTCTTTTGGGAAGTTGCGCATTAATGTATTTTTCTTTTGCTGTTGGAACAAAAATCGAAACACAAAAATTGTATTTGCTATGCTCTCCCATTTACTTCTACAGATGCTCACCATGGCTATAGTTTTATTCTATGTTCAAAACCCAGAAGTGCAAAACAGTCCATATCCCTGCTGGAAATTCCAGGTTTTAATGAGTATAATCACTATAATGTTTTAAATAAATTATGGTCATAATTGTTTTGCTTGTAGATCCTATGGAAACAAATCTATTCTTAGTGTTTAGGGCATTTCTGTAGATGTTGAAAGACAATGTCATCAATTGGATAACTTTTTTTTTGTGTGCAGTTTTGCACTAGAGTTTTTCTTTTTTTAAAAGTGGTGTGAGCACATACATACACCCTATCCAGTGCATACACTTCCTGACAGAGGCCAGTATTACATGACTGATAGCATTAAATTGCTTTTATCCAAGTTTTTATCAGGATTTACCGGCCCCTAGCACCAATGGGTTCCGCCACCTCTGTTTCAATAAATCACGCTGGTGAGTGGTGAAGCACAACATAGAGAGAGAGAGGCTAAGATTGATGACCTGACCAAAAAAACTGATGCCAGAACAGCCACACGGCGCTCTGATGGAGAAACATATGTACATTTTTAGACCATAATGGAAAATGTCAATCTCAGTGAATGCAGCTGGAAACTGTATTTTTCATTACAGAGAAATGCCAACTCATTTCCTGTTTACAGACCTCTGATCAATCTCACAGCACAGACAGAACGACAGGAGACAGGTCAGGGGTGTCTGTAATGGAGAAAACGTGAGACCGACCTTGTGCGCATGAACGTTTTGTGGGTAATGTGTGTTTTAACAAGTTGGTGTCAAGATTTTGCAGATGAACTAAAAAAAAAAAAAAGGTTTTCCACATGTTTGCCTCTAAAGAAACGAATGAATAGAGTTACTTGGGTTCAGACATCTTGAGATCACATGACCAGAAAATACTTTTTTTGCTGTGTCCCAATTCACCTACTTATATACGCTCTTTTTTGTGAAGAAAAAGTACATACTTTTTAGTGTGTAGCAAAAGAGCAGGCAAGCTTTGAGACATACTACTTCGTCATCTTTAAACTACAGCTCTGTCGCTTATTTACGTGCATCCTGTCACCGTTTCAACTGCCATGTCAATCATCTTGTCACAGTTAAAATCCTCCATTCAATTTAATTTAATTTCCTAGCGTTTTGAAGAGAAATGTAGAAGCACGTTGATCTGCCAGTCGTGGGTCTTTCATGCGGAGACTCACCTCATGTGTTTGCAATTTAAATATAATGATGCATTTAAAAGTTAATGGCTAAATGTATGTTTACCAAAGTTTACAATGCTGCTACAGATAAAAATATAGACAATATTGAATAAAATTTTTTCGTCAGGATAGATACTGATAATGAATCACTCAAACCCCTTTATCTAAACCTCTCTTCAGAACCATTGGTCGAGCACATCCGCCATGTCTGTAGTGTTTTAACACTTTTTACTCATGTTTGTAGTTCTAACCGAAACCTCGTCTAATGCGCAATGGGTTGTAGGCAATATTAGCCGTTAGATTGTTCACGGATCTGCACTTCGGATTCTAACCAGAAAAAGTAGACCATCCGGGTTTCTTTGGAATACTTATTTCAAAATACTACGATTTGGGACGTACTAATTCTATATTCGAAAACTGGACGGATCGCTCTCTGACATTAGCTCTGTGGCACCTCCAAGAAATTGTGAATAAGTTGGCCACAGGAGGACAGTGGTGATATCCTTGGGTGGAAACAAACACGGAAAAAAACCTGGTTATTTTAAGGTGTTACGACCCTGCACTGTAAAAATAAAAGGTGCCTGGAGGAACCTTTTGGGGTTCTTCACTTTGCCACAGCAGCGGAAGTGTCTGTAGGAACCCTTTAGAAAGAGCTGGTTCTATAAAAAATGAACCAAATACAAAATAAGAATTGTTTATTACATATTTTAGATCCATTTTAGTACATACACTTCCATGCACTTATAGTAATAGATTAATTTCACACACACACACACACACACACACACACACACACACACACACACACACACACACACACACACACACACACACACACACACACACACACACACACACAACACACACACACACACACACACACACACCACACACACACACACACACAACAAAAAAGCAACATGAATAATCAACCATGTATATACAATTGGATATACAAGAAAATACATTTCAACAAAATGCAACAGATGGTTAGTTATTCAGCTATTTTGAATTATAAAATGTTGAAGTCTGGGATGCAGACTGGACACTGTAATGTTCCCTTCCGAGGGAACTCCGCTGCGTCGGAAATCGACACTACGGGGAATGCCCTTAGCATGACGCGTCTGAAGCCTGAATAGAACTAATCCAATCCTGATTGGTGCTGCGTGATGACGTCAGTCGTGACGTTGCATGTGGCGGTGAGCGGAACTATAAAAGAAGCACCGGAACCCGGAAGTAGTAGCTTTCTGTCCTTCAGCAAGCGTTACATGTGAAACTGTCTGTCTTATTTGGTGTTGTTTGTTCGGTAAAATCAAGGTAATTTGTGATGGAGAAGAGTGCAAAGCAGTTTAGACAGTGTGCGTCCCCTTGTCCACGCTATTTAAGCGAGGGTGACACACACGCGCTCTGTGTTGTTTGTTTGGGAGTGGAGCATGCACAGGCAGCGCTCGAGGGAGCTGCTTGTGTAAACTGTGAAAAATTGCCCCTTAGAACGCTCCGCTCCCGCCTGAGCCTGTTCGATGAATCAGGCCAGGCTCGCGTTCCCCATGGATCAGGTCCCGCGTTTGTCGAGGCATCACGGCGCTTGCATTCATGGGGATCGCAGAGAGATCTGGTGGATAGTGTTGAGACGGCTTCGGCCCTTTCCCAACACTCATCAACCAGTTCTCATTGTCCCGCTCACGGTTCAGGAGCCCGCCCTGCGGCTTCTCCCGACCGCAGAGAGGACCCGATGTTGGAACTATCTGAATCTGAGGATTTGGATGTTATCAACATCGAGGCAGTCGAATGTGAAACTCCATCACCACATTCGCCTGCTTTTGAGGAGTTGCTGGAGGTTGTGACTCGGGCTGTGGCCAAATTAAATATCGATTGGCCCCCAGAAGTGCAGGAAGCGACTAAAAAAAGCAAACTCGATGAGCGCTTCCTGCAAGCCCGGTCACAGCCTTCACGCCGGAGTCTCCTGTTTTTCACTGATCTCCACACCGAGGTGTCGAGATCGTGGAACAAGCCCTTCTCATCTCGACTTTCAAGCCCCGATGTTCATTTATATTCATCCATTATGGGGTCGAGAGAGAGGGGCTACGGGACGATGCCGCGGGTTGAAGAGAGTTTTGCCAATCATCTCTCGCCCGATGCTGCATCGTCTCTGAGAGCTCCGGCGCTTCCCTCCAAGCCCTGCCGTACCACTTCGGCCTTGGTTGGGAAGGCATATATGGCGGCAGGTCGGGCTGGTTCATGCCTGCATACGATGGGGCTTTTGCAGGCATACCAGGCCGACCTCCTCAAAGAGGTGGACGACAGCGGGGAGGTCACCCTCGACGATATTCGAGAAATGCGTCGAGCGGTTGACTTGTCTCTCCGTGCTACCAAAGAGACGGCCTGTGCCATTGGCCGCTCTATGGCAGCATTGGTAGCTACGGAGAGACACCTGTGGCTGAATTTGGCGGGGATCGGGGATAGAGATAGGGCTTTTCTCCTCAATGCCCCGATTTCGCCTACTGGCCTCTTTGGCGACGCAGTCAACAATGTCGTCGAGAGGTTCCAGGAATCGAAACGACAATCAGCTGCATTTAAACAACTCATCCCCCACCGTCGTTCCAAGTCTCATGGGTCTGCTGCCAGGGGGCAGTCCCATGAGGCAGGCGCCAGCTCCTCACACCTGCAACAGCAGAAGGAGAGTGTTGCTTCTCGTGCCCCCCCGAAAAAGGCCTGGGGCCAGGGCAACACTCTCAACCGAAGTCCTCCAAACCGAAGGCAGATCTGAGGACTGTCATTCAGGCGAGGAAGGCTTCGTCAAAGAGGTCCTGATGCGTTGCACAGGCCTCTGAGGGTGGTCCCCTCTGTGATCGAGCAACAACAGCTCGCTCCTTCACGGAGCCCTCAGGAAATCGATGTGTGCTTCCCGCCGCTACGTGCGCTTCGGGGTGCATCGGTTTCCAGCGAATGCAAAGTGCAGTGTCCGCCCGTAAAATTGGCGGCTCCGCGAATTGTGTTCCCTCTCACGAGGTCTGCAGTAAAAGTAAATCGGTTAGTTCCTGCCAATCAAACGCTTTAGGTCACCGATATCTCTACTATAACATCAGAGGTCAGCCCCGAGAGGCTGATCCCCCTGTCAGAATATTTAGACACCTGGAAGGGTCTTCAAAATATATCTCAGTGGGTCCTGCTCACAGTGGAAAGGGGTTACAGAATTCAGTTCGAATACCATCCACCCCGATTCAGTGGAGTGGTTCACACGCTGGTCAAACCAGAGCAGGGTCTGGTTATGGAACAAGAAGTTCAGTCCCTCTTGGCAAAGGAGGCCATAGAACGTGTTCCTCCTCAAGATTAGGAAGCCGGGTTCTACAGTCGGTACTTCATAGTTCCCAAGAAGGACGGGGGTTGCGTCCTATTATAGATCTCAGGGTATTAAATTGGTCTCTGAGGAGATACAGGTTCAAAATGTTGACCATACCTCTAATTGTGAGTCAAATCAGATCCGAGGACTGGTTTGTCACCATAGATCTAAAAGATGCTTACTTCCATATCTCCATCCTTCCTCAGCACAGGAAGTTCCTAAGATTCGCTTTCGGGGGAGTAGCGTATCAATACAGGGTTCTTCCGTTCGACCTAGCATTGTCTCCCCGCACCTTCACAAAGTGCATGGATGCTGCTCTTGCTCCTTTGAGACTTCAAGGCATTCGCATCCTCAATTACATCGACAACTGGCTAATATTGGCACAGTCACTGGAATTGGCGGTTCAACATCGAGATGTTGTTCTGCATCACCTAAGGTGCTTGGGGTTAAGGCTCAATGCCAAGAAAAGTTCATTGATTCCTCTACAGAGAACAACTTTTCTAGGAGTGGTTTGGGACTCAGTTACGATGCGGCACAGCTGTCTCCCGCTCGTATAAATTCTATCCTTACCACGGTAACAAGTCTCAAAATAGGCCAGGCTATCACTGTCAAACATTTCCAGAGAATTGTGGGTCTTCTTGCAGCAGCGTCCAACGTAATTCCTTTTGGCCTGCTGTATATGAGGGCCCTGCAGTGGAGGCTCAGGACCAGAGGGTTTTCCCCGAGGGGGAACCCTTTTCGCACAATCAAAGTAACGCGCAGATGCCTTCATTCCTTGGTCATGTGGAAGAAACCGTGGTTCCTGTCCCTAGGTCCTGTGTTGGGAGCACCGTGTCAAAGAAAAATTTTGACCTCGGATGCGTCCCTCACAGGCTGGGGTGCGGTAATGGAAGGCCGCTACACCAGGGGTCTTTGGAGGGACCATCATCTTTCTTGGCACATCAATTGCCTGGAGATGATGGCAGTATTTCTGGCTCTCAGACATTTCATCCCGGACCTCAGGGGCCATCATGTTCTAGTGCGAACAGACAACATGTCGGTGGTCTCATATTTAAATCGTCAGGGGGGCTTGAGATCGCGCCCTCTGTGCAGACTGGCGCATCAAGTTCTTCTATGGTCCCAGCGGAAGCTTCTGTCGATCAGAGCAATGTTTATCCCCGGGGACAGCAATGTGGGAGCAGACATCGTGTCGAGGCAGGGGCTGAGGCCCGGGGAGTGGAGACTCCACCCTGAGTCGGTGGAGCTAATATGGAAGAAGTTCGGTCGGGCGGAGGTGGATCTATTTGCCTCCCGAGAGAATTCTCATTGCCCGTTATGGTACTCCCTTACTCATCCGGCTCCTCTTGGACTGGATGCCATGGTGCAGACGTGGCCGACGCTGCGTCTGTACGCATTTCCCCCGATCGCTCTGCTCCCAGGGGTTCTAGAGAGGGTCCGGCGGTACGGGATCAGCTTACTCCTAGTAGCCCCGTACTGGCCAGCCCGAGTATGGTTTTCAGACATCATGGTTCTCCTAGCAGGCCCTCCGTGGCAAATCCCTATCAGGAGGGACCTTCTTTCTCAAGCAGAGGGCACAATATTTCACCCTCATCCAGAACTATGGAAACTGTGGGTCTGGCCCCTGAGGGGGACCAACTCATAAATGAAGGTCTCTCAACCGAGGTTGTTGAGACCATTCTAAACTCTAGAGCCCCCTCCACGAGGAAACTTTATTCTTTGAAGTGGAATGTATTCTCTCTATGGTGTAGAGATCATTCTTTGGACCCAGTTAACTGCCCAGTGGCTTCAGTACTGGAGTTCCTCCAGGACCGCTTCTCTGACGGGCTTCCCCGTCCACGCTTAAGGTCTATGTGGCGGCTGTGGCTGCCTTCCACACGCCTTTAGGGGTGGGCACTCTGGGGAGACACCCACTTATTGTTCGTTTCCTTCTTGGAGCTAGGAGGATAAGGCCTGTCATCCAGTCCCGTATTCCCCCTTGGGACTTGGCTGTGGTTCTCGAAGGGTTATCCCTGGCACCCTTCGAACCTCTGGAAGAGGTGTCTGAGAAATTTTTGTCTTTTAAGGTAGCTTTCCTGCTTGCTATCACTTCTCTAAAGAAGGTTGGGGACTTGCAAGCTCTATCTGTCGCTCCTTCTTGCCTCGAGTTCGCTCCTGGTAAGGTAAAGGCTATTCTCCACCCTAGACCGGGTTATGTCCCTAAGGTGCCCTCGAATGTGGCACGGTCTACAATCCTCCAGGCTTTTCATCCTCCACCTCATGTGTCGGTTGAGCAAGCTAACCTTCATTTACTGTGCCCGGTCCGAGCCCTGGAGGTCTATATACAGAGGATCTCAGGCTGGAGGAGGTCGGACCAGCTCTTTGTGTGTTTTGGGGCGCCTAAAAAGGGTTCCCCCGCTTCCAAAATGACTATAAGTAGATGGATTGTAGAGGCTATTTCGGCATCTTACGAGGTGCGCAACCTGCCTTCACCTCTTCTGCTTAAGGCCCACTCCACGAGAGGAGTGGCCTCCTCTAAAGCCCTTCTTGCGGGTGTTTCCCTTCAAGAGGTCTGTAATGCCGCAGGCTGGGCCTCCCCTCACACTTTTATAAGACATTACAGTCTGGATCTGCCCTCTACACCGGGTTCACAGGTTCTCTCGTCTTGAGTGTGCCAGATTGCTTCACACCAGGGCGTACTCTCTTAGTGTGGCGCAGTGGGCATTTCGTTCCCCGTAGTGTCGATTTCCGACGCAGAGGAGTTCCCTCGGAAGGGAACGTCTCGGGTTACGTCTGTAACCCTCGTTCCCTGAGAAGGGAACGAATGCTGCGTCCCTCGGCCACACTCTTCGCGCCCCTAGAGACGACTTGCTTCGGACTATTTAAAGCTACTACTTCCGGGTTCCGGTGCTTCTTTTATAGTTCCGCTCACCGTCACATGCGACGTCACGACTGACGTCATCACGCAGCACCAATCAGGATTGGATTTGTTCTATTCAGGCTTCAGACGCGTCATGCTAAGGGCATTCCCCGTAGTGTCGATTTCCGACGCAGCGGAGTTCCCTTCTCAGGGAACGAGGGTTACAGACGTAACCCGAGACGTACTCTATGGCTTTCGAAAAGCTTAAATGTGTGACTTGAATTAACAGTGCTCATAAATGGTTATTGAGTATCCACACTAGAAACAAGATAGAGGAAGTAGAAGTAGAGGTTTTGACCTGGAAAAAGTATTCCTTATGTCACAACAAGCAATTTCGTGTGTGGTCAAAAATGTCACTAGGGGACCAAGTTGGTCACTGGAATTCTCTGGATTTGACCAACAGAAAGCTGCTTGAAAGTGACTCTTGTGTGAGCTGTGCTTCATACAGTACACCACGTCGCTACACTGCTGACAATGGTCAATGGAGTTTTTTGCCTGTGTAATTTCACGAAATTATCAAATGTGACTGCACCTTTACTCGCTGCAACATAAAATGCAATCAATAATAAAATATTTTTTGTATTGATTTGTTTTTCCTCTTTTCTGGTGGATGGTCCAAGCACTTCAATGATTTGCAGGTCAAGTCAAGTCAAATATATTTATATAGCGCTTTTCACAATACAGATTGTATCAAAGCTGCTTTACAGTATTAATCAAAACAACTCAACAATGTTTGTTTATTACTGGAAAAAAAAAGACATCCAAGTTTGGTAGAGCTGATCAATGGTATGATTGGTTAATTAATTTGAATATCCCCAACTGAGCAAGCCAAAGGCAACAGTGGCAAGGAACCGAAAAACTCCATCAAGTGACCTAATGGTGTCCTAAAACTCCATCAGATGACCCAATGGAGAAAAAAAACCTTGGGAGAACCCAGGCTCAGTCGGGGGCCAGTTCTCCTCTGGCGTTTATGAACTAGAGGCCGGATTTACAGTAACTGTAAGATAAAAAAATTATATGAATGCCTGGCTAAATAGATGCGTCTTTAGTCTAGTTTTAAACTGGAGAAGCGAGTCTGAGCAACGAAAAATATCAGGAAGGCTATTCCAGAGCTTCGGAGCTAAATGTGAAAATGATCTGCCTCCTTTGGTGGATCTGGATATCCTAGGAATGACCAGAAGCCTCGAATTTAGTGATCTTAAAGAGCGCGATGGATTGTAAGGCGATAGAAGATCCGTTAAATAGACTGGAGCTAAACCATTTAGAGCTTTATAAGTCAAAAGCAATACCTTGTAATTAATATGGAACTTTATAGGTAACCAATGAAGAGATGATAAAATCGGTGTTATATGATCATATTTTCTTGATCTAGTAAGAACTCTAGCGGCTGCATTTTGGACTAACTGTAGCTTGTTTATTGAAGATGCAGGACAACCAGCTAATAAAGCATTACAGTAATCTAGTCTCGAGGTCATGAATGCATGAACTAACTTTTCTGCATCAGAGACTGATAGCATATTACGTAGCTTAGCAATGTTTCTAAGGTGGAAAAAGGCAGTTTTTGTAACATATGAAATATGCTTTTCAAAAGACAGGTTGCAGTCTAATATAACACCCAGGTCTTTTACTGTAGCGGATAAAGTAACAGGGCATCATACTATGTTAAAGTCGTGCTGTGAAAGGTTTTGTAGACAGTTTTTAGAACCGATAAGTATTACCTCTGTCTTATCTGGATTTAATAAAAGAAAGTTACGCATCATCCAATCTTTTATATCTTTAACACAATCTTCAATTTGGATAATTTAGCGTGGCCGTGATGAAATATATATTTGAGTGTCATCAGATTAACAATGAAAACTAATTCCATGTTTCCTTATAATATTACCTAGTGGCAGCATATATATTGAGAATAATAAAGGGCCTAACACAGATCCCTGCGGCACTCCATAGTTTGCCGAAGTTATGATCGATTTTTCTCCATTTAAATAGACGAAATGGTAGCGGTCAGATAAGTATGACCTGAACCAGCTTAATGCTTGTCCTTGAACACCAGTGTAATTTTGTAGACGATCTAAGAGTATTGTGTGATCTATAGTATCGAACGCAGCACTAAGATCAAGTAAAACTAGTACTGAGATACAGCCTTGGTCCGAAGCTAAAAGTAAATCATTTATGATTCTAACAAGCGCAGTTTCAGTGCTATGATTTGGCCTGAATCCAGACTGAAACTTTTCATAGATGTCGTTTTCTTGCAAGAAAGAGCCGAGTTGAGCGGACACAACTTTTTCTAATATTTTTGACATAAATGGAAGATTTGAAATGGGTCTGTAATTTGCTAGGTTATTTGGATCTAATTGGGTTTCTTAATAAGAGGTTTTATAACTGCCAGCTTGAACGTTCTTGGAACATGACCTAAAGATAAAGATGAGTTAATAATGTTGAGAAGAGGCTCTTCCACTATAGGTAACACTTCTTTCAGTAATTTAGTTGGTATAGGATCTAATAAACATGTTGTTGTTTTAGATGAAGTGATAAGTTTATTTAACTCTTTTTGTTCTATAGTTGTAAAGCATTGCAATTGTTCTTGCGGGGTGATAATTGCGGCTGAATTATAAGGCGCGAGCAAAGATTGAACGTTTACGATTTTGATTCTGATGCTTTCAATTTTCTCGGTGAAGAAGTTCATGAAATCATTACTACTAAACTGTAACGAGGTATTTTGTTCAGACGACGTCTGTTTATTTGTTAGTCTAGCCACGGTATTAAATAAAAACCTTGGATTATTTCGGTTGTTTTTTTATTAATTTGCTGCAGTGCTCAGCCCTGGCCGTTTTAAGGGCCTTTTTATAACGTGACATACTGTCTTTCCACGCGATTCTGAAGACCTCTAAATTAGTTTTTTTCTAATTTAAAAAAGGTTTCTCTCTTTAAAACATACGTAGAATTATTGTACCATGGTGCTATACTTTTTTCTCTGACCTTTTTTAATCAAATGGCCCGGGTGCAACAATATCCAATGTTCTAGAGAGAATGGTGCTCATAGTGCTAGTTAATTCGTCTAGTTCATCTGTTTGTTTGGGTTCAGGCAGCAGCTGAGACAGACAGGTCTACAGGAGGATTTTTATTCTTGTTCAAACTTGTATTTTAGCTTTCCGAAGTCCCTGCAAAGGACAAACATTACTGTTAGTAATGTTATTAAAGTGATAGTTGTGAACTTACAATAATTTCCGTGTGACATTCCAAACTTGTTTGACTTTCTGTCTGTGGAACCCAAAAGCAGATCTTAGGCAACCCCATGTCACCGTCCGCTTTCACTGCCATGAAACACAAGCAGAAAAAAATTGTGTAAATCAGTCATGAAACAATTATTATGTACACTTGTCTAGTTCAATGCAACAATGTAAAAAAGGATAAATATTCTGTTAAGCTCCAAAAATGTCCCAGAAAAGATCCAAAATATATGAAAAATTAAAGTGAGTCTTAACATGAGTCCACATCTCATGTGTTATGGGTTTATTTGTAAGCCTTCTGAAGCCATATAATAGCTAAAAAGACAAAATTTCAGAGTTCAAATGTCTAATATTCAAATGCAAATAATTAAGGCATAAGAAAAAATTCATAGCATTATTGGCGCATGAGAGAATGAGGGAAGATTTTCAGAAAATAACTGTTTAAAAAACACACGTACACAGTCAAACAATACAATTTCACACAGAAAAGTTCATAGTAATAAAGTACTTGCATGTGGTACTTACTGTAATTCAATGTTGCCTCTGAAATTTTCAGATTATTTTAAAAATGTAACTTACTGGTTGTTCTGGGGAAACAAAAGAACAAAGCTGATTATATCCATTCACAACATAATATTTATTGGCCAGTAAAGGGCTCTAAAATGGTAGTTGACAGAATGAGGGCACCTGTAGTAAGTAAAAAAAAAAAGACCAAACTATATTTACCACTTCACAAACGCCAATGACGACATCAGGAATCAGCTATAATTTGAAGACACAGTTGTACAGAATACGTTGAATTGAATGACTAAAACAATCTAAGACAATAAGTCAATGGTTTCCATTTGTTCATTAGATTATTTAGCATCGCGGCTAAAACCTTCATACCACATAGTGCAAACGAGTGGTAAACACTGTAAAAACGTAGTAATGTATAATGCATTTAGTTTGTGTTTGAATATATAGTGAGTAGACTGAGCCGAACAAATGTCTGAAGCTTTGATAAGAGGAGCCGTTACTTTCAAATCCGATGGCGATCAGCTGAGCTTTGTTGTTTTCTTATTAAAATTATAATTATTATTATTTTAACTTCAGGCTGTGTGTGTGTGACAATATCTTCAATGTCATCAGGTGGATGAAATGTTCTTAACTTCATGTTTTATCTTAAAGATGTGGCAGATAGAGTCAGACAAGGGACGAACAGATAAACACACACCCTCCTCTTCATCACTCTCTCACATCAGCACACATCGGTGTCTCCCTGTGTGCACACACTCTGTCTCTGTGCTCTAATTTAAACAGATGACTCTTAAATTGAACTGTAAATTACAACAATACACTCTCAACAATTTCCTCTGTGTGTGTGCCCGACTTAAATGCCATCAGAGGGAAATTTATGAATTACACCAGGGACAAACACGTTCATTTTAAATGTTGTCGTGAACCATTTATTCACTTCCTAAGGTGAAATCTGTGTCTTTGGGTTGCTGGGTACAGACAACCCGTGTCAAACCAATTGAGTGTTGTTTTGAGTTCGTTTGAGTTGAGTTTAAGAGATTGCATTAGTAGTGTGGTACTATCGACTATCGTGTAGCCAGAATTTACTAGTGTAAAGTGCAGTCACTCATAATATCTCTTACTTTTACTACAGCAAAAAAGCTTCTGAATAGCTTTCGAAAAATTTGATGCCACAAATCCAGAGATTACTTTTTTCTAAGAAGTGCTTATTGTAGGAGGATGGAAACTTGTCACAGCTATTTTCTTTAGACTGATATAACGTTTTATATGCAGATTTTATATGCACTGGCTTACCATGATGTAACTGGCTTTATAACTACATAACTCTATGTTTATGAGTCTTGCTATGCCCTTTCCAGATGTGACTAACATTAAAATACATCTCTACCATGCTAATTTGAGTATTTGTTCCCAATTTAGTGTAGTCCACTTCAAAAACTCATTGGACCGAAGTACCGCTACTTGTGTATATTTAAACATCAAACATGGTTGAGGAAAGACTGACTGTTAAAGTATAGAATCAGCTATTACATAATTTTTTCAAATTCCAGAAGGAAAAACATTTAACGCAGTACAGGAGGCAAGAAAATACAAGCTATCTTAGGCCCTGTTTACACCTGGTATTAAGACGCGTTTTCGTCGATCAAATCACAAGTAGACATGCGAGACATTCCCGTTTACACCTGTTCTTTTGAACCATCTCTTTTGTGCACTTTCAACCACTTTTGTCCTGATTTCTTTGAGGGGAGGGTCAATGCGTGGGTAAAGGTAAGTTTTTTTTTCAGATCTTTCGATCGAATGGATAAAATGATCTCACGCAATTTACATATGAATGCGCCCGGAGACGGTGGAAAAACATACGGAGAGCTTTAGTTTCTGCTCTGACAGACACAAGATGACTCCAAGCTCGGTGAGGGCATGTTAGAAATCAGGAATGGTGAGAGAACATTGAGCTTGGTACATTTTTTGTCTTCAAACCATACTTGGGTCTTCAGCCAACAAAGTTTCTGTAAACCTTGTCTCCAAAGTAATTCAATTCAATATTAAGCCTTGTAAGGTTACCAGAGTTTAACTGTTGGTGAGTTTTATTAAACGCAATGTTTTCTTTGTTATTCTGTATGTTTAGCATAACCCTAATGTTTGTGTCATTTTTCCACAATTTCCACAAGTTATAACAGAATGTTTGTGGTGCGGGCAGGAGTGGAACACACACGTTGTGGGAGCGGGCGGTAAGGGTCAGAAATTCAACGGGAGAAAACAGTCCCATGCAGGGCTCAATGTGGATGTTCTTTCTGAGGATGATAGTATAGTAATCCTCTCAAGTAAAATGGTAAATATGAAATGTTAATTTGCCCCTCTGTATGTGCATGAACAAACTGAAGTTCAGTGTAAGGTGTGATTGATAAAATCTTTTTTTAGGCAGTACAAATTAGATAAATCAGGTTGTTGTTTCTTGCAAAGGTGAGGTGTGATTGGACTTTTCCATCACATCCCTATCCTCCCACATTGCTACGGGACCTTCAGATCAAGTCCCAAACAAATCCCACCATCTGTCAGTGATAAAAATCCTGCTTGTTATCACTTTTTCAAAGATGTTAATTGACTGTTAATGGCTGCATTTCGACAGGTTCTCTGGCTCCTGGATCGAAGATTGTCTCTTGAGGTCATCTCTGGTTTTGTTTCAACAATTGGTGCTTACAGGAAGACAGCATACCCCTTTCCTCAGCATCGCTCTCTATTTAGAGCACATGTCTGGATAAAGAAAAAGAAAAGAAAAAGAGAAAGAGAGTAGGGGGAGAATGTGCAGCGAAATTGAAAAGCTGAAAGAAAATGAGTTTTCAAACGTATTTCTGCCAGGGGAATGCAGCATGGCTGTTTGTGTCCCTCAGATGGTGAATTGTTGTGGAGGTGTTATAATCATTAGTCCAGATAGAGAGACAGTCGCGCTGTCTATCTGCGGCAGGGAATCTATGAGAGCATGGCAGATGTTCTTTGCATGAGGTAGACAGGTCTCTAAAGATAAGACGCAAAACAAAAGTGCTCTAAATATTCTAAAGGTCTCTGACTAAGAGAGAGATGTTGATTCAGCACAATAATGGGTGAAGGATCACGGCCAGAATGGAAATGCAAAATTTCAACTGAGAAAGAACATTGTTAGCTGAATTCTTTGTACCTTGCTTAATACATCTGAGATGATTTGACAGATGCCAGATCTTCTATTTGTGAAAAATTATCAATGGCTAATTTGGTTCTTCAAAAGAAAGTGCGAATCTGGATTAAAATATCTGGATTAAGTTGTCTGATATTACTTTGCTTTCTTGTGTTCATTTATCAAGGGCGTTATTAGAGTATATCGATACTCTAAACCATGATCAGCAATGCAGTGATTGGCTGGCGTCATGACAGCCAAACAGGCAAAATGACTTAAAACTTCTAATAGACAATTGAAATGTGTAAAAGTTTGTTATACGATTCCAATTATTTCCAGTTTTCATGATTTTGTAGTGTTTGTCAAGATGTCAAGAATAGCCTATTGCAATGAGCAATTTGTTTAATTTACACGTGAAGTGCATAAAGCTTCTTAAGGGTCAATAACATTTTAAATGGCACAGCACACAGTACTTTTAAAAAGTTGTATTGTTTATTTTAAGGTATCTGGATCTCCTGCACTGCGTCAAGCACCTGTCACCATTTGAATTGATGCACAGTTCATACCAACTTTATGTAATGTGTGTAAGGCTACAATAAAAGGACCTGATAGCTTTTTCCAAACTGATGGCCAAGATGGTGAGTCGTTTTGTGTTTTTAGGAGAGGTCATGCAGGCTAATCAGGCCAGTAGGAGATTAAATAAAATAAAACAATTGTTTCCCATTATACACACACGTTTGCCATTAAAACTGAACTGTCAATCGAATGATTTCAGCAAAGGTTACCAACTCACACTATACGAGTAGATCACATGCGATGTAATGCCAAAGCTCTCGATTTACGTGTTCACGCTATACGGTCCGATTTTCCAGCCGCGACTTGACTGCTCACACTATACTTGTGAAATATGAGCGATAAACGCATATAGATCATGATATTGTGTATCCAGAGATATCCAAAAAGCATCAGCTATTAAAGTCTATTTAAAAAAAAGTTGAGTGATGGATATTAATTTTTTCCCCAAATGTTTCAGATGTTCTGGTGCTAAAGTATCTATTACTTTAATGAACAGCAAGTAAAACTTTAATACCTTCATCAGGTCCTGAGAGGGCAAGTCGGTGTAAATATGTGCTTCCATGGATTATGTTCTTGGGTGAATGTAGCAGTGTAGGTTCTTGGCTGGTAATGAATGCATTTCAAACAGTCCCTTTTGAGGGAAACCTGAAAACCAGACAGCTCTTAAAAGCTCCATCTTGCATGAGCGTGTAGGCACTTTAACATCTGATGCCCTGGGGACCTTTGCAGAAATTTGTTTGCAAAAAGTTTATACATGGGCTTGTTTTACATTTGGGTCAGTTCAACAGGTTTACTCTCAATAAATATTTCTCAAAGATTCCTTGAAATCTTTTTCTCTCTGTTGTGGCCCTCTGTCGAGATAGGGTTTTTGTCCTGTGAAAACTTTTTTAAAGCGCTTTACCAAGTGGCTAAATTTGAAAACTATGTTTAGGTAAGTGATGCATATTGAACCGATAGATATATGTTTATACCATTATTGTGCCTGTCATGTGCTATTCACTTTCACACAGTTGCTAAAGATATGTTACTTTGTACACTTTTTATATCGCAGTCCTGCAAAGATGGTATCAAAACTTAATTTGTTAAAAAAATCCAAATAAAGCAAACTGTGAAATTGAGTGATAACTTGAATCATTCATTATACTGTAATTCACTTGCTTTATGCTAGCTGCTGATCTCTATATAATTTATAAATCAGTGTTTCCACAATATTTCAAAATGAACACACCCCTGTATTACTTAGAATTCACAGTTTCTCACTCGTAAATATGACTTCGCTCAGTATGTGTTTGGAACACATGATTAAGATATTTCCAACTTTATGTCATGAAAATACCAGCTGAATGTCATTCAAACCAAGATGGTCAATATCACCTGTTTTAGGATACTATGGTTCAATGTCATTTATTTGACTGGTGGCTGGTATTTTGCCCATTCTGCCAATCTTTGATAATCAAGTACAAAATTACTATAGGTAAAACAAAGTACATGTCTATCCGCGTACAGACGACACCATTGTCAAAGGATCTCCATTCTCACGGATCTGCAAAAACGACTAAAAATGCAATTTTCTGCTGCCAGGCCATTAGATGGCGATGAAACAGTATAGATTGAACACATGCATGTGCATGATGTCATCGTCTTCAGAGATTCACATTTTTGTTGTTTACATGGAGACCATTTTCAAAAACTTGCACTTTGAAACCTGTTTTTTTTTTTAACTTTGCGTGTTCAGGCAGCCAAAACGCCATTGTCATGTAAACAAAAGGCCAAAACGCATAAAATGTTTTACGTTTTTAGTTGAAAGCTAATTGCACCTTATTTAAACTATCTGTTTCCATATGATAAATCACATTTCTGTAGCTTGAAATCTGTCTGAAATTGTCCTAATTGAACATAAAATGAGGTAATTGTCTAAATGTCAAAGCTGCCCTTTTCCATACAAAAAAAGAAATCTAAAATAATATATGTGTTTGAACCCAGGTCGCCTTAAATTCTTATTGAAAGAACCAAAAATGCCTCTGGTACCCTCTAAAAGACAAACATTCTAAGCAAGTGTTTATGACTATAGTTCATGATAATATACCTTATTTGCATAAATGTTGGTTTTGGCAAATAGAACAGTCCTAGGATTTTCAACATAAACTTTACTTTATGCACCTGTTTACACCGTTATGATTGATAGTGACTGAGAGAGAGAATTCAGCGCTAATGTTCATTTATAATCTAATCAAACCGATAAAGAGTTCTGCTGACTCTATAACACTCTCTCATCTTTCTGAAAATCAGCCTTAATAAATTTCATCTGAAGAATGGAAGCTCTCTCCCATGTCTGCAAGCGTAACTCAGTCAGGCTGTTTATAGCAAAATGATTAATGAAGAACAGAAAGAATCACATCTTTTTTTTTAGATCCTTTAAGAGTGAAATTTGATGACACTGTTGGAAATCACATCACGTATAAAGTTAATTCATTTCTAGTCTTTCAAAACAATGATTGTGGACAAAAAAATCTCTTTAGCATATTTGAGAGATGAGAGCTATTTCAAGTAATAAAGTAATTTCAGAGGTTAAACTCGATTTGTTAGTTGTAAAACTCGAAAAGATACGCATCAGAGAATGTGAATTGCAAAGCTATTTGACTGCCAGCAGAACATAACTAATTCTAACCCCAATACATGCAAATTTTTTCAAACAGACAATGTGAATATTAATATTAGCACCATTAAATGGGTATTACATACAAATATATTTCTTTAACTTGTTATTTGCATAATGTTTTTTGTGTGATTTATGCTCCTTATTATAATGTGTAGTAGTAATAGCCTACATATTATTCCCATGCCCCAAAATATCATTAAGACACAGGAGTGGGCTCTTTTGACTTGGGGTAATGCACTGAGACCCCATGTGGGCCCCCATGTGTCTCTATGGTATTCTGGTGCAGAGACATGACTGGGACCCCAAAATACAAGAATATCAAAGAGACACTGTTTCCTTGGGGTAGTGTACAGAATCCCCATGTGGGCCCCCCAGAGACATATATGTCTGCATAAGAATGTCAAAGAGACAGGGGGGGGAGTGGTGTGTGTGTGTGTGTGTGTGTGTGTGTGTGTGTGTGTGTGTGTGTGTGTGTGTGTGTGTGTGTGTGTGTGTGTGTGTGTGTGTGTGTGTGTGTGTGTGTGTGTGTGTGTGTGTGTGGGTGTGCTGTGCGTGTAGACAGAGGGTAGGCTGTTGTGCCCTGGTGCAGTGTACTAATATCCATGTGGAGTCCCCTGGGGGCCCACTTATATCTCTGCACCAGAATATCATAGAGCCGGAAATCCCTGTCCTGGAGGCCATTGTGATCCAAAGGTTATTTCCATCCTTAATCAAACACACCTGAAAAATCTATAAGTCAAGTCAAGTCAAGTCACCTTTATTTATTTAGCGCTTTATACAATACAGATGGTTTCAAAGCAGCTTTACAGTGATAACAGTACAATTATGCATTTCGGCTGTTGTTCAGCTGAAGTCTGTTAAAGGATAATTCCGGTATTTAACACGTTGAGTCCATTTTCTAGTTTGTTTTGGATGAACTAGAGTGGTGGACTTAGAAATTTTGATGATGGGTCCTGTCTCGACTTTTTGACTATTTTAGGATCGCCTCTGGGCGCTTCAGAGTGGCAGTCTACGAGCATACTGAAACTTGTCTTTAAAACACCCTTAACGTTCGTTTTCAAAACTGTGCAACTCACCGAGTGGTTAGTGGTGTTCGTTGATGTTCCAAAACAAGTAGCATAGCGAAATACAGTTTCTGTCGTGTTTTATTTGCCATTTTTTTAAATTTCATTGATGTCTGTTGGAGGACTCAGTGCTCGTTGATATTACTGCTCTACCGGATACCGTAAGGGGTCTGTTTACATTTAGTTGTAGTCTTTTCGCTCGGTTCTCTGTCTCTCAGAAGGCTAGCGTGAGCAGAGCAACTGCAGCAAAGTGGTTGTCGCCATCAAGTGGTCGGGAGTGTGCTAACGCTTCAGACTCAAATATCTAGCGGAAGTTTAGACGCGGTTGTGAGGTATCTGAAAAAATAGTTCCACTATAGTAAATAAAACGGATTGAAAGCATACATTGCGCCGATATATTTGTTTTTAATCATCAACGAACACCACTAACCACTCGGTGAGTTTCACAGTTTTGAAAACGAACATTAAGGGTTGTTTTAAGGACAGGTTTCAGTATGCTCATAGACAGCCACTCTGAAGCACCCAGAGGCGATCCTAAAATAGTCAAAAAGTCGAGACAGGACCCATCGTCAAAATTTCTAAGTCCACCACTCTAGTTCATCCAAAACAAACTAGAAAATAGACTCAAAGTGTTAAATACCGGAATTATCCTTTAAGTGTTGATTCAGTTCTGTTGTAAAGATCATCAGTTATTAAATTATTTCATTTTATCTATAAAGATGCAAAAAGAAAAAAAGATGTCATCGTCCAGGTCAGTTCAGTTCTCATACATCAATACTATTGTTGCATATTAAGTGTCACCAACTAAAGACGATAGAGGCAAGGAACCCAAACTTAGGTGACAAAATGGAGAAAAAAAACCTTGGGAGAAACCAGGCTCAAACGAGGGTCCAGTTCTCCTCCGCCAATGAATGAGCTCGGTGTGATTATGATTCAGGCAGCATCACAAGTCAGAAATCAGATTGGGAACGGTAGCATTCAAATATTTATCCATTTCCATTTGCTTGAAGATCAGATTTATCTCAGTGGTGTGGAGCTGAAGCTGGCCATGGGATCTGTGCAGAGGACCTAATGTGTCGATGAGGCCTTCACAGGGGATTGCCTAGTAGACACAGTCTCTGCTCACATTCAGGGCTGCGTTTAAGTCGTGTCTAGGTGCAGGTCCATTACCTGATCCGGATATGGACCGGATCCAGCTGACTACGGTAACTATAGGGATAAGGATTAGGCAGACTAATATTAGAGTATGCCATTCTTCTTATGATGTAAGAAGTAGATCAGGTTATATAGGAAGTGTTCCCGGTTCCGGTTGAGCTAAATTATGCAGCCTAACAATCTTATTTACAAAGTTCGGGAGAAGCACGTTCAAACAATCATTCCAATCAACTCGTCATCAAACAATTACCATGTCTACCCCATCAGCACGAGAGGAAGCATATTCACTCTGTCAACTCACCTAACATTCCTTGACAGTTTCAGCATCCCTCCACCACCCCGACTCCTCACTCTTGGCTTATTCTTTCACAGCCGGGAATACGGGGGGAGTACTCTGGGTTCGGGCCGAATACCTAGCCCGGAGCCCTCTCCTCGGACAGCACGCCAAATACGCATTTATTCTATCTGACTTATTTGTTAGTGCGAACTCGTGAATTGAAATTGATAATGTGCTATGTTTGTGGCAGGTTAAAGAGATGTGTTTTTTAGTCTAGATTTGTGTCTGCTTCCCAAACAATGCTAGGAAGACTATTCCAAAGTTTAGATGCTAAATAGATATAGGATCTATAGCCTGCAGAATATACTTTTTTTGGCCAGAATTTTGAGATTGCAATAGAGGTGAAAGACTATAATTCATTAAAAGATCCCTCAAGTACTGATGAGCTAAACCATCTAGTGGTTTGCAATTAATTATCAACATTTTAAAATGTATTAATAGGGTTAATAGGGAGACAATGCAGTGTTGACAGAGCCGGGCTAATATGATCATACTCCCTGGTTCTAGTAAGAACTCTATTTAATGCATTTTGGACCAGTTGGAGTTTATCAAGTTTATGGAGTCTGACATTTAACCTTTGTCTTTAGGATGGATAAAAAATACAAGCAGGTTTGTTTGATTGAGGATGGACCTAAACTCTGCAGGACCCTGTCATAAAGACATGAGGGCTAGTACTTCTTTATTGGGGTAGTGTACAGAGTCCCCATGAGGCCCTCAAATGGCCCCTAGGGGCTTCAGTCATATCTCTGCATGAGAATATTAGAGGAGGTGGGCTCTTGTGCCTTGGTTCAGGCCCCATGTAGGATCCCCAGCAGCCCTTGAGCACCATAGTCATTATACCTGCTGTAAAATATCATAGAAACATGAGTCCTGGTTCATTTTTCTTTTGGCAGTGTATATGACTCCAATATCCTGATGGTGAATTTATCACCAGCAAGCATCACTCTCATTTTGTTCGGAAAATATACTCATATAGTGATTATTATTATTATTATGTGGTGCAGAGGGGGCAAAACCCCTGGAGCATTATGTATTTACGATACAGCATTTTATAACACTCTCTTATTAGGTTTCCACACATGCACGTCAGTGGACAAACACTGCAGTGATGCAGGGAATAAGACCCTGGGGAGGGAAAGAGAGAGACACAGTCTAAAAGAGGAATAGGCTTTATGACGCTCTCTATTGAAAAGAGAACAAACTGATCCTGCCAACAAACATCCTTTGATGGAGCTGAACTCAATTGAATTGAGTCAAATCTAATTCCACTGAACTGAAAGCAGGCAGAGAAAGAAAGCCTGAGAGATATGGATGGAGGGTGAAAGGAAGAGAGGACCGGGGAAGCGGATTAGAGTCTCCAGAGATGTGGCAGTCGTCTGAACAGGTGTTTGTCGAGGGAGAGAGAGACACTGGAGTAAACTGAACTGCAGCGGCAGGTTCTCTGGAGGTGTGTAAGTATGCTGCACTGTTTGATGTGTGGAGAACTGAACTGATTTTGATGTGCATTCCTGTGTGGATTGAGCAGGGGAGATATGTCACACACATGCAGACCCAGAGATGGGCTTTCTGATGTCTGTAGTTATTGACTTTTCACTTTTCTGACAGCTGCCTGTTTTCCATTCAGGGAAAGGCCACACACACACACACACACACACACACACACCCCACACACAACATATCCTTCATCCCCGCAATCCCTGATAGCGCCTGTCAGTCAGAAGTCGTTCGTCAGAGAGGAAGTTCCTAGGATGCCACTGCCAGGAAACAAAAATGTCAGCTTGAGAGGAAATTTCAGCAAAGGAACTTATGTCAAAAGCTGAGGTAAAGGGGTTAATTATCTTTGTCCAGACTTACATTTAGGAGAAAATCACATGTGCTGGCCATTACCAGAACATAATAATATATTAGTATACTGTATGCATCAGTTAATCACTGTCACATGAGCGAGAATGCTGATGTTAAGACCAACAAAAATACAACTTTATTTTTACAACAATACTAAAAAAACAACTGAATGTGTATCCAACGCTATCTCACGACCAATTCGTACGAGTGAGTATGAGGTGGCTGATTCGTTCTCACTCGGGGGGCAGTTCTCCTCTGTCTAAATGAACGAACATGGTGTGATTTATGAAGAGCATTGAATTTGCATCAAAGGAACTCACTGAGATGTATTATTGTTGGTGTTCATCTGAAGAAAGAAAATTATACATTTGGGATGGCATGAGGGTGAGTAAATGATTAGATCATTTTCATTTTTGGTTGAAGTATCCCTTTAAAAAGTTGAACTTTGTTGGACCAGTTATGTTTGAGCTTTTGAAACATCTGCGGCATGTTCAACAGTGAGAGGAGCATCATTTCCGCAAGTCTCTGTGGTTGTGGAGTGAAGACATCATCCTGATGAGAGTCGACAGGAAGAGTTGAACGAGAAGAGAACACAGACTAACGAGAAGAGAGAGAGGTGGAAAAGAGGTACCCTGAAAGGGCAGATCTCCACCTATCACCATTCTTTTTTTTGTTCTGTCTGTTTGTCATAAAGATCTAAGAGTTTAAACTTCAGACAGATATCAAAGCCTGTCAATACATATATTACTGCAGCTCTAATAAAGACATCACCTGTGAGACAAAAACTTCAATAGAGAGTGTATGAGTTACATCAGCCCTGCTAACATATGCTAATATGCTGATATACAGATGGTATGGGGTGACGTGGGAAGGTCAGATCCAGTATCACGTCCAAATGGATTTAGAAGACATGAGCTTGCACTACATGAAGTTTAGGCTTGTTGTAAGACAGAACTTATTTTGACAGCGTAGCCTAAAATGAATGTAAATAAAATATAAAACCATACCCAAATACATACAATACATACAATAGTAAATTATAAAGGAAGTGGATAATTTTGCTGTGGACGCCATCTTCCAGCGAGAAGCAGCTGGAATCCATTCTGTGAGACCTGAAAAGAAAAAACACGGATGTGTTCGAATGTAGAGTAGAGTGTATCTGTTGTAATGTTTGCTAATACATTGAATGATGTTTGTCCAATGATCATTGCTTAACCAACAAATAGGTTAAATCTGCAATAAGCAGCTTCACAGTCATATTGTTTGTTCTAAACCTTCCAAAACAAGGAATGTTCTGGTTTATATCATAGTCCTTGCAAAAATAGAGACCAACAGTACTGACTTTGCATAACAACAGAAACATTGTTTACAGCAGGTGGTTTGAGGATGGACAGTAATGGTTTTGGAATGTATTGGTGAAGGTGGTGGATTTGTTACACAAGTAGTGTTTTGACAGCTAAAGGGAATGAATGCAGAGATGCAACATCTCTGAGACAGTTTCATCATGTGGATAACTGAGAAGCTGTTTCTCTTAATTTGTATCTGCTTTTATGCAATTATGTTTAAAATGTTAAAGCTAAAAAGACTAGATTCCCTTTCAAGGGAACTTGAGCTGTTTAGAGACGCTGTGGGAACACCTCTGCGTGATTCACTATCTCATCTCTTAAAAGAATTGGAGACTTGCAAGCCTTGTCGGCAGCTCCTTCGTGCCTGGAATTTGCAGCTGGCATGGCGAAATCCTTTTTTCACCCTAAAACGGGTTATGTCCCTAAGGTTTCCACTAATATCGTGGGTCCTATCGTACTGCGGGCCTTCTGTCCTCCCCCTTTTCAAACATCATATCAGGAGAAACTCTGTCAGGGCATGTCTACACCCACAGAGCTGCCCAGTGGCGAAAATCGGACCTGTTGTTTGTCTGTTTTGTTTCCCCAGGAAGGGGTTCCCAGGATCTAAGCAGAGGATGAGCAAGTGGGTAGTCGAGGCTATCTCTCTATCTTATGAGACCATCATCTTGGCCAAGTGGGCCAAAATACAGAAAATACGTCATGCAAGGAGACAAGTCGTTAAGTGCAAAGACTGCAAGTATGGGTGTAGGGGCAGGCCCATGGTTGTCGCTTTAAATAGTGCACTATACAATGGAAGTGGGGGGGGGGGGGGGGGGGGGTATATTCAGAAGAAACATATGACTCAAAATTCAAGTTTTTCAATTCAAGTTTATTTGTATAGCGCTTTTCACAATACACATTGTCTCAAGCAGCTTTACAGAAAGTGAATTTCAGAAATGTACAAAGAAAAATACAGTTAGTTAATCATGTATAAATTTAGGCATAACATATCGCCGGTGTTTAGTCGTCTCTTCACAGGCATCGAGTCGTCTCTCCACAGGCGTTTAGTCGTCTCATCACAGGTGTTGGGGCATCTGAAGTCTTCGTGAGAGGCTGGATACAAACTGGAGCTGACGAACGCTATTTACCTCGGGACTAGCATCCCGAGATAACAGCAGAAAAGCAGATGGGAGATAATTAGCATAGCTGATGTTCATAATGTTAATGCATTCGAACTGATTCAGAAGTAGTATAAAAGGTAAGCATTAAGTGAATGCTTGGTTAAAGAGATGCGTCTTTAAAGGGTACCTATCATGGAATTTTGAAAATTACCTTTCATGTAGTGTGTAACATAGATCTAAGTGAACGAAAACATCCTGCAAAGTTTTAAATATGAAAGTTCACCGTATACAAAGTTATTATCTCTCAAAAGTAAGAGTCGACTCTGAGTCGTTGATATGAATCGATAGACGAACGATGCATTTTCTCTAACTTTCGTACGTCACTTGTACAAGTTATTTGAATAAGATACGCCCACTCATTGCATTAGGAGCAGGGATGTAGTGGAGGCTAAACGCACGTAAACGCCGTTTACGCACCTCCCAATATTCGGAAATAGCGTTTACCCACCTCCAAAGTGCTTTATCCACCTCTAAATTGCGTTTATCCACCACTAAATAGCCTGCCGTTCCTAAGACATTTTAAATTAAGCTTATGTCGTATAGTTTCATATTCCTTATTAGTTTCATAGGTTGTCTCTTTCATAAAACTATTTCATATTGCGCTGCATTACTGTCAGTGTTGTTGACTATTACTGACGCGCTGTTGACGCTCGCGCAGCCTCGCGAGGACAAATCTACACCATGAGCGCAGCACACACACACACTCAGTTAACAACATACTTCCTATAACAAATCTAAATGTGGAGTTTTTATATTTTAACATATGTTAAGCAACCTCAATTATTTTTCCTGAACACCATCACGATTGAAAATGTGACATTGATTTCCTACAACAGTTCAATAAACAGTTAAAATTAAGTCACTTACATTTTAGATGCAATATCGGCTGTTTTTGTTCTGTTTCAGCAGCGAAAATAGTTCCAACCAAAAATCACAGCAGAACCACGGCGCATCTCACAGGAGCACTCATCCTGTTTTCATTACTGAATTATTCAGCATTTTGAACGAATCGATTGAGTCAAAGATTCAATGACCCATTCATAAACATGTCTCATTCTTGAATGAATCAGCCGTTTGAACGAATCGTTTGAATGAATGAATGAATGAATGAATGACTCACTCATTAAGACGGTCGCCTGCCGCCACCTAGTGTTATGTTTAAAAGTAGCATTTTCCAATGTTTCTTATATGTAAATTTAAATAAATTTCATAACATTATTTTATGCAATTGTAATTTTTCAGTGTAAATTATTTAATTTGATCAGCCCTACTTAGGGTAACAGCCCTATAATGTCTTATTATTCGAAATAATTTAATTTATTGAACACATTTAGGAATTTAAAATGAAAGATGAAGCATCTACATTTAATAATATTGGGGGAGGGGATGCCCTTTAAAGGTGCAGATATTACAATATGCCGCTTTAAATATCAAAGCTGATTGAACACTGATGAGAATATTGTTTCAGAATAAATTAACAAAAAAAAAAAAAATCCGGACGAGCAACTTTTTTACTCGGACAAGTGAATGACAGATTTACTTGTCCAAAGGACAAGCGTATGAAAAGGCTTAATGTCAAGCCATCCCTATAGCAATGTCATCAGTAGACATAGGCCTACACACCGGTAGGCAGTGGCCACGTTACCGGGTGACCACGTCGTGGTCCACCAGAATTTATAGTTTACCCACCTCTTTTTTTACCACTACACCTCTGATTAGGAGACACCAGGGAAAACATCATGTCGACGAGACGCTGCTGTGTTTTGAAGTGCGACGCAAAAGCAAACTTTTTTCATCTGCCCAGTGAGGAGCATTTGAAGACAGTGGCTACAGTTCATAACTATACCACAGAAGTATTATAGCCCGAACTTGTTCTGTGTTCGCGTCATTTTGAAGATGATTGCTTCACAAACCTAAATGCTATAAAGTATGAATTTGCGAGCCGGCTGATACTGAAGGAGGGAGGTTCAGTACCGAGTTTATTTGGATCAGCTTCCTTCTCCGAATCACAATCTGTAAGTAGGCTGTTGCTTTTATGTTTGTATCATGTTCTATAATTATTTTGTGTGTTGTCTACGCACAGGCACAGCGCAGCTTCTAGCAGCTAACTTAGGTCTTCAATGTCAATTGTATTGAAATATGTGAAGTGTTTGTCGTTGTTAATGGAGTTGTCACAGGGCTCTCGAGTGTCACTCATTGAGCGTGACAGTCACTCATTTCGGTCTTTTGTCACGCTCTCCGGCCACACATTGTATTTCTCACGCTGAAAAACTATTTGTAATATATTTAATATGCCGCGGCAGTGCCCAAAACTCACTCACTGTGGAACCGGCAGGATTCAAGCGCGTCTCCTCCAGTGTTGCCAGGTCCGTATGCCTGCACTGTTTCCGCGGGTTGTTTGTGTAGTGCACGCTGGTTGACGCGATTGTTTTATCCACTGGAACATGATTGTTATTGAGGAAACACCCGGGAACGCTATTTGAATATTTTTGGCCGTGATTGGGTTAGTTTGATGAGCAATTGGGCTGGTTTTGTTGTGCAGACCTGGCAACCCTGGTCTCCTCTGGTGTTGTTCGTCTGGTGTTGTTAGCCAATCAGAAAATAGCACTGTTGTATCTGGGTAAGATCTAGCGCAACAACCAATGACACCCCGTCGGCTGGGTGTCTAACATATCACCACAGATTAGCGTCACGCAAAGGCGGGGTTTGGAAAAATGACTCGCTAAACGATTCATATGGGAGTCGGTGAGCAAATCAGGTAAAAATAAATGCATATTATAAGACAACAAAAGTGTTTTTTGTCATTGCATGCTTGTAAAACTGTTGTTGGGGACTCCCATAACAATATTAGGAACATTTTAAATGCCATAATAGGTACCTTTAATCTAGTTTTAAACTGGGACAGCAAGTCTGAGTCTCGAACAATATCAGGAAGGCTATTCCAGAGTTTAGGAGATAATGTGAGAACGCCCTCCCTCCTTTAGTAGACTTAGATATCCTAGGAATGACCAGAAGCCTCGAATTTAGTGATCTTAAAGAGCACGATGGATTGTAGGGCGATAGAAGGTCTGTTAAATACACAGGAGCTAAACCATTTAGAGCTTTATAAGTCAATAGTAATACTTTGTAATTGATACGGAACTTAATAGGTAACCAGTGTAGAGATGATAAAATTGGTGTTATATGATCATATTTTCTTGATCTAGTAAGAACTCTAGCGGCTGCATTTTGCACTAACTGTAGCTTGTTTATTGAGGATGCAGGACAACCAGCTAATAAAGCATTACAGTAATCTAGTCTCGAGGTCATGAATGCATGAACTAACTTTTCTGCATCTGAAACAGATAGCATGTTACGTAGCTTAGCAATGTTTCTAAGGTGGAAAAGGCTGCTCTTGTAACATATGAAATATGATTTTCGAAAGTCAAGTTGTGGTCTAGTATAACACCCAGGTCTTTTACTGTAGTGGATAAAGTAACAGGACATCCTTCTAAGTTAAAGTTGTATTGTAAGGGATTTTGTGGGTAGTTTTTTGGACCAATAAGTGAAGTGGATTAAACTTTTCTGTAAATAACTTCGCAGAGATCTTTGATTCAGAAACAATTAGACTTTATCCTGGAACGCCGCTCCGTTCCATAGAACGGCGCTCCAACAAAGCCGAGCGCTCTGGCCATCCGGCCCACAGGCGCTCCCGAGTCTTTTTGGGTTCAGAGTTAAATACATACATCATCTTCCATAGAAGGTAACACACCCTATAGATAGATTTTGGGTGAAGGTTTTGCACCATGTGACATACTGAAATAACACTCTGTTGTCTCAGCCTTCTCCTCTTACAGTCACCCCAGCATTTAAGGCCTTGCAGTCTTTCAAAGTCACTCCAAAGACACAGAGAAATAATGGTGTATTCTTATAAGGCTAAATTACTTGTTTTGTAAATAATAAAATCTTCAACATAAGTAATACCTCCGTTTTATCTGAATTTAATAGCAGGAAATTACACGTCATCCAGCATTTTATATCTTTTAGACACTCTGTCAAGTTAGATAAGTTAGTGTTTTCATCTGGTCGTGATGAGATATATAATTGAGTGTCATCAGCATAACAGTGAAAATTAATTCCATGTTTTCTTATAATATTACCAAGTGGCAGCATATATATTGAGAATAGCAGAGGGCCTAGGACAGATCCTTGCGGCACTCCATAGTCTACTGATGTTATCTTCGATTTTTCCCCATTTAAACAGACAAAATGGTAACGGTCTGATAAGTACGATCTAAACCAGCTTAATGCCTGTCCCTGAAAACCAGTGTAGTTTTGTAGTCGATCTAAGAGTATTTTATGATCTATAGTGTCGAACGCAGCACTAAGATCAAGTAGAACTAGTATTGAGATACAGCCTTGGTCAGAGGCTAAAAGTAAATCATTTGTAATTTTAACTAGCGTAGTTCCCTTATCCTAGGGAACTCGAGCTGCGTCATCGCTGTGGGAACGCCCCTGCGTTGTGCGTCCTGAAGCACGTATCGAATCAGCCCAATGGAGAGATGGAACGTCATAGGCGGGTGACGTCATCGACCAGGAAACTATAAAGCACCCCAAACAACACAAGCACATCAGCTTCTGTGCCTTCAGTCGCGCTATATGTGACCCTGGACCACAAAACCAGTCGTAAGTCGCACGGGTATATTTTTAGCAACAGCCAACAATACATTGTATGGGTCAAAATGATCGATTTTTCTTTTATGCCAAAATCATTAGTATATTCAGTAAAGATCATGTTCCATTAAGATATTTTGTAAATTTCCTACCGTAAATATATATAAAAAATATTTTTGTGAGTGGATGCAGCAAAATCGCGCAAAAAAAGTCAGAAAACACGCCTAAAAAAACTCGCTCGCTGCTAAGTTTGGTATCGTTGTCAAGCTTAGATTTCCAGCTTTCGGTTTCATAACTCTCCACAACGTCATTAGAGCAGTAAGCCAATAGAGAGCGTTAAAACAAAACTTTCTCGTGTAAAAAAAAACGTTTTCTTCCTAGCAAAGGCCTGCTACAGCGCCTCTCATTGGCTGGCGACTTCTTCGCGTGCACAGTGTACACAATCCGCAATGGTTACGGTGCAAGCCATGGATTCTGAGATAGCGCGTTTGCTCAATTTAAACTTTAATGACAGCAATAATGTAACGAACATAGTAAATTATTTTTTCGCAAATGATTGGGAAGATGATACAGAATGTCCAGAGACCGGCTTGGCAAATAATATGCCCTGGAAGACGACGAATTCGATCCATGTGTGTTGTGTGGATCTCTTCAATTTTATATGTTCCTGGTGAAATGTGATGCGATCTGGGAAAAGCCACCACATGGTGAAATTTGACATAGCCTAATACAGGTTTTGATAATCTGTTTCCCAAATCTGTTTTTATTTCTTTCATTGATTAAAATGTCGATTTTTTCTCTCTCTCTGTGCGTGTTCTTAAAGAGAAAGAAAGACAGTCTTTTCAGCTTGCCACTATAAATCGCAATTTTTCTGCAATAAACTTGTAAATTTTCCCAAGATATATTCAAAGAGGATAGACAAGATGTTATAGAATAATAATTTTATGAAAACCCAATTTTGACAAAAAACTGACATTCGATCTATTTTTAGACCTTATACTGAAACCGTGCAGCGCGACAGCCGATGGGTTTGACCAGATCGCATTACAAATAGGCTATTTTAATGAGATTTTTTGTGTGAATAAAGGTTTAGTTGTGGTAAATCAATGGTGTAAAATTTATTTATTTCCCTTCATTAGTAATATGCGTAGCTAAGGACTTCATTTGGACAACTTTAAAAGGCGATTTTCTCAATATTTAGATTTTTTGCCCCATCAGATTGCAGATTTTCAAAAGGTTGTATCTCGGCCAAATATTGACATATCCTAACAAACCATATATCAATGGAAAGCTTATTTATTCAGCGTTCATGTGATGTATAAATCTCAATTTAAGGAAAATGACCCATAAGATTGGTTTTGTGGTCCAGGGTCACATATGTGAATCTGTCCCTGTGTGAATATTGTCTGTCCTTACATACTGTGCACCACACAAACAATTTATATATATATATATATATATATATATGAGAGATATGGCGAACGAACAGCAGTTTAGGAAGTGTGTCCCTCCCTGCTCGCGTTATTTAACGAGTGGGGATACACACGATCTTTGTGTTGTTTGTTTGGGAGTGCAGCATGCCCAATCTTCTCTCGAGGGAGCTGATTGTGAGCATTGCGAGCGTTTGCCCATGAGAACGCTCCGCTCCCGCCGGGCACTCTTTGAGGAGAGTGGTTCGGTGCGTGCTCCCCGCGGTTCGGGTCCCGCTTTAGCCGAGGCTGGGCGGAAGCTCTTATCGTGGGGTTCGCAGATGGATCTCGCAGCGGGGTTAGAGACGGGCTCCCCCTTTTTTCTCCCTTCACCTGTGAGATCCAGTGTCTCAGTCCTGGGTTCGGAAGCACGCATTGCGGTTTCTTCCGCTCAGGCTGAGGCACCAGTATTACATTTATCCAGTTCTGAGGAGCTGGATGTTGTCAGTATTGATATGGGAGATGTGGAGGATTCGCCACCTCGCACTCCCGAAAATGATGAGCTTATGGAGGTTTTAACTAGAGCTGTAGAAAAACTCAGTATTGAATGGCCAGTGACTAGACAGGAGTCCGTTTCGAAATCGAAACTAGATGAGAGATTTTTGCCGTCACGAGTGCAGCCTCCACGCCGGTGTCTGCCTTTCTTTCATGATCTCCACACTGAGGTGTCGAAATCGTGGAAAAAGCCAGTATCATATAGAGTGTTTAGTCCCCAGACTTCAACATATTCGAATATAGATATATATAATATAAATTATAAATTATATTATATTATATAATATAAATTATATAAATTATGTGGTTATGGATCTATGCCTCGCGTCGAAGAGACGCTCGCGAGCCATCTCTCTTCCGAGGCTGCATCTTCCTTTAAAACACCGGTGTTACCCACCAAGCCTTTAAGAAATACCTCGGCTTTGGTGGGTAAAGCGTATTCGGCGGCAGGTCAGGCTGCATCATGTCTGCATACTATGTCTATATTGCAGGCATACCAGGCTGACCTGCTGAGGGACGTGAGTGAGAGTGAGGAGGTCGGTGCTGACGTAATTCGCGAACTGCGTCAGGCTGCTGATTTATCCCTGCGTGCCACCAGAGAATCGGCCAAACTAGTGGGTCGATCTATGGCAGCTCTGGTGCCCACAGAAAGACATCTTTGGTTAAATCAAACTAATATTAAAGAAAAAGAAAAAGCTTTCCTTTTAGACGCTCCTCTCTCTCCTCTGGGTTTATTTGGTGATGCTGTAAATTCTGTCATTGATAAATTCCAGGAAGAGAAAAAGCAAACAGCAGCTTTTAAAAAGTTTCTCCCGTTAAAAGTTCACGTCCCTGGGGCTGCTGGGCGGGAGCAGCCCCGGCCGAATACAAGCTCATCACATAGGGCGCAGCAGAAGCAGAGTGTCGCGTCTCGTGCTCCCCCTGCTGGACAGTGGGCTCAGCCGCGGCACTCTCAGCCAAAATCTTCTAGCAATAGACCTGATCTGAGGACAGTTATATTGGCTAAAAAGGCTTCGGCTAAGAAGAAGTCCTGACGCTGCAGCGTGCAGGACATTGAGGGTGGTCCCTGCCGAGGCGGGAAGGTGTTCACCTCTTTTTACGGTGCCCATTCTTCCTCGGTGCCCTCAGGGGCCCGTTCTGCCAACCCCGCCTTCATGCCGGGGCGCAGACGGTCCCAGCGAGCGCTTTCCCGAGGGACGCTCGCTCCCTCTGAGGAGGGTTTCAGAGCAGTTAGGCCAGTTGTTCCCTGCCGGTGCGCCGTTACAGGGCGCTGCGTTTGCTGCTCAAATTACACCAGAGGCCGGTCTCGAGAGACTGGTACCCTTAGTAGAATTTCTGGCAGAGTGGAAAAGCCTTCCAAAAATATCTCAGTGGGTCCTGCACACAATAAAAAACGGTTATGCTATCCAATTCAGGTGTCGTCCACCAAAATTCAGAGGGGTTCTACCCACAGTGGTGGGCCCCGAGCAGGCTCTGGTAATGGAACAGGAGGTGAAAACGCTCCTCCAAAAGGAGGCTATAGAATGGGTTCCTCCTCCCAGTCTGGCGTCAGGTTATTACAGCCGATATTTCATCGTTCCAAAGAAGGATGGGGGGTTGCGTCCGATTTTAGACCTGCGCCTGTTGAATCGCTCGGTAGCAAAGCTAAAATTCAAGATGCTCACTATCAAGCAGATCGTGTCACAAATCAGATCCGAGGACTGGTTTGTCACGATAGATCTAAAAGACGCGTACTTCCACATTTCCATCCTTCCACAACACAGGAAGTTCCTGAGGTTCGCCTTCGGGGGCGAGGCGTACCAGTACAGGGTTCTTCCATTTGGCCTAGCTTTATCTCCTCGCACTTTCACAAAATGCATGGATGCAGCCTTAGTGCCTCTGAGGCTTCAGGGCATTCGTATCCTCAATTACATCGACGATTGGTTGATTTTAGCTCAGTCAGAGCAGATGGCGGTTCGGCATCGAGATGTCGTTCTCGCTCATATCAGGAAGTTGGGGTTGAGGCTGAACGCGAAGAAGAGTGTTTTATCTCCTTCTCAGAAGACCACTTTTCTGGGGGTCGTTTGGGATTCGGTTTCGATGCGGGCGCGACTCTCTCCGACCCGCATCGCTTCGATTCTCTCAGCTGTGAAACAAGTAAAGCTAGGCCAGCTGCTCACTGTAAAGCAGTTTCAAAGACTGTTGGGTCTGATGGCAGCAGCGTCCAACGTTATACCTTGCGGCCTGTTGTACATGAGACCGCTACAGTGGTGGCTCAGGACCAAGGGGTTCTCCCCGAGGGGCAATCCGCTCCGCACGATCAAAGTCACACGGCGCTGCCTTCGTGCTCTGGTCATGTGGAAAGAAACTTGGTTCCTATCCAAAGGTCCTGTGTTGGGGGCTCTTTGTCGTCGCGTAACGCTAACGACGGATGCTTCCCTCACAGGGTGGGGGGCGGTCATGAGTGGTCGCCCAGCCCAAGGTCTGTGGCAGGACCATCATCTATCATGGCACATAAATTGTCTAGAGATGTTGGCCGTGTTTCAGGCTCTGAAACACTTCTTAGCAGACCTGAGAGGTCATCATGTGTTAGTTCAGTCAGACAACACGTCGGTGGTCTCTTATATAAATCATCAGGGGGGCCTGCGGTCTCGCCGGCTTTACAAGTTGGCCCGTCAGATCCTCCTGTGGTCCCAAGGGAGGTTACTGTCACTCAGAGCAATGTATCTTCCTGGGTATTTGAATATGGTAGCGGACTCCCTGTCGAGGCAGAGGCCGAGGCCGGGGGAATGGAGACTCCACCCCGAGGTGGTGGAGCTCCTTTGGTTGAGTTTCGGTCGCGCCGAGGTGGACCTATTCGCTTCCAAGGAGACCACGCATTGTCATCTATGGTTCTCCATCAGTCATCCAGCCCCTCTGGGGTTGGACGCTATGGTGCAGCCGTGGCCGAGGTCACGTCTGTACGCCTTTCCCCTGATTGCTCTGCTACCGGGAGTTCTGGAGAGGGTTCGCCGGGACGGGTCAGTCTGCTACTAGTAGCGCCGTTCTGGACAGCCCGAGTATGGTTTGCAGACCTGGTCTCTCTCCTGGACGGCTCTCCTTTGGAGCTCCCCGTCAGGAGGGACCTACTCTCTCAGGAGGGTGGCTCGATATTTCACCCCCGCCCAGAATTATGGAAGCTGTGGGCTTGGCCTCTGAGGGGGCCCAGCTCATAGATGCCGGTCTCTCAACCGAGGTTGTTGAGACCATTCTTCACTCCAGAGCTCCATCCACGAGGAAGCTTTATGCCTTGAAGTGGAAGCTTTTCACTTCTTGGTGTGGAGAACACCTGCAGGACCCAGTTATCTGCCCAGTGGGTGCAGTGCTGGAATTCTTGCAGGAGCGCTTCTCCGGAGGGTTATCCCCCTCCACACTAAAGGTGTACGTGGCGGCACTAGCTGCTTACCATGTCCCTTTCAGTGGAGTTTCTCTTGGGAGACACCCGCTTATAACTCGTTTCCTTCGTGGCACTTTGAGGCTGAGGCCAGCAGTTCGCACGAGGGTGCCTTCCTGGGATCTGGCCATTGTATTAGAAGGTCTTTCCCTAGCTCCGTTTGAACCTATCGAAGAAGTTCCTGAGAAGTTTCTCACTCTTAAAACTGTCTTTCTTCTTGCTATCTCCTCCCAAAAGAGAATCGGAGATTTGCAGGCTCTGTCGGTTTCACCCTCGTGCCTGGAATTTTCGCCTGGCATGGTTAAGGCTTTTCTGTATCCTAGACCAGGTTACGTTCCCAAGACCCCTACTAATGTTGTTAGACCTACAGTTCTGCAGGCTTTCTGTCCTCCTCCATTTCAGTCATCTGACCAGGAGAAACTTAATTTGCTCTGCCCTGTTAGGGCGTTAGACGCCTATGTCCACAGAGCTGCCCTGTGGAGAAAATCAGAACAACTATTTGTGTGTTTTGGGCCACCCAGGAAAGGGTGTCCCGCGTCTAAACAGAGAATGAGCAAGTGGGTGGTTGAGGCTATCTCACTTGCTTATGAGTCAGCTGGTCAGCCCTCACCTTTGGCTGTACGAGCGCACTCTACTAGGAGTATGGCTGCTTCTAAAGCTCTATTGTCAGGAGTTTCCCTAAGTGATATTTGTGATGCGGCTGGATGGTCCTCACCACATACTTTTATTAAGTTCTACGATCTAGACTTAAGTTCTACCCCTGGGGCACAGGTGCTCTCGTCCTCTGTGCGCTAGTTCTCACATAACGGTCACTTGCTCCTATGGCGACGTGGGTATTCGCGTTCCCACAGCGATGACGCAGCTCGAGTTCCCTAGGATAAGGGAACGTCTCGGTTACGTATGTAACCCTAGTTCCCTGAGTAGGGAACGAGACGCTGCGTTGTTCTGCCATACTCCCGGCACTCCCGTTAGCGCTTCCTTCAGGCTTATCAGAAGCTGATGTGCTTGTGTTGTTTGGGGTGCTTTATAGTTTCCTGGTCGATGACGTCACCCGCCTATGACGTTCCATCTCTCCATTGGGCTGATTCGATACGTGCTTCAGGACGCACAACGCAGGGGCGTTCCCACAGCGAAGACGCAGCGTCTCGTTCCCTACTCAGGGAACTAGGGTTACATACGTAACCGAGACGTTTCTGTGCTATGATGCGGTCTGAATCCCGACTGAAATTTTTCATAGATATCATTTTCTTGCAAGAAAGAGCACAATTGAGGGGACACAATTTTTTCTAGTATTTTAGACATAAATGGAAGATTTGAGATGGGTCTGTAATTTGCTAGGTTATTTGGATCTAATTGCGGTTTCTTAATGAGAGGTTTTATTACTGCCAGCTTGAATATTTTTGGAACATGACCTAAAAATAAAGACGAGTTAATAATATTGAGAAGAGGCTCTTCCACTACAGGTAACACTTCTTTAAGTAGTTTAGTGGGTATTGGATCTAATAAACATGTTGTTGGTTTAGATCCAATGATAAGTTTATTTAGTTCTTCCTGTCCTATAGTTGCAAAGCGGTGTAGTTGTTCTAGGGGGGCCATAATTGAGGCTGAGTCATAAGACACCATAGAGGATTGTACATTTACAATTGTGTTTCGGATGCTTTCTATTTTCTCATTGAAGTAATTCATAAAATCATTACTACTATATTGTAATGGAATATTTTGCTCTGGAGATGTCTGATTATTTGTTAGTCTAGCCACGGTGTTAAATAAAAACCTTGGATTATTTTGGTTATTTTCTATTAGTTTGCAGAGATGCTCAGCCCTGGCTGATTTTAGAGCCCTTTTATAACGTGACATACTGTCTTTCCACGCGATTCTGAAGACCTCTAAATTAGTTCATTTCCATTTACGCTCTAAGTTACGAGTTTCTCTCTTGATAGCATGCGTAGCACTGTTGTACCATGGTGCTTTAGTTTTCTCTCTAACCTTTTTTAATCTAATTGGTGCAACAATATCTAGTGTACTAGAGAAAATGTTGCTCATACTGCTAGTCATTTCCTCTAGTTCATCTGTTTGTTTGGGTTTACTGAGCAGCTGAGATAGATCAGGTAAGCTATTTGAGAATCTATCTATAGTGGTTGGAAGGATTGTTCTGCCTGGTCTATAACGTGGTGCAACATGACAAATTTCAGCAGTGCATATTATGCAAGTTACCATGTAATGATCAGTGAGATCGTCACTTTGCGGTATAATATCTATATCGGTTGGATCGGTTCCATATGATATAATTAAATCTAGTGTATGATTTAGACGATGAGTGAGACCACTGACGTTTTGCTTCACCCCAAAAGAGTTTAATAAGTCTGTAAACGCAGCCCCTAACACATAATTTGTATTATCTACGTGTATGTTAAAGTCGCCAACAATTATTGCTTTATCGACATTGACCAATAGGTCTGAGAGAAAGTCTGCAAAATCTTTTAGGAAATCAGCATATGGCCCTGGAGGTCTATATACAGTAGCCAAGGCTAGAGATAATAAGGATTTCTTTCTTACATCTAAGAGCGTAACATTTAGCACAAGTACTTCAAACGAATTAAACCTATGACAAGTTTTCTGAGTAACATTAAGAATATCTCTATAGATTGTTGCAACACCGCCGCCACAACCGATCAGGCGGGGCTCATGCTTAAACAGTATCCTGGTGGAGTAGACTCATTTAGACCGAAATAATCATTTGGTTTAAGCCAGGTTTCAGTAAGGCACAGAACATCGAAATTATTATCTGTGACCATTTCATTTACAATAACCGCCTTAGGTGTGAGCGATCTAATGTTTAGAAGACCTAGCTTTAGAAATTGTTTTTGTTCACTGATATTTAGATTTTCTGGTTTAATTACAATAATATTCTTGCTAGATCTTACAGTAGATTTGTTGTTTGGCTTCACTAAGCGAGGAATAGACACAGTTTCTATATAATGTTCTACATTGGTACTTATATCAATTAAGTTGGGACAGCAAAGACTGTGGTTTGGACTTTGACCTACTAGTCAGATGGTCTGTAGCGTCTTGGAGATGTTGTCCGACAGAACAGCCGCTCCGACTCTACTGGGGTGCAGACCAAAATTACAAGAACAAATATGAAAACATGCACAAAAGTTTTTCTCGCATGTGTGAGGTCATTTAACTCTTTCTCTCGTGACATTTTGCAGACTCTGCTATGTGCATTCATGTGTTTTGAAGGAGGCATGGCTTTGGAGACACTCTGAAGGGAGGGAGGGATCTTATACTTTTAAAGCTAGATTTCTATTGCTAGCCTCTCCAAAAATGTCTAGCCTACCTTTTAAAGACCCTGCCCCCACCCTTTAGTTTTGACTTTAAAGGCTAACTTTAAAGGCCGATTTTCAACTCTATTTGTATTGTGACAATTTTTGTAGTAGACTATATGTAAATCAACAATGTTTATTTGTTCTCTGTGTTACCTGGGCAGAGAAATTCACATTCATTTGTCAGCAAAAAAGTCCGCCTGATAACGCAATACTGTGGTTGTCACAGTCTTCATCTGCACTTCTCTGTCATCGTCTGCACTACACTTCCCAGAATCCTTCTTGTTTCCACACCTGTATTCATTCCCTCAATCACCCACCTGTTCTTCAGCGGCGACAATCTCAGGCACGTTTGTCCAGTACCTGGATCATGTGATGTGGATCCCCTTTCACTGTGGGTGAAGCTGATAACATCACCACTCAATCACCATCTTCAGCCATCACCGCGCCTCCTGTCTTCATCCCTGGCCCTGCGTCTCGTCCCACCGAGACCGTCTTGCCTGGGTCTCGGTCACCGCTGGCCCCGTCCAGCCCAGCCGAGCCTTCACCGCTGGTCCCGTCCAGCCCTGCCGAGCCTGCGCTCCCCGTCAGCCACGCCGAGCCTGCACTCCCCGTCAGCCACGCCGAGCCTGCACTCCCCTTCAGCCACGCCGAGCCAGAGCCTGTCCACATCCCGTCTGCCCAGCCTGTCCCTGAGCCCGCCCGAGGGTCCTAACCGCCACGGCCGCCCGAAGGGTCCTCACCGCCATGGCCGCCCGCTCAGCCTGCTCTGCCCTGGAGGCTTCCTGCCCCAGTTAGGCCACGCGCTGGTTAGCCTTCAGGGCGCCCCCCCCCCCCCCCAACCCCCAACCCCCCCCCCCCCTGTTGATGTTTCATGGCGCGAGGTCGCACCTTTTTGAAGGGGGGCGTACTGTCACAGTCTTCGTCTGCACCTCTCTGTCTTCATTTGCATTACACTTCCCAGAATCCTTCTTGTTTTCACACCTGTTTTCACCCCCTCAATCACCCACCTGTTCTTCGTCATCATCATCCATGTCACCTGTCTTCACCTCATTATTGTTCATTGGTATCTGTATTTAGTTTCCTTCTGTTCAGTTAGTCGTTGTCGGTTCTTGTTAATGTTACAGTGTTTTGTGTGTGTTTACCTTCTGCCCGTCAACCTGACTGAACCTGTATGCTGTTTTTGGATTTTGAGTAAATCTTTGAATTGGAGCTTTTTGCAATTCCAGTGGTAAGGCTGTCTGATAACGCAATACTGTGGAAAGCCTATCCATCTTATTTTTCAATGAGGAAGTAAGGTGTTTTCTGTGAATGTGTGAGACTTCCGATTTATTAGCTGCTATAGGGAAATAACGAGAAGAATATATCAAAATACAGTAAACTGTAAAACTGTTCGCTACAAACCAGCATGTTTATAATTAAGATAATGCATTATGGTAAGAAATACCAATTTTCTATAACAAGCAGCATAACAAGCTGTTTTGTACAGCTAAAAATAACTGGAAGCAATTGACTTTGGAAGCCAGACACATTAAAATTACAAATGGCCGTGCTCTTACCTGAAAAATAAGGGCTGCGTTCCAGTCCATAATTGTCATGCCCTTCACTCGCTAACTTCCCATCGTCTCGTTCTCTCGGATCTACGTTATTGCTTACGTTGCATGAGTGCCCACTACTGGCAGAACCTTTGCAATAGGTTGAATTGGAATGAGCTAAGCCCTTGATCACTTAGAATCCACTATGGGTTAATTTATTAGTTTCCCTTACGAAATTGTTTAATGCAGCATTCTATATGCATATAGGTGTGTTTAGGTTGTTTATTTTATTTTTTAAATAATTCATATATCATAGGGTTGTCGCAGTTGAACGCAGCCAAGGTAGATACATTGCAGACTGATGGGAGGGGCCATGCCCAGTGCATTATGGGTTCTGAAGTTTTCCTACCTTTTTGGCAAAAGGGAAGAATACAGCATATTTTCTTTGTTTTCTCTAGTCAGGCAGCACTGATTTCTCCCCGCCTTTCTACTGTATAGGCAGCCAAGTTTTATTGAAAGCCCATTTTGCCAGCGGTGAAGTACCCGTTTTAGGGGTTGATGCCTTATTTAACACCCATCCCCCATTATTCACACCCTTCTCAAAAATTATTCAAAAGCCCTGTGTTAGCTTTCCAACCCAACCTGTTTTTCTTCAAAACATCAGAATATTATTGATATTGGATAATCTGTTCTAAAGTAAAATTGTGGTATTAAAGGAAAAACAAACACACTAAAGTGATACAAAAGTTAATATTTAGGGTGCAAACCCACTTTGCATTCATAGTTTAATTTTTTTATACCTTCTTTTAAATAAAAAGATAATTTCTTTAAAAAAGAATTGAAATTAAAATACATATTGCAGGCATAGGCGACTCTTTCAGCTATTTTTCATCCATCCACACGCCTGTTTCAACGTGTGAAGTGACCACAGCCCTCCCAAACAACAACACCGACAATGACAACAAGTTCAAACGCGCAAAGACCAGTCTGATTCTGAGCAGCTGTTTGCCACAAAACTTTCAGCCGCAGATAAAACCATTCAGTGTTGCATATTTTGTTATAATTTATTCTGTAGATGGAATATATTGTTTTTGTCTCTGGTCTGTAATGAGTCCAGGTGAATCGGACACTGCAGGTCTGTTTCGGGATGTCCGGTTGAGTTCATTGGAGTGTGAGGGAGAGGAGGGGGAGATAGCCCTTCACAACCTCTCGATGTCTCTGTATTTCTTGCGTAGGATGGAGACCTGGTCTTTGAAGAGCACGGGATCCAGACGCAACTGAGAGTGTAAGAGAGGCATGAAGCCAAACCAACTTGTGAAAGAGTTCATGCAGGACTGACGCTGTGCAAAGTGGTCTGGGTCTGGCCCATCGAGACGCCTTAGAGCCCTGAGAGAGAGAGAGAGGGAGAGAGAGAGAGAGAGGTCTGTGTATGGTTCACCAGGCAGATTATGAATGAGGGCAGGAACATGTTATTGGAATTGGGCAGCACTTTAAAAGACACTGACAAACAGAGCGAACACAGAGTGTTCATTTCACGACTCAGAGGATAGACGACAGTTATGGCCTTACATTCATGAGAAACACTTTGGAAGGATGTCTAGCCCCTTGTTAAAGAAGCTTACAATCCACTAATACAGAACTACATGCACCCAATCCTTTAAGAGGAACATACAAATATTTTGTATTGTTCATAACTTGTTTCATCACAAAATCTTTAGACATCCTTGGCATGACTGACTGATATTTTACCATTTTGAGATTATAATCAGAAAATAGCCAGTTAGCTTCTAGCGTTAGCTTCTAGTTTAGTTCAAGTGAATTTTGAGCAAATATTCAGTAAAACATTCAACTTTCTAAAACTTTGAAACTGTATTTTTCCAAACTCAAAATTACTCCTAACGTATTTAAACTACATTGCATTGGAAAATGCCGTATTGAAAAAACTAGCTAAGGGCTAGTTGAAGTAGCATGACTCTGAAAGTAAGATAATGATAGCACTTGAGATAAATCATAACAATATGTGACAAAAAGCACGGATTTAGTATTTTAGGCCCTACTTCTTGTTAGAAAATGTAGCTTGTTAGTAAAAAAAAAATGCATTAACTAATGTCAAACTACTGAAAAAGCAATTAAAGATAAGAGGGTTACTACTAAGGGTATGTTTACATGACAAAAATGTACTAGAAATGAAAAATTATGTCCTTTGTGTTTTTCGTGTGCGATGTTGTCAAAACGATCTTAGCATTACTTCTCAATACTGCATCAATATCTCATGTCAATAATCTATATTTACATTTCTATACTATTCATTTGCAAAAACTTTTTTCTAAAAATGGACGAAGAACATATTACTAGAGATGGTTGGTTGTTACTGTAGTATCGGAGCATTTTAATGAGTTCATGAGTGCAGTATCGGGCCCGATACATCGGTGCATCCCATTCCCTACATATTATATTGTCGGCTAATCATTAATGCTAAAGAGTGCAGAGTTTTGAAAAAGGCAGAGGTGATATACAATTGGAAAGAAATAATGAGGAAATGTATTAAAAAAGGAGGAGAAGGAGAGCAAGGGGAAATGGGTAAGGTAGACAGACAGAGAGAAGGAAAGTACAGCAACCTTGCTGTCAATCATTAATCTCACCTTACCATGAAGACATTCATCAAACGGACCAATACTGCTGAATCAGATCAACACACACTCACAGCCCTGGAGCGCTCCATCCATCACACACTACACAGACATTTCTGATCTCAATAGGGAATCGCCCTGGACACACACTCATCTATTTACAACCCATACACACACAGACTCATACCTGCTGCATCATGGTCTCCTTGTACTGTTTTTTCTGCGTGACTTTGATTGGCGGGAGTTTGGATACTGCAGAGATGAGGAAATTCATGAGGATATCCTCACAGTTGGCCAACTGGTCCACCATTGATAGCAGAGACATCGGCAGGTAGTATGTATACAGGTGATGGTAATACCTATCCAAAATAAATAAATAAATAATATATTAATAAAGATATTATTTAGCTGTGTGAAAAACGCCCTTAATTTGACATCACACAGTATTTTTTTATGTTCTGTTTGTGGACTCTTATGTTGTGTTTCCTTAGTTCCTGTTTGCTTGGTTTCTGATTACATCCTTTGTTCAATGGTTACTTATTGGTTAACTGATTATGTTATTTGGTTCCTAATTTAGCCTGTTAATTTATGCCTCAGTTTTGTTTCACCTTTTGTCCTGTATTGTCTATGCTTGTGTGTAGTTTTGGCAGTTTCTCCAGGGGGGTATTCCAGAAAGCAAGGTTATCTTACCATCAAACATACCTTGAACACTTGGTTGATTAACTCAAATTTTACTTACTCAAGGTATGGAGTACGGAAGAAAGTTTGGCCAACCCAGAGCAAGTTATTAGACATACCTGCTTTCTGGAATACCCCTGCTCCTACAGGGTTGTTTGTTTGTTTGAGTAATGTCCAAAATCCTTCTCCTCTTCTTTCACCTGCCTAGCCATGGATATATTTCACACCATTCACCATTGAGTTTCTCCAGTAATTTCATGCGTCTACTCTACTGGGGTCCAGGGACCACAAAAAAAAAAAAAAAAAAAAAGTCAGAAAAATTGTATAACAATTTAAATAATATGTTACATCTGACTAAATTACTACTGTTATAGTTATAGTTCTCACAAGAAAATTTATATTATCAATTTCTCAAGTCCATTGCAAATTGCTGCTGCTGCTGCTTTTATTACTGCTTCTGCAGAGCAAGTACAGACACTTGCTACAGTCAATAGATACACAACACTGCTGTGAGCAAGTAAGACATGCTGCTGCTATTCAATATAGAGTACATGAATTACCAACCCAGTCTCATGAAAGTGCATATCAATACCACGAATGTTATTTCTCGTGCCATTTATACGCCAAAAATGGTTTTTGCGTGCATATGCTACGCAATGAAAACCCCTTGGGTAGGATTAGGGGGAGGGGGGAGGGTGCGGGGTATTACACGCCATAAAGTGCGTATCATATGCACGGGAAAAATGCGTATCATATACGCGCAAAAACTATTTTTGGCGTATAAATGGCGCGAGAAATAACATTCGTGGTATTGATACACACTTTCATGAGATCGGGCTCTGAATTACCCAGATCTATACAGTGGAACTGGGGAAGTTGGAGGGTTTCATAAAGCGCACTGCAACTGCTACAGCAAATGCTGACCAAGTATTTGAAGGTTGAGCAGCGAGCTCATTGGCTGCTGATACAGCAGGAACCAATCAGCTGTGCCCTAGATATAATGATGTGATTGCAAGCAGATTGTGGACTTTCATGACAGAACTTAGTATTTTTTTCTCTTCTTCAGGTTCATGCATCTAACACCACTCTTGTATTGTTTGAACACACACAGACACAGACACAGACACAGACACACACACACACACGCACACACGCACGCACGCACGCATGCACACACACACACTCACTCTCTCTCTCATTGACTTCCATTATATTTTTTGTGGAAACTGAAACTGTTTAGTTATCAACATTTTTCAAAATATCTTCTCTTGTGTAGAAATACTATATTCAGAAGTTATACTAATTCATATAACAAACTCAGAATTAATTATTATAGAAACCATTCTTCTTATATATCTTCATATAAAACGTTCTTTTTGGTGGGACTGAGAAAGTCACTCATGATATCCTTCACAGACAGAGACAGGAGGAGCCCACCCTGCTGTGAGAACCTCAAAAAGACAGATGTTTTAATCTCTGTGAGTGACAATTTTGTCTCTGTGTCTCTGTCTCTGTCTCTGTCTTAGTATATTACTATATATATATATATATATATATATATATATTAAACCGATTCTCATTTCCTGCCTGCAGGTGTCTTGTCTGTCATTCTCTTTCCTTCCTTCTCTTTTACTCTCTCTCTTTGAGGGAAAGCCATCAAAACGTTTCTCTCAGCCCTGCAGGTGGCTTATCTCTCTTCACACGTTTATTTATGTCTTTTTCTCTTGTGCACTTTAAGCTCGGGTCACTTTGCAGGTGGTGTGTCAGCTCGCTGACCAGTAGCAAAGCAGTTAATCTGTGTGTCGGGTGTGTAATGTGTCAGACTGAGGGTCTGTGTGTGTGTGTGTGTGTGTGTGTGGCTCTGTTGTGAGTGATGAGTTCGGAGACCTTCGGCTAAAACAAACTGTGAACTCCATCTCACCTGTGCCATTTATCGTTAAAATATGGCCAGTGAAGCTGTCAGACTGAACATTTATTACCTGCTTTAATATCAGCCTGTCTCTGAGCGATCTCTATTGCAGCAGGTCTCACATTCAGGTTTTACAAGCATCTGACACTGACCTTGTACCAGCCTCTTGTCTAAATTCACTGAGAATCTGCAACAGTGATTCGAGATTCCTAAATTCCTGTGTGATTGCTAAAGGTCCTCTGAGTGTTTTATAGTTTTGTTATACTGTTGCTAGGGTGTTGTGGTTACTACAGTGTTTCTATGGGATTGCTAAGGTGCTTGAGTGTTCTTATAGTGTTGCTATGCTGTTGCTAGGGGTTTGTGGACATTGCAAGGCCATTGCACACTGAGCCCGAAATTCGCTTTCGAAATTTTCGCACGTTAAAAAATAAATACGACCTCACGTTATGTCAATCACGCTTGCACACTACCTCCGAAACCTTCGTCCGTCATAAAAAAAATCAGATCGGGTTCGATTTTCTGCGTTTTTTGCACCAGTAGCATGCAGTTTGAATGGTGTTTGAATAGCGTTTTGACAATTCAGAGCCACCGAATCACGAATACAAAAAAACTCATACGAAAATTTCGGACTCAGTGTGCAATGGCCTTACTGTGTTTCTTGCTAAAGTGCTCTGAGTGTTTTTTATATTGTTGCTATGCTGTTGCTAGGGTGTTGCGACTGGTTACAGTGTTTGTGGATTTGTGGTTGAATAAATACAATTTATTTAAAGTAACTTGAAAACTGTTCTTTATCAGCTGAATATATTTATTAAAAATAATTTAACATGTACGCCGAACCTAACCTAACCTTAACCTTTTTAACTCAAAGGCAACCCCCATTGATTTATTTGATTTTTTTATTAACTATAAGTCATTTTGTGATTCCAGAAATAAATGTTTCTTATACAAATATGTGAATATAAAGGAAAATTGTACCATGGCTCCCTGGTCTCCCTAAAAGGCTAGAAGTAATGCTACAGTGATCAAAGTGTACTGGAGCCAATTATATATACTCATGATGAAAGATTAATTCATATTGACATTACTAGAGACAAAATATTTATGTGCTAGATATTCAATAAACTACTTTACTAAATCTAGCTGTGTGTAGCTTGATGATTCTTGGTATATCACTTGTATTTCAGTAGTTAAATTTAACAAGAAACAAATCAGTCCTTTCTTTCCACAGGGAAATCAGTACTATATATTACAAGTCTTTTGTGGTTTCTTCAAAGGGACTTCAGACTTTATGACTCTGAATGATGGTCCTGCTATGAATATTTTATATATGTTTTTTAAATTCAATTTCATAAGTGCAAATGTTCAGGGGTATGTTTTAATGGTATGTGTGATTGTTCAGAGATTTTTTTCTTCTACATATATAGCTCACTGAGGTGTGAGGTGCCATGACACATGAAAAGGATTGTATGAATATATAATAAGACAACGTAACAACACTTTTCTTCACGGTCAAGTCCGTCCATGGGATTGTTAAGCTCCAACAAACATAAATAAAACACAAGTATCATAACAGTATATTTCAAGTCTTCTGAAGTCATATGATACAGTAGCCTTTTGTGAGAACAGACTTACATTTATATAATTTTTCCACTGAAAACCATTTATCATACCCAGTGTTGGGCAGTAACTAGTAACTAGTACAGTAATAATATTACTTTCCCTGGTAACTAGTGTGTAACTAATTACTAATAAAATGCAAGTAATATCACATTTACCATCCAAAAAATGGCTAGTTACCAGTTATCACTGATGATTTGAAATTCAAAAATCCAATCATACCTATAATTTTTATATATTTTTTAATTGTTTAAATATTATAATTTATTTTATCAAAGCCATTATTTTTATTGTTTAGGGAGAAAGGATGACATCAAAAACATCAATGTGACATGTTAATTGTGTAAGACTTTTTCTACTGCCATCAACTCACAACCTCAAATCTCCTGAAACTCCTTCTACGACAGCACATCAATGTGAAACTCATTGAAAAAAAACCCCGCCAAAGATGTGGCAGAGGATGATGGCTGTAGCCCTAAAAAGACTAAACAACAAACATTGGATTTTTATCGTGCTGGACAGCAGTCTACAACAAGCGAAAACGCACTAATGAAGCTTGTGGTTGATGAAATGTTTCCTATCTCCACGATTAAGTCTCCATTTTTAGGAAGATCCCAGGATAAAAAACATTTTTATGAAATACATCCCCACTCCATCCAGCGCACACATGGAAAGACTGTTCAGCTTAGGAAGATTAGTTCTGACACCAAGAAGAAGCAGACTGTCTGATGAAAGGTTTGAAAAGCTTCTCCTGATGAGATATAATCGTGCTTCAGATGTGAGCAGTGAAAAACTACTGGTGAGTAATAGGCAAAAAAAAAAAAAAAAAAAGAGTTTAAAATTAAACATGATTGCATATAGTATATCACTTAACTTAATTGTTGCTGTGTGCCTACTGTTTTATTTGTCTTCTGTAAATTATTAGATCTTATTTAAATGAAACATTCAAAGACCACATTCCATTAAATTGTTGTTGCTAGATATATACATAGCATACTACTTTATAAACCGATTTCATCATCAGATTAAATGTTCTGGTGCTTGTTGGCCTCTTTTTCATTCTGCCAACATGTTTGGTTGGTTCTACTTGTTTGATCCCTGTAGCAGATTTGACTATGCTGCTGCTTTATGAAATAACAGAAGTTGTTTAAAAAATACTGGCTTGTTATCAGTTTGAGCCAGTTGTACTCTTTGTTTATCCGTAACTTTCATGGACTCACAGGCTACAAAAAAGGCTGCAAAAAAATTCACAGGCTATTAGTGGTGTAATATTACTTTTGAAAGGAGTAATTAGTAATTAAATTTTTTTTGAGTAATGAGCCCAGCACTGATCATACCTCTCAAATGGCATTTACACTTACACTTACACTTATATTCAACAGTCTATTACAATACACACATTAATAGTGTTTAAAGTCATACCTGGCTCTACAGTATGTATCTTCACCAATAGATGCATATGAAAAAGTTACTGTTCTTTTTTGAATAGGAACTCGCGCTACATCCCCTAGAGAGGGCGCTATGGGGGAATGCCTCTGGCGTGACCGGTGTCTGAAGCATGAGTCTAAACACGACAACGAACTTGACAGTGGCAGGCAGCAGCCCACAACGTAACTACTGGTACGACTGGGAGAATAAAAGAGCACCAGTGACATAAGTCATCCCATTTCTTGTCTTCTGTTTGAACGTGTGTCTAACTGGAAGCCTTAGTCTAGCATTAGTGCTTAGTCCTTTAGAAAAAGTGTTCTTTATCCATGTCAGCGTTTTCTGACACCTGATGACACACACAATATGTGCGTTATTTGCAAGCTCAGTCCTTGATGGGGCTGTTTGCTTGCATTGTAAGCGCTTTTCTATGAAGAAACTTCACTCTCGTCTGTCCCTCTTCTTGAGGGAATTGAGACAACAGCCATCTGTGCCTCGTGGTTCAGGACCTGCTGCAGCTGCGGCGAGTAGTAGACTGAGGTTTTGGAGCTTGCGGATGAGTTTGAGAAAGTTATGAATATTTCTCATTCATCTGCGGCTTATGAGAGCAAGCTGCCAGATTGTGATCATGTGTTTCTCACGTTATCTGATTCGGCAGCGAGCGTGCTCCTGGCTTCGAGCCAAGACGAGCAGGACGAGGCTGATGAGATCGAAGAGGTTTTGTTGAGCGCTCTTAGCCCGTCTGCCCCTTTTATGACGAGTTAGAAGTTATGTCCCGTGCCACGGCGAGATTAGATCTGCCATGGAAGCACGAGAAGCACAAGGTTGCTCATAGTCACTTGGATGAATGCTTTTTGTCAGGACATAACCGTCCAGCTCATACGAGCCTTCCCTTTCTTACAGATCTTCATGCTGAGGTGGGCAGATCATGGGGAAAGCCATATTCAGCCTGCATCCATTGCACTCAAGCGAATAATGCTGATGTGGAGGGGATGCGGGAGTATGGTTATGCATTGCTGCCTCCGATCGAAGAAACGCTGGCTAGCTATCACCTGATGGGCGAGGCATCTGCATTGAATGCTCCGTCTCTGCCTACAACACCGCTGCGTGTCACATTGCGCAATATGTGGAGCGGGTCAGGCTGGTGCGGCGCTGCACACTATGGCTGTGCTGCAGACCTAACAGACTGACCTGCTGAAGGACCTGGACCAGGGGCTTCCCCCTGAAGCGGTAGAGGAGCTGCGCTGCAGCACATATTTGGCTCTCCATGCAACAAAACAAACTGCCCTGCGATCGGTCGACCCATGGCCGGCCGTGGTGGCTATGAAGAGGCATCTCTCGGTGAACCTGGCTGACGTCTGGGAGAAAGAGAAAAACTTTCTCCTCTATGCGTCAGTTTCGCCCTCCGAACTTTTCAGCACATCCGTTGAGATGGTGGTTGGTTTAGGAAGGTGAAGGAGTGCTCCGCAGCTTTTAGGACCTTTCTACCTTGCTGGTTCAGGTCTGCGCCTCAGACTGCGAAGGGGTCTGGCTTGTCCCAGTCTCAGGACCGGAGACAAGACCAGAAGGCTAGCCTCTCGCACTAGCCTTCTAAGGCCAAAGGGAGAAGATCCAAAAGAAGTGTTCAAGGGTCCCAGAGGCTAAAATAACATCTGACTCCTTCCCTTTCCCACTTCCCCCGCTTGAATGTTTATTGTATGTATGGAAGTATCGAGTTGTTACTCGCACTACGTAACTCCTTAATGGGAGCTCGACATGGTAACAATGCTGAGTTGTTAGGCTCTCTTGAGCCTCCTCGGCTGCTCTTTTGATAATGCATTGATAGGCCTACTGTTAGTCAGTATTGCTAGGCTACTCTCTGCTCCCCAGGAGCTCCACACTTTTTTGCAATTCCGAGTTGTAGAGTCTCTTTGAGCCTCCTTGGAGCTGCTCTCTCCTGAAGACAAGAATTAGAGGATGTATTTCACAGGTGACATTTCATACTCATGGTTGCACCAGTAGTGATGTCATAGGCTGCCGCCTGCCAATGCCAAGTTCATTGTCATGTTTAGACTCATGCTTCAATGGTCATGCCAGAGACATTCCCCATAGCTCTCTCTAGGGGGTGCAGCTTGTTCCCCTTCCCATGGAACCATGGTTACATAACCTGAGACTTTTCAGTTATTGTGTATGTAATGCCCTGTGAAGAAGATAAGCAAGTAAGCAGATTAAAATAAGCAAAGGATTTTTCTTATTTTTGTAAAGGATTATTAAACCCAGCTAATCAGGTTGTATTAGCTATGGCAAACTGACTACGGATATTTTCAGATGACACACACTTTAATCCACAGCTGTGCTTGGGTCTCAGAAACAATTGGAACAAATAAAAAGGAACTAAAGTTCATTGCAAAAATGTTATACATTTGTCTCTTTTTTTCATTCCATCCAACCTTCCAACATTGTGCAACATAATTATTTACGTTGATCAGCCCTCGAAAGCTTACTATTATACTGCAATTCTGTTTGAAAGTATTTTAATTAAAAATCAATAATTATGTTTAATTCAAGCATTTTCCCAGCACTTTTTAAAGCAGTGGCAGCTGGTGGTTTTCAGCAGTGGTAATAAGCTAATAATGAATTTTAAATTTACCTAATTATAAAAAAATATATATTATTATTTATTATTGGCCACTTGTTGCAAGTTCTATTCAAGAGCACATTCAAGCACCAAATAAATAATTGCAGGACCAAATGCAATGATTTAAAGCTCAATGTTCAATGAAAAATTAGATGGACATCATTTGTAAAAATAGCTCAGAAGTAAACTATAGTAGGATAAATGAGAGACCATGGAAAAAAAAATATTTTGTATTTCCATTTGCTAAAACACCCAAAGAAGAAAATCCATTATTGCATTTCCATGACTTTCCAAAAGACCCATTTCACAATCCAAATATTTGTCCAAAGTAAATGAGTGGGGTATTACTGAAGATTACACCGTGTCTAGTTAAATGGAAATAAAACTTAGCCTATTAACTGTCAGCGTCCTGGTATAGCGGGTCTTTTTTCTCTATCACATATTTTAGTAAGCTTAAATATACTCAAGCTTTAACACTCAAAATTTATTCTGTGAAAACTGTTTTGAAATGGGACATTGCTTTACAGAAAAACAGTACTTTAAAACCTTTACATTCTCAAAAAACTAGACAAAAAGACATACACTCATCGGCCACTTCAGAACTGCCTTAATTCTTCATGGCATAGATTCAACAATGTGCTGGAAACATTCCACAGATTTTTGGTCCATATTGACATGATAGCATCACACAGTTGCTACAGATTTGTCAGCTACACATCCATGATGCAAATCTCCCATTCTACCACATCCCAAAGCTGCTCTATTGGATTGAGATCTGGTGACTGTGGAGGCCATTTGAGAATAGTGAGTTACTCATTGTCATGTTCAAGAAACCATTTTGAGAAGATTTGAACTTTGTGACATGGCATACTATCCTGCCGGAGTAGGAAACCGTATCATGGACAACACACTTAATGGATTACTATATGGGATTACAGAGGGGGAATCACATCATGGACATCTAGCCCAGTACAAGGGCTGACCGGTCGGGCATACACACAAGTACACACAAGTACTGGGCCTGGTGTCAGATGCATCCCGCACGTTTGACTGCCGAAGGATGCTGGAGGAACCGTTTTCTTTTATGTCTTTTAAACTGAAAAAATGCATTGCAATTGTCAATGCATTAATTTTGACAGCCCTAGTTAAAACGCAACTTCATATTATAGTAAATTTTAAAAAAATAAATAAATGCAGAATGGAACAGAAACAAATACATCTTTAAGTCAGTTTTGTCTGTGTTGTATTGTTCTCTGGAGATTACCTGTGGTAGAACGCAGCTCCTGTGAGCACCATGGAGTATTCGTTGGTCCATTTAGAGGTATAACCCCACCTCCCCTTCCCACTGTCCCAGTAATGGCTGCGTGCTGGGTAGCCTACAATACGATCTGGAAAACTTTGCCATACAATGAAGGCAAAATCCACCTGCAAACACAGAGAAGTGCACATAATTAGATTACAAAAGTTCTGAAATAAACTTAAGTAAATAAAAAAGTTTAATTTTTGTTTTTCCTATAAGAACGAAGACATAATGTTCCTGTCCATTATCTCTTCAGACTTAAGATAAAAACAAAGTGAACACACTGCTTAAAAAACTCATCAGAGGAGATTAAAGAAGTAGAACTTGCTCTCTTGATAGTCTGTTAAAATAACTGTCATGGGCTAACTTACAGTGAGATAAATGATCAAAAGAGCCAATGAGAGTTAAAAAAGAACAAGCCTTTTTTTAACTCATCTTTTTATTTATAGCCTTGGATTTTCTAATGCCTTCAGACATGCTTCAACATCAACACAACTGACTTGTCTGCACGCAGGGGATGAGAGCCGTTCTTGCTCTGTCAAAGTCAGCATGCGCACATTAAAAAATGAACCCTCAAATCAGAGGAAAAGGTTGCAAATGTCCCCCTTAATGTTACAATAGATTAATCGCTGCATTAGTCGTTGACTCTGAGCTAGATTTATAACATCATGCAAATAACGTGGCCGTAAGGAATTACGGCTTTAAGGCGCACCATTCCAGCAATGCATTGTGGGTGACACACTGAAATTTGCTGCATTCATTATGTGTACCGGACCTTGATTATGGACCTGAGTGAGTGGGAAAGATGAATGGCAGATAGAATCACGGCTGCTTTTTTCAAGAAGAATGACACTCTATTATAATGAATGTTACTAATTGTCTAAAACAAATTTCTTTGTGAAATTTGAGCGAAAACATTGGGCAAAAAAGGCCAATACTGAAATGATGCATTTAAGCATCACTCACACAGGAGTCACTTTCATACCTAGACAAACATGACGTGGGGAAAAAAAGTTAAAAGTTACGAATTTGTTTCCACAACATATTATTTTGTTCCCTTGTTTTTAGGTAAACTTGGCCATGCTGTACTAATTCATTCCTTTGTTTTAGTTAATTAATATATTGTAGCCATGATATAAATTTTTTCCCTCGCATGTCATGTGCAAGGCCCCGTACATTCATGTTAGTAAACATGGCAAATTTGTGTGACCAACTTGAACCCGATGCAAAATTTGTTTAGGGACACCTACCCGGACACACGGGTATAAATAGGACCAGCATTACTTACTTCATTCATGTTTTTGTGAGGAGCCGAGACAGGATCCTGCCATGCAGCGATGGTTCAGGGCTGTGGCAAGGGGACGTAATGTCTCCGTTCCCTCCTTCAGGGAATGGGGGTTACATTAGTAACCTAGACTCTCCTATTCAGTCAGTCACGTTCAACGTTATATCGAACTAAAGTCATGGAGTCCCTATGAAAAAACATCATAGCCACTGAACTGTGTTGCGAGTGTTGGAGCCACAGATGCTGGCAAGCTGCCGCGTACCCTTTTGGCAACTGCTCTCACTATGTCGTAATATACCCAGCGCCCCATGTAAGCCCTGGGAGGTAGTCCTCCATACCGAAGGGGACGGAAGGGACAGGTTTTACTCTGGGGATGGTCAAAGCTGCTCTCCTACCCCAGGCAAGAGTGCATTGGAACTCAATTCCCATTGTTTTTCATCCATGACCATAACGCTGGGGAACCGTGCCCAATTCCAAAGGAGGGGAACACTACGGAGACCACATCCGGCCCAAATGGATGTAACGTATGGATGTTACACATAGGCTACGTCCACATTAATCCGGATAAATTTGAAAACGGAATTTTCGTTTAAAAACGCTCTCCGTCCACACTAGCGTTTTTAGGCGTTTTCAGACGTTTCAGTGTGGATGAGAAACTTAGAAATTCACCTTACTGCGCATGCGTGAAACCTCACAAAAGCTCACTGAGATGATACAGATGGAAAAATAAATAATAAAGGTATCGCGCAATTCTTCTAACATGATAATTTTATTTAGCAAAATATCTCACCATTCACTGATGCGTCCAGGTCGCACTCAGTCACCATATGTTTGGTCTAAAACGCGACTGCTCTCCTGTATTGCCGCAGGACAGCAAATGTGAGTACATTTTCTATCATCTGTGCAGTACTGTGATATGAAGAGTGCGCAAAGTAACATTATAGCAACAGTGTGAAAGTGAATAGCACATAACAGGCACAATACCGGTAAACATCATGGTAAACATCTATTGGTACAACATGGATCACATGACTAAACTTACGTCATAGTTTTCAAATACCTCCGGCTTCACAGTCCACACTACAACGCGAAAACGGCGTTTTCAAATTTATCCACTTTGGAGAGCGTTTTCCAAAAGCTACGTTTTCGTTGACTTAAAACGCCGTTTCAGTGTGGACGGAAGGCCAAAACGGAGAGAAAAATATACGTTTTCAAATGAAAACGTATTAGTGTGGACATGGCCATAGTGACTGACCCCTGGGGCAGTGCTGCATATGGAAGATCTCTGCGGTAGGTCCTACCTAGCCAGGGAGGGCTACTACCGGTGCAGAGACAGGGCAGAGCAGTACCACACAGGGAAAGACACGGGTTTATTGCCAGGGGAACACCAAGGCGATGGCATCCACTATCCAGTTGGCCAACCTCGGTTTGGAGACAGCCTTTGTCTTCTCATGGCAGACCAAGGGCTGAATGTTTGGTGACAGCTTGGTCTGGTAGCATCATATGCATCAATCCGAGCGCCGTGGCGGCTGCGGATGCCATATGCCCCAGGAGCCTCTAAAATAGTTTCAGTGGAACCGCTCTCTTACGCCTGAAAGTATTCAGGCAGTTCAGCACCGACTGTGCGCGCTCGTTGGTGAAACATGCTGTCATACATACCAAGTCCCACGCCACACGAGAAAAGAGATGCTCTGCACAGAGGAGAGCTTGCTCTTTTCCCAGTTGATCCGAAGTCTCAATTGGCTGAGGGGCACCAGGTTCCTGTGTTTGCATAACTGATCTCAAGACTGGGCCAGAATGAGCCAGTCATCGAGATAGTTGAGGATGCGAATGCCCACCTCCCTGACCGGGGCAAGGGCAGCCTCCGCAACCGTGGTAAACGCAGAGAGACAGGGACAACCCAAAGAATAGGATCTTGTACTGATATGCTCGACACTCGAACACAAAGTGTAGAAACGGTCTTTGTCAACGAAGAATCAAGACATGGAGAAGTACGCAGGGTGCTCTTCAGGTTGAATCGCTGCAAACCAATTCTGGGAGCGAATGCACATGAGATCTGTGTGAGCATCTTGAACGGGAGCCTGTGAGGGGCCTGATTCAAGACACGCAGATCAAAGATTAGCCATAACCCCCCGCCTTTCTTGGGTACGATGAAGTACAGACTGTAAAATCCTGACTTCATCTCGCCAGTAGGACTGCAATATCCACTCGCAGGAGAGGGGCGTCCTTGCCTGCCACCGAGGTAAACAGGACGCTGAACCTGGGGGGAAGCCTGGCGAACTGAATCGCATAGCCAAGTCTGATTGTGCGAATGAGCCAACGGGAAGGACTGGGAAGCACTAGCCAAGCTCCCAAGCTCCGTACGAGTGGTACCAAAGGGCCGGGTGGAGAATCTTCAGTTCTGTTTTATTTCTGTTCAGTTGAACAGGCGAACAGGCTGGGGGCCAGCCTGTGGCATCTTGGTGGCAGAGTCACGCAGAATGCAGGATGTGCTTTATGGCTTCCGTCTGCTTCTGGACTGTCGAGAACTGTTGGGCAAAGTCCTCGACAGTGTCGCCGAAGAGAAAAGCGAATTTTGTCTGCATCCTTCATCTCAGCCAGGTCCAATCATAGTTCACGTTCCTGGACCACCAAAGCGGACATCGTCTGGCCAAGGGTCTGGCTTGGAAATCTCACTGGCCAATGTTCATTGGCTCATTTTGTTAGAGGTAGGGGTGTGCTAAAAAATCGATACAGCAATATATCGCGATTTTTATATTCGTGATATACAATATCGATTTCCAGCTCAAAAAATCGATGTAAAAAAAAAAATTTAAATCACGTTTCAAACGGGGTGTGACCTGGTGAACTACAACCTCCGTTCCTGTAGATGTTGCACGCAGACACCGGTCTCACTCGTGCGCAGACACCGGTCTTCAGTGCTGTGTGTGTGCTAATGGCTTTTAGCCGATAGATCTCTCTCGCGCGCAGACACCGGTCATCAGTTCTATGTGTGTGGGTGTGTGTGCGCGCGTGTGTGTGTGTGTGTGTGTGTGTGTGTGTGTGTACGTGTGCTAGGGGTGTAACGGTACATGTATTCGTATTGAAGCGTTTCGGTTTGAGGCAGACAAAATCCGCGCTGGCGCGAGCGGGACCACCACAACGTTGCGCAACATCACATGGCAAACGTAATGAAAGCGGAACGAAACTGCGCTACTCATTATATTGTGCTTCACGTTTATCAGTTCGGGACCAGCAACATAGATCTGTGCAGCGCAAGCTCTATGAGCGCGAGCCGATCTCGATCAAGGGACACTGTTACTACACAGCGCTAAGAGATCCAGTAAAGAAAGCATTTGAATTCGCCACTGAAGTAATAACATCGCTGCGAGATCTAGAGAAGCATTCACATTTCTCCGTTATTAACCGTAGATCTCTATTAGATCAAACAGCGCTGACGTGGAAACCAGGAGAAACATTGTGCCGTGAATGAACTAGGCTAGTCCACAGTCCACAGATCAGCAACATTCACCATAGTAACACTAATTGTAACCAGTTTGGCTGGCCTGAAATAGTGAAATGCTTTCAAGTACTTCACACATCTTTTGCCAGCACTTCAAAACTCAAATATTAAATAAATATTATATAAATAAATATATATTTAAATGTCATTTTTAATGTGATGACCAAAACATTATTTATTCATCCTTCAAAAATTACCCCCATTTAAACCTGAGTTTCAAGATGTAGGAAAACTCACACTTATATAAAAAAATATTTTTTCTTTTAATAAATAGGAAATTTCTCTGGCATTTCTTTCTTTTTGCTGTATCGAAAACGTACCGAACCGCGACTTTAAAACCGAGGTACATACCGAACCGTGATTACCGAACCGGTAACGACGAGTGGAAGCACTTTGGTTTTAAAAGTAAGTCGGGCAGTAATGATGTACTTGATGCACTTTATTTTTATGTAATTTTTGTGGCATCTACATTTTTAGTTTTTAGTGATCTGCACTTCATACATTTCAGTGTGTTCACTGTTCAGTGACTGTACAATGCATATACCTTTGCGAATATATTAGAATATAAGTTTTTTGTCTGCTGTCACATACCAGGTGGAACATAGCAAGTTGTATATTCATTTACATTTTTTTTTAATTATTGCAATATATCGCAATATGTATCGTATTGTATCGTATTGTATCGTATCGTGATATATCGTATCGTGACCCATGTATCGTGATGCGTATCGTATCGTGAGGCCCTTGCCAATACTTAGCCCTAGTTAGAGGTGGAGGTGATTGGGCTCCCAGACAAGACCCCATGACGTCAATTCGATGTAACGACTGAATGGGAACTATAGCGTTCTAAGCTAGAAGATACTCATAATCTAATGGAGTTGAAGTCGTGATAAAACCGGTGCAACATATCTATTCTTTCCTATTGTGACGTACATCCAAGTGAAACATTGTCGAAAAAGAAAAAAAGGTATGGTGGGGAATTGGTTCAATCCATCGGTTTTTGATTGGATGGAGGTGGATCTGAATGCAAGCTTAGAGTCAATTGTATGAAAGTGGAGTGAGTGATCAGTCACATGAATTTTGTGGCTCAGATGATTGACTTAAAAAAGAAAGAAAGAAAAAAAAACACTCTCCAAAACGTGAGTTCCCACAAGCAAAATTGGGGATCCAATTGAGATGAATGGGAATGCTAACATTCGTCGCAAGCACACATACAGTCAGATGTGCAATAAAGACAAAATGGGAAAACTAACATACACTAAATGAAGACACAAATTCACCTGCGGAAATAAGCACACACTAGATTAATGTTGTAATTTATATTACTCTGTCATTGTAGTATAACAATTATTACCCTTTTTGGTCAATTCTTCAGGCCATTAACTGCAGCACAGACATCATAACCAATAGGCTCTGCTTTGCCGCTGTTACACCACATGTACCTACAGTCTAATGATGCTTGACGCACAAGAAAAACTCAACCCCTATATTACATTTCCCATTTTAATAAGCTAGTTAATGAGTCGAAACAATGCAATTATCAATTCCGTGGAGCCATAGCAATGCACAGTCTTAAAAAAATTAAACTGCTACTGCTAAATATGCCATATTCTCACAATCTCAGCACTATTCAATTAAAACCCTCTCAAACGCTTAAAGGGCAATTACTGGGGCAGATTACTGTGCGAAACGAGTAGAAGCTTTTTTCCAAATGTTGCTGGATTTGTCTAAAGCCACAAGAGCTTCCTCACTGAAACCGAGACTCATTAAACTTTTGTAATACTGGTTCTGTAATCTTGTACCACTATAAAAGTTAAGTGGATATTCTGGCCAGGCAAAGGTAAAGATAGCTAGCTGCAGTTAATAAAACATCAGTTTGTTGAATTATGAATAGCAGGTTTCAAACACACACTGAGCTTCGCCACACGTAATGAACTTGAGAAATTAGAAGCTTTCTACATCTGATTTTGTGATTGGATGAATACTCCCTACTTGTAACACTGAAATGGAATAATACCTTACAACATACTGAATACAGTGCAGTAAATACAGTACACTGTCTAAGAATTTTTATAGCACTACTATACCATTTTTGTACTATATATATATTTGCAATTTACCAACATGATTAAATATTTACATAGATAAATAAATCAAATTTACCTGCCATTTACAAAACAACAATAAAAAAAGTTGATCACTTTTCTCAACTACAGACAGGTGTTTTTTTACACATGAAGGGATCTTTGTAATTGTATGGCCACATGATAAACAATTCTCTGTCTCATACACGATTTAAAGTTGTATAAATCTAAAGAATTTAATATCTTTCTTTCCTTAAACTTACCCCTGGAATCAGGATAGTGTCAGAGAGTCGTAATTTTACTAACTTCTACTGTTGAATGATTCAACATAATAAAACTGGCACCATCAGAGGATCAACACAATCTTTCAAGATCCAACTGCAATGTACATTCCCTAACAAGATTAATTCCCACATTGTTTTTCTCCAACCCCTGCCTAAGAATTTACAAAACAAGCTTCATATTCCCATAGACTCTGCCAGGAAAGCTGGCCAAAAAATGTGTTTCTTTTGTTTTTAACCAGAAAATGCCCTCAACCCTGTAAACTGCAAAGGGAGAATTATCCTTGCGTTGCCAACAAAACCTTTCTGGCCTTTGGATCATCTCAGCCTCAATCAAACCTACGACACTCTAATCATCACAGCACCCTGTCCGTCTGAGAATAAATAAATCCCAGAATAATTCACATTGCCTGAAACATCTTTGCCAGATGGTGCAGCCATGTTTTGTGAATTGGCACTGCAGCTAGTGTTGCTTTCGTCAACGAAAATTATGACGAAATATCGTCGTCAACGAACCTTTTTCACGTGACGAAAACGAGACGAGACGCAACGTAAATGCTGGTCATGTGACGATGACTATAATTAAATGTATAATGTAATATCGTTGACGAATAAAAACGAGACTAAATGTGGTTTACAAAATAAAAACTATGCTAAAATGTCTCTTCATTTCGTTGACCAAAACGAGACGAGACGAAATGTTATTTAACGTTATTTCGTCTCGTTTACTTGCGTTATTACTGGTATGCAGCATTTCTGTTTCCTGTGTTTCACTTCAGGGGCTGCATCAGATCGCACTGCGCAGACGCAGGCGACATCACATCCTCAAGCCCCATTCGCGGTATTATTTAGAAGATGCAGCTGTGTGAGTTACGGCTGTTTCACACATACTCCGTGTGTAGTGCGTATGCGGTGCGGTGTGTATGCAGGAGCAGCTCGTGCTATTGTGTTTTCACATGTGCTGCGTTTGCAGTGCGCAGCTGATCTACGGCTTTAATACCACAATCACAACATTTATTCTCTATTTTTTATTTCAAATCAATATTTCTATCCTACATCCATTATGTCGCGTTGTTGAGGTAGGCTACTGTGTAGATCTCTGCTCTGCTGTTATGCACGCACCGCTCCCGCGTGCGGTGTGAGCGCTCTAACCTAACGGGTGCGGGAAAAAATACACACCGCAAACGGAGTAGAATATGTGTGAAACAGGCGTTAGCATAAACGACAACAAACGCAGTTAAGTCTGACACAGAGAAAGGGATTCGTCTTTGGGAGAAAAAGAAGAAATGACATTTGGAAAAACTTTAATTTCATCGTGTGTAGGCAACATGTTTGGTTGGTAAAATAAATATGTTCTAAATTCATATCAGAGCGTCTTCTGTGTCTGGAATAGCATTCTTGAGTCTATAAGGTAACAATAATATAATATAGACTAACAATAATAAGATAAGATTTTTTGAAATGGGTTTGGCTAAAAGAAAATGTTGGTTTCGTCTACTACTAGGTATTGACTGGGTTAAATAGAATTGCATTACTAAAAAGAGACTAAAATACAATTTTCATTGACTAAAACTAGACTATGTCTTTCGTCGACTAAAACTAGACTAAAATGTCATCAGTTTTCGTCGACTAAAACTAGACTAAAATGTCATCAGTTTTCGTCGACTAAAACTAGACTAGACTAAAAAGAGTATGAACGTGACTAAAACTAATAAAAACTAAAATGACAGCTTGACACAAAGACTAGACTAAAACTAAAATTAAAACAGGCCGCCAAAAACAACACTAACTGCAGCCAGACTGATTTGAATATCACAGCTCGAGGAATGATAGTTGTTAACTACACATTTATAATCCTTTTAAATAATAATCACTCTTGATTTGGCCAATTTACTGGAAAACTGGAATATCATTCAGTAATGAAACATTAAACTATTCTGTAACACTTTATTTCTATTTAGACATAGATAAGTAACTTTGCCACTACATTGTCAACTAACTCTCAGAGTATTCCACTGGTAAAAAATATTCTGTGGTGAAGTAAATTAATGTATGTAATTCCAAACCTGAATAAGCCAGTTCTGGCAATAAGTAAAAAAAAGTATACATTCTATATTAGTACTCAATTTAAGCTTGTAGAAATTAAAGCGTAAATATCAATGTTATAAAATTAAGAAAATGTACTCAACTTTCTGATACTGGTGTTGACATCATGTACTGCATTTCCCATTGTTTTCCAGCTGTTTTACACTGTTTTATCATTACTTTGTTGTTAGGTTTAAAAACTTGTTGTTTTGTGACATCTGGAGTTCATTTTCTACTCAAAATGAGCTATTCATACTTAAAGATTATCCATCGAATGTTACTTGTGTACTGTGTACCAAGTATTGAAATCTCTGTGTTCGAGTCCTGGATCGGATACACTCTACCTCCATGTGTGCCCGACATGCTCTTGTGCAATTCAAAGTAGTACACCGTATTCACATATCTAAAACCAAACTAGCTAGTATGTTCCCGGACGTGGACCCGACCTGTGATAGCTGTAAGAGCGCACCTGCGTCACTCTTTCACATGTACTGGACGTGTCCCACCTTGAGTGAAACCCTTTTATTGGCATCTTTGGCATTGCTCCAAATTTGGGCTTGCCTAAAGGAAAGCTGAAAGTATTGGCCTTTACCTCCTTATTAGCTCATAGGGCTATCTTACTCAAGGGGAAAGATCCTGCTCCTCCTTCTCACTCACATTGGATTAGGGACATTATGTTCTGTATGAATTTAGAGAAAGTACGGTAGACCACCCAGGGATCTGAGAATAAATTTTACAAAATATGGCGCCCCTTCTTGACATTTTTTGAGAAACCAACTACAACAATATCAATTTTTTTTTCTTTTCATTCTTACCATTTTAACCGTTATGCACTACAATTTGGACTTGTGTTTTAAATCATCTCTAGTAGATCTCTTAAATGCAGACTTGTTTGTAATTGGATGGAAGGGTGGGTTATGGGTGGGGTATGTTCGGTTTAAAAAAGGGAAAATGTGTGTTTCATCGTACAGTAATTGTTTTTGCAAAGTTGTCATTCAATAAAAAAACTTGTTTAAATAAAACGAAAAACTGGTTTAAATTGGCTGATTATTTAAAGCAAGAGTAAATTACATTAAAACACTTTTGTGACATGTGTGACATGTTAGAATAATGTTAGAATTAAGTTATTTGATGATTATTTTCACATGATGGTCAGTGTAAATACTGGTCTTTCCTCAAAAATGATGTCAAACATGTCCCTTGACTTTTCAGTTACCAAACAGATTTAAATATTAAAGCAACTTTGGTTTCTGTAGGTTATGTAAACTCACAAGGACAAAGGAACATCCATATAAATGTATTTAAGGACAAAATCAGAGACATCGGAGGGGTAAATCCAACATACACAACCAGAAATCAATGAGAACGGACCGAGAATGAGGAAGAAAAGCGTTTAGCTCAAGGTATAAATACACAGGGACTAACGAGTTAACTAATGAAACTGGGTCACAGTGAAAAACACAATGAAACATAACATAACTGACACACCCCAAATAAAATATATGTTATGTACATTAAAAATTATGGTTTTAAAAAATATTTTTAATTAAAAGAATTATTTATTTGTATAAAAAACTGTAATTAAATAACAAAAAATGCTTGACTCTATACTGTTCTATTTTTTCCTTTAAAAACATACCCGAAAAAAATAAATAATAATAAAATAATTGCTACAAATATTTATTTTTTATTGTTAATAAGTAAAATACTAATACCAATAATAATGATAAAATGTTGTCTCTTTCTTTCATGCCTTTGTTGTCAATAAGGGTGCTTTTTTAAATAAAAAAAAATCAAGAAAAGAAAAGTACTGTATTTCAAGGTCAAGTTCAGTGTACATGGAAACATATGATTTAATGGTAAATGCATTTAGTGAAATCAATTGTGTTTTGAAATGCTTTTGATACTGTCTTAGTAAATTCAGTTGTGCATGTTGTTAACAAATATTTACCATCAGCTTTTATGAAGTTGAAATCAAAAGCATTAAGTCAGAAATTCACCATATTTTGAAAATGACCCATGCCTGCCTCTCACAAGGATCAGGATACAGATACATAGTTTGGACATCAATAGAGATGGTCTCTTTCTCTCTCTCTTCTCTTTTCTTTGTCTAGCACATATTTTTGTCTGATTAAATTATACAGCTGAGAGAAATTAAAAATGAGCCCAGCAGGCTGCTGATGCTGCAGTGTGCAAATATCAGCTCTTCTCTCAGGGAAAATGAAGACAGAGAATTGACATTAACAAAGTGCAGTACAAACACAAAATATGCCAGCAATGGACAATACATGCAGCCTCACAAATACCACTGAATAAAAGAGAATATAATGAGGTGAAAAAAAAAGACAGGACAGAGGGAGTAAACGGACTCTACGTTTACACTAGTGGGATTTGTTTTAAAACCCAAAACTTTTGCTACGGCTATGAATTTTACCACTGAAATTTAACAACAACTGTTTCATAAATTTTGTTTCTAAACACTCGAATCATGACAGAAACCACTTTTCAGGCTAAATAAATCTGATGCGCATGTGCAGTGGAAACGGACCTGACAGTTTATATAAGTAACCAGAGCTTCTAACGGCAGCTGCAGTGACGCGATTACTTTAACAATCAGTGATTGGCTCTTATTTAGAAGGCGGGACTTATTCCGTCATTTTGAGCGTTACACTTTTCCTCATTTAAAACAAGGCGTCTTGTGTTATTCTATAGTCTTTGCCATTACGCTCCAAAAAACAACAACAACAACAATAACAGACCAGGCTCGGCAACCGTGTAAACAATAACATGGAGACAGAACTGCAAGCTTTACTGATTTTTTTGTCCTTTTTAGCAGCGATTGTGCAGTAAAGCCGGGGACACCCTTAAAGGATTAGTTCACTTTTTAAAAAACTTTTGCTGATAATTTACTCACCCCCATGTCATCTAAGATGTCCATGACTTTCTTTCTTCAGTCGAAAAGAAATTAAGGATTTTGATGACATTCTTGGATTTTTCTCCATATAATGGACTTTACTGGTAGCCAAAACGTCCAAGGTCCAAATGACAGTTTCAGTGCAGCTTCAAATGACTTTAAACGACAACAGACGATGCATAAGGGTCTTTTCTAGCAAAACAATCGGTTATTTCTAAAAGAAATAAAAAAAGTTTAAGTTTTATTAGCACAAATGCTCGGCTTGCTCTGTTCTGTGATGCGCAGTCGTCACTCTCCTGTTCGAACTCGTTCATCAAAATGAACGTCAACAAATCTTTTTCCGAGTCATTTCATTTATTCAACGAACAAAATTAACGAAATGACTCGAAAAAAAGATTCGTTCATTGATGAACGAGTTCGAACAGGAGAGTGATGACCGCGCATCACAGAACAGAGCAAGGCATAAAACTTCGTTTTTTATTTATTTATTTTAGAAATGAGCGATGGTTTTGCTAGATAAGACCCTTATGCATCGTCTGTTGTCGTTTAAAGTCATTTGAAGCTGCACTGAAACTGTCATTTGGACCTTGGACGGTTTGGCTACCAGTAAAGTCCATTATATGGAGAAAAATCCTAGAATGTTTTCATCAAAAACCTTAATTTCTTTTCGACTGAAGAAAGAAAGACATGGACATCTTGGATGAAATGGGGGTGAGTACATTATCAGCAAAAGTTTTTTAAAAAGTGAACTAATCCTTTAACGACTGTAAGGTCGATTATGAATGTAATTCGATACGTACGACTGATCATCCTAAAACGTGCCAGAGATAGATGCGTTCAGTCGCTGTTCACAGTTGGTGTTAGAATCTGCTTCAGTCGTTGGAAACGTTCTGTAACTGTGTTCAGTTCAGTCTTAAAAATGTTTAAGCTAGTCGTTAAGTGTGTCCCCGGCATTAAACTGCATTTTTTAGGCTAATACTGCAGCATGCTAGCCTCGATGCCAGCCCGAACCCCGCCTACAACATTTTTTGGTCTGGAAGTTCGGTCTGGACTCGATCCATTGAGGAGTAATTGTGATCGGTTCAGAAATCGTCGGGCCAATCAAATTGCCAGGGCGGGCTTTATACGATGATGGACAGATGATTTGCAGTTACGTAATCATCACGTCATCAAACGTATTTCTTTCAAAAATGCTTTTCAAGTACTCCGCGAATCCTTAAATTATTTTTGAAACACTGGCAAAGATCGTTAACACTCATTATTTTTTATACTTTTTCCAGAGTGCGTGCAGTTGAGTTCTGTTGCCAACTATGCATACGTAACTTACTGCGTTGCTCTGATTGGTTGTAGGTCTATCCAATTGAATGCAGAGGTTTTTTTTCCTGGCTTGGTTAAGACACGCTTCATAATCAAAGCCCTATGGAGCAGTATCAGACTCACATTCTGACTAGAATATGAGTATGATGAAGTCAGGCTAGCAGCATGCACAAGGGATAAGTTATTACTAGAGTAATCGGCAACCTTTTACATTGTATGTGATATTTGTATGCGCATGCGCATGCCCAAGCCCAAATTATATTTAAATTATAATGTTGATTTTGTCACTTGATGAAACTTTGTGATTCTGAATGACAGAACCATCAGGACCATATGATATTGCTAAACATTTCACTTAACCTTTATTGTAATGAATGAATGTGTGATTTCTCACCTCATTGGTGGACAGAACTGAGTCCTCGTCCAGGCTGAGAACTGCATCAGTTTTGATAGCTTGATGAGGGAAAAAACGGCCACTCATTGTCTGAGGGGAAACAGAAAGTGACATTAGTGATTAGATTTTCACCACAGGTTCTGGTTGAAATTATTTAATTTACACAATTTCCTTTTTTTTTGGCTTTGCAGTACTTTTTTGTTTTTACACTGTTTAATAATGTATTTATTAATAGAACTATTCTTTGGCATCCTTGTCAATCATCGCCTACATCGCCTGTGACATCTGTTTGTGTCTTATCTGTTCATCAAGTGAACGTCATAACAGTTGAACATCTGCCAGAACAATATGTTAATTTACACCTTGCGACTGGAAAAAGGACATAAAAAAAATAAAAGTGTGTAGTGAAACTTTTGTCATTTGAGGTTATTAATCATCCACTTTATTGGTGGATTGCTGAATTTACTGTAACATTGACTGAAAATGTAACAGTTCTAATTGGTCCTCAAAGACACATAGTTTGTTCGCCAATGCCTTTGTGTCTGTATATCAGTCAATATTTGTGTCTCAGGGTGACAATTCAGTGTGCCATTTGGCTCAAGAAATTACTATTTATTTTCTGCCAAATTCTAGGGTTATACTTTATTTTGATGGTTCACTTGAGACATTCTGCTGACTATAAATAATGATACATCTACATATCAACTAACTCATAAGAGTTTTAGCTGAGTATTAATAGACTGTTAGGGATAGGGTTGGGGTTGGTAAGTTGACATGTACTAAGTTACAGTCCGTATTGATGGGAACATCAAAATAAAGTGTTAGCAGATATTAAGCCGACAGTCTACTAATAATCTGATGACTGGTAGTTGACATATATACAAACAACTTCTATATCATATATCAGATTTTCTATGATTTCTCTGATTTAGTTAGTACTGGCTGCAGATAAAGTCCTAATTGTTAGTGATTTTAATATACATGTAGATAACAAAAAAATGCATTGGGATTGGCATTTAAAGACATTCTGAACTATATTGGAGAACACGTATCAGGACCTACTCATTGTCGTAATCATACTCTAGATCTAATATTATCACATGGAATCAATGTTGATGCCGTTGAAATTCTGCAGCAGAGCGACGACATCTCAGATCATTATCTAGTCTTGTGTATACTTCTACCACTAAAGATTGTTTTATTAATAATATTCCTGATCAGTTTAATCTCCTCAGCATCCCAGATAGCTTAGAATAACTCAATATTGAGACATAAACTTTTGACTCTCTTTTCCAGCACTTATATACACAGTTGCTCCTTTGCACTTAAAGAAGATTAAAGAAAATAGCACACTTAAGCCATTAAGAGAGCAGCCAGAAAAATGGAGGGCAACTGGAAGAAAACAAAACTAGAGTTTTTTTTCGCATTTCATGAAAAGAGAGCACATTTGCGTACAGAGAGGCCTTAAAAGCTGCTAGATCTGCTTATTTTTCAACCCTATTGGAAGAAAATAAACACAACCTTGGTATTTATTTGAAACAGTGGCTAAATTAACGAAAAATAAAGCTTCAACCTCAGACGTTTCCAAGCAGCACAGCAGTAATGACTTCTTTATTTACAAGATTGATAATATCAGAGAGAAAATTATAACTATGCATATAGAATGCATATTTGGCGAATAGTTCAAGTTTGTGATATCAGTGATAGAGAGCAGGAGGGCGGTGTCTTCCCATCATTCCCCTCAATCAAATCAAGTCAAGTCACATTCATTCATTCACATAGCTGTCATGATTCCTGTCTTGTGTAGTACGTCTTGTCTTGTGTGGACTTTTATGTTATGTCCTGTTTTGAGCCATGTTTTGTAGTCCTTTGTAGTTTTTCTTGTTGATTAGCTCCTGATTGTTCCCATGTGTGTCTTGTTTTCCTATCACCCCTTTTGTAACATTGATCCACTGGAGGCAAGTTTACAGAACCCAAGTGCAGTTTAATATTATTCAAAAACAAGATCAGCCAATAAATCAAAGACATGGCGTGGCATGAAACTCTGGTCATGGACATGGCGCTTACCAACAGTGGTTACATGAAACAACACTTGACAGAGTAACAAGGCAAACTTGAGGGCTTAACTATACAAGGACTAATGAAAATACAAGGGACACATGTGCACAATGATCAGACAATATATCAATGACAACATGACACATTCACATGGGGAACATGTGGCTGGATCACATGAGGGCAAGAGACAGGAAACATGACTGACATGAAACATGAACCGAACAACCAAAACCGATGACAATATACCTCAGATTTTCTCATGTTCGTTGCACTGTAATAAATGTCTAACCTCCCAACTCAAAATTTTATAGTGACTGGTTATATATAAATTTTACAATTGGCCCAAGTGAAATTCTACAAATTGATAAAATTAAATTTGCAGAACCTCACTTGGGCCAACTGAAAAATTTAGATGTGACCAGTAACTAGAAAATTTTGAGTTGGCGAGGTTAGACATTTTTGTGTCTGTTGCTGTGCTTCTATGGATGTTATGTGTGTGCTTGTTGTCAGATTTGTTTGCCTTCCTTGCCCCTGTCTGTATTTATCATTTTTGCCTGGATTTGCTTTTATGTTAGTTTGAATAAATATTTGCTGAATGGATTCTACTCTTGTTTCTTTGAAACAGCCACCGTTACAACAGCGCTTTTTACAATACAGATTGTTTCAAAGTAGCTTTACAGTGATAAAAGGAAATGAATGCAACAAAGATCGTTTTGGCTGTACAGCAGATTTAAGTAAGCTTAAGTAAGTTTTTAATTCATTCATATCTGTTAACTAAAAATCATTAGTTATTAACTTAGAGGCCGCTTCCACAACACTGTTTTCAACTGAAAACAGAAAACTTTAAATGTGTTCAGGCTGTTCATTTACAAGACAACGGCATTTTGGTGGCCTGAGAACGTAAACTTTGAAGTGGATTTGAAGTGCAAGTTTTTGAATAATAGTTTTGAAAGCAAAACCCTTTTCATCTTTGAGTAATCTTGAATCTGTGAAAAAGGTGACAAATTGCACATGTGTATTAAGTGTTTAGTCTATATGCATGAACATTTGAATGTAAAGAAAGGCTAAGTGCCTGCGCACATACACAAAGTAACATTGCCAATTACTTGTCTGGCACGCATAACACAGAAAAAAGTTCATGATTAGCATGATGTCCATGAAAAGTCCATGATGTAATTAGCCATTCATCAATGCCACATCACCATAACGTATAAAGTCTGCTCTCAAGTCTATACCTCAACTCTAGGGAGTGGATTAACTTTGGATCTTAAAACAAAGTGGGCAATGCATACCTGTCACCAGTGTGATCTGTGTTTCTTAGTTTTCCCCATCTCTGTGTTTTGGTTTAGTCCTGTGTCAGTTTTCCCGCTCCTCGTTTGTGTTCAGTTCCTCCACCTGTGTCTAGTTAATTTGCCCCAGCTGTGTCTTGTTCCCATGATCTGTTCTCTGTGTATTTAAACCCAGTGTTCTCCTTCAGTCCTTGTCGGTTATTGTATATGTTGCGTTCGTATGGTATGTGTTGATTCTCCTGAGTTCTTTGAGCATTAAAATCCTGTTAATTGTTATTTCTCGTCTCCTCGTGCTTCCCGTCTACACCCAACCGTGACAGAATAACCGACCTGTAAAATGAATATTCCTGCTGTGGCTCTACTCTGCCTGGAACAGAACAACCGTTCCCTGGAATCCCACACCAGGGATTTTCTGGAGTTGGCGTACCTCACTCACTATCCTGATCGATCCCTCTGTGTATTCTACATTGCCAGTCTCAGTGAGTGGTCCCGGGCACGCCTACCAGGGAGCGGCCCTCGCTATGATTTCGCCGCATGTGTTGAGTGGGTGTTGGTAAATAATGAGTCTACATTTACCATCGACCTCGTAGAGCCTGCCAGCACCCCTCAACTCATTTCCGAGTCTCGTCCCGCCGAGACTTCTTCACCGCTGGTCCCGTCCAGCCCAGTCAAGCCCTCACCGCTGGTCCCGTCCAGCCCAGTCAAGCCCTCACCGCTGGTCCCGTCCAGCCCAGTCAAGCCCTCACCGCTGGTCCCGTCAAGCCCTGCCAAGCCAGACCCTTTTGACGACCTTCCGGAGCTTCTTCCCCCAGAGACCGTCCAGCCAGAGACCGTCCAGCCAGAGACCGTCCAGCCAGAGACCGTCCAGCCAGAGACCGTCCAGCCAGAGACCGTCCAGCCAGAGACCGTCCAGCCAGAGACCGTCCAGCCAGAGACCGTCCAGCCAGAGACCGTCCAGCCAGAGACCGTCCAGCCGCCAGAGACAGAGCCCGTCGCCTGCCTGCCAGACCCTGAGCCCATCGCCTGCCCGCCAGAGCCTGAGCCCCACATCAGCCCTGCAGAGCCTTCACCGCTGGTCCTGTCCCACGTCTGCCACGACCAGCCGGAGACCACCCAGCCAGAGACTGTTCCTGAGCCTGAGCTGAAACCCGTTCTTCTCCCCAAGAAAATTTTGGGGGGGGCTATACGCCTTCGCCATGGGCACCCGAAGGGGCAGCACCGCCATGGCCACCTGAAGGGATAGCTCCACCCTGGACGCCTGAGGGTCCCACAGCTCCGCCCTGGACGCCCGAGGGTCCCACAGCTCCGCCCTGGACGCCCGAGGGTCCCACAGCTCCGCCCTGGACGCCCGAGGGTCCCACAGCTCCGCCCTGGACGCCCGAGGGTCCCACAGCTCCGCCCTGGACGCCCGAGGGTCCCACAGCTCCGCCCTGGACGCCCGAGGGTCCCACAGCTCCGCCCTGGACGCCCGACAGGGTCCCACAGCTCCGCCCTGGACGCCCGAGGTTCTGCCTGCTCCGCCTTGGCCACGCCCACAGCCTGCTCTGCCTTGGCCACGCCTACAGCCTGCACCGCCCTGGCCACGCCCACAGCCTGCTCCGCCCTGGCCACGCCCACAGCCTGCTCCGCCCTGGCCACGCCCACAGCCTGCTCCGCTGTGGTCACGCCCACAGCCTGCTCCGCCGTGGTCACGCCCACAGCCTGCTCCGCCCTGGAGGCTTCCCGGACCTGCACCATGCCCTCGTAAGCCTTCAGGGCGCCCACCCTCCCACACCTTTGGATATTGTACGGCGCGAGGACGCGCCTTTTTTGGAGGGGGGGGTAATGTCACCAGTGTGATCTGTGTTTCTTAGTTTTCCCCATCTCTGTGTTTTGGTTTAGTCCTGTGTCAGTTTTCCCGCTCCTCGTTTGTGTTCAGTTCCTCCACCTGTGTCTAGTTAATTTGCCCCAGCTGTGTCTTGTTCCCATGATCTGTTCTCTGTGTATTTAAACCCAGTGTTCTCCTTCAGTCCTTGTCGGTTATTGTATATGTTGCGTTCGTATGGTATGTGTTGATTCTCCTGAGTTCTTTGAGCATTAAAATCCTGTTAATTGTTATTTCTCGTCTCCTCGTGCTTCCCGTCTACACCCAACCGTGACAATACCAGGGCTGTGTTTCTCAAAAGCATTGTTAGCTAAGTTGATCGTAGAGTCTGGCGCCAATGGTTCAACTATCTATTTAGGCTTATGATGCCCAGAATGATCAAATGCTAGTTTGTTAAAACATTGCCTGAATAGCTATTAGTTTATTGTTGAATAATTCCAATATGCTGCATGGTCAACGCCCTATTTACACCTGGTACTAAGATGAGCTTTGGTTGTTCGGATGACGTAGGCGGAAGTAGTTGAGGAAGACACACAATACTTTATGTGTTTTAATCCGTCTCTTTTGTGCACTTTCAACCACTTCTATCCTGATTTCTTCAAAGGATGGGCTATGGGCTATATGAGCTATATGGGCTTTTTCAGATCTTTCGAACAAATGGACGAAATAAGCAAATGACAGAAAAACATACATCCTTCGAGCATGCTAGAAATCAGGGATGGTGAGAGAACATTGTCCTTTGTAAAAGGACTGGCAAAGTATAAATCTAATCTCGCTGGCGCGCTTCCCATAATGTTTACGAATTATGTCAGTAGGCGGAGAGTAGACGTCTATTGTAGCTGTTCGAACACATTCGACCACATGAGTACACTACGAAAGCAATAAGGCCGAATACGTTTTCCTCTAGAAGTGGTCGAAAGTGGACAAGCTCAAAACGTTTTAGAATTCGTTTACACCTGTATTTAGTGTCTTCCACTTGTGATCCCATCAACCAAAACACATCTTAATATCAGGTGTAAACAGGGTCTAACTGACATAAGCAGAAAATGAAAGTTGTCTCTGTTGAAGACCAAGTTATAAGTCTTAATCTGGATCTTGACTCAAATTCTCCAAATAACCAACTGTGAGTCCAGCTGTCTTTAATTAACAGAGCACTGTAGAAATGAACATTTAGTAGCTAAAAAATCACTGTTTCCCACAATCGATCCGCCACACCATTAGGATGACACTGTTTTAATCCATTACAGTAAATGGAGGCTACAGGGGGGTTCAAACCTAATTACACTATTGACTCTTCATTAATACCACTGAATAATTAATAAAACTGTTCATGTGAAAAGAGTAACTCTACAAGTACCCCCGATTCAGGAATGTATTCTCATCAGCATAACAATCTCCGAACCACCAGAGGGGCTGATATAGATTCAGAGAAAAACAGGGAGAAGAATAAATTGACTGCTGAGTTTGTGTCAATAGTGAATATCATTAAAAGTGTACAAACCAAGTAAATAATTCAAGTGGTGAAAATTATATCATAATTTCATGTTATCCAGTAAATATCAAATTCAACGATAAATCTATTTTGCTTCTGGTGGTAAAAATAAGGCATATAAAACATACTTATTGTATTTTTAGTGCATTTAAAACATGCCCTGTCATATACAATTCCATTGTATGTGCATTAAAAAAAATAAAAAAATGCTGTGCACCAAGCAAATAATATGCATATTACTGCATTTTTCATTACGAGTCTTCTCTCATATATGTTATGGAAAGGACTATGTAGTTATCTGGGAGGCCAGCTGTCTTTGTTGACACATGGCTCCTTCCTCTGATATCACTCCTTTTCCCTCAAGACACGGTTTATTTAACTGTAAAGCTCACATAATCTTCCACAGGGACTGTCTGCCCTTTACGGTTTCCTCGCCTCTTTATTATATATATATATATATATATATATATATATAATATATATATATATATATATATATTATATATATATACAACGCAGTCTCATGAAAGTGCGTATCAATACCACGAATGTTATTTCTCGTGGCATTTATACGCCAAAAATGGTTTTGGCGTGCATATGCTACGCACTGAAAATCCCTTGGGTAGGATTAGGGGGAGGGGGGATGGGGGTGCGTGCGTATTACACGCCATAAAGTGCGTATCATATGCACGCGAAAACTGCGTATCATATACACGTCAAAACTGATTTTGGCGTATAAATGCCACGAGAAATAACATTCGTGGTATTCATACGCACTTTCATGAGATCGGGCTCATATATATATATATATATATATATAGTAGAGATGATCAATATTACATATTTTAAAAACAGACTAGTAGTTGACTAGAGACTCTTATTTTGTAAAAATACACTTTTTATGACACTGGACTGAGAAAATACATGCATACACTTTTCTTACTAACATCATAACACATTATCTGTTTTGCTCAAATTTTAACGCCAGCAAACGCAGATATGTGTGTGTCACTGATTGTGTATTGTTTAGTGTTGTTCCTGTCCTCACCATGCCCTTTTTTTTAACATTTACAGAGTAATTAATTTCACTATGTTGATTTATGTATTGTGTTAAGAACTCAAACAAGAGCGGTAACCATGTTAAATGTTTATTGTTTTTAATTAACCCCTTTCATATATAAATTGTCATTCTTACATACTAGAACATTTTCCCATACCAAACAGACAAAACCTGGTCACAGTAACGGCCACCATTTTTGAATATCTCTTTCCTGCTAATAGAAGGCACAGTTCATTTTTCTCATGTGTGAGGGGGAGATTGGTGTTCTGTTTGATTCTTCCTTAAACATTGTTAAACATTAATAATTAATTGTGTTTGTTTTGTTTCCAATATTTATATATTGTTGTATTATTCTAACAGTTTATCTCTTTGTTACTGTTAAATCTATTTTTTTTGTCTTTCTTTAAATTCTTTATTACCTTAAATTACTAAATGGTTTAGCTTTTTAAAAGGGCCTCTCAGTGTTGTTAGAATGAGTTGGTTTGTAGTTGTTGCTCTGTTTTGGGTCAATTATTGGCATTGCCAAAATTGTTTGTGAATAACTTTGAACAGTTAATTTTATTTTTGTTGTTTTGTCTTTTTTTGGATTTTCACTGTAAATACCATTTGCACTCTATTGCAAAACCTTTATGTTTTTCACTAACCACCAAGTTCCGTTGTTACAAACACAATTTAATGGAACTTGAGACCATAGTTGGCTAACAATGCTTTTGGGAATTGCATCCCTGTTTAAGACATCAGACATGTCTAATGACATGACATGTCAAGACACACACACACACACACACACACACACACACACACACACACACACACACACACACACACACACACACACACACACACACACACACACACACACACACACACACACACACACACACACACACACACACACACACACACACACACACACACACACACACACACACACACACACACACACACACGCAACATCACTTAGCATGGTTTATAAGCTGTTGTCCTCATAGGGACCAAACAATGACCCCACAAGGACAAGGATTTCAGATATTGCCATTTGCCAACACATTTCGGCCGAGAGATGAACTCTTTCCCTTTCATGACCCTCTCGTGATTGCAGTTCAAGTGAAACCCAAGTGCATGTTTCTCTATTAAGATTTTATCTCAGTATTAAACAATTCCAATTTATCTTGATCAGGACTCAGATAAAAGCATGTTATGATTTGGATGTGGTGTTTGATAGCTTATTAGTCACAATATGATTTAATTTTGACAAATGGCTTTTGATTAAAATTTGTATTATCTATTTCACACTTGTTTGACATATTAATTCTGATCTACTGTAGATACTTAAAAAAAAACATTATTATCAGTTGTATCAACGAAGACTAAACTTTAACTAAAATTGGGGCAGGGTTTTTTTTTTCTTCAGATGGATAGAAATATATACAGTGGTGCTCAGAATTAATGGTACCCCTGGTAAAAATGATAAAAAATGGCTATAAAAGAATAAATCTGCATCGTTTATCCTTTTGATCTTTCATTAAAAAAATTGGCAAAATCCTAACCTTTCATTGAAGTAAAAGATTTGAAAGTGGGGGGGGGAAATCACATTATAAAATAAATGTTTTTCTCCAAAACATGTTGGCCACAATTATTCATACCCTTTTATTAAATACCTTTTTGCAATCTCCTTTTGCCAAGATAACAGCTCTGAGTCTTCTCATATAATGCCTGATGAGTTTGGAGAACACCTGACAAGAGATCAGAGACTATTCCTCCATACAGAGTCTCTCCAGATCCTTCAGATTCCCAGATCCATGTTTGTGCTTCTTCTCTTCAGTTCAGCCACTCATTTTCTATATGGTTCAGGTCAGGGAACTGGGACGGTCATGGCAGAAGCTTCATTTTGTGCTCCCTAACACATTTTTGTGTTGATTTTCATGTTTGTTTTGGATCGTTGTCCTGATGGAAGATCCAACCACGGCCCATTATAAGATTTCTAGCAGTAGGCGTCAGGCTTTGATTTTTTATCTGTTGATATTTGATAGAATCCACAATGCCATGTATCTGAATAAGAAGTCCAGGACCTCCAGCAGAAAAATAGGCCCACAACATTAAAGATCCAACGGTATATTAAATTGTACACATGGGGTACTTTTTATCATTGTGTGCACCAAACCCATCTAGTGTGTTTGCTGCCAAAAAGCTCTTTTTTTAGTTTAATCTGACCACAGAACCCTGTGCCGTTTGAAGATCCAGTCGTGTCTGACCACTGAATATGCTGGAGTTTGTATTTGGATGAGCGAGGAGCATTTTTCTTAAAACCCTCCCAAACAACATGTGGTGATGTAGGGGTTGTTTGATTTTTTTTAATAGGCTTTCTGACCCCAAAACTCAACTAATCTCTGCAATTCTCCATCTGTGATCGTTGAAGAGTCTTTGGCCACTCAAACGTTCCTCCTCACCGTCCAATAAGAAAATATAGACACACGTCCTCTTCCTGGCAGAATCGTAACATCTTTAGTTGATTATAACTTCTTAATTATTGCCCTGATGGTCAAAATGGGATTTTTCAATTCTTTAGCTATTTTCTTACATCCACTTTCTAGTTTGTGATGCTCAACAATCTTTAGATGCACATCAGAATCATGTTCTGTGGTTTTATTCATTGTGAAGGATGATTAAGGGAATTTGGCCTTTGTGCTTCCTCATATTTAAACTCCTGTAACACAAGAAGTCATAGCTGGACAATTTCATGTTCCTGGTCACCCTGGTGTGCTAAAAAAGGTAAATATTAATGGGAATATACTTCATAGATATTTTATTCATAAAACATTCTAGGGGTATGAATAATTGTGGCCAACGTGTTTTGGAGAAAAATATTTATTTTATAATGTGATTTTCCCCCCCACTTTAAATTCTTTTTCTTCAATGAAAGGTTAGAATTTTACCAATTTTTTGAATGAAAGATCAAAAGGATAAACAATGCAGATTTATTTTTTATAGCCATTTTTTATCATTTTTACCAGGGGTACCATTAATTCTGAGCACCACTGTATATATATAACCGACTTTTACATATGATGTATTACATATTATTTAAAACCGAGGTTTGCACTTTAAGCCTGGCCTATAATAACATGCATTTAGTAATACATTCATGTATTTACACTGTTATGATGCTTACACTGAAAATCTTACACAGTACCTGTACACTATATTTACATTTTGTTTAATACATTTTTAAATTTATGTAAATAAAAAAAATATAAAAAAATATGACTCCTGTAAACTATATGGAGTAAAATCCATTAATGTAAAATCAAAAAGCTGTTAACATCTTGATAAATGATACTCAGATCTTCCTGTCATGATGATGATAATTGAAATGTCAGTCTCATAATGAATCTCTAGAGATGATGAATTGTTTTGTTGGGTCATTGACGTGTACGCATCAGATCTTTTCAGTTCCCCAATGGAAAGGCAATTTGAAGTGGTCGAGATGACCCTTGACCTTACTCCTCTGGTGTTCCTCCTGTCTGACTAGAGGCTGCTTAGTCTCCCACAGCAAAACTTTTGACTAACTGCACAATGTCTGGTCCAATTTGCAGCTTGAATACATTTTTACAGGCCGTTTTAGTAGCAGGAAATCATTCATACTACAATAACAGATGTGTGCAGACGTGATTCTCATTATCTTTTATAGATGTGTTGCAACTAACCCTGCAAACCTTTGGCAAATGGGCGTGGAAAGAAGTGTTTAAGAAACCTGTTGATACCTTATATATGTATATCTAGCTAACATTGTTATTTATATCATACCTGCTGTATTTATTATCTACATATATATTTATTAAATCAATCTCCAAGGTAGCAGATGCAGAGATCACGGTTGCTATGGCAGACATGCAGTGCTGATAGAAAGAGGCTTTAGTCAACCTGGATTTGACAATCAGTTTGAAAATGTGTTATTTCTCAGTTTAGATGTTGATCAAAAAGCAACAAAATAGAATCTAGGGTCTATGACAAACCACTACTTTTTAGTCTTGCATAACTACAAACTCTAAATAAATGGATCCGCCCTGGGGCCCCTTGAAGCGTCGGATCCTCCCTGGTCCCCTGAACCGCCGGCGCCTGCACAGCCTGCTCCGCCCTGGCCGCCTGCTCCGCCTGACGGTACTGATCCACTTTTGCGACACGACTGAAGCGCTTTAACGCGCGTTAAAGTCGTGTGACGTCACCCATAGGAATAAAGCGGAGCGCGGCGCGGCTGAAGTCACACAGACAAGTGGATCAGTAGCCTCAGTCTCCAGGCCCTCTTCCGCTCCACGGGCCTGGCCCTCCATCCCGCCCCCGGGTCTGCCTCCGCTCCACCTCCCTCCTGGAGAATTGTAGGAGTGTCTGGAAGCCGCTCCTTTGAGGGGGGGCTATGTAACGGTCACCAGCTGGAGTGCCCTTGAGAGCCACCAGAGGGCACTCCACATCAGACTATTGTCATTCCCTCACAAACTACTTCTACCATAACTCACAGGTCGGACTCTTCATCCATTATCACATTCACCTGTGTCTCATTATCTTGTTTAGCTCAACCCATATAAGCCTGGTTTTCTCATTCATTCACTCACTGCAAAGTTTTGTATGTTGTTGTGCTGCATTTCTGAGCATTCTCCCTGGTTTCATTGTCTCTTGGTTCTTGGATTTTTGCCTGTTTTGTGGATTCCCTTTTTGCCTCTGACACTTTGTTTGTTTGTTTGGACTGCCTTTCTGTGATTGACCCTTTGATTACGATTCTGGATTACTCTAATAAACTGCATTTGGATCCTCAACCTTGTCTCGGAGCAGTTCGTAACAATTACGTTCTGGCCATATTGGAGTGGTTTGGAAAATTAATGGATGGATGATTCAGCTGTGGGCATTATGGGTATTCTTAAGCCGTTGAGCATACATCGGCTGTACACTCCTTATTGTGGGATTGAATGAGTGCACTCGATTACGTTCACTATGGTTTCAGAGACCACTAAAAATGTCTTTCCACACAAATAGTGCGATTTTGGACAGAGTCCCTGTTTGTTTCTATGGTTAATTATTATCAGGGGTTCCTTATTTAGTTCCTTGTTATTCCCTCCAGTATATACTCCCTGTTCAGTTCTTTGTCAGTTATTGTGTAATTGTAATGTGGTGTTCTATAAATCTATTGAAATCTGTAAACATCTAAATATCTACAGTTGCATCTAAGATAAAACAACTAAGGGATAAGTGACGAGACAGAGTGAGACATCACGTTAACTTTTATCATAGGCTAACTGTATCTGCCAATAACACATGACAAGAAGATGTAAATGAGTAAAACATGTGCAAAGAGGGAAGTCGGTGAGCAGACAAAGTCTGAAAGGTGCAAATGATGAGATGCATTCAGAATATTCACAAACCACCCACACACAGCTGTGCAGATATCACACTTACAAACACAATTTCTTCATTTTAGAGATTTTAAATGGTGACATCTGTCCTGTTATTAATTCTGATTCCTTCCCACCACAGTGTGTAACTTCACGCACCTTTGAGTACAAAACTTTTCGCCAGAAGTTAACTGAAAATGACTTAACTGTTAATACACTTATTTATTATTATTTTATTATCAATTTAATCCCAAAACGGCACATAGCATATTTATAGCTTATATAATTTCATATTTATGAAAATCAAATAAAAACATTACATTCAAAATAAAAAATATTTTTAAAAAATTTTTTTTTAGGTGTGGGTAAGTGTACAACTGCATGCAACCGGCAATTTCTCTCTTTTTATTTCGTCATCTATCTCACCTTTCGCTTGCCCTCAATGATGGAGAAGGGTGTTGTGATGGAGGGCCACTTGTTTCTGGGTGGTGGAGGCTTCTCACAGTTCCACAGCACTAAAATCTGAAACCACATTACAACACATGACCTGCACTACACATTTCAATACAAGTGAAAAACATGACTATTCATTGTTAAGTTGTAAAAAACAAACAAAAAAAAACGTGTAGGTGCAGATGGGAATTATTACTGTCTACATGCAAAAAGTAATTAACATTTCTCAAGAAATCCCATACTCGTTTATTAGTGCAGAAGTGAGAGCCTCCAAATGATCTAGAGACTTTTCATTTTTAGAAACTGCGTTAATTAAGAGTATTTGGAGATAAAGCCTAATGTTAGCCCTTGTGAAAAAGAAGCGTTGTATTGTATTGATTGTAATTGTATTTTAACTGTAGTGCCCACATACAGGGACATAATAAAAAATGATGTGTGGAAAACCATGTCAAAAATCGGGCACATTCTAAATGAGTTTAATTGTATTGAATGTGCAATTCAGTGTATTTCAAATCTTAATAGTATATTTTCACATAATGACATTAAAAGCCACTTAAATGTTTTTAAAGAGATTTCACTTTCATTTTGCACCTTAGTACTTTCAAAAAGTGCACTTTGTAATAATGTCAGAGTAAAAGTTTAACTTTAAAGTACAGTTTAAATAAACGTTTTAATGTTTATCGTGCCTTACAGAAGTGTTTATTTTGGTATCTTGACTAACATGCTACATGTAAAGTATTGTATTATAATTTTAACTGTAGTGTGTTATTTGATATTACATTCAATTTGAATATATTTCAAATGTACTAAATTAAATCTTCATAATTACTAATCTGTAATTCCATTAAGATTGTATTTCAGTTTACCATCTGGCAGTACACTGAAACCTGATTTCAAAGACAATAGAAATAGAAATTACATATAAAGCTTAAAGGAACACTCCACCGTTTTTTTAAATAGGGCTTATTCACATTCTTTCCTACATTTAGATATGTGTGCAAATGCATTTTTGTCTCAGTGCATGCATTGTTTTAGTTTGACAGGTTCAACGCTAGCTTAGCTTAGCGCAATGAATGGAATCCTTTGTTGCCAGCTAGCATGTCCTGAGTAAAAGTGATTAACAAAATAAACAAAACAACGTAATTACTTCTTGTGGCCTGCGTATTCACAACGAGTACAAATAGAGATACAAATTAACACTAGGCGATTTCCTAGGCAGATATTGACTTGGGACTATATTAGGGGGAAGCACAGGCGAAGCACTGCTACTGTGGGATTTCATGTGTTGCGTGATATCTCTGCACCCAAGTAGCAGTGCTTCGCCTAAGCAGCAGTGCTTCGCCTGTGCTTCCCCCTAATATAGTCCCAAGTCAATATCTGCCTAGGAAATCGCCTAGTGTTAATTTGCATCGCTATTTGTACTCGTTGTGAATACGCAGGCCACAAGAAGTAATTACGTGGGTTTGTTTATTTTTTTAATCACTTTTACTCAGGAGATGCTAGCTGGCAACAAAGGATTCCATTCATTGTGCTATGCTAAGCTAGCGACGAACCTGTCGAACTAAAACAATGAATGCACTGAGACAAAAATGCATTTGCACACAGATCTAAATGTAGGAAAGAATGTGAATAAGCCCTATTTTAAAAAACGGTGGAGTGTTCCTTTAAGCACTCTTAAATTTAACTTATTGCATTTATTTGTATCTAAAATGCAATTAAGTGTCCAAAATCATCAATCACTTAAGAATATTCTTTTAAAGTACCCTATTTAGTATATAGTATCCATCTAATATAAATTAAAAGTCTGCTGATAGGAAAAAAGTTGTTTATTTAAACTTAATGAAAGGAGCCCCAAATAGGAGTTAAGATAGTGAAGATAACATGATCTGCCATTTATCAGATACTGCAATTATACTGAGTGTTTGCAAAGCCAGACTTTTGACTTGTTTCGCATGATTAGTCGCTGCCCACATACAGGGACATAATAAAAAATGATGTGTGGAAAACCATGTCAAAAATCGGGCACATTCTAAATGAGTTTGATTCATGCATTGATAATCATTCTTCACATGATAAATTAGGCAGTGCTGCAATTAATTTACCAACCCTTTCCCCTCCAGAATGCTAAAGGAACAGCACATCCAAGATTGAAAATCATCTACTTAATCTCATATCATTCCAAACCTGTATGAATTTTTGTTTTTGCCGCAGGATTATTATCGTTAACTAAATTTTGGTGACATTTTTATTTTTACTTGCAGTAAAACTCGTTTGTGATTTAATATAGCCAGTTGTGCAATCCGCCAGTAAAGCAAGAACTCTGACCAATACTGTGACAATGTGACCTCCAGCAAAACAATTGCTGGCAATTTGAATGACATTTAACATGATACACACTTGCAGCGTAGATATCATTTTGTTTCATAGTTTCATCTCATGTTCTCACCTGCGCACAGAACTTGGACTTGGTGACTGCATGGATCAACTTGAATATGGGCTGCTGTTGGGACTGTAGAGGTGTGACCGCTTGAATGACGGCTGTAAACTCCTGAGATGGACTCTTACCTGCAGAAATACAAACGTGGATGGCAGAAATTACTTCAGTGCTTTAGGAAAGTCTTTATTTGTTGATGAATTTCATGAACCACATAAAAATGCAGTTTTCACAAACTGCAAAAGGCAAAGTAGCCTTTATGAAATCAGCCTTCAACAGCATCAGTCGGTGTGTAACATCTCTCTGCGTTTGTATTAGTTTGCTTTATGGCAGCCGTTCAAAGAGAGCACCTGTTTATCTTTGTTCCTCCGCAGGGATTCGCTTCATTTATCTACGTTTGCGACTGTGACTCTAGAAACCCGACAGCTACATTAAGTCTCTATTACATCACAATAAAGGTTACTACAAAGAACAAAAGAGAACCAGAGAGGATAAAACTAGTAAAATGAATTGATCAAAGCTTTGAAGCTTTTCTGGTTCAGCAATAAACAAAAGAGAAGTTCATAATATATCATAGAGTGACAGTAATTACGTTTAGACAGAACATCTATTATCCCCATTTCCTCTCTGCAGGGATTCAAACTCTATAAAACAGAACAAAACAAGAACATGTAAACACACGCACAGTTTGAAACACGTGAACAAACAGGCCACACACAAAGATCACACAGAAACAAACCACACACAAACATAAAGAACTACTTATAAGCACATTCACACATCTACTTTTAGTTTGATTTTCAAAACAGATTATATGAATCTATTGTTAATGATCCATCCATCCACACACACACACACACACACACACACACACACACACACACACACACACACACACACACACACACACACACACACACACACACACACACACACACACACACACACACACACACACACACACACACACACACCAAACGGCCTCTCTCAGCACGGCTATTAAAGATCCTCACTTAATTAAATAATAATGACAAAAGATTCAAATAATTCACATATTTTACGTTTGAATTGTCTGTTTTGTGCGCAAAAAACAAGCACAACTATAAATAAGCAAAATTATGATGAAAACCATCTCATTACACTACTATTAACCCACTAATCCATTCATTATTAAATCTCAAAGGAAAATATTTTTTACAGTTTATTTTTACTTTTAACTGTGTGATTTGATAAAGAGTGTCATTCAATATTACATTTAAAATGAATCTATTTGAAATAATGCTACATATGGAGTATTGTCCGCGAGACGTGTGTGCTGTGTTCTTTAACGGTCCGCCTGGAAACAAATGCTGTGACGCCAAACTCCCTCGTGGAAGAATGCAATCGTGTTTAAAACTGTGACAATTACGGAAGCGTATTGCATTCACTTGAGGAAAAAAAGTTTTTGCTCTGTTTTTCTGAATTAACGAGTTAATTATCTCAGAATTACGAGATAATTTTTCATGGAAAAAAGTTTTTTGCTCTGTTTTTCTGAATTAATGACTTAATTATCTCAAAATTATGAGTAAATCATTAATTCAGAAAAACAGTGAACAAAATGTTTTTCAAGAAAAATGTATCTCATAATTCTGAGATAATTAACTCGTTAATTCAGAAAAACAGAGTAGATTCTCCAGTTAAAGATATCTCTAGTTAACTTTAAAAGCCACGGGCCGGGTCGGGTCGGGTTATAATTTTCAGGCCCGTTGAGAACTCTAATTCATTCAAAATATACAATTCATTTATTGATTGCACTATAAAAAAATAAAGAATTTTTTTTTGTAAATACTGTAGATTAGGAAATCCACTGCTGGTCACATCTATGTTTAGATCCAGTGAAGTCGTGTCATAGGCGTAATTCGCGGGTGGGATGGATGCATATGTCCCCACCACTTTTTCTCAGGATCTATATTGACCCCACCACTTTTTGAAACATTGAGGCACGGATGTACCTAATACAAATAAATAAGATATCTCCAGTTAACTAGCAGATCATTCATACATAAAATATCTCTATTTATAACTAGCAGATCATTTATTTAGTTCGCTATTAAATAAGAGATCTAGCGCTTAAATTGTTTTTTTTTTTTTTTTATCAAGCTGAGCGCTCGTTTTCGCTGCTATCGGTTGCATGGATACAGTGTTCTCTTGTGGCGAGGGCACAGTCGTCACTCAGACGCACTCTTCAATCTATCGCCGTTGCGGAGACTCTCTATTCGTTCTGGTGAAATCACAAAATTAAAATGCACACAAACGTGTCCCTGCTTGATATAGACTCTTACCACTGATGAACATATTCAGTTTGGGTGAGAGAGAAAAAAAAACTATACTAGTGCGGATTAGAACCCGAAACCTCTGACACGCTTGGCAAAAGATCTACCACTAGACCATTCAAGAATTCAAAACAAAATTTGTGGATCGATGCAATTATTTAAGGGTTTAGCAGAGAGGCTGCACAGTTTGACAAGCGGGCAGCAGCCACACACCAGGCCGCCGGATGGTGTTGCTAAGAACTTGCAATGTATAACTTTTATCAGACTGGCCCTCGCGGCCTCAAAACACTACCGACTCACCGGGAAATGTCCCGACTCTCCCGATTGCCAGGGAACGCAGCTGCCGCAGGGAAGTAGAGCGCAGTCTCGTGGGTACCCCCCAGCCTGCGAGGTGGGTATGTGGCTAGCAGGACGGCGTGATTACTGATGAGCGACACCTGTCGCGACGCACCAGTCTCGTATCTCTCAAGGAGGAGTGGAAGCATAAAAGGAGTAGAGATCGAGATAGGAAAAAGTTTTGTTTTGTTGTGTTTTATTCTGTGCCAGCAGTCGTCAGTGAGGGGCTGCTGGCTTTTATTTAAATTTTGTATTTGTTTTATTTTCATTAAAAGTGTTCATTGTTCGCCGGTTCCCGCCTCCTTCTTCCCATAACATCTGAACTTTGTTCAGATTTCAGATTTCAGAGAACTCAAAGGAAAAGAGGCAGTAGTCTGATGCAAGACATATTTTCAAAAACCTGAACCGTTTGACCACCTGTAGTTATGACATCAGACTTCTGAAGCCAATTTTATTTTTAAAGGTTGAAATGCTTTTGTCATAGTTCTCCCCCTTTCTTTTTTAAAGAATAATCTTTTAATATATTTTTGTCGTTAGCATTCCCCACGACATTATATGGCGATCACTTCGATCGCACCAAGTCCCGGAAGAGTACGTGCGCTGGACCCAACTCCTCTACCAAGGTACCACAAGCTGCGTCCGCTGCTCTGTGGGAACCTCGCCACAATTTGACATCCGGGTTGGCGTACACCAGGGATCAGCCCTATCGCCGCTGCTTTTTGTCCTTTGCATGGACACAGAAACAGCTGACATCCAAACAAACCACCCATGGACACTGCTGTACGCCGACAATGTCTTCCTCGCCAAAGTGACCCGCCAGGAACTCAACGTCCAAGTGCAACAGTGGAACGACCACCTTGGCGAAAGCGGGCTCAAGCTCAACCTGGATAAAACGGAATACATGGAAGGTAGTGCCCAAACCGACGGCACAATCACCATCAATGGGAAGGACCTGAAGAAAGTGGAACAGTTCAAGTACCTCGGCTCCATCATCTCGGCAAATGGTGACAGCCTTCCAGACACCAGAGCAAGAGTCAACGCTGCCTGGATGAAGTGGCGCCAGGTCACTGGTGTCCTCTGCGACCGACGCATGCCCACACACCTCAAGGCAAAGGTTTACAAGACGGTAGTTCGCCCAGTCGCCCTCTATGGAGCAGAATGCTGGCCTGGAACTACCAAACACGAACAGGTCCTACACACGATGGATATGCGTATGCTCAGATTTTGGACATTGGGATTGACCCGACTGGACCACGCTATGAATGAGGATGTCAGGAAGATCATGGATTTTTTGACATGCGCACACTGCACGAATATGCCACTGGTCGCGCATAACTATTCTCCTCTATTTGTTCTTTATTTGTTTTAAACAACAGACTTAATATTTATCCATCTCTGGTCATGATTTGGAGACGATGAGCATGAACCGTTTTGCCGTGCTGCTTATATTTATCACGCAGTAAAACCCCGCGCCCCAAAACCAGTCGTGTGTGGATGAGAATATAAAACAAGCAGTGGTGGGACGTTGTCCTGCTTCACTTCACAGACGCTGAGTGAAATGAGAATTTTTTTTAACAATGGAACACATTTGACACTTTATTCAACAGGAAGAACAGCTCGTTCCGTGCGTCATACGTCATTACGCTATTTCAATGTCATTGCACATGTGCAGTTCTTTTAGTTTCAGTTTTCAATCCGATCAAGTGTTTACATGTTCTCTCGATCGGATTACAAAAGGAGTAAACCAACCCTTTCAATATGATCTAAATTCTAGTCGGATCGATCTCATTTGGATCGATTGAGGTGTTTACATGAAGGTTTTTTAGTCCGACTGAGCCGTCAATTCGATTATAAGGGTCCATGTAAACGCAGCTATTGATTGATTGAATAAAATAAATTGACTCAACTGCTGGAAAGGTGTCATTTATATTTTAAAATGTTTTTCGCCAAATTTTGAAATGGTCCGGTATTTGTTGACGCACCTTTAAAGTGTAGTTGAAATATTAATGTTGTTTCAACATTAACTTGGTACATCAGATGACAACATTTTTTGACACTTCTTTTCAGTTGTATTTTCAGTGCTTCAACAAAATGTATTTAGAATCAAAGATTATTTTAGTTCATTTAAGTGTTAATTCAACAGCAGTGATGTAGATGCAACATCATAGTGTAACGTTGATTCAACAATATTACCATTGATTATTTTTGTTAATTTCAATATTGATTCAGCATCAGTGATGTAGAATCAATCATAGTGTAATGTTGATTCAACAAAATTACCATTGATTATTTCTGTTAATTTCAATATTGATTCAGCATCTGTAGAATCAATCATAGTGTAATGTTGATCCAATAGCATTGCCATTGATTTTTTGTTCAACATAGTTTCAACATTAACTGTGGGTGCAAAAGCGATGTTGATAAAATATCACTTTGTAATGTTGAATCAATACTATTACCGTTGATTTTTGGTTGAAATCTCAACATTGCTTCACCATTAACTGAGGGTGCAAGAGTGCAAAATAGTGTTACAAAATCACTTTGTAACGTTAATTCAATGCAATTAACGTTGACGCATAAACACTGAGTCAACATTTTATTAATGTCACCATGCACCATCATCTGGGAACAGTATTTATTGTTTGAATTTCATAATAATTATAAAAATTTGAAAGATGAGACTTTATTTCATACCAAAAGTAGGTATTTTGAGGCGCATTGTCAGTGTCCTCTTTGCTCCGCAATATATTTTTCACTGTGTGAGAACATGTGGAGTGAGAGAAGAATGGCTTTTCGGACGTAGCAACAGAGGGGCGGGTCTTTGTGAAAGGTCAGTTTCAAATTATTTAAATCTTTGTGGACTCGGCCGGACTCAACTCCGATGTTAAGGACCTGGACTCAAGTCCGACTCTGCCCTCTTTGGACTCGGACTTGGACTCGGACTCGATTGTTAAGGACTTGGACTCGAATCGGACTCGACAAAGGTGGACTCGGACCCAACACTACTCTCAATACTGGGCCTAGGGGACATGAAGCAAGGCTTCTTCCACACGATTATGGTACAAATACATCTGCATGTAACCTTGGTCGTTCAAAATGGGTTGCCCCTGGTCCTAAGCCACCACTGCAAAGGTCTCATTTACAACAGGCCAGAAGGTATCACGTTGAACGCAGCTGCCATGAGCCCTAACAGTCTCTAAAACTGCTTTACAGTGATGAGCTGCCATTGCTTGATTCTGGTCACTAGAACCGACTCGATACGTTATGGAGACAGCTGTGCCCGTGCCACAATCTCACAGAGCTTTCGTATCCCGAGTCTGAGCACTGGAGCTAGCGATTGAGAGCTGAAAAAAGTCCGAAGCCATCTCAAACTCCTCCTCTAGCTCCATCTGTGATCCCCATGAGTGAAGCGGCCGTGCTGCCTCAGCAGCTGCGGGACCCAAACGACGGGGAGCACAAACCTGACCGATTTCATCAAACAAAGCCAGGCAGGAGTGAAGCGTTCTCAAAGTAAGCCGCTCGCATTGCTGAAGATGTGCTTCAGACACTGTCAAGCTGAAGGCATTCCTGAAAGTGTTGTCATATGACGCAGTGCGAGCAGTACATTTACAGCCTTTCCAAGCTAATGTTTTAATTGACCACTCACTGGCTTCAGAACAACCACCCTGATGTGGCAGGAAATTATAAAAATACAACAACAACAACAAAAACCCAGCAGAGCTCTATACGAAGGAATCAAGAATTGTGTCATTGTGTATGCAAGCCTCAACATCTAAAACATTTTCAAGGAAGAAAGGGACACAGAAAACCATTGGTGAAATCCACTGGCCATGTTGGATGATATCTCATTACCTAATAAACAGCATGTATTGCAGGTAGCCGGATTTATAGTGTTGCCCAGGCAGAGCGAATCACACCGTATATCACGGCACAGTGAAGTTCTCTCAAGTTATGGCCACAGACAGGGAGTCTAAACTGCCCTGTCATCAAAATTATGGAAAGTGAGACTAACAACACCTGTGACAGCAGAGTATAGACCATCTATCACTTCTGCAATACAGATTTACTGCTGACATGTGAAGCCCAGGGACACATCCATCACAAACCCCTACATGAGCATGAAAACACACAGGCCATGCTTAGGGAGGAATATGGTGGACACATATGTTCACCATCCACTATGAGATCAAACGCACACAGACACAGACACAGACACACACAGACACACAGACACACACAGACACACACACACACACACACACACACACACACACACACACACACACACACACACACACACACACACACACCACACCACACACACACACACACACACACACACACACACACACACACACACACACGGCTTGGAGGGAAACCAACATCTATCTGAGTTATGATTTCATTTTCACTGCAACAAAGTTTTACGGCATTGAGCTGGAGGTGGTGAGGAGATGCGCGCACACACACACACACACACACACACACACACACACACACACACACACACACACACACACACAACACACACACACACACACACACACACACACACACACACACACACACACACACACACACACACACACACACACACACAAACACACACACACACACACACGCTCTCACCAAGTGTCGAGTAGTAGAAGGGGAAGAGGGTGAGGTCGCTGGAGAACTCAGGAAGTGCGTAGAGTCCTCCAGGCAAAGAATTCCACATAATCCTGCTCCTGGTCATGTGCGTCCGTATCCGGTCATGAATAATCTGCAAAAATAACACATACATTACTATTACAGTTTTTTTTTTTTTTACAGTCGCTAGGACACATTTCTCAATCACTTAGGTCACTTTTTCAAAACTCTACACACAGTTCTCCTAACCAACTTTCAGCTCGGCACAGCCGTACATTTCACATTCAAAATGCACTAAAACTACCAAATCACTTCATACATGTCTCAAATCAACACATTCTTCTATAACACTAGCAAAGTAAGTAAGTAAGTAAGTAAAATTTATTTATACAGCGCCTTTTACAGACTAAGTCACAAAGCGCTTTACAATAGACAGAAATAGATAAAAAATAAAACAGATAAAATTATCAATATATAAAGTACAGAGATTACCCAAAAGCTAACCTGAACAAATGAGTCTTCACTTGTCCCCTAAAACGGTCCACACTCTCAGCAATACAACCTAATACTGGTTGGCAAAGCATTCCATAGTCAGGGTGCCATAGCGGCAAAGGCTCTATCCCCACATGTCTTTAAACGAGTGCGTGGCATAGATAGCAGATTTTGGTTATTAGATCTGAGAGACCGGAGAGGGGTATGAAAATGAATTATGTCGGCAAGATAAGCAGGGGCCTGGCCATGTAAAGCCCCATAGGTTATGGTTAGTATTTTGAATTGGATCCTGTGAGTTACAGGAAGCCAGTGAAGGGAGCAGAGTATCGAGGTGATATGGGTGCGCGCATTTGATCTAGTAAGTAACCTAGCAGCTGAATTTTGAGTCGATTGCAGTCGATGAAGAACAGATTTGTTAAGTGAGGAGAAAATTGAGTTACAATAATCAATACGGGAGGAAATGAAGGCATGAATGAGCATCTCCAGTTCTGAGTGAGAGACTACAGACCTCAATTTACTATTACGTAAAAAAAACAGGATTTGGTCAGCGATTTGATGTGGGTTTCAAAAGATAAGGATTTATCAAATGTCACCCCAATGTTCCTTAAACTGTTGGCTATCAAAGGGTTGATAGCCAACAAACACACTTTGTCACCCACAAAACAATGACCTAAAAACACTAACAACAGGAAGCATTATGCAATGTTTTCTTTTGTAAAACAAGGACACCTCTCTACTGTTTAGAATTCACTGCAATATATGTTACTGGAATGAATCAGACATGATGCAGTATGCTTCAATATATTTTATGTCTTTTTTTTGTTGCACTGAGTAATTCCAAAAGACAAGAATTTGTATCACCATCCACCGATACAGATACAATAGGAATGCTAATGTACTCGGTCCTTCTGCATTCGGCCACAGTTCTCATCCACATCACATCTTATGCCATCTAGGGCAATACACCTAGGAAAGAATTTCTGGCATGCCTGATCCATCCCTGGCAATCTTCTGCTGACATGTCCAGGCACCCAGCATGTATTGCGTCCAGGAGGGACATTTGATCATGTGGATGGTGGTCATAAACCTTGAGGAAAATAATTCCTCTATGGGGTTGAGGAATGGAGAGTAAGGTGGGAGGAAAAGTGACACCATTCTGGGATGGGCTGCAAACCACTCTGTGACTGCATGGGAGTGGTGAAATGCCACATTGTCCCATACAATTATAAATGTTGGCTGGTTTCTTCTCTCTGCATCCCTGTCCTCACCTAGCACAACCCTTCCATAGAGATCATACAGGAACGCAAGGATACCTCAGTGTTTTATGGCCCATCACATTGTGATGTTGGCACGCCTCTGGCCCGGGACATCCACTGTGGCTCTCTTCCCAATCACATTCCTTCCTCGTCGCTGTGTTTTGGCCAGGTTGAAACCCGCCTCATCCACAAAGATGAAAATGTGGGGTGTATGCCTGCCTTCAATCTCCATGACTCTCTAGAATGTATTCACAATGCAACATAAGAGTTAGGCTATTACAGTAGAATACATTACCTAAAAAAATGTCTTTGTGTGTGTTTGGTTTTGTTCAAAAACAGTTTGTATTTTATTGTGATCTTACCTGGATATATTGGTTCCTGTTGCTTGACATGTTCAGAGTTCCTCTCAAAAGGCACAGTGTACAACTGCTTCATCCTGACCTGATGTTTTTTCAGGAAACTAAAAATAGTTGTTATGGTTACATTGTGAATATTTGCAAAAGTAACGTTGTCTGCCAAGACTCTGTCTCAAATCTCAGTGAATCTTATGCCATTGTTTCTGATGACCATATCAACAATGGCAGTTTCCTGCACATCAGTGAACATTCTACCTCTCCCACCTGTGTGAGGTAACCATTGAGTCCTAAGCAGAAATGCAAAAGCAATTACACACAAGTGGATTTGGAGGCTTTGCTCTATTTACTTCTGTAATGTGCAGCTCAGTCAGATGACCTTGCAGAATACAAGTTACCTGGTTGGTTTGCCGGAAAACTCTAACAATAGATGCCACTGTTGAGCGTTGCAGATTTGGCTGCACTCAGACCAGCTTCTCTTATTGAGAGACCATAATTTATTACATGATCAATAACAGTAGCTCTGATCTCATCTAAAAACTACAGCTCTTGATCTTCCTATTATTTTACTTCCACCACGCATACGTATTCCTCACCCCCTCCCAGCCACTCTTCTTCCTCCTCCTCTTCTTTTAGACTCTTCTCTATCTCTGACTGGGTCCATGTTTACATCACAATACAAAACTATTCTGAAGTTGTCTCCTTTTGTAATGAAATCGAAAGAGTAACACCTGTGTAGGTGTTCAGCTACAATTAGAATCATCTGTGGTTGGTCCAATTGTCCAATTGTTTTTATAGCATTTCATTTTTAGAATTAAAAAATATTTCATTACAATATTAGGCCTACTGTAGAAATGTAGCAAATTGCGGTCTTATTCAGTTTTGTATTATGTTATTGTTTTGAACTAAAGTTTAACAGTTTTGAAAAGAGTATTTAAGCATATGCAAATTGTCCTGTAGGTAGAGTGAGAAAACTAATGTAATTTGAAAGATGTAGTCATTGAATGCATTTTGTGCCAAAGCAATGATAAATGATCCACAGTTTAGCCCACATATACTTCTGTTGTGCTCACTGTGTGAAGAGTTTTGAAAAAGTTACCTAAGTATTGAGAAATGTGTCCTAGCGACTGAAAAAAAAACCCTGTAATATACATTAAAACATTGATATACATCAGTATTTACAAGTTACAATTATAGCTGCGATTAACAAATTATGAAAAATGTCATGATTATCTGTTCTCGATATTTCATAATTTTCTATTTAAGGACCTGTTTTTGCTGTAGTTAAACATTGTAACCAATCACAGTCAGTTTCTGTGTTTCAGAGGTTTATCCCTCGTCGCCACAAGTGCCATGCCATCTATGTCCGGCTTCTCATACGAGCAAGAACAGGAGAGTGTTGGGCTCAAATGTCCAGAGTGAGTAAGTTATATGGTTATATGATTTCTCAGATTGTATTTACTGTATTTAATGAAACCAGAGGACTTTATTAGGCCTACAGTAATACAGTGCTGATGTGTTTGTTTTGTTGCTAGAATGGTTGTATGGCAAGCAGCGCAAGGCTGAGAGCCGTGGGAATGGAGTGAAGCTAGTGGCACGAGTGCTAATGAGCATCACCTGTGCACCACACCAGTCTCGAGTCCCACGAAGGAACTCCGGAAGCAGTAACGACAGTGAAGGCGAAGAGAGGATCAGACCTAGGGCCTCATGCATACGCACAACAGTTTTAAGATTTATAAAACTACAAGTACACCAGAACCTGCGCAAAATTCCCTTCAGAGTCAGCAGAAGATTGTGTGTACATGCGTCTCCACCCCGTCTCCTCCCCGAAATAACCATATATGGAGCTCACACCTCCTCGTTTTACTATGCATAACGTCATTTGCATACAATTTCCATGCATATTTCCATACAGGTGTACCATGTTTAAAGTAACACCAAGTAACTTTTCCTCTTCGGTCGCCCTACTCATACCTGCCAACTTTTGAGTTCAGCTTTGCGTGAGACTTCGGGGGGGGGGGGGGGGGGGGGGGGGTATTGGTATTACGCAAGGTCTCTCTCTCTCTCTGCCGTTTGCGCGCCATACGTGGTTTGAAGCACAGTCTCTAGCTGCATCCCAAAATGCATACTATCCATCCTCCTAAATAATATGTGACAATAGTTACATAACACTTTTGACTTGAGCTCCGCGGCTGAAGCTCCGCGAACGGTGACGGACTTTGGACTTGAGCTCCGCGAACGGCGACGGACTTTGGACTTGAGCTCCGCGAACTGTGACGGACTTTGGACTTGAGCTCCGCGAACGGCAACGGACTTTGGACTTGAACTTGGACTTGAGCTGCCGAGTAGCCTCGAGCCCTGGGTAGTTACTCGGTACCCTTTATCCCCCGGTACCACGCCCCTGCATGGCATCCTTTGGGGTCAATATGAGACGCAGAACCCAAGGCGTCATTCAGGTGACGCTCGTCTAAATCCAAAGCACATAGCATCCTTTAGCGTATGAGAAGCAGATCCCAAGGCGTCATAACTGTAACACTGCTCCAGACCTAAACCTGCTACGTGTTATATTGACGCTAAAGGATGCCATGTGCGTAAGATTTCGACGAAATGTCATATGGCGTCACCTATATGACGCTAAAGGATGAGAATGCATTGGATAAACTCATCTTTCAGGCATTTGACCGACCGGTTTGACTCTTCAGCGTGAGAAATGGGGGGTGTGGCGTGTGCGCGTGTGAAACCATTCAAATGCGGGTGTCTCACGGCCAATGCGTGAGAGTTGGCAGCTATGCTTCTGGTTGGAAACGAAATTGTCCATTGCCGCTGTCGTAAATAATTGCACGCACGCTCGCTGTTTATCCAGCACCGGCTTCAGAATGAACAATGTCCACAGACAAGGTAGAGTATGTTACATGATTTCATGAAAGGATGATGTATTGCGACATCAGAAACGAAGAAAAACGAAATAATTACTATTGTAGCGCTTGACGTAAAGCAGTCAAATTTTGTAGTTCTTTTGTGCACGGGTTCCTGCCCGAAACCCGAAGTTACATAGTGCCAGTAAAAGCGATACAGACCACGTCAGGCTATGGCAGACGTGTCATTTAACTTATTTTAAGTCGATGTACCATCACAAGGGTCTTGGAAATATATTATGAAGGTTGAAAAGTGTTACTTAGTGTTACTTTAACGCCATTAAGACATTCGGAAAATATTAAATAAGGACTACGTGCCGTCACATTACATTACTAAAACTCAATCAGTATCCTTGCCTTGTTTTAGAATATATAAATCAATATTGTATATAATACATTTCAGAGAAAGTTTTCAGAGAAGAGTTATTCTCAATCTTTTCCACTGGGCAAATAATAGACTTTTTTTAACTGCTTCAAGCAAATCAAATTTATGCAATTTTGCCTATAAGGTAAACATATATTTTAGGATGGTTTATTTTGAATTGAAACATAATAATAAATAATTGTCTGACTAAGCGCATCACTGACAAAACGTTTTAAAAAATTAAACGTGCATATCTTATGGTTTCCTTGAAATTCTACCCTTCAAATACAATAGTATTTGTTATAATATTGGGAAGACCCTGAAAATGGTTATCATTAGGCTACTGTCTGTCTGTGCATGACACCAACTACATGCAGCAGAAGTTCTACAGCCAACTGTCATCAGAGAAACTGGTCAATGGACATTCGATCACAGAGTGAGTCCTTCAGTGTCTGTCATACTGTCTGTCATCATTATTCGCACAAACTAGTTCTGGTATTTATAATACAATAAAAGCGGAATTATCATGAGCAATCCTTCGGGATCATGATAATAAAACACAGCATTCCATAGGAAAAGTGTTCAAAAGAAGTTCATCCACTACAAATATTTCTATTTAAATTACAGTTTTTCTCAATTGCTAAAACACAATTTCTGAAACCTTGCTCCATTTTCTGAAAACATTAAACACAAAACCTCATCTTCAAGCACTATTTAGTGTTTTAGCAATTGAGAAAAACTGTAATATAAAAATGTTGTAACTTCTGGTTAATGATTTCATGAAATTAAATGCTTAACTCTATTAATGAGAGTGCCATATTTAATCTAAATGTGTATATCAGATGTAAAACAGAGTTTAAATCATTCCATTTACTTAATTTCTTCGTTCACTCCAGTAAAAGTCTGTATGCACAATCTAGAGTGTCTGTACGGTGTGGACATATTTACGGCTACTTTATTTTTTTTTATAAATCCCGATATGTGAACGGAAAATTGCTTTAGCATATTTCAATGCCTTTTTTGTGCATACGCAATGTTTATACATCAGGCCGCTGGATTTTATGTTGTGATGTATCATGTTTATATGCAGCAGTCGTCCATGAGGGGCTGCCGCTTTACTTTGGATTTGTTTATTGTTTATTTGTTGATTAAAGTTACGCTGAACGTTCACCGGTTCCCACCTTCTTCTTCCCTAATCAACGAATTTCGTTACAGGTTGATTTGTACTCTATAATGGATTATAAAACAATAAAAGGTAAGAATTTAAAACAGCTTAATCTCAAATCAATATTTTATGTCCCCCTCATTATTTATGTTGTAAAAAGATATGCAATAAGTGTTACGGCTGTACATTTTCCTTACATACCCTTTAGTTTGAATTTATTCATTCGTCTAGGCTAAAAGCTGCTATTTAGGAGCTATATATTTTTCTCGCATTGTGGTCCTGATTGCCCTGTCGGGGTTTATTTTGCGATAACAACTGGATATACATTATCTATTACTAAGAAAAGTAACATTATTGTAAAATGTCATGATTATGAAAAAAATGTATGGCTGACCATCCCCATGAGCACATTAACTCATAACTAAGAATTGTTCATTGCTTTAACTAATGTAACATTATTATAAAGTGTTACACCATAGATAGATATATCAACATAAAAATATAACCCTTCAAACTAGATGTTGTAGAAGCCAGCTTTGTGTGATTATGCTTCAAAAATAAAATAATCAACATGGCTGACTATCCTATCAGTCTTCAGAGGCAACGCCCAGACAGCATTCTTAACAGTATGCACACAGGCCTAATTACTCAAATTAAACACATTAATCTCATTTTATTACAAGACTAATTAATCACAATCTGCCTCACCCTCATCACAACAGGGTGCGTGAGATCTTTAAGCCATAAATAACCTGTAACACACACACACACACCACTACAAAATGTGTCCTGAGTCCTTCTCCCACTGGGCTTGGTTGGTTCTGTCTCTCCAGAGCCAATTACGTTCAACTACAGTCTAAAACTCTCATGTCAGGGAGCATGTGTATTTGTGTATCTTTGTGCATTTACATGCTGATGTTTTAATGTGCTGTACATGGAGTGTGGGGATTTTGTCAGATCCACGCAGGAAGTGAAGCATCTTGCAGCTCTTGTGCAGTGGAGCAGGGAAATGAACTCAACGTGGCATATGTTCTAGAGGAAGTGCCAGTAAACCCGAGTCCACGGAGAGGGCATTTGATCTATGTGGTTAATTAGGCACCATTTATTGCTGCATGCAAACACACCGCACATGCACGAGTGTTGAAACAATTATAGTTTGTCAACATGGTGTGGTGCAGACTTCACAATGCACTAACTATCAGTCTATACAACAAAGTGTAAACGGTCCCCTCTGTTTTTGTTTCACTAATTCTACTTTTTCCCAATGATCTTCGATGTTATCCTGACACCTATTGGTCTGGATGAATGAAGATAGTTTATTAAGTGCTTTAACTTATTAAATTAATAAATTATTAACTGCTGCCAAACTATGGTTGCAAGTTAAGTCGTTAGCCAAATAGTTCAATGATTAGATATAGCTCTCAGTAAGATTTTTTTTTTTTTTTTTTTTTTTTTTTTTTTTGAAAAGGCTGCATTTATTTGATCAAAAATACAGTCAAAAACAGTAATATTATAAAATGTTATTATAATTCAAAATATCTGTTCCCTTTCAAGGAAACAAGACGCTGTGAAAAAAAAACCCATAATAATGGCGAGCGAACAGAGCTTCAGGAAGTGTTCATCCCTGCCCACTTTATATATCACAGGTGGGGATCCACATGTACTGTGTTGCTTGTTTGTGAGTGCAGTTAGTTTGTGTTAGTCAGCCCTTGAGGGGGCTGAATGTGAGCATTGTGAGCTGCTACCACTGAAAACACTGTGTTCCCGCCATGCTTTTTCGAGGAGGGCGCCTCTGTTCACGTTCCTCGAGGCTCGGGTCCTGCTTTTGCAGAGGTAGTGCGGCGGCTCAGGTTGTGGAGTTTGCAAATGGATCTGGCAGAGGGGTTAAAGACGGGCCTCACCCTTTCTCTGCCTTCACCTGCCAGGTCCAGTGTTTCGTATCAGCCACGAGTGAAGGTACTGCAATTATCCAGTTCTGAGGAGCTGGATATTGTTTGTATCGATATAGGAGACACTAAAGATTCGTCATTCAGACTTGTGCATTTGAGGAGCTCGTGAGGTTGTCACTCGTGCCGTAGCCAAACTAAACATTGACTGGCCGGCCGAGAAACCGGAGCTTCGTCAGAAAAGCAAATTAGACTTACGCTCTCTGCCATTAAGTGTACAACCTCTTCGTCGAGGCTTGCCGTTTTTTTCCCAGGGTGCAGTGGTTCCCAGCGAATGCTTAACTGAACATTCGCCCGGAAACGTAGCGGCATTAGGTTGCTCGCAGGAGAAGGAATCTCAGAACATCTCCGAGGAGGGATCTAGAGCAGACAAGTCAGTTGCTGCCTGCCGGTTCGCCGCTTCAGGGCACTGCGCTTGCTGCTCAAGCTACACCTAAAGCCAATCTCGAGAGACTGGTACCCTTAGGATCTAGATAAACTGAATCTGCTCTGCCCAGTTAGGGCACTAGATGCTTACGTCCACAGAGCTGCCTTGTGGAGAAAGTCGGAACAGCTGTTTGTCTGGTTTGGGTCACCTAGGAAAGGATTTCCAGCATTAAGCAGAGGATGCTATTACTATTGTCATTTAACTAAATCCTTAATAAAAGCAACTGGTCAGTGATTTTTTTTTTATGCAATTTAAAAGATTATTTATTTATTGTTACATTATAAACATCAAGTAAATATACAGTCATGTTTATTTTTTATTTTATTTGAAAAGTGATATTTATTTAAAATTTTATTTTTAAATTAGTACATTAATAATGGATTTATTTGTTCTATTTAAAAGTGGCACATCTAGACCTAAACTGGAAGCATGACACATTTATAAAACAAAACTGACAACTTTCATGTAATGTCATAATATTATTGATACAATTTATTTTAAAAACATTTTTGTAAATTAAAATTTAAAGCGCAATTTGGTACTCATTTGGTAATCACTCAATGACCAGTGTAAAATCTGGGTCCTAAAGCAAAACCAGTTAAGTCCCACTGCTTTATACAATTTTAATTATTACAGTTGTGTTTCTGATCACTGTGGCATGTTGGTGAAGTTGGCAGTAAAATTCCTCTGTCTGCTTTCTGAACACATTTTTAGTCAGTCATATTTCTGGCAGTGACGTCTGGCAGTTCTCAGTAAGGTCTTTTATTTAAAGACTTGTCCAACACCTTCCTGAGATGAAGAGAAACCAAGCACAAACTTTCCTTACCATCTAGCTGACCAAGGCAGGCCTGTACCCTGGGAGAAAGTTCTCAGAGACGTGAGAGTGAGGGAGGGAATGTTTGTGTAAATCTCTCTGCATTTTTATGTGTGTTGGAGAGGTCTGGAAAAGACCAAGTGTGTTTGATCATGGCAGGTATCATCTTCTTATGTGTGACAGCAACTCATGATGAAAGCTTTTGAAGAAAACAGAAGATGTCAGCGAGGGAGAGAGATAAAGAGAACAAGAAATGAATGAGTAAAAGTGAGAGACAGAGACAAAACAAAGTTTATGCTAAGCATGATCATCATGAACTAAATTACCTATATGAACTATGACGCTGTGTGGAAAACAGTAGAGAGTCTCATGTATCAAACTTTACATAGAATTCATCATAAAATATAAGAAAAAAAACATACAAATTCTTAACTTACTAACAACTTTAATTGCATTAAATGTGCACTTGTACTTCAAATCTTAAAAGTATACGTTAAAAAAACTGTACCTGAAATAACATAATTTTAATGAAATACAAGGCCACATAAAGAAGTCCACTTTCATGACTGTTTCTTAACACACTTATAAAAGTTCATGTTACAAAACTGTTAAAAGCTTTACCTCAAAGTATTTTAAATCATTATGTTTTAATAATCTTCTGTCGTGCTTTAAAGAAGTGGGGGAGAGCCGGACAGTTGAAACACTTTTCAGTTAAACGTCGGTTTCAAAGATAAGGTTACAGATAGATTTTTTCAACTTACATATGTATTCTCTTAGTATCATGTGTTATTCGGTACAAATATAGAATTATTTAAGTAAAAATTGACTTTGAACGATAATTGTGCTTGTTTTAATCGTCCCGCCTGAGCGTAACATAATAGTCCATTGCTCTGAAAGCTAATATGGTTATCATTATTGCATTTTTTTTTGTTGTGAATGGGCCAGACTTTGGGACACAATTAGAACTAAAACGAGGATCAATATCAGCGAGGTGTTTTCGGGATGCCGAGAGCTCCACGTCCACGACTAACTTGGAGCTTCACGAGTCAAGACTTGACAGCTCTTGCCTTTACTTTATTAGACAGATGAGCAAATGTACATACAACAAATCAATGTTATATAGCTCAACATGATGAAATGTTAGAATATGATTATTCTAATGTTGAGCTAGCTTACTGCTGGTCTCAAATAGCCAATAAACAAAAACATAGAATAACATTATAAATTTCAACACACTCAAATGCTGTTTAGTACGATAGTGTAGACCAAGTGAAACAGCGCTGCGTTACCTCACAAGTTTCATTCGTCAACTAAAATGACCTGTGTGAGTAATAGTTGAGCACTTGCGGGTAGTTCGGTAGAATGAAATGGTCCTTATTCCTAATATCCTTATTAGCAATCACGCCCTGCTTCATATAAGTCATGTTAAAAAACATGAATGTTTCACTCATCCATAAACATTATTAGATCCATCAGCATGACAGCAAGTCCCATCATTCCGCTTATCACTGCGTAATCATCTACGCCTTTGTTAATTGTAGGTTAGCAACCCCTAGCGGCAAAAAATAAATAAATGACATAGCTTTGAGAAACAGTCAAAGGTTATGACTAAAAATATGTCATCAGAATCATATTTTGTGAAAGTCATTCAGGTTTGGAGTGAATGACAACAACATTTGTTTCATTTTTTCAAACTATCCCACAGACCCACTGTACAAACAACATCAACCAGCTGGCAGTCCCTCGTTCACACCCCAGTATGACTCATTTGGATGAGGCAAATCTCTTTCTGCTGTTTCTGAGGACTCACCTCTAATGTGGTTAAGACTATCTTTGTGACGGAGGAGAAATAGGCATCCCACAGGAACTGTGTCTGCTGCCGCAGTGCCAGGATTCTGTCAGAACTCACAGACCTGGTGATAGATGGAACCTGGAAGAGTGAGACAGAGCAAGATCTGCTTTTAGATGGACTGTGTGTTTATGTATTCAAGGATGCTTTAGTGGTTAGCCCAACTTTTGGGCTGTCTGTAATTCAAATGTCAAGTGGATATTGATAAGATTTGCAGCGATTAACAACTAAAATTCTACTCTGTACCTCACATAAAACCATTGCATACCACCAGAAAGCACTTCAAATACAATGCCATTTGGGCTACTTACCATTTTTTAAATAAATTATTTTGATAACAATAAATAGACTCTGCCTTTTACGTTTTGCTTAATTTTATATATTTTTAAGAAAAGTTTAAGGTTAGGTTTAGAGTTAAGAGAGGGTTTAGCAACTAAAAACTAAAAAAACATATTAACATATTTATTTATTGACAGCCCTATTATTTTAACAGAATAAGGAATAAATGATAAAAGTTTTTTCAATAAATAACATTAATAGCAGATAGAAAATAGACTCTGTTAAATCAAAGCAAAGTGTGTGTGTGTGTGTGTGTGTGTGTGTGTGTGTGTGTGTGTGTGTGTGTGTGTGTGTATGTGTGTGTGTATGTGTAAGCCTAAAATGTAATTTATTACTATTCTGTACTGTTCTGTACGTTATACCAGCAAAATCTTAAAATTAGATGTTTTTAAAAGTTAAAAGAGACCTCATCAATTGTTTCATGCAAAAATATGAAGATATCTGTTGTCTCTGAAAGCAAATTGTTCTTCTGTAATTTGGGGGAAATAGTGAATTGGCTTGATTAAATAAAAGCTCAGGGGAAAAGTACGGACCCTAAATAACATTTAAAACGTTCTGATTAATAGATCTGATTGAGAATTTAAGCAACATTTAATTAAAGCTCCCAGTGCAGTGAGTGGTCACTTTAGATGTGGGACAAAGCAGGTCAGCTGTTTCAGTCTGCTGTTAAGAGGAATGATGGAGAATTTTAAATGGATAGTTATATAGTAGTGTTTTCTCATTACTGTGTGATCACATTAACATAAAGAAGACTATGATGATGTGTTTGTGGAATGTCTTGGGGAAATTGTGCACTGATGGTGTGATTTGAATGTATGTGTGTGTGTGTGTGTGTGTGTGTGTGTGTGTGTGTGTGTGTGTGTGTGTGTGTGTGTGTGTGTGTGTGTGTGTGTGTGTGTGTGTACCTGCAGCAATAATCTCTCATCTCCAATGATAGCGGCTTTACTCCAGTCAATGACCTCTGAGAAGGGCAGCTCCCATCCTTACTCAGCAGCACAGGAATACAGGCTGCCTGTGGAACACACACACACACACACGCACGCACACGCACACACACACACACACACACGCACGCACGCACACACACGCGCGCGCGCGCACACACACACACACACACACACACACACACACACACACACACACACACACACACACACACACACACACACACACACACACACACACACAACACACAGATATCAAATCCTCACCCCTCTACACAACTGCCACCAACAACTGTACAACACTTTCACAGTGTTCATTTCAATCGATTAACTGTTGTCAAAATGTACACTGACACCTTGAAACAATGTCATTTTCTCTGTGGACTTTAAAAAAAAAAATTGCCAATAGCTTCTAAATTCTAAAATGTTCAGGATTTCTAAATTCTAAAAAATATGCTTTTTTTTCGGCAACATTTTACAATAAGGTTCCAATTTGTTAACATTAGTTAACTACATACTACATACAACTAACTATGAAAAAAAAACTTCTAAAGCATTTATTAATCTTTATATATATATAATTAAATTCAAAGTGCCCCTATTATGTATTTTCGGTTTTCATTTTACCTTACCTATTTCCTAAATGAGTTATCAGTAATTCCAACCTTACTTCCTGCATGAACCTAACAAATCTGAATATTGCCAGCCTATGGTCCTCATTGGCTGAACGTGAACGACGTCTACTTTGACACTCAAAGGCCCTGTCCCAAATGGCACACTTCATGTGGACTTTCGGTCTCGTGGACTTAAATTGTGCGTGCTCGCTGAGTCTACGAGTCCGAAGGCCGTCCCATTCCTCATTTTAACGCTCTGAAGTGTGCTCGGCAGTCGGCAGCTGCCGACTTTGTACCTTTTTGCGGTTTTGCAGGCTCCACACACTTTAACTACCCAGGAATCCTTGCGAAAGGCCAATCAGACAACGGATGAGAAGAGATTTCGCTCACGGACAATTGTTAACATGGCTGAGAAGAAAATATTTAAGTGTAAGTATCATTACGGTTTTTATGACCTTGGTTTTCATTTTACCAGTTAATTATCTACAGTTTATACAAACATTATGGTAAATCGACCAGTGTTGATGTCTCAAACATAGGCAAATAATAGCTCGCTGAGTAATACGATCACATTATGACATTATTAAATAATATTAAATAAATAGAACTGAATGTCAGGGCTTTACTGAGTCATATGTAACAACAACAACAACAACAACAACAATGGGCAGCATATTTCCCCGAACCTGCAGTGTCACGGTTCATAGATCCAGTGTCTCTCTCTAGTCTCGTGCTCTGTTGTTTACATGTGTGTGAATGTGTGAGTGGGTGTGTCCGGATCGTTACTGCTGATCAGTATCCAGCTGCAATCACTCTCAGCACCAGCTGCCACTCATCTCATCTCCTATAAATACTTACCACTTTCTCATTCCCTTTGTCAGATCGTTGCATGAAGTCTTTGTGTTACCTGTTCCTGTTCCGTGCTTCGTGTCCCGTCTCGAGTTCCAGTGTTCCGGTTTTCGTCTTGTTGGATTCGTTTCATGTTTGGATTACGTCGTCACTTCTCAGAGCACTCTGCACTTCACTCTTCACTCCGTGTCTGACCATCGAAGTCCCTGCGCCACCGCCTGCATCCCCTGGACTTTTTCATCATCATCATCATATATATATATACATCAATAAAGAGCAATTACTTGCATCTTGTGTCCTCGTTCTTACGCAACAGAACGATCTGACCCAAAAATGGACACAGCAGGTAAATCAGCGCCTACCATGGAGGACTGTGTGTCTAACAGTATGGCTCGTCTGGACATTCAAGAGAAGAATTTAAATGATACTGGTCGCGCTGTTCAGGCGTTAGTGGCGCAGGTGTCCGAGCTCACCCGGCAGATCCAACAGCTACGAGCTCCCACTGCGCCGCCCACACCGGCCGTTCCCCCCACACCACCAGAGAGCCCATCCCAGTCGGAGCCACGCCTACCAACCCCAGAACATTATTCAGGTGATCCAAGATATTGCAGAGCCTTTCTAACCCGGTGTTCCATGCATTTTTCACTCCAGCCTCAGACTTTCCGGACCGAGCGCTCCAAGGTCGCCTTTGTCCTTACCCTCCTGACTGGGAAAGCGGCGTTATGGGGAACGGCGGTGTGGGAAAACGAGGATCCATGCTGCACCTCGTTCCAGGAGCTCTCCGCTGAGATAAAAAGAGTCTTCGACCGGACGGCCGGCGGAAGAGAAGCGGCAAGAATGCTGGCTGAGTTACGTCAAGGAGAGAGATCTGTGTCGGACTTTTCAGTCGAGTTCCGGACCCTTGCAGCGGAGAGCAAATGGAATGAGGAGGCGCAGTGGGACATGTTCCTGCATGGGCTGGCTGACCGCGTCCAAAGAGAGATCTACGCTTTGGACCTGCCCCAGTCTCTTAATGAACTCATCGCTTTAGCCATCAGAGTTGATGCCCGTCTGTCCCGAGTTGGTGGCCACACCATGAACAGACGCCCTCTGGCAGGAGCCGAGGGGCCACGAGTAGGAGCGGGGACGCGGTCAGCCCCGTCGACGATCACGAGCCCATGCAGGTAGGTCGAGCTCGGCTTTCCCGGGAGGAGAGGGAAAGGCGGAGGTCCCAGGGCCTTTGCCTGTACTGTGGTGGAACCGGACACTATGCTCACAACTGCCCGGTAAAAGGGGCAAGCCCGATAGTAAGTATGAGGCTACTATCGGGTGGGATCTCCGCCGAGAAGACCTCATCAACATCTACCCTCCTTCCGGTAAGACTGAGATGGTCAACACTCACTCACCACTGTCGAGCACTCTTGGACTCCGGAGCAGAAGGTAACTTCATGGATCACTCATTCGCACGTCAATTCAAGATTCCCCTCAAGACTCTCACACATCAAATTGCAGTACACGCTCTCAATGGACAATCACTTCCCGACATCTCGTTTGCCACAGAAGACATCACCCTCACCACATCGGGCAACCACACCGAGACCATCTCATTTTATATCATGAACACCCCCCTTGCACCCAATGTCCTCGGCCATCCATGGCTCACCCAGCACAACCCTAAAGTGGACTGGCAGCTCAAGTCTGTGTCTTCATGGAGTAATCAGTGTCATAAGTCTTGTCTAGTGTCTGCCTGTCCGTCTGTTTCTGTCCCTGTGTTGCAGGAGGAGGCAGTGGATCTATCTAACGTGCCCGCGGAGTATCTGGACCTGAAGGAGGTGTTCAGTAAGTCTCGGGCTGCTTCTCTCCCTCCGCATCGTCCCTATGACTGTGCCATAGACTTATTACCAGGTACGGCTCCGCCCAAGGGCAAATTATATTCACTCTCTACACCGGAGAGGGAGGCTATGGAGAAATATATTTCTGATTCTCTAGCAACAGGGTTCATCCGTCCTTCCTCTTCTCCAGCGGGGGCGGGGTTCTTTTTTGTGGGGAAGAAGGACGGATCTCTGCGACCTTGTATTGACTACCGGGGGCTGAACAACATCACGGAAAAGAATACTTATCCTTTGCCGTTGATGTCTTCAGCCTTCGAGAGGTTGCAGGGAGCGACCGTCTTCACAAAATTGGATTTACGTAATGCCTATCATTTGGTCCGCATCAGGGAGGGGGATGAGTGGAAGACCGCATTTAACACCCCCAGGGGACACTTTGAATATTTGGTTATGCCTTTCGGGCTTTCCAACAGTCCAGCGGTCTTCCAGGCACTTGTCAACGACGTGCTGCGAGATATGATAGATCAGTTCATTTATGTCTACCTGGACGACATACTGATTTTTTCTTCTTCTCTCCAGGAACACGTGCAGCACGTCCGACGAGTGCTTCAGAGGTTGCTAGAGAATGGGCTTTTTGTCAAGGCGGAGAAATGCGATTTTCATGCACAGTCTGTTCCATTCCTAGGATACATCGTGTCGGTTGAGGGAATGCGCATGGATCCTGAGAAGATCAAGGCTGTGGTAGAGTGGCCAAGTCCAGAGTCTCGTAAGGCCCTACTGAGATTTCTGGGGTTCGCCAATTTCTACAGACGTTTTATTCGTAACTTCAGCCAACTAGCCGCACCTCTGACCGCCTTGACCTCCCCCAGAACAACGTTCAGGTGGTCAGACGCAGCTGAGGCTGCGTTTGCCAAACTAAAGGGTTGCTTCGTTTCAGCCCCCATTCTGACAACCCCTGACCCATTACGTCAGTTCATGGTGGAGGTCGACGCGTCAGAGGTGGGGGTAGGAGCAGTGTTATCCCAGCGCTCTCTTTCAGACGATAGGATGCATCCTTGCGCGTTTTTTTCTCACCGTCTATCCCCTGCCGAACGCAATTATGACATTGGGAATAGAGAGTGGTTGGCAGTCAAGTTAGCATTGGAGGAGTGGCGTCACTGGTTAGAAGGGTCGGGGGTACCTTTTATCGTTTGGACCGACCACAAGAACTTAGAATACATTCGGACTGCTAAAAGGTTGAACTCCAGGCAGGCTCGGTGGGCACTTTTTTTCGGTCGTTTTGATTTTACTCTTTCGTACCGCCCGGGTTCTAAGAACATCAAACCCGATTCTTTATTGCGCATTTTTGATCGTTCCGAACGCCCGTCCACTCCCGAGTGCATTTTACCGGAGACTCTATTCATCTCCACACTCGTATGGGAGGTCGAATCGAAGGTCAGGAAGGCCTTAGAAGGGGTAACGCCCCCGGTCGGTTGCCCACCGAATCGTTTATTTGTGCCTGAGGGTTTGAGGTCCAGCGTCATTCAGTGGGGGCATTCTTCCAATGTGGCTTGTCATCCAGGAGTCAATCGCACTAGGTTTTTAGTCAAACAACGATTCTGGTGGCCTCTCATGGCTCGTGACATTCACAGTTTTGTTTTGGCTTGCTCAGTTTGTGCCACTGGTAAGACCTCCAATCGACCCCCAGATGGGTTACTCCAACCGCTGCCAGTCCCTTCGAGACCCTGGTCCCATATCGCTCTAGATTTTGTTACCGCCCTCCCACCCTCCCAGGGTCATACGGTAGTTTTGACCGTAGTGGACCGGTTCTCGAAGGCGGCTCATTTCATTCCCTTGCCCAAATTACCTTCAGCCAAGGAGACAGCGGTGATTGTCGTTGACCACGTCTTTCGGTTACATGGCCTCCCGACAGACGTGGTTTCTGACAGGGGACCCCAGTTTGTGTCCAAATTTTGGCGAGAGTTTTGTAGGCTTCTGGGGGCGACTGTCAGTCTGTCCTCAGGGTTTCACCCCCAGAGCAATGGCCAAACTGAGAGAGCCAACCAGGATTTGGAGAGAACGTTACGATGTATGGTTTCCAAGAATCCTTCCTCATGGAGTCAACAACTCTCTATGGTGGAGTACGCCCACAACACATTGCCAGTGTCATCCACGGGCCTATCTCCGTTTGAGTGTAGCGTAGGTTACCAGCCACCAATTTTTCCTAGTCTGGAATCCGAGGTCGCGGTCCCCTCTGCTCACGCCTTCGTCCAGAGGTGTCACCGCACTTGGACTAGAGCCCGTGAGACTCTTCTCCAAGTGGGGTTGCGCACCAAGGCCAAAGCCGATCGCCACCGGTCTAAGCCACCCGTATACGTCGTTGGTCAAAAAGTGTGGCTTTCTACTAAGAACATTCCTCTCCGCTCCGTATCTAATAAACTTGCTCCCAAATTCATTGGCCCGTTTACTGTCACCAAGATCATTAGTCCGGTGGCAGTCCGCCTCAACCTTCCTCCAGTGTACAGGAGAATTCACCCCGTCTTTCATGTATCCAAAATTAAACCCGTATTTCATTCTCGCATTAATCCGCCAACCCCGGTTCCTCCCCCGCCGCGACTCGTAGATGGGGAACCAACTTATTCGGTCAATCGTGTGCTGGACTCAAGGCGGAGGGGGCGCGGATTCCAGTACTTGGTGGACTGGGAAGGTTACGGTCCAGAGGAGAGAAGTTGGGTACCTGCTAGAGACATTCTGGATCACTCCCTTATCGATGATTACAATCGACAGGTAAGGAGTCCTGGGAACGCCAGGAGGCGTTCTTAGGGGGAGGGGTACTGTCACGGTTCATAGATCCAGTGTCTCTCTCTAGTCTCGTGCTCTGTTGTTTACATGTGTGTGAATGTGTGAGTGGGTGTGTCCGGATCGTTACTGCTGATCAGTATCCAGCTGCAATCACTCTCCAGCACCAGCTGCCACTCATCTCATCTCCTATAAATACTTACCACTTTCTCATTCCCTTTGTCAGATCGTTGCATGAAGTCTTTGTGTTACCTGTTCCTGTTCCGTGCTTCGTGTCCCGTCTCGAGTTCCAGTGTTCCGGTTTTCGTCTTGTTGGATTCGTTTCATGTTTGGATTACGTCGTCACTTCTCAGAGCACTCTGCACTTCACTCTTCACTCCGTGTCTGACCATCGAAGTCCCTGCGCCACCGCCTGCATCCCCTGGACTTTTTCATCATCATCATCATATATATATACATCAATAAAGAGCAATTACTTGCATCTTGTGTCCTCGTTCTTACGCAACATGCAGCTCCTGTCCATAACAGCAATCAACAATCAACATCATTTCCGTAGTGACGATCGAGTCTGTCCCAAAAATACCTCTCAATGCGCCCTCGTTGACTCGTGCCAAGGGCCATATAGGTCTGCACTACATGACGTCACTAAAGTGTGGACTCTGAGGAATTTGGTTCGTGTTGTCGTCATGACGAGAAGACAGTGTTTTCTGTGCTGCGCAAGCAAATATATTTTGCTGCACTTCCAAAAGATACGACTCTCAGGCTGGAATTGATACGGTAAAACTGACGCCATCGTTACTGTTTGTATGACTGTTTATCAAGCACTGAAGAAGCTGCCAGAGCTGAAATTCAGAAATCCAAATGTACGTTTTCGTTTTGTTTTTCTGAAATGCTCTGTAAGCGGAAGATATGTAGACTGAATAAATAAATAAGACCTCATATCAATCACTTTACACACCGGCTACAAAACTTTCGTCAGTCATAAATAAATTCGGATTGGGTTCGATTTTCTGTGTTTTTCGCATCCATAACAATTCAGAGCCACCGATTGACGGATACGAAAAAACGCATGTGAAAATTTCAGACTCTATCCTACCATAACATTTAAAGGATTTTAAAGGACTCGCGTACAAAATTTTTGCACGTTAAAAAATAAATACGGCCTCATGTTATGTCAATCACACTTGCACACTGCCTCTGAAACTTTTGGCTGTCATAAAAAAAATCAGATCGGGTTCAATTTTCTGCGTTTTTCGTATCCGTAGCAAGCAGTTTGAATGATGTTTGAATGGTGTTTGGACAATTCAGAGCCACCGAATCACTAATATGAAAAAAAATGCATACAAAAATTTCGGACTCAGTGTGCAAGTGCCTTTACAGTGTTTAGAGTTTGTTAACGTTTAATTTTATTTACCAGTATTTTACATTATTTCTGAATCAAATAATTATGTGACTTATATACAGATGCGACGTATCCATGTTTTTCAAGTTTGACCAGGTTCGACAAATTTTCTGGAAAATATGGTAAATAGGCCTAATAAAATTGCTGTAGCCTATTGTTAAAAAGCTAATTTACAATGGTGACCGTTTGCACCAATAAATCAAGCATATAATGTTCATTACTCTCCCCGACATTAACTTTGGGTTTAATATTGTTATAATTATGAGGGGGTACTTGGGAAATGTTCTACCCTATAAGGGGTCTCTCATTCCAAAAAGTTTGAAAACCCTTGAGCTAACCAATAACCAATATTTTCTACATACCTGCCAGAGGACTACTAAGATCTACTATACAGGGGTGCGTTTCCCGAAAGCATCGTTAGCCAACTATGGTCGCAAGTTCCGTCATTACCAATAGAGTTCAATGGAAATTGCGACCAACTTGCGACCATAGTTGGCAAACATAGTTGGCTTTCGGGAAACGCACCCCAGGTTCATAATTAACATCAATAATGCATAATGTATAATTAATTCTAAAGTGAAGATCATGGTAACCCACTAGAAATGACTCAAGTATTACCAAATCCTTCAAAAGGCATTACTAATTATTTGGATCAGTATTCTAAAGTGAAAAGCATGTAATGACTGAAATCATTGTAAGCTTTTGAGGTTTATGTAAAGTATTGGATAGTAATGACTCAAATATTACTACATTCTTCTAAAGGAATTACTAATTATTTGGATCAGTATTCTAAAGTGAAACCCTAGTAACGACTGAAGCTTTTGAGGTTTTTGTAAGATTTCGGATAGTAATTCCTTCAGATGGATTTGGTAACACTTGAGTCATTATAGTGGGTTACCATGATGTGATATACCATGATATGCGGTATCAGCCTTCGAGGGGGCTGATTGCCAGCATTGTGAGATGCTTCCGCTTCGCATGCTCCGCTCTCGCCAGGCGGTTTTCAAGGAAAGTGGTAAACCTCAGGGTGCAGGACACGCTGTTGCCGAGGCAGCACGAAGAATGCATTCCTGGGGATCGCAAAAGGATATTTCAGAGGGGTTGGAAACGGGTCCCCGGGCCTTATATCCTTCATCATCTGAAGGATCCAGTGCTCTCCCTCCGGTGTCAAAAGCCTGCTCTGCAGTTCCTTCTGCCCGGGGAGAGAGCCCGATGCTTCAGTGCTCTAGCTCCGAGGAATTAGACGTGCTGGGCATTGAAAGTGAAAGCACACACATGGGGGAACGAGATTCGCCACCTCTTTTCCCAGCATATGAGGAGCTGGTGGAAGTGATTACTTGCGCTGTTAATAAATTACATATTGTTTGGCCAGCCGAGAAAAGAGGCGCTCGTCCCAAAAGCATATTAGACGAGCGCTTTCTCCAATCTAATATTTCACTTCCACCACGGTGCCTATCTTTTTCCCCTGATCTGCACAGTGAGCTGTCCAGATCGTGGAATAAAAAATACTCGAAAGCAAGAGGTAAAGGTCCTGTTAGCGAAGAAAGTTATAGAACAGGTGTACTCACCCGACAGAGAGTCAGGTTTTTACAGCCGTTATTTCATTGTTCCAAAAAAGGATGGAGGGTTGCGTCCCATACTAGATCTTCTTCTGTTGAATCGTTCAGTACAGAAACTCAAGTTCAACATGCTAACAGATAAAAACAGACCGTGACTCAAACAGATCATGACTCAAATCAGATCCGAGGACTGGTTTGTCACGATAGATCTGAAAGACGCTTACTTCAATGTCGCCATACTCCCTCAGCACAGGAGGTTCCCGAGGTTTTCTTTCGGGGGCAAAGAATACCAGTATCGGGTACTTCTTTTCGGTCAAACTTTATCACCCCGCACGTTCACAAAATGCTTAGATGCAGCTCTTGCCCCGCTCAGGCTGCAGGGCATACGTATTCTGAACTACATAGACGACTGGCTGATTCTATTGAGGTGTCGCCCTCGCTCATATGCAAATGTTGGGGTTGAGGCTCAATGTCAAGAAGAGTGTGCTTTCTCCAGTACAGAGAACCACTTTTCTTGGTGTGGTATGGGATTCACTCACAATGCAAGCCGTTCTATAGCCCGCTCGTGTAGCTGCTATCGTTACAGCCACAAAAGAGCTAAAGCTAGGCCAGTCACGCACTGTGAAACAGTTCGAGAGACTGTTAGTCCTCTTGGCAGCAGCGTCCAATGTGATACCCTTTGGCCTGCTGTGCATGAGACCTTTGCAGTGGTGGCTCAGGACCAGAGGGTCCCCCCGAGGGGAAACCCACTTTGTATGATCAAGATAATGCGGCGGTGTCTCCGCGCCTTGGTTATATGGAGGAAACACTGGTTCTTGTCCCAGGGTCCGGTGTTGGGAGATCTTTGCCATCGAGTTCCCTCACCGGCTGGGGAGTGGTAATTGAAGGCTGCTCAGCTCAGGGTCTGTGGAGGAGTCATCATCTCTCCTGGCACATAAATTGCCTGGAGATGACGGCTGTTTAGAGCATATCCTCCCAGACCTGAGGGGCCATCATGTGCTTGTCCGGACAGACAACACATCGGTGGTCTCTTATTTAAATCGTCAGGGGGTCTGCGTTCGCGTCCTTTGCAAACTGGTGCACCAGATCCTCCTGTGGTCCCTGGGGAAAATACTCTCTCTGAGGGCAATGTATATTCCAGGGGACCAGAATATAGGAGCAGACACCCTGTCGAGGCAGGGGCTGAGGCCAGGGGACTGGAGACTCCACCCCGAGGCGGTGGAGCAAATATGGGAGTTTTATGGCCAGGCAGAAGTGGATCTGTTTGCATCTCAGCACACAACGCACTGTCCACTCTGGTTCTCCCTCACTCAACCGCTATGGTTCAGACGTGGCCGTGGATACGTCTGTACACATTTCCCCCTGTTCCTCTGCTCCTAGGAGTTCTGGAGATAATCCGCCAGGATGGAATAAGCCTACTGCTATTAGCACCATGCTGGCCGAGCCGAATTTGGTTTGCGGACCTCAATCATCTTCTTGACGGCCCTCCCCTGGAGATCCCGTGCCCAGTGCGAGCATTGGACACTTACGTTCATCGAACTTCTCTGTTTAGAAAATATGACCAATTATTGGTCTGCTTTGGATCACCCAAGAAGGGTCTTCCTGCTTCTAAGCAGACAGTGAGCAAGTGGATAGTCGAGGCTATTTCTCTAGCTTATGAGTCCTCTGACTAACCAGCCTTGCCCTTTGGCGGTCAGGGCTCATTCTACAAGGAGTGTGGCGGCTTCTAAAGCTCTAGTATCTGGAGTTTCTCTACAAAACGTTTGTGATGCGCGGGCTGGTCCTCACCGCTCACATTCGTCAGGTTTTATAGCCTGGACCTGGATGCTGCCCCAGGGTCTCAGGTGCGTAGTGCTTAGTGTGGTGTGACAACAGGCTAACACTCGGGCATTTGAAAGTCTGGCGATTTGGGTATTCTCGTTCCAAAAGTGACGTTGACACATTACAAGTTCCCTCGAAAGGGAACGTCTCAGGTTACGACTGTAACCATAGTTCAATGAGAAAGGGAACGAGACGATGCATCACCCTGCCATACTTCCTGCATCCCTGTGATCGGTTTGCTTCGGTAATTTTCGAAGCTAATGCCTGTTTGCACCAGATGCGCTTTTATCACTTCCTAAGATGCTTCAGATGCATTCACGCTGGGGGCGTTCCCAAAGCGTCGTTGACGCATCGTCTCGTTCCCTTTCTCAGGAAACAATGGTCACATTCGTAACCTGAGACATATTCCGCTTACAGACGACACCATTGACAAAACGATCTAAAACGACTAAAATGACAGTCCATTAGATGGCAATGAAACACTATAGACTGAACACATAATACGCATGTGCATGACGTTATCATCTTCAGAGATTAGTTTTTGTAGTTTACACCTAGACCATTTTCAAAAACTTTTTCAGGCACCTAAAACGGCGTTGTCATGTAAACGAACGGCCACAACGCATAAAAAGTTTTTAGTTTTTAGTTGAAAACGGTGTTGTGTAAACAGCCTAACTAACTCTACTACCTAACAAAACAAAAACTGTTTATGAACCAATAACATTATAGATTTGTATAATTGGTCTTCAAGGAGGCAGGTAGTCTGCAGGTTTAGGTTTAGTTGGGAAGGCTTTTAAATTCATGACTGCACCTGACCATCCAGCATTCAAAGGTGACAGTCATATGGAAGACTTAAGGAGGTTTGTGCCAGATATCAGGAGTGAGGCAGAGACCACCGCTTTGGTAATCCCACCTGACCTTTCACACAGACACCTTCCATCAGACACACACACACACACAGACACACACACACACACACACACACACACACACACACACACACACACACCACACACACCACACAAAACACACACACACACACACACACACACACACACACACACACACACACACACACACACACACACACACACACACACACACACACACACACACACACACACACACACACACACACACACACACACACACCCCTTCTCTCACTCCATGTTTTTTTTTTTTTTAATCGGGATGGTTGACAACACAAGGACTGCCCCACATGCACCAGCATCTAAAAGCCTTTTGATGTCTCTTTTCAAAGTGGTTCCATCAGAGAGCACAACGCAGGGAGCCACTGCCTCACTCAACTGCTGGAGAGATGTGAAAAATACTGAGGAAATTCAAACACCCTGTGTTTACCTCCCATATCTGACTGACAAATATTGGTTTTGACAGGCTAAAGATGGGACTGAAAAGAGTCTTCACTGGAAGCATATGGACACTTTTTTATTATTATTAATCCACTTTCTGATTTTATGCAACTCTATACTTATTAGAGGATTGACTATTTCTAATAAAGTGGCCTTCATAATTATAAGGTTTTTGTTGTTGTTTAAATTTACACACCATTTATCTGGGGCAAATATTTAGCTCCAGTCACCTACATTTTACATATTGCTATAATAATAATACTACCGTTCAAAAGTTTGGGGTCAGTAAGATTTTTAATGTAATGTTTTTAAAAGAAGTCACCAAGGCTGCATTTGTTTGATTAAAAATACAAAATAAACCCAGTAATATTGTGAAATATTATTTCAATGTAAATCAGCTGTTGTCTATGTGAATATATAGTTAAGTGTAATTTATTCCTGTGATCAAAACTGAATTTTCAGCATCATTACTCCAGTCTTCAGTGTCACATGATCCTTCAGAAATCATTCTAATATGATTATTTGATGCTCAAGAAACATTTATGATTATTATCACAGTTGAAAACAGTAGTGCTGCTTCATATTTTCTGCCTTTTTTAAGGATTCTTTGAAAGTTCAAGAGAAAAGCATTTAATTAAAAAATAAATATTTTGCATTATTATAAATGTTTTTACTGTCACTTTTGTTCAATTTAATGTGTCCTTTCTGAAGAAAAGTATTAATTTATTTAAAAGAAAATCGTATAGACCCCAAACTTTTGAACGGTAGTGAATATAAATCAAGATAAAAAGAACCACAAAGCGTAATGGTACTATCCAAGTTTTTTTTTTTTTTTTTGGGTGGGGGGTGGGTGGATAACCTTTCATTACTATGTCATGTCTATTGGTCTATCATTTAAATTTAACAAACTAAAAAAAGCTTTTTTATATGTATTGCTTGTATTTTATTGCTTTTGTATTTTATATTTATTTTTGTTACAAAAAATATATTTGAAATAAATGCTGGTTCTTTTAAAATTTCTATTCAACAAAGAATCCTGATTTTCGGTATTAACGTTTCCACAAAAATATTATTCAGCAAAATTATTTTCAGTTGTGATGATAATAAGAGCATCAACTCAGCATTTTATAATGATTTCTGATAGATCATGTGACGTCAAAGACAGTAAATTTACATTTAAAAATATATTTTTTAAAAGTGATCGGTATGTATATGAATATCTATACCATAAAGTATATCATTAAAAACATCATGAATTACTGTAAAATTATTGTTCCAAATTACTATTAATAATTAATCATATTAATAGTATTATGCAAACTCTCTGTTCATCTTATAATACTTGTACATGTGTGCCACTGACAACTTCTGCATTCTAGCAGTCGGATATTAAGATATTGAGCTGAAGTTCCCTTTCAGTCACTCACGTTCGATGTAGTCGACGTGTCGACTGATTGGGATCAAGCTTAGGGAGCCTGTCCTCTTCGAGTACTATTAAAACGAGCCAATGCACATTGGTGTGTGAGATCTGCATCTGCATCTGGTATAAATACGGAAGTGGATGCACGCACCAGTTGTCTTTCGCTTCGGAGTTGATCGGTGTCGATGTCTCTGAAGAGTGTTTACGTTTTCAACGAGCAAGTGTGTCAGTGTTCTTCTGAAAGGTTCTCCTATGGCTGGTGGTTCTACAGCGCAAATGCAGCGGTGATCACTTCTGAGCTCTAAACTACTGTTTTAACAGCATCATTTCTGTGTGTTTTTTAACGGTTAGTTAGAGGGCAAAGAAGTGAGTGCTTCACTGTTTCAGTTCACTGTTCAGTGTTGCCGCGGTCATTCCCCTGTGCGCTCCGGCACTGGTGATGGGTCCCATTTCCTGAAAGAGCAACACGGGTGCGTTTGCGTCTTTTTCAAGATGTCATTCCATCCATACGTTTCTGGATGTGGTCATTCCCTCTCCCCCTCTGATGGTCACAATGGTTGCATCACATGTTTGAAAAAATAATAATCATGGCCTCCTAATAATCCCCATCCATTGAATTGGCTCTATCACTCTCTCTCCTCTCTATAGCTGGTGTGTTGTGAGCACACTGGCGCCATTGTACTGTGGCTGCCGTCGCATCATCCAAGTGGATTCTGCAAACTGGTCGTGATTGCGGAAAGATTGACATGATTGTTAAGCGCTTTGGGTGTACAGTAGTACATATGAAAAGTGATATATAAATGCCTCATTCATTCATTACCACGCCCCACTAAGGCGCCGTGTGGGATGGGTGTTTAGAGGATCATAGTGAGGCTTCCTCGTCCAGTAACCAATCCCTGACAGGATGCCGTTTGCAAGGCATCGGAGGGTGAGCTGACCACTGGAAATGATGACTCGGCTGCGTTGTCTCACTCTGGGAGTGTAACGTTGCCCGAGCCAGATCCAGAAATGTCAGCTATGCTGAAATGGGCCGCCTAGGCTGTCGGGCTCGAGTGGAATCCTCTACCACGTCCCGCAATGGTCTCGGTTGGATGATTGGTATCTCGGGGCGGGCCGCGCTAGTTCTCAGCTCGCCGCCCCAGTGCCTTTCTTTCCCAAAGTGCATGGAGGGCTTACCAGGTCATGGACAGCATCTATCTCTGCCAGAAAATGTCTGAGTAGCTCCTCCCCCCTCACTATCTTTGACGGAGGAGCGGTCGTGGGTTACAAGGCTATCCCCTACAGTGGAGCGATCTGTCGCGACACAGGTGCACAGGTACCCCCTAAGGCCTGTGAGTTCCCATCCGTTCCGACGGGCAGAGCTTACAAAGCCTGTGGGCAAGCCGCCTCCTCTTTGCATGTCATGGCGTTGCTACAGGTCTATCAGGCCAGCGTACTCATGGATATGCACAAGGGTAGCCCAGACCGTATGCTCATAGGTGAGCTCCACACTGCAACCAACCTCGCCTTCCGGGCACGAGCGTTGTGGCATGCGTGATCGGTCTGGCGATGTCATCATTAGTGGTCCAGGAGCGCCATCGTTGGCTCAGCCTAAATAAGTATCGGCCAAACACTGGCTAAGGGGCCACGTACAAAGGGCATGCAGTAACGGGGGTCTGGGTGGCCCTCCGACTGCATTAGCATCAACTGCCTCAAGTTGCTGACAGTACACCTTGCTTTGAGACACCGATGCTCAGTAAGCTTGTACTGGTCTATACAAACACTGCGACCGTTGCTCTACGCTTCCGTTGCATGTTGCAACTCGCCCGCCACCTCCTCCTATGGGGTCAGAAGCTTCTGAGGTCGCTTCATTCCACTTACGTTTCCGGCCTACTCAATCGGGCCACCGACAAGGACTCATGACAGCTTATGGCCCAGGGAGAGTAGAGACTCCATCCCCAGGGGTCCAGCTGTTCTGGGACCACTTCGGAGCCACACAGTTACATATGTTTGCCTCTCTGGACTTGTCCTATTGGCAGTTGAGATCCCGAAGGTGTTCGTTCCCTTCTGTGCTTTTCTTTCCTGCAAGATGGGTTGAGTAAGGCTGTCTCCCTCCACCCTCAAAATGTTTGTTGCCTCTACATTGTTGCACATCATGATGCAGTGGATAAAAATCCATGGTGAAGCACGACTTGATCGCCAGGTTCCTGAGGGGAGCAAGGAAACTGAATTGCCTTGCGCCCCCTTTATGCCCTCTTGGGACTTATCTCTGGTGCTACTGCACTGCAGAGACTTCCCTTGAGCCACTACAGGTAGCTGAGTTAAAAACCTGTTTTTAAAAGAACAGTTATCCTGCTTGTTTGGCCTTTATCAAGAGGGTAGGGGACCTGCACGCATTTTCTGTCGACGAAGCCTGGAATTCGGGCCGGCCAACTCTCACGATATCCTGAGACCCCGGCCTGGATGTGTTGCCAAAGGTTCCTACCTCTCCCTTGAAAAGGGGACCAGGTGGTAAGCCTGCAACCCCTGCCCCGGAGAAGGAGGAGGCAGACCCAGCCCTGGCTTTTCTCTGCCCTTTCCGCTCCTTGTGGTTATAACTGGACAGAATGCAAAGCCTCAGAACCTCAGACCAGCTCTTGTCTGTTACGGAGACCGGCAGAAAGGGAAGGCTGTTTCCAAGCAGAGGTTGGCCCACAGCATATTGGTTGCCATTATCTTGGTGTGTTATCCAAGGTGCATGTGCCCCCCTGGGTAGTGAGCTCCTCCAAAGAGAGAGTATAGCTCCTGCCCAGGCGTTGACCTATCACGTTAGCTAGAAAAATAGCCTATGTGTCGAACCACTGCTTCCCGTGGGCTCCCTTCTCATGAAGCCAGTTTTCTTTAAGCCCTTATCGAAGTGTCAGCTTGCTGTGCCATTCCCCTCCTATGGACTGGATACGTGTGCAATTCTTGCTCCAGTAGAGTTCCTCTTTAACCGAACCCTGTCAAGTTCCTCCATACCCTTCGGCTACGGACGTGGCGGAGCGTCCGAAGCCAGGCCTTTCACTCGTATGCACTGGTGGAACCTGTGTTAAGCTGGGTCCATATGTTGTGATCCCTACAGCGATCCCATACGTGTATTCTTCAACGGTACGGCTCCCTGCGGCGAGCCCGTATCTTCCCTTGGCAGAGCCCGCTCTGCCGTCACTGACCATTTGAGTCTCCCCCCTGTTATAGGCTGGAGCCACCCCAGTGACATTCCATATGTTTTACTGCCCGGTATCCACCCAGTCCATATGTGTATCATTCACATGTTACCTCCCTATGGGCAGAATGTGGCTTCCGCAGCGTATTCCTTTCCAACGAAAGAACGCTTTCCCAGTGGTCTTGTGGAACAGCAGTGACTTCCCTGTCCCATTTCCACCTCAAATAGTGCAGCACTAGTGGTGTTTTAATTGGGATCCCAATCAGTCGACACGTCAACTACGTCGAACGTGAGCGACTGAAAGGGAACATGTCAGTACGTATGTAAGGAGGGAACGGAGACGTTTTCCATCACTACTATTGCTACACCATTAACAGTACTCGAAGATGACAGGCTCCCTAAGCGTGATCCCAATCAGTCGACACGTCGACTACGTCTCCGTTTCCTCCTTCAGGGAATGAGGGTTAAATACGTAATCGAGACATTTCATCTCATGCTTTCTGCATCACTGCTCATAGGTGTTACTGGCTTATTTGCCACTTTTCACAATCTTTAAGTTCACAAAACAGTTCATCTTCTCAAACTTAGATTAAAATAGTTGCTTAATTGGTATTAGGAACATCAAAATATAATATAATGCCCATAAGTTATGTAGTAGAGGTACTGAACTGTATTTTTTTCCTAATACAAAAAATAAGAAGTTATGGCTTCTGTATGGAGTTTCAGCTTCATAGTTGATTCTCCTGACTAACCTCAGAGGAGAGACTGAGAAAACAACTAATGAATAACCATATATATATATATATATATATATATATGAGAGTAAGAGAAGAGAGAATGAGAGAGAAGAGAGAGAGAGAGAGAGAGAGAGAGAGAGAGAGAGAGAGAGAGAGAGAGAGAGAGAGAGAGAGAGAGAGAGAGCGAGTGAGGGAGAGAGAAAGAGAGCGAGTGAGCGATTTATTAATAGTTCTCTTCACCTCTCCTCTTCAATAAAAGAATCTCTGGGTGTTTTTGAAAAGATGACAGATTGTCAATATCAATTACCCCTACGTCAGAGTAGTGTAACCTCAGGGCTTCAAACGGCTGAGCCCTAAAAACATCCAAGTCAATCAAAAACACCTGTTATGAAAGGAAGCATGCAGTGAAAGTGCTTTAGACAGGCAAACTTCAGAGTCACCTACCTGCAGGGCCTCTAGAAAGCGGAAGGACCCAAGCCGCCTGCCCCGAGGAACAAGGCAAAAACTGGAGTTGTGTAGCAGCTCCTGGTAATCAAACCTGTGGACACACATAAACACAAAATGGCAGAAAACATTAGAATCTGCTCTTTAAAAAAAATACAAAGTTATAATGTTAAACATTTGTTCCCTTTCGAAAGGGAACTCGCACTGCATCGATTGACGCTAAGGGGAACGCCTCAGGCGTAAAGGTGTCTGAAATTACTATAAAATCACGGCAATCCTATTGACCGGCAACAGCCCATGAATCTTTAATGTGGGACCTGGAAGTATATAAGGGCGCCTTGCAAACATGATAATAATCTTTTTGTCTTCAGGGACCGTTCTGTCAGTAAGCGCCTGAAAATAAGGTAATTATGAAATGCACTGAGAAGGCTTAATGCTTTCAGAAGTGTGCACCCCCTCATAAACAAAGTCTAGACGCGATATAAATGAGAGATTCACTGTGCAGTGCGGACAACTTCATTGTTTAAGATGAGAGTTTTAGGGAGAGTACAGAACGCGGTAAGTGAGGGATGGCTTAAACGGAGCGCTATTGACTAAATAATATCTAAATAATAGTTTTGTTTTTCGTGCTTCTAGAGGACCAATTAGTAGATTAAACTCAGTGGACTTCAACTCCAAAAATGGAGTGTATTGATTTCTTTTGCAGTTTTGATTTTCATTCATGTTTATTTGTGAAATAACTAGAAGAGATTATCAGTTCATATGTGCTGCTTGAACTGAGGCCTACACATTAAAGCACCACTAAACAGTATTTATTGTTTGAATTTCTTAATTAAAAAAAATTGAAAGATGAGACAGACTTTATTTCATACCAAATGTAGGCTGCTCTGTCTTGTATGTTGGCTCATTGTCAGTGTCCTCTTTGCTCCGCAATTTTATTTTTCACTGTGTGAGAACATGTGGAGTGAGAGTGGAATGGCTTGTCGGACATAGCAACAGTAACTAAGAGGGGCGGGTCTTTGTGAAAGGTCAATTTCAAATCTTTTTAACCTTTGTGGACTCGTGGACTCGACTCGGACTCGGATGTTAAGGACTCGGACTCAAGTCCGACTTGGCCCTCTTTGGACTCGGACTTGGACTCAATTGTTAAGGACTTGGACTTGACTCGGACTCGACAAAGGTGGACTCGGACTCAAGACTACCCACTCATGCTAAAAAAATAAATAAATAAGCAGAGTGGCGACGTACATTATGGGGTTCCCAGATGGGAGCTCGCCAATCGCCTTGAGAGGGGTCGGTGGCTGCGAGGGTGAGCTGCAGGTGGATGATGAAAGTTTTTCTATAAAATAAATAAATAAATAACTTATTCCGGCAAAGAGTCCTCTTCCGGACGAACAGGAGATGACTGATGAGGGTGGTGATAATGGGATAGATCCTGAATCTTCTCAGCCACCCTGCCCCGTGTATGCTGAGCGTGGTTGGTGTTATGGAATGCGCCGCGGGGAGGCTGCAGCTGCCGTGGCTGCGCATTGGGGTATATGAGCCGTAAGAGCGGTTTCTCCCTGGTCATGGTGAGCCTTCCATTTCTTCCCGATGTCCATACTGAGATCGAGAGGACATGGAAGAACCCATATTCTGCCCGTATCCACCGTCATCAGCGGGCTAGTCTCGCTGATGATAAAGGGGATAGGAGAACGGACATCGGACATCCAACCCTGCCAGTTTGAATGGCAGAGCATACATGTCAGCGGGTCAGGCTGGTGCTGCCCTCCACACCATGGAGGTGTTGCAGGTATATCAGGCCTATCTGCTGAGGGAACTCGACCAGGGGTGGGGCCCCTGAGGCGGTTACTGAGCTGCGTCACACCACAGATCTAGCTCCCAGGGCAACAAACAGACTGCTGCCGCGATCGCCGGTCGATAGCGCCGATGTGCCACGGAAACCTCTGTGTTGAACTAGATGGTATCAAGACCGCCTAAATCGAGACCAAGACACTACCAAGACCAGAGGGTATCGAGACCAAGACAAGACCAAGACCAAATCAACACATTTGCCTGGATTAATAAATAAGAAGCAAAAATAGTAGACAATATAATCAGGACAAGGAGGCGTGAACTGGAGCACGTCTCATAAATGAACTAAAACTCAGCATATAAGATACTTGTCTCACAGACCTGAGAAGTATATCTATAGACAGCTTGAAATGTCTACTTTTAAACAAAATAATTCAAAACTAAAAGAAATTGGCTACTCTCTGCTTATGTAGGCTAATTCATATGAAGTGTGCATTTCTCTCTATAGGCGCGTTCACTACTGCGAAGATGGCGAGTCTGCATCATCAACTTTATCTTTGCAGCCACTGACATAGAAAAGACTAGTTTATTAATAAACAATTCAAATGTTTCATGCATAATCATTACTTTTGCCGGTTCTTTCTGGCAAGCTTTATTTCAGGTGTTGCGTGATATCTCTGCGCCCAAGTAGCAGTGCTTCGCCTGTGCTAAGGGTAATCAACTGAAGAGAAACAGGTTAACAGGTTGAACTAATTAACAACCATGGAAACTAACTAGGAAACATAGGCAGGCAAAACTGGGACACTTTGGGACTACAGCCAAATATCATCTGTGCTGATATCAACATCCCTCTTGCTCATGTGATATTTCTTAATTAGCCTGACTGTATGGTTATTATGGTTGCAGAGCAACATAGCAATTTGGTAATTTTGGTTATATCTTATACGTGGTCATGGGTGTATAGCGACTATTTACTATGATGCAGCTCATGCAATCAGATCTCAGATTCTGATCTGCTTTATTGTATTTGTTTTGGCAAATTATATTAGAATGACACAATAAACACACTGGGAGAGAACAATCAAGATCCAGCTGAAGGTGGAGGGATAGCAGTGAGAGATCCTGTTATTTTCGCTCTCCTTCTGTTCTAGCAGTCAGCCTTAATCTGGCAAGAGCTCACTCTCCTCTATTTAATTCTCTTATAATTACTGCCTCACTCTCTTTCTCTCCCTTTCTTTCCTCTATTATCTCCATCCTGCATCACCCACCTCGCCAATAAGTGGAAAATATGTTGTTTGTCTTCTGAACTTAATTTTCTCTTACTGGTCATTCAAAGCAGGTTTATTATTGTTAACTTAAACTAAAACAGAAATAAATAATAATAATAATAATAACTTTAAATTACATTAGTACAATCTAAAAAAAACTTAAACTTATTTTATTTCAGTTACTTGTCAAAGCAACATTTCTCTCTTTTTTTTGTTTAAAGGTACTGTAGTGGTCGCCAGCTGGAGTGCCCTTGAGAGCCACCAGAGGACCACATCAGACTATTCTCATTCCCTCACAAACTACATCTACCATAACTCACTGGTCGGACTCTTCATCCATTATCACATTCACCTGTGTCTCATTATCTTGTTTAGCCCACCCCATATAAGCCTGGTTTTCTCATTCATTATAGCATTCTCCCTGGTTTCATGTCTCTTTGTTTATGGATTGCTTGCCTGTTCCGTTGATAACTCTTTTGCCCGTGTTCCCTGCCTTGTTGTGATTGTTTGTTTGTGTATGACCCTTGCCTGGATTTGGATTACGATTGTGGATAACCCTTTAAATAAATACTGTATTTGGATCCTCAACCTTCGTCTCTCAGAGCAGTTTGTGACAGGTACACGATGTAGGTTACATAGTGTCATTTAAGTCGAAGTACTAAAACAACTAAAACTAAATTAACTAAAACTAAAAACTGAAATTTAATAATAAAAAAAAAAGATTTCTGATCAGAACAATTCTCCACAACTTGAATAAGATTCTAGACATCTGAAATTGCTTGCCCTGCGAGCTTGAGTTGAAACTGTTGCTTTTTAAAGCAGTGAAGTTGTAAGAATCACTTTAGGATTCGTTTTCTCAAAGATCAAACCTCCTGACCTCTTGTTGTGTCTTGTAAGGGTCTCCAACAACAACATTTAACAACTTTTCACTGGACTGCAAATCCTAAAATAACATTCACAACCCACTCAAGAAAGAAGGTTATCAATTAATTAAATAGTTCAGTCAAATTAGTTACATGATAACCATGGACAGCCTAACTTACTAACTACTGTAATAAATGTATTGCTCATTGTTAATTAATGATAGTTGATGCATTAACTAACATTAATTAGGGCCCGAGCACTAAGGTGCGAGTCCCTCTTGAAACTGTTAGGTTATTATTAGGGCCCGAGCACTAAGGTGCGAGGTCCCTCTTGAAACTGTTAGGATTATTATTTTTTTTTTTTCTGCAAAGTAAGCCCCATTTTCGAGGCCGCAACATGCTCGAAAAGTCACCAAATTTTGCACACATGTCAGGACTGGTGAAAAATTTTGTATTTTGTGGGTTTCGCGGATGGGCGTGGCAAAATGGCTCGCTAGCGCCACCTAGAAAATTAGAAAAAATTAGCCCCTCGTCCATGTTCGACCTACATGCACGAAATTCGGTGGGGACGTGTATCCTATCAAGACACACAAAAAAGCCTCAAGAACCCATACCCTAAACTCGACAGGAAGTCCGCCATTTTGAATTTGGCGGCCATTTTGGGACGATTTACACACTCCGTACTTTGACGAACTCCTCCTAGGGATTAAGTTGGATCGACTTCAAATTTCTGCTGTGCATTCTAAAGGCATTGACGATGAAAAGTTGTGCTATCTGCGAGTTTTCGTCAATGGGCGTGTCCGTGGCATCGATGATTCGCCATGAAACAGGAAGTTGGAGTAACTTTGCTGTACATGCTCAGATCTGCACCAAATTTTGCACGCTTGACAAGAGTCCCACCCTGAACACATGTACATGCCGACATCCACCCCCAGTCATAGTGCCACCTGCTGGCAACAGGAAGTGACATTTAACGAAGAAGCCCCCGCCGCACGTTTGACCTAGATGTACGAAATTTCTGTGGCACATCAACCATGTCCAGACGCACAAAAAAGCCTCTTGGAGCGATGCCCTAAACCCAACAGGAAGTCGGCCATTTTGAATTTTTCAACAAATTTTGGCTGATTTACACAGTCCGTACTTCAACGAACTCCTCCTAGGGATTTAGTCCGATCGACTTGAAATTTCTGCTGTGCCTTCTAAAGGCATTGACGATGAAAAGTTGTGCTATCTGCGAGTTTTCGTCAATCGGTGTGTCTGTGGCATGGCATCAAAGATCAACTCATTGCCATGACACAGGAAGTGGTTGTAACTTCAGTGTACATGCTCACAGCAGCACCAAACTTTACATGTAGGATAAGAGACCAGCCCTAAACTCATGTACATGCCCACATTCACCCACAGTCATAGCGCCACCTGCTGGCAACAGGAAGTGATGTATAACACCTTCATGCAGTGTCTGAAAAGCATAGCAAATTCACAGCCGCACTGGCAGAGCTAAAGAATATGAAACAGAATATGCGGCTGCATCACTCCCCGACGCGCTACATGTGCGAGGGCCCGCCCATCGCTGCTTGAGGCTTTAATTAATTAACTGGACCTTTTTGTAAAGTGTTACCCATTTGGTAAGCCACAATTTTCTTGAGTCTATATTAGTGTTTCTTTACAAAGTGTGACATTGCCAACTACTGGCCTGTGATGAAAAATACAGCATTTTAGGTATCTTCGCAGATCGTTTTGACAACAATGTCATCTAGGGAAAAAGACGAAGGAAAAACTAATTTTAAGAACATGTCGTGTAAACGTACCCCTAGATGTTAAATTAAGCCCAAATAAAATATGTATTTCTTGAGCACTAAATATGAAATAAAGATCAAGCAGAAAAAGAAAATTGCTTTTATTCACAATAAAGTTTTGTTCAGTTGATGGTTTGGATTGTCCCCTGTTGTGCTCTATAATTAAAATGAAAAGCTTGACACAAAAAGTAAATGTGTTCCTCACACTTTGTGAGAGAATTATCATGCAGTGCAGAAATACATAGAAGTCTAATGTTCAGAACAGTGAACAAACAGCTTCATTTTTTTTACATTTAAAGCTATTTTAATACAGTAAGTCACCGTCTTAATTAGAGGCGTGCTAATTTAAAGGTGACCATATGGTTAATGTTTCATGATAATACAAATATATTCTACAAATAAAGAATACAAATATATCAATCTATCAATCTATCTATCTATCTAATCTCTCACTCAGATGTTTCTTCTTGTTAAGTCAGTGAACACACAATGCACAATAACTCATTGACTTTCCTAAGAGGTCTGTGTGTTCCATTCTGATCAGGCACAGCAGTGGCGCCCGTGGCCTTGAGAGGCGCTTCTCAATAAGGGTGGAAGAACGTGATATATATTCAGGTTCAACACTAAGACACCATGACAAATTCAGCTGCACATGAATGCTGACATAATATACAGCTTTATAAGATTGATAAACTAGTCATGGATTCTTTCAGTGTGATTTCATCATACTATTCTCCCATCCCCATTTTGCCAGAAATAAATGTAAAACCAAACAAACAACGGTAACACTTTATTTGACAGTGTCATTGTTACACGTTACATGTAGTTACTAGTAATAACTATAAATTATGCATAATTACATGACACCCATCCTAACCCTATAATAAGTACATGTAGTTAATTATTATTACTCAGTAATTAAATATATAATTACACTGTAACACTGACAGCTTAAAATAAAGTTTATTTCAAACATAAAAACCAAAAGAAAACATAACATAATATGCAGATTAATTCATCAGGTATGTATGATGATAAATGTTTTTGTTATTTGTTAATTAGCTAGTTAAATTTATAGTATTAATAATAACAACACATTCATAGTCTATACTTTTCAGTTTTTATGTGCAGTATACTCTGTCTTTTCAAGTTATTAGATGATTCTATTCCACCGACTGCACCCTATACTCCTCGAAACACAAAAATGATACATTTATAAATAATCCAATATGAGCGGTGCACATTTAGCTCTCTGGTAGCTCAATAACACACAGCATCGGGAGCAATTTACAACTATAACATGAACCGACGGAGGCCTGTAAATCTATTTCTTTTTCCCCAGCCGAGAGCATCTTGGGAAGAGAGTGGGAATAAGACAGAATGCGAATGAATATGCAGGTCTATTTCTCATTCTCTGCTCAAAGCACAGCATAAAGGGCACATGAAGGAAAGTAAAGGCCTGTGACAAATGCGGTGACTGCAAGGGTGGCGCTATGCATTTTTTATTAGCTGTTAATCCATTCCTTGTGTAACTCAATATAAATCAAATTACCAGCCTACCATGCTGTCAGTGACTACAGTAATTAGATGGAAAAGGGGTTCGTAGAGGTGCCGCATTCTTTTAAAGTGGAAAAAAAGCAAAGAGTTACATTGTATTTACGGCTGTGCTTTCTGCTCCTCACTGGCAGGTGAATGCCACTTATTCAATGACTAGAGAAGAGGTTGGACATACTGATGGTAGCAATTACTAGGAAAAGAAAAACAGATTATTCAGCTAGTCAGGCCTATCTGCCATTCACAACATGGTAATGGTGATTCCCAAATTGTCCATGGGGAAAACGTGAACAAAATTGGAACAGTTTCGTACACTGGTGTAGGATTGTTTCTTCAATTACTGGCACTTTTATGTCCCAAGGGTTTATAATTATTAAAACAGATTTCAACTATTTTTTTTTCGTGTTATATAAGATCACATTTTTACCACAGCTTTAAATAAATCTATTTGAAGTTAGATTGAATAGTTTTACACAGTGGCGGCGTTTCACAAAAACCTAGAGTATGGCATTCCCTCTGGCATAACGTTAAATTACCGACATTACCGAACGATATACCTCACATTAACAAAATGCACAAAGCACTCTTAACTTGTAACGCGTTGTGTCAGGAGGGAAAGAAAATAGGGATAGCTCACAGCTTATTAGGCCAGACAGAATCGCGGAGGCGATTGGCATCACAACAACTTTTTTCAAGTTTTATTCACCAATCAAATTCGGGGCAACTATCTGTACCACGCTCCGTCCCCATCGTTATCAAACAAACAAAACCAGATACAGTAAAATGAACGTGAGTTGAGAGCGTTCATTTGCACTACGTGCCTGTCTTTTTAGCAAAAAGATACCTTTCACTGAATATCTACAGTGGCGTAGGGCGAGGGCGTCGTGAGATGCTTAAAAAGTAGCTTTTGACGCGTTCGACCCGAGTTCGAATCCACCTTTTGCCGAACTCTCTCTTCTCCCTTTTCCCAACACCGAAACCGTGATATGGCTTTGTGCCTTTACAAAACAGCACAAGACTGTAATTAAGTAGTCTATATAGCCATTCTGTGTGTGCTGCGTGATTTAAAGAAAAGTGCACACTTTGCTCACGCAATGGTGATCTCCAAAATAAAAGCTTTATTTCTTGCAAGTGAAGAAATTGAGACTCGTTTATATGAAATGAATATTTCATAAATAAATAAGCCCACATTTTACAGTGGGAAACCGTGTTTAATTACTCCAGCATCATTTAATGTAAACTGCATTTATGACAAACAAAGAACTACACAGATGTATACACTGTAGGCCTACACGGTCTATCAATAAATGCATGCACGTTTTTTATCTGCTTTTGTACTGACGCTGACGCTGCGGAGAAGCCGGTTGAGATGAGCTTTTTTTTAAATGACTTTTAAAGGTGACGACTGACTGAGCGATCACGAAACGCACATTTTTGGGGGGCTGGGGTGAAAATTTAGGGGGTTTAAAAAGCCTTTAACGAGCATCATCATCATCAGCTGATGTTTTATCTGAACTCTGACTGCTAGGGTATGGCAATGGCCATACTCTGCCATACGCAAACGCCGCCCCTGGTTTTACCCTTGTCCCAAACCTAGACATAACAATATCACTACAGGTTTAAAAAACTATGAGGATCTTAACAAAGAGTGACATTTATTGAATTTGGTGAAAAATAAATTATATCAGTAAATAAATTACCACAATGTTGTATCACTTGTGAGCAAAAATGCAATCGTGTGTCATTATTAAGAAAGGTGTTATTTTGTTAAATGATTCAAATTATCCATATTATTTAATCATTGTATGGTTAAAAAAAATGCTAGCTATGCCATTAGTCTTAGCAAGACACAAGAGTCAGCTATTTTATCCCAAAAAAATTCTAACACAGATTTATTTTAAATACAATACGTCATTTGACAAGTTAGCATTCTTCAGCATATATGCAATCCAGGCTCATTGGAAAAATAATATTTCATGACACTTTCAAAGTGAAATATCTAGATATTCTTAAAGTGCATTTAGTTTTATCTAAAACAGATGAACATGAATCTGGAAACATCTTATTACATTATTTTTTGTACATATTCGAGGCAGTTCGGACATTAAATGTACAGTGAGTGACGCTAAAAGGTTAAATCACATTTTTAAATCGCAAACAAATTATAAAATAACATACCGCCTACACTAAACCCTATGTCTTAACAACAGTGTAAACGGGAGATAAATATACATATTTGCTGAAGCAACTTTTTGACTTTTATTTTGACTTTTATTTTGACAAGTGCAGTGCTGTATCAGGTGAGCTACCAAGCATGTTTACTATGTTAGAAAAGCCATATATGGAGCTGGTTATGTGATGCAAAGCTGAAAAGGTATTAGTTTACAAATCATGCACTACGGTAAAAGTGTTTTGCCGCTGCAGTGGCTGGTTATTACAAAACCAAATGATTTACATGAAAGTGATAGCTTTAGCGCACCCCGCATTGTTAGAACCAGGTGTTAGTCAGGGTAGACCATTTTGCAGTGGAAAGGAGAGCATAAATGGATCAATGTAAATTGGGATCAGATTGCTAATAGGTTCACATCAATGTCCTTTCATACTCACAGCGTACCTCTCTAATGTAATGCTTTTATTGTTAATAAGGCAGTGGTTGGTACATCCCTGCAGAGAATGATTTTAGCAGAAAAAGGACAGTGATAATCACGCTATCATTTAAAACACTGCACTTATCAGGCATGCCTAAAACTTTTTGTTATCCAGTTTATTCTTAAATAATTCAGAAATTAAAGAGACACATTTTGTGAGTGCAAAATACAGTTCAGTTCAAGCTTCAAGCATATTTATTCAAGCTATATTTATACGTTTTTGGAAGACTTTTCACTGTACAATGTTTTATTTATTTTGCAGATGTATAGAGCAGATTAGATCTTGTAACAAGCGTGCAATTAAAAATAATCACATTGATTTGGACCACTTCATTTGTAATTCTAAATTCGATACATATCCAAATTTCTTTTATTTCTTTTTTTGCAGTATTATCCACTGTAATGGAAATGTGTTTTACAGTACAGCCTATCTGTACATATGGTGGAAAGTCTCACAACTTTGATCATATATCAGGTCTTTCAACTGATTCATACAAGTCAAGTGCACATTTGTGCAATGTAAAGGATGATAATTATTTAATTGAGAAGCACAACAAATAGTACGAGTAAGCATCAGAGCAGAAGTGCTGATCGTGATATGGCTTAGTTCAATTATTGTAACTTGTAGTGTAAAATAAAGTAATAATAATTTAATAATAATTTATAATATATTCAAATTTATTGTGTTTATAAAAAAACACTGTGAATATAATGTGTACTGAGACGCTATCACAACTAAAAAGATGTTTGAGTCCACTTTAAAGTTCTGCAATGTAATTTTTTTAAAGGGTTGATAAGAGTATTTTTAATTATTTTTTAGCAGTGTGAACTCCCTTAAAAAGCAACTATTGGCATCAGACCGTGGTCTCTTTGTTCTTTTTACCTGGATGTCTCAGTAACAATACAATTTTGTCCAAAGCCTTGGATAAAACAGGAATAAAGCTATTTGTTAGCTTCTCATTCATCTCAAAGGCAGTTACTTGACTACTGTGTGACGCCCTGGAAGCACAAAACCTGGCGCTGCCACCAGCAGGGGCTAATGGGGCCATGCTAACCATCCAAACCTTGACCCCTTGGGTCTAGACAGGCTTGTCCGAGAAGAAAGAGCCTCTAAATGTTACAATACCTTTATTCCTGGAGGAGATTTTTGTCGGGAGATGCTGTCATTTTGCATTGAACCTTCAATATAGCGAAGTTCAAAACAGGGTCTCTCTGTCTCTCTCTCAGTATAGGCTTATTAATAATTAATGTTCAAGCTCACCTGTGGTTATTTATGCTGGCACTGAGTTAAATCTCACTCAGGGAGAAACACATTGATTACCTTTGAAAAGATATCTTGCAATGTATAATGTCGCTCGGATACAAAGGGTGAAATAAAGGAGGAGGTGAAAGCTGCTGTCATTGTGCATAAAGAGCGCTCTGGGGAAAATATCAACATTAGCCACATTTCCCCCTAGTGCAGACATCTCATACTTTACCAAATGATTTATTATTCCCTGTATGGTGTTTGTAGTGAAATAAAGCAGGGCTGGATTATTACAGTACCTTGATATTCAGGGCCATATTCTGTCCTTGGTAAACCAAATGATAATAAAATAATAAAAAAGAACGCATTACTGGACATTTGGTCTTCAGAATGAACGGATGAATGAATAAATCAATGTTCAACAACAATTACATTTTTAACAGTGGAATGCATTGAGGTAATTAATATGGAAATAACATGGTTTGATTTAGAATGTTGCGACCTAGACTCGTTGGAAAAATATGTCTTTGCCTAAATTTTTGGGAAAAAGTTTTTCTACTGGTCAGGGATACGTTTACATGATAATTATGTACTAAAAACTGAACGTTTTTTCCTTTGTGTATTTTTTATTTACAGACAACAACGTTGTCAAAACGATCCCTGTTCATACGAATCCATGAAAACACTAAAAACCCTATATTATTTTACACTTTGTAAAGAAACACTACAGACTGAACACGTAATATGCACGTGCATGACATCACCGTTTTTGTAGTTTACACGGAGTACTGTTTACACTTAAAAATCCATTTTCATAGGTTTGCATTTCAAGGCCCCCAAAACACTGTTGTCGTGTAAATGAACAGACAAAATGCATAGAAAGTTGTATATTTTTAGTTGAAAATGGTGTAGTGTAAACTGTTCTGGTGCAAGAAACGTCTCGGTTACGTATAGTAACCCTCGTTACCCAAAGAGGGAATGTAGACGTGAGTCAGAATTATTCTGACGAATGGGGATCACTTACGAGAGCCTATTTTACTTTCGAGTGTAACTGAACGAGCCAATGCACATTGGCATGCGATAATTGGACCAGCTTCTGTGCATCGAAGTGCGAGCATATAATGAGCGGAAGGTGCATCGCATCCTTGTTTTTCTGCTGAGGAGCAGGACCTGTGACTCTGCCATACAGTGGAAACTTAGCAACTGTGGCGAGGGGACGTACGTCTCCTCCTCGGGGAACGAGGGTAACCATACGTCACCGAGGCATTCCCCCATCGCCAGCTCACTATGACGTACATATTAAGAAGTGATTCTGATGAATAGATATATCTAACAAAACGCCACGGCTGCTTGCCCTTTCTGGCAGAGGAGCTGATCGTGGAGGAATACACAAATGGGGTCGCCACAGGGACCGCTACATATGGACACCTAGCCTAGAACAGGTTCCACAATGCATACAAGTGTAGGCCTGGCGTCTGACTGCCGCAGGGGTGACGGAGGAGGTTAGCCATTTCTGGGGAACACTACTGGAGCAAAAGATGCACGTATTCGGCCCATGAGGGAGGGAGTGGCGTTGCAAGCCGACACTAAGAACGGGTCCCTCGGGCTACTGGGCACTGGGGGCGAGTATACATGCAGAGAACATGAACCACCCACGAACGCAGTCTCAACATGCTTAAGCCCAGGCATGCGAAACAGTGATCGTGGCCGTCAAATGAGGACAGGAAATTACCACATCCAGAAACACACGGTTTTAATGACATCTTGAAAAAGACGCAGTGTCAAACCGTGTATGCTCTTTCAGGAAACTGCTCTCTCTGGTGCTGAAGCCAAAGATGACCGCGGCTACACAAACAAGACGATAGTGCAAGCCTGATGTGAGCACTCACAGTATCATTGAAGTTGCAACATTCTGAGGTGTGAAAACTGCTGTTTTGCTCTTTGTGAGATCGCGGCCAGCGCTGTCTGCGCTGTAACACCAACACCAGCTTAAAGAGACGTTCTCCTGAAGAAGCAGACTCGTCTTTTGAAGTTAAAACACTCTCAGATAAGATTGCAGAGCAGGAACAGTATTCACCGTCTGGCTCCGAAGAGAAAGACAAGGATGCGGCGCACAGCAGCTGGTGCAATTATCGCATGCCAATGTGCATTGGCTCGTTTAGTTACATTCAAAGTAGATAGACTCTCGCAAGCGATCCCCATTCGTCAGAATCACTTCTGACTCACGTCATAGTGAGCTGACGAAGGGGAACCAGGACTAGGTTCATAAGTGGACATCAGGAAAAAATAAAATGATGAAATGTAAGTTATACAACTCCTTAAAAAAACAAAAAAAAAAACCGAATCCAACGTTCAGAACTTTCTGTCTGAGAATCATCTCTTTTGACATCATCCAATTACGCTCAGGCAAAAATCAGGTGATCACTAGAACATGACTAATTATGAGTTCACTTGGAACTCGTGTAAAACTCTGACAGCTTTAGTTAATTCCTTCATTCTGGTAAGGCCGTACCACCATGTAGCCAACATAATCCATTCAGACAGTTTACAAGAGGTTTGACACGCTAAAACAGCTTTTCCCGTTTAAGGGTGTGTTATCTGAAACGTCTAATTGAGCAGCTGTCAGGGTACGCGGACTCTCACCAAACCTTCTCCAACATAAACCCCACTGCTGTCTAGTTCATCACTATCCTTCACTGCTGTTAGCTTCAGGAAGCACACAACGCTTTCTGTAAAGGTTTTTCAGCCAAAGACAAAGGTAGAAAATACAACAGAAAAATTGTTGCAACTGTATAAATTTTGTGCTGACAGTCTTTCCAAAGTTGCCAAGGTGAAGAATCCTGAACTGTCAAAAAAGACTTCACATCTCAAAGTCACTCATTGAGCCATTGTTAATTTCTTACATTTGTTAGTTACATTTTAGAGTTTAATAGCCATAGTCATATTTTGAAGGGGGAAAAAAGGTTATTTAAATGTAGTCAAAATGTTATCATTGTAGTCCATAGACTTATTAAATATATATCTATTTTTATATTTCTTGTAAAAACCTGAGCAAACTTTCTGTGTTGTGAACCATTTCTCTCTTCTGCAGACCGAACAACATTGGAGCCAATTGACTTCCACAGAAAAAAAAGAAAGAATAGAAATTGAAGCTATTTTGGAGCCGCATATGGTTGAATAAATAATGTATTAATATATATGCTGCCACTTGGTAATATTATAAGAAAACATGGAATTTGTTTCCACTGTTATGCTGGTGATACTCAGATTTCATCACGACCAGACGAAATCTCTAAATTGTCTTGACAGAGTGTGTTAAAATTTTAAATATTGGATGACAAGTAATTTTGTTCTATTACATTTAGATAAGACTCAGGTATTATTTATTGGACCAAAAACGTGTACATAGAATCTCTTAGAAAACATTTTGCATCTAGAAGGATGTACTGTAACTTCATCCTCTACAGTAAAAGATCTGGGTGTAATATTATACAGCAACTTGTCATTTCATGTTACAAAAACAGCCTTCTTCTTCCTCCGGAACATGCTCTCTGTTTCTGTGCTAATTATTATGAGTTGTAAACATAATGATTGCAATGTAATTTATACATTGTAATCATTATGTTTACAACTCGTAATAATTACTTCAATGAGCTCATTGTGCCTTAAATTTTAATACATTGTTAGCTAACTGCATGATTTTTATGTACATTTCTGAAATACTCACCTCTAATAACAGATCACGCCTATGTCTAGTATACGTCAGGTGCCGCCAGGTGAAAGTATGGGACTTCTATTGTTTTTATGTTTTTTTTACTTCCTATCTTCTTTAACTTCAATAAAAAAAATTTAAAATTCTGCCACAGTGATAACGATTTGCATGGATATCAACATACAAATAACATATAAAAAAATCACACACTCAAGTTTTAAGCTGGGATGTGTGAAGAAAGGTTTAACCTCCTTTTCTTGCTAAAATATAATTACTGTTTGCAGTAACATATTCGGTTAAATCAGACTGACGTTTTTACTGTGGTCCTTGAGACCGCACATAAGAAACTAGCTTTTTATTCCGACACAGAAAGAGAAATGAAGTAATGGCATCTTTAGGAGTGAGAACTTGATGTTATCACATGTTAAGCTGACTGTGGCTCCAGTCCTCGACTGAGATAAAAATCACTGTAGCTGAAAACTCAGATAAAGCTTGATGTCTAATACAAAAATATACTGACAGTGTGAAGCTAAACATAATTTTTATCATACATATAGGCGAATTTATCCTGTTTCTTAAATGACACTTTATTAATAACCCTCGGGTGGGATTGTGACAAGACCATACTGAAATTTGTCATATCTAATATAGAATCTATCTGTTCCTGAACAGTATCTGTGTGGAGTGCTGGTAGTCTGGCTCTAAGCATGACATTGTGATGCTAAACAGTGGTGTAGGCTGCTCCACGTCTTTGATCAAACACTGCAGCCGAGCCGTGGTGCTCTAGAACTCATTACAGAACGGTCTGAGCCGGATCCCGTTCACTCACCATCGCAGATATGCATCAGCGCTTTGCTCGATCTCATCTGCTCAAACACTGCCTGCTTATCAGCTAAAGCTAGCCTAGCTTATAGTGTGCTCTAACACCAATTTATTCCAGCACACCAAATACAATTCCCTCTCTGTCCTCTCAGTTCTTTTTAAACAAACCACGGCCAGAAGATATACAGAAGCCTGACCCAAATTACAGACTAGGACACAAACACTATAAAAAAGTCTGTAAAAATAGGGCACAATGTACTGTATGAATATGAAGGTATTTCACGTATACGTTTTATTTTTATTTTTTTACAGGTGTTTAACCGGTATTTTGATTTACACATTGGATTAGGTTGTGTTTTAAGGGTTAATGGAAATTAAAATAAAAATGAGTGGATAATGTCCTGGCAGAAAATTACCAGTAGCCTTCTTTTTTTTGTGTAAGAAAACTGTGTCTTATTAATAAGATACTGTCTGCAACATTTGATCATTACAATTCCAACTGTTGTGTGTTATTTGATATTACATTTAGTTACTAAATTGCAACTTCATCATTACACATGTGTAATTACAAATATATTCAAATACATGACATACCAATTTCAATAGAAATTACATTAAAGTATATTTTAATTCACCATAACTGTTGTCAGTACATTCACTTTAGCATATTTCAAGGACAATAAGTATGAAATATATATTAAGATACTTAAATTCTACTTAAGTATGTAAAAAAACCAGTAAGTTCAACTAATTGCATTGAATATAAATCTATGATATAATACTATCAATATAATACATTTTAATTTAATTGTAAATAAGGTACAATTAAGTGTACAAAAAATACATTCAGTTCACACTTAAGTATATTATTGTATAGTACTGCATATTTCTGTAATAAGTAGGCCTACTCTTTTTAAAAGTATGCTAAAGTGAACTTTAGGGATAGCAATCCAGTTATCAGAATCGACTCTTTAAAGTGGTGAAAGTTTCCAAATCTACATCACACATCTGCTGCCATAATCAATAGAAATTGTAAACCAACATTACTCTTTAAATTCGCCAACTGCCTTTCTACGGTAGGTAACAGCAAGACGCTATTTCTAGAGTTTTGGCGCAGTCTTTATTGCCTTATTTACATAGAAAGCAGAGTTCAGTTTTATCGAAGCGATAAACGCAATATGTGTTGACGTCACAATCGTGTTGCATTGTGGTATATGGAGCTGCCTGATGTCACAAAGCCGGAAGACACAGATGGGTAAGTTCAGTGAGTTTATTGAAACAGGCAATGACAGGACTAGCAGTGAGTAATTGAAACAGAGATATGTAGATCAGGCTGCACAGGTGTTAACCAGAGTCTCTTATCTTTATGCAGAAGGATCAGAACGAGACAGGCAGAAGACAGACGTCGGAGGAACGGACCTGGACGGAGATGACAGGAGGACTGGATGAGATTCGGACAGTAAGTATAAGGTGGGCAGAATGCAGTATAGCAGAGTCTGTTGTCGTGTGTGTCGACGAGACCAGACAATGAGTAAATGAACTGAGGTGGCTTAAGTAGTGAGGGTAGATGAGTGCGGATTGCTGGCAGGTGGTGGTGACAGGTGAGGATGATCAGAATTCCAGTGAAGCAGATCGAGTGGGCGGAGTGAAGGTGTCTGGCGCTGAGTCAGGTGTTGGTGTATCCGTGACAGTACCCCCCCCCTCCACGGCCAGCTCCAGCTGGCGGAAAGGACCGACGACGGGGACGACCACGGCCTCTGGGTGCTGGGCGATTTGGATGGGCAGAGTGGAAGTCCTGAAGAAGAGCGGGATCCAGAATGTCCTCACGAGGAACCCAACACCTCTCCTCGGCACCAAAGCCCTCCCAATCGACGAGGTATTCCAGGTGGCTTCCCGTCGTCGGGAGTCGAGGATCTCGTGGACTTGATAGATGTTATCGTCTCAGGGTCCGCGGGAGGAGGAGGCACGTCTTCAGCACCAGACCCTGGGGAAGAAGGAGTGAGAGGATTAGTGTAAGGCTTGAGCAGAGACACATGGATGGACGGTGAAATACGGTAGTGAGCAGGGAGTGATAACCGGTAGGGACTTCGTTGATCTGCCTCTGTATTGCGAACGGACCTATGTATCTGGGACTCAGCTTACGACAGGGCTGCCGGAGACGGATGTCCCGAGTCGAGAGCCATACCAATTGTCCGGGCTGATATTGAGGTGTTGAGGAACGTCGGGCATCGGCTTGGTTCTTGTGTCTCCGGACAGCCCGCTGAAGATGGACATGTGCTGAGTCCCAGACCCTCTCGCTCGTCTGGAACCAGTGATGGACTGCTGGGACGCTAGAGGGTTCTCCGGACCAGGGAATAATGGAGGTTGGAAACCGAGTATGCACTGGAACGGGGTGAGGCCGGTGGTGGATTGGCAGAGTGAATTCTGCGCATACTCGGCCCACGGCAGATAGCGACTCCAGCAGTCCTGGTGGTCATGGCAGTAGGACCGCAGGTATCTGCCGATTTCCTGGATCTTCCGCTCAGTCTGGCCGTTGGACTGCGGCAACTGGACAAGATAGGAGTTGATGACCGGCGGCCCCACAGTACAAGCAAAGCTGGTTCGTAATCCGTCGTTGGCGTTCAGCGGTAGACAGATGACTGGATCCGATCTCCATGGGTTCTGGTGCTGGAGGGCTAGAGCCTGATGTGGGGCGAGGAGGAGGAGGTGCAGGACAGTCGAGCTGACAGGCAGTGCGGCGTTGATCAATACGAATGGATCGTTGGATGATATTTTCTAGACCCACAACGTCATCATAGACTGCAAGCTGTAAACGGATCTCTGAATTTAATCCATGTCGGTAGGCAGTAATCAACGCCGACTCATTCCATCCGATGGTGGCTGCTAGAGTACGAAATTGTAGAGCATATGATGAAACTGATGATTTCCCCTGGTTTAACCGTAACATTTGATCTTGGACTGAAATAGCATTGGAGGACTGAGAGAAAACTTCTAGGAAATGGGCTGAGAAGGCAGAAAAGGTTTGGGTTACTGGACCACGATCGTCCATAGGGCGTGCGCCCAGCGAAGGGCTCGTCCGCTGAGCAGGGAGATGACAAACGCTACCTTGGATCGTTCAGTTGGAAATTTACCTGGATTTATCTCCATGTATAGCTTGCACTGTAACATAAATCCATTGCACTCCCCCTCCTCGCCTGAGAAGGGCGCTGGCTGGGCCATGGGACTTACAGAGGCAGACGAAGAAACAGGCATGGTGGAAGTAGTGGGGGGGGGGGGGGGTGAAACGGTCCGTGGAATGGTTGAGGCTGACGGTGGAATAGCAGCGGCGGTCGTGGTAGGAGATGGTTGCAGCATGTTGGTCTGGTCTTCTGTCACAAAGCCGGAAGACACAGATGGGTAAGTTCAGTGAGTTTAGGACTAGCAGGTGAGTAATTGAAAGCAGAGATATGTAGATCAGGCTGCACAGGTGTTAACCAGAGTCTCTTATCTTTATGCAGAAGGATCAGAACCGGAGACAGGCAGAAGACAGACGTCGGAGGAACGGGACCTGGACCGGGACGATGACAGGAGGACTGGATGAGGACTTCGGACAGGTAAGTATAAGGTGGGCAGAATGCAGTATAGCAGGAGTCTGTTTGTCGTGTGTGTCGACGAGACCAGACAATGAGTGAATGAACTGAGGTGGCTTAAGTAGTGAGGGTAGATGAGTGCGGATTGCTGGCAGGTGGTGGTGACAGGTGAGGATGATCAGAATTCCGGTAAAGGTGTCTGGCGCTGAGTCAGGTGTTGGTGTATCCGTGACACCTAAAGTGTACATATGAAGTAGACTCTGAAGTAGGGTCTCTCCATATACACTTCCCTCGTCCACCTTACAAAGTGGAATGTACTTCAAAATGGTGACAGGGATTCCCCGGAGAGGAAGTTTGCAAGTGCGTGTCTGAAAATGGACTGGAACGCAGCCTCAGACACGCGCTTCCACTGTGCATGCGCATCAGCTTGATCCAGCCTGAAAAATATCTGTTTCTGTCATGAGTCAAGCATTTGGAAACAAAGTTTACGAGACAGTTGTTGTCAGATGTCATTGGCGATTTCAAATATGAAATTTAATCCTAAACTTGGCGAACAGTTTTGGAGAATTTGATGTTTCCCCATTCAAAAAGATAGGAGCTGCACTTGCACGCCCGAGAGGCTTTTCAAAGATGGCCGCCGAGTGACTTGTCAAAACAGGACTTAGGTTCTTTTAACCAAACTACTTTAAATTGTACCAATATCATGGCATATTCATTTTCTTCTGACTAAAATGGCATGTAATTGTTCCAATTGTAGATGGATTAGAATTGATGAAAACAACATTTTAGTTGAAGAAAGTGCAAAATGTGATGAAATGTGACATTATCAGTATCAACATTAACAAAGACAAGTGGAAACTGCAAGTACAAATATGAGATCTTGACACAACATTATGAATACAGGTCTACTATAATTTTGTGAATTCTTGATGTTTTAGTTATTCGTTGTTTTTGATGTTGATGTTTTTAGTGCATTGGTATGGGGAAAAAACATATTCCAAACATTCCTTTTGAACAGATATTCCATTTATGTTGTCTCATATGATAATTCCAAATACACAGTATTTATGAAGCACTGGGCAAAAAAAAATACCCAGATTACATACAGTTTCACTTTTGAGATTCTGAAGAGAGCATCAGATGGACACTTTACTTATTCCCATGAAACGAAATGAAATGTTTCATGGGAAGGAGAACATATTTTAATAGCAAAATTCACCATCAAATGCAGTTCTGTTTCTGGTTAATCTGGACCACGGGTGATTAGTGAATAAAACGCACTGAAACACAGTGGCACCACTGCTTAGTGAATTTGCTCAAGAGAAGGTAAAACATTTATCATACAGTAAGTGCTAGTTCTTTATTCTACTTGTTTGCTTCCTTCTACTGTTCCAGAGGACAGTAGAAGGTTGTGATCATCCTGCAGGACCTTTAAAAGCTTGTAAAAGTTTTTTGTTTTGTTGATCTATAGTCCATTGAAGCAAACAACCCATAAAATGCAGAAAACCTGTTCAAATATATAGCAACCCAAACAAACTTCAAAATCAATAATGGTTCTGAAGCTGTTTGTTACATGTGTGTCCTGAGTTTCCCCCATTCTTTGTGTATTTGGTTCAGTCCTGTTTCCATTTTCCTGCTCCTCGTTACTGTTTAGTTAATTCACCTGTGTCTAGTTCATTTGCCCCAGCTGTGTCGTGTTCCCCAATCTGTTCTGTGTATGTAAACCCTGTGTTCTCCCTCACTCCTTGTCGGTTCTCGTTTGCATTAGGTGTGTTAAATGTCTCCTGTTTTCCTTGTCTGAGTTTTTATAGTAAAGATTATTGAAGTTGGATTTGTTGACTGCTGCCTCTTCATCTGCCTGCACCACACCCGTAACAGAAGAACCGACCTTAAAAGAAAGTAACAAGATGGGTATTTTCATCACCCCTACAAATTCCAACAACTCCAAGCTTATCTGTTTCCAGGACGGCCGGCACATCGAGGAGTATGTTGCCGAATTCCTGGAGCTCTCCGAAGGGGTAAGCTGGGCAGAAGAGGTCCAAAAGACCGTCTTTTGGTTTGGGTTAGATGATACCCTTTATCATCAAACGCCAGCGGTGGCATTCCCAGGATCATTTGCCCAGTATCTGGATCATGTACTGTGGTTGTGTGGCTCACCCTTCACCGCAGGTGAGGTAGATGACATCGCCACTCAACCACCATCTCCAGCCATCTCCACGCCAGAGCCTGGGCCCGTCGCCTGCCCGCCAGAGCCTGGGCCCGTCGCCTGCCCGCCAGAGCCTGAGCCCGTCGTCTGCCCGCCAGAGCCTGAGCCCGTCACCTTCCCGCCAGAGCCTGAGCCCGTCACCTGCCCGTTAGAGACTGAGCACACCGTACGTGAGTACATCCAAGAGGACACTGCACTGATCGTAATGTCTGTGGCGATCCTGTATGTGTGGGCTACACGAACATCAGTTCTGGCCAACGAGTCCAGCCCCAGGTCTTCACTGCAGGTCCCAGCCGGCCCCGGGCCTTCTCCGCTGATCCCAGCCAGCCCTACAGAGCCTTCTCCGCTGGTCCCGTCCAGCCCTACAGAGCCTTCTCCGCTGGTCCCGTCCAGCCCTACAGAGCCTTCTCCGCTGGTCCCGTCCAGCCCTACAGAGCCGTCTCCGCTGGTCCCGTCCAGCCCTACAGAGCCGTCTCCGCTGGTCCCGTCCAGCCCTACAGAGCCGTCTCCGCTGGTCCCGTCCAGCCCTACAGAGCCTTCTCCGCTGGTCCCGCCCAGCCCTACAGAGCCTTCTCCGCTGGTCTCGTCCAGCACTCCCAAGCCTGTCCTTATGTACGTCCCTGAGCCTGGCACTCCCCCCAAGAAAATTTTGGGGGGGGGGATATAGGCCACCTGAAGGCACTTTTGTCTGGATTTTTCACTTTCACTGTCTTTCTTTGATGAGACGTCTGGATTTAATTGCAGCTCTGAGATCAGGGAAGAGTAATGAAATCTTTATTGGGCTTAAGGTGAGAGGAGACGCTCTCATCCAATCCTCTATTTATTGGGACAGCGGGAAACATCAGAGAAGAGAAGTGCCACGTCCTCAATGGGGATTCTCCACCCTGGCCACCCACGAGGGCGTCTCCACCCTGGCCACCCGAAGGGGCGTCTCCACCCTGGCCACCCGAAGGCGCGTCTCCACCCTGGCCACCCGAAGGGGCGTCTCCACCCTGGCCACCCGAAGGGGCGTCTCCACCCTGGCCACCCAAAGGGGCGTCTCCACCCAGGCCACCCGAAGGGGCGTCTCCACCCTGGCCACCCGAAGGGGCGTCTCCGCTATGGCCGCCTGAAGGGGATTCTCCACCAGGACCTTCCGAGGGGTGGTCTCCTTCTCCGCCATGGCCCCCTGACCGGCCTGCTCCGCCCTGGAGGCTTCCTGCTCGGGGTAGGCCACGCCCTCGTCAGCCTCCAGGGCGCCCGCCCCCCCACCCCTAGTGAAGTTATACGGCGCGAGGACGCGCCTTTTTGGAGAGGGCGTATGTTACATGTGTGTCCTGAGTTTCCCCCGTTCTTTGTGTATTTGGTTCAGTCCTGTTTCCATTTTCCCGCTCCTCGTTACTGTTTAGTTAATTCACCTGTGTCTAGTTCATTTGCCCCAGCTGTGTCGTGTTCCCCAATCTGTTCTGTGTATGTAAACCCTGTGTTCTCCCTCACTCCTTGTCGGTTCTCGTTTGCATTAGGTGTGTTAAATGTCTCCTGTTTTCCTTGTCTGAGTTTTTATAGTAAAGATTATTGAAGTTGGATTTGTTGACTGCTGCCTCTTCATCTGCCTGCACCACACCCGTAACACTGTTAGTTTTCCCCAGTTGCCTTGCCGTGGTATTACAAGATCACATACACTGTGACAAATAATGGTTCTTCAGTGGTTATTTGCAGCAACAATCAAATTTACTCTTACTTTGGCTACATAAGGAGGAGAATAGACTCCTTTGGAAAGATAATCATGTTTGGAATAATGAAAGGAAAATTGAGAAGAAAAGTACCAAAATCATGCATTTGGATGTTGAGTTTCGAAGATAAAGATATAAATGTCAACAATGGCTGAGACAATTGGAGGAAATGTATCCAATGGATCACCAAGAGGACAAAACTGAGTGGATAAAAGAATATGTCAAACAATATGCTTCATAAAATTACCCCAACTCAAGCTTATTGGAAAAACGTGCCTGTGGTGACATTTCTGAAAATTATATTGTGTTGCTTCTTGCACGTGTCAAGATTTTATTACGCTGCATGTTATTGTACTTATCGCGGCAGTTTATAAATTAAATGTCCTGTGGGTTAATGCTCTATCGTGTTATATATACCACTTACATCAAACCCTACCCTAAACCTAAACAATACTGTTAACATAAGCAAATGTGCGACATTTGCTGAAGCAACTGTGCCAGAGCTTTAAGCTTTGAGCTCTTTTATTGTACATACAGTATGGAGCTGGTTATGTGATGCAAACATGAAAATGTAGTAGTTTACAAAATATGCAATGTAAGTGTTTTAAGGACATACCAGGCAACAGAGAAAAAGTAAAGATTTTTCATTTACATATGCTACTGACATTGTAACAATACAAAGCGGTTTGAAATTCAACAAATTTAGACTTTAAATATTGCACTATACCCTGACTAAAGTCTAGCACTCAAATTCTATGAGTTTGGACAGATCGTTTTCATACTAACTGCAAACCATAAGTTCATCAAGTCATATCCCAAACCAAACCTTTGCTGGAAAATTGCTTCTGGACTAATCAAGTGAACCAAACTTTGATATCACAGCGCTCTATCGTAAAAACGCTTCTCTCAGTAATCATTAATAAACAAAGCTAAACAACATCAATCCTTTCATGTTTAAATGGCATTCTGGAAAAGTGCCAGCCATAATTTTCAGTAAAATAACTGTATGAAATCTGTTTGGAAATTGAGATCCTGCTGTTTAAATATCACTATTATTCAATATGTGTTTTGTGTGTAATATATCTGAAGGGATGTTTGACTGGAGTTGGCCCCTGTGATTTCTACCCAGCAGGACGCAGCACTAAGGCTTAAATGTACTTTCTCTCACAACAGGAAGCAGCATCAGCCATTCACCGCAGATCAAAGCCTTTCAGTGTTATTATTTTATGATGTGCTGTTGCCATGGGAGGTGAACACATATAGTGAGGCTTCATTTAACAGACAGTCACAGATAGGACATCCATATGACAGTACATGTAACACAAGCATACACACTCGTTTCGCACTTTTGTCTGGATTTTTCACTTTCACTGTCTTTCTTTGATGAGACGTCTGGATTTAATTGCAGCTCTGAGATCAGGGAAGAGTAATGAAATCTTTATTGGGCTTAAGGTGAGAGGAGACGCTCTTATCCAATCCTCTATTTATTGGGACAGCGGGAAACATCAGAGAAGAGAAGTGCCACGTCCTCATTCCCCTGAGAGAATTATTTTCGTAGCTTTATGCATTTCTATCTATGTACGCATTTTCTCTATTTGTGTGCCTTCTTGAGAATAGCTCCTCTATGTCGTTATATGGATAGTTAACAAAATACTTCTGGGAAGTTAACATGCCCTGCGGTGTGATATGCTACACTCCATCCAAATATATTTCTTTTTTTTCTTAGAATAACTATGCATAGCTCAACAATAAAGATTTATTACGCATGTTATTTACAATCAGGCCAGTAATTCAGATTTCCACTCCCCTTCCAACATTTTCACTGTGCCAAAAAAGGAAAATATAATATAAATAAAAGATATATATATATATATATATATATATCATCTATCTGGATTTTTCAATAACATTAACCTTCTATTCATTAAATTCCATTAATTTGCATAACTCAGTCAGTGATCATCAAAAAAAAAAAAAAAAAAAAAACAGGGACAGAGTGACTGGGATTCAGACGCAAAGTGGAGGGCTGCAAAAATAGTTGTTTTTTTTTACTTTTAAAACTAAAGTACATTAACCCTTAAGGCATACCTCGGGTCTTTAGTGATCAAGGACGTCATCACTACCCTCCTAATTTTCTTTTTTTTAAAGTTTGACATCAATCTTCTTAGTTTTCCTCAATCAATTCATTATAAACTAAATAACAAGAAAAAATACAGTATATATAAAAGAATGCCTGTTTTCGCAAAATTGTATGGGGGTCGCTAGCGACCAGAGGTGTGTAACAGTGATTTGAATATTTGATGACTAAATAAGTGCAATTCATCTTTATTCCAGAAGTTAGCAATGTCTGATACGCAATGATGAATTGACGTTTCACTCATAGTTTCCGCAGGCAGAAAACAAAAGAATAGGAAGTATCATCAGCAAACCTTGAAATGGTTCAGTGATTTACTGCAGAGCAAGTACTGAACACAATCAAATATTGTTGTCACTGTCACTTGATGGTGGATCTGATGAAGACACTGTCAGTGATCAAAATATTGATTTTGAAGATGTTGAAAATGATAGTTTTGAGAATATGTTTGAGATGGCAAATGTGAATCTGATATGAGTTTGGTACTTTTACTCAAGTAAAATTGAAAAGGAGTACTTACTTTTACTGGAGTGATATTTTATTAGGGTATCTGCACTTTGTGTACTTCATCCTCCACTGCAAATTTCACATAGATCCAAAATGGACAAGGCACTTCCTCTACTGACATCTATAAAGCCAGTTATTAAACTGACTGCAAACATGAAAAATGGTTATAAGAAATGGTGAAAAACTTGAATCTAAGATAAACACTTTCACTTTGAAATCTCAAATCTTGACGTTGATAAAAAAAGAAAAGTCCATGCATCAACTACCCATGTAGATGAATATGTGATTCATTCGCAGTTGTCAGGAGCACTGTCACTCAGTGAGAAACAAATTGACTCATTTTAGAGGGTGAGAAACAAAGAAGCAGACCTGTCAGTCATACAGAAAGTGTTCAGTGCTGGCAGACCGAGCACATCCAATATAGCCCACTGTTCCTTCAAACATACAGCAGAGTCCTGTATATACTCCCAGCATGCAGCACTGTTTCAGTATTTGACCATCCATTTGTTGCCAATATCTAAATTGACCCCATTTACTTGTGAATGATTGATCACGGCTTGTTATGAAGAAAATACATTTGCATTTGTAATTTTTTCATCAGAATCCACTTTTCAGCTGATGTCATTTAGGCGTCCTTGTGGAAAAGAAGTAAACTTTAGCAGACTTTAAAAAAGAGTAGCCTACTTATTATGGAAATGATATATTTTGAATGTAATGCAATTTACAGTTTAATAAAATTGTTTTATATTTATAATTCAATAAAATAAATGTAATCGTAAGACACTACTGTATATGTGTCTGATTTAAAGTGGATTATCCCTTATATATTATATTATCAGCAAGTACAGTTATTTTTAATAGAATTTGAAGTGCACTACAAGTGATCATTCTATACAATTAAGCACACTTCTTTTCCACAAGGGTCATTTGGGTTATACCAATATCCCAAGAGCTATTTATCAATAGCATGTCCACTTCAATTAATTAAACGTTAAATGAAATGGTCTTTTACATTTAAGGACTCTTCATGAATGGTTGTTTTTAAGGAGTGATTACATATAGTCAACATACTCATTCATACTCCTCTGGGTAAGGGATACTTTTTTTTCTCAGAAAGCCTCTTTTCAATGCCTGAACACTTCACTTTTCTCTGTGCATGTGTCATTTGTGCCCCTGCCAGTGAGCTGATGAGAGAGAGTAGAAGCAGTTCTTTAATGCATGGTTTTATTGCTGTCAGAAATAGCATCATTCTCTTGAGTGACTCTTTATATGTGACAGAATATGCGTGTTTTATTTCAGCCGTTCCCCTTAGACACTGACTGACCTTCAGCCGGCTCAATCTGGTGAATGCCACTGCATTATTACAGGACTTACAACTTGACATGCCTTAAATGAATGTTGATGTATTATGGCAAATGATTACTGAATATTACATCGAAGTACAGGGAGATTTATAAGTTCCTTGCGGTCCAGTCTCTAAAATGTCTTCCCAGAAAAGGTCCAAATAATCCACAAATCTTTCGACAATCATTATTACATGTTCGGGTTCTTTAGCGACCCGGATCTCCTGATATTTTAAAGAATAAAATAAAGTATATTCCATTACCTTTTCGATCTTGGAAGGGTTCAATTTGAGCACATATTCGCAATTTCAATCATATTCTCTATTCTTTTTCTTTTTAATTTTTTTTTTTAAATGAGAATTATGAGTTTATATCTCATAATTCTTAGAAGGATAAACAGAATTGTAAGATATATTCGTTATTCTGTCTATTTTTCCTCAGAATTGTGATATAAACTAAAATTTGAGAGTTACAAAGTCCGAACTGGGAGATATAAACATGCAAGAAAAAATTAAAGCATTGTGAGATAAAAATAGTATAGGCTATGTTCAAAAGTTATGTAAAATGTTATAGGTTTAAATATTATGTCATGCTGTAACTGCTATGTATGTATGTCCCTATAAACTGCATTTGTGTATATTACGTGACATACCGTTTACATAAAATATATGCTTTAATAGTAGACTAATCATTGCAGGTTTCCTCCGTTCTGTGACTTGCAACATAAACGTCTACATTTAGTTTTACACACAAGGTGTATTCAACGACGGAATTCGGACAGAAGAATGTAGATTATATTTTTTGCAATCCGATTCTTACATACAAAGGCACAACAAAACATATTTCTCTTATTCTGTGAATTTTGCCCATTTTCCTCCACTTTCCACCGCTATTTTTCTGCCACCACTATTCGCAGCTGCAAATTGGCCTATACCAAAATGTGTTTAAAATGCATTTATTTTATCCTAAGTATACTACAAATCCGATAACACCTTTGCTGACATATTGCTTGAGACTTCTTTATTGCACAATGGACATTTCTTAATAGGTAGAAGGTTGTCCCCAGTAGTGGTGTGGGGTGCGTGTGTATTGTAAGTTTGGGTAGGATTAGTGGTGTGCGTGTGTATTACACGCAATAAAGTGCGTATCATATGCGCGCGAAAATTGCGTATCATATGCACGTAAAAACTCATTTTCGCGGATAAATTTTCGCATCTTAAAATGTGTAGATGCACATCAGTAATGTTTTTTTTCCAAGGCACGTTTATAAAAGCTACTAGGGCTGTAGCTATCGATTCTTTTTGTAATCGATTAATCTAGCACTTAATCGATCGATTAATCGAGTAATCGGATAATTTTTTTTGTTTTTTTTTAAACAACCAAAACAAATAATGCATAACGAAAATGATGTAGCTGTAAAATGATCAAGCATTTGGCTTTTATTTCTCCAAAAAAAACTGGTATTTATTCCAACTCCAACATTAGGCTCCAAAACTAAGCCTATTTATTGCAATTTTTACCCATTTAGTATAAGTGCCAACAATGTTCTATGCTCAATTACTTTGGTAGCCGATTAAAATGTCTGCACCCCAAAAGTACGAGTTGATTTGGAGAAGCAGGCTGGGGAATTTCATTTTTGTTGTTGTCTGTAACTATTTGGAAGACGTCACGTGACATACAAAAAAGGTCTCGCAAAGACTGCAATACAATATTTGTTCCTCCATCATGTCGCGGTGTATACAGTGCAGGGATGGAAATTAGCACCCGCCACCAGCCAAATGCGGGTGATTTTGTGTTGTGGCGGGTAAACTCGCTTCACCTACCGGCCACCGTGGCGGGTAAATAAAAATCGCATACTGTTTCACCCGGACGGCGGACACTTTTAGAGGAGGCACACCTTCAACACCCGCGCCGCGCGCTTCTTCCGTCGAGGTTCGGCGTGGGAGCACGAGAGGCAAATGAAGAGCTAGCCGCGAGCGCATGGTCTATTTTTAGGGCGGGGTAGCTCTCTTGTGTAGTAAAGAGCTAGCCGCGCGAACATCTACCCGCGCGCTTCTTCCGTCGAGGCTTGAGCGCGAGAGGCGGTTTGCCGTCCCAAAGGCGAGAGAGAGAGATGCGAGCGCGATCAGTGGAAACATTAAAACATACATACAGGACATCATTCTAACTGCAAAGTGTTTACTTATTTGTGTACACTCCCAATAAACATTATACATTATACTTTACACAACATTATACTTTTGTCACACTCTAAACTCTTGTCAAACTGTAACCTACAACTGTCACCCAACCACACACACACGCACGCACAGTTTTAAAAGCAAAACATTTATCCAACCCCATTTCAAAACATTCAAAACAGGTTACATCTTTTGGACATTCATCATATCGCATTGGTTTTCATTTCTTGTCCTCGGAGTCAGAGCACTAATCTGTTTTTTTTTTAAGTTACACATTCTACATTGATTAAAAAAGAAAATCAAATGTGTTTTTAATGGTAGTATTATTTTATACGGAAATCAATTATTTATAATTCAGATGAGAATAAAGTTAAGGTTAATTAAAATTAAGGAAAACAAATAAATTGATCTGATAGCAAATTAATTTTAAATTCATTCAGGTACAATTACCAAACATCTCAAGGTCTTTTTGTCTTTTTATTAATTTAATTAATAAACTAATTGTATAAAACTATTGTCAGTGCACTACAAATACACTGGTTCTATGCCTTTATTAATAAAACGTATACAACTTAAAAATACAAGGCTTAGAAGTTTATAAAAATGCCTTCTGCATTTTTGTTTTGCTTTTCACTCCATTGTACCGAAATCGTACCAAACCGTGATGTCTGAACCGAGGTATGAAACTAACCGTGACTTCTGTGTACTGTTCCACCCCTAATGCAATAAAGTTTCATTATTGTTCATTATTATCCATACCTTACTATAAATAATTTGTGCGACTAAATCATGTTTTGCGCCAGTAACTGAAAAAGTTAGTAGCGCAAGTGCCAGCAGTGGAAAAGGTTAGTGTAGTTCCCTGTCCAGCAGAGTGCGGTTCAGCATCGGTTCAGTTTTTTGTTTAATCTGCCCTACTCATTTAATTAAATGTATATCAGTTCATGGTTTGTGTGTGTATAAGAGAGAAAGAGAAAATGTCAGTATTGCATTGAGATTTGAGATTAAATAAACTGCTTGTATTGTAGATCTTGTAGTATTAATTTTCACATTGTAAACACATTGTCGGTTAAAAACAAGAAAGTAGGGTGGCCAACGTCCGGATTTTGGCCGGACAGTCCGGATTTTAAGCCCCCTGTCCGGCGTCCGGCGCAGCCTCAAGCCGGACACTCATTTGTCCTCCTTTTTGGAGTTGCGCTGAATTGTTGAAAAAAATTAACCTATAAAAAGCCCGCATAATGATAGCGGCTCTCTGATTCCCCTAAATTAGGCCGGTGACACACTGGCTGCGTGGCGTGAGCGTGGCGTTTCTGCTGCGTGGCGGCTGCGTCGCGTTTTCTGTGTCTTTGCACATCAGAAGCGTGTCTGACGCGGCGCTGCTGACACGCATCACGCTTGTTCAACATATGGGAGAGAGTTGTGGAAGCCCTATACTTCGTGTTAAGCATAAAGCCTACTGATAAAGACAATGTCAGCACAGCAGTATTGACAGCAAAATAGACTACAGAATATTTTGTTCTGTCTTGACAGGTGCAATATTTGAAAATTGATAATTAGGCCTATTTATTTATTTTTAAATGAGGCCTATATTTATATCTGAATTTGTCAAAAATGTAATTTATTAATATGTATCCGTGTACAAAATAACATAGAAACATATTTTCCTATTGTATTTTGCCTGGAAACGCTTCCCACACGCTTGCATGTCGCGTGAAAAATAGGTGTCGGTTCTATTTATAGCATGAGACGCGCGTGTCACGCAGGCAGTGTGCAAGCTCACCTGTTAACATGGGAGCCGAAATAAAAACGGACACGCCACGCAGCTGAGACGCGCACGCCACGCAGCCAGTGTGTCACCGGCCTTTCAGTTCAAATCTCTAGAGCCGCGCGTGCGAGACAGAACATACTGTATGTGCTCCAAACCTTGCAGCGCGCAGAGAGCGAGAGACCTTGCGTGCCCTCAGCACCAACTACACCCCCCCCCCCCCCCCCCCCCTCAACAAAAACCACCGATCACCAAAATATATGTGTCCTCCTTTTTGGTGTTATGGAAATGGCCACCCTACAAGAAAGTGGCTGGTAAAAACATTGAGTGGCTGGTAGATTTTGAAATCCACCAGCCACAGTGGCCGGTGGACAAAAAAAGTTAATTTCCATCCCTGATACAGTGAATGCATGCTGAAATTATTGTTGCGTGGCTACATAGAAGTTTAAGCATATGTGATGCATTGCCGCAATTGATCTGACTGGCGCGTCAGAGAGACGAGGGTGCATGCGTGTGTGTGTGTGTGTGTGTGTGTGTGTGTGTGTGAGCGTGAAGGGGTTTACACATTTATTTACGCGAGTAGATTACATACAAAGTCAATGCAAAGACGCGAATAGACGCATCATTCGCGCCGGGCGTCACGCGAACGTCTTCCGCGCACGTTGAACATTTTTAACTCGAGCGAATGTTTAAGCGTCTAACTAGACGCGATAGACGCGTATTTGACGCTCTACTCGCGTTCGGTTTGAACACACCATCAAGTTACCTTGTTTCAGCGACGTTTGGTGAGAGCATGGAGTGGATGTTTTCGGTTCAGATGCTGATTCATTGCAGTCCTACTGTTGTGGTAAGCCAGTTCTACTTTGCAGTAGACACATTGCACCTTGTTCTCTTCCTTTTTAAGTATGTAATGATCCCAAACTTTAGACATTCTCTGCCGTTTATGGACATCTTTACTCTCCGCCATCGCGCCAAATAAATTCAAAATGTATCACGCGCTATAGATCCGCGTATAGTGCGCGTCATAGGAATTTAACGAGGCTTCGAGGAAGAGTTTTTGCCTCGAGGAATTTTTGTGATCGAGTAACTCGAGTAACTCGAGGAATCGTTTCAGCCCTAAAAGCTACTTAAATGTCCTAATTGAACTAACAGCCCGTTCTCACCCCAAGGCGCCATATAGGTGACGCTCTTTTGACATTCGTCAAAAACTGACGCATATGGCACCCTTTAGCGTCAATATGAGACGCTAACACAAGGCGTCATATAGGTGATGCTCTTTTGACATTTGTCAAAAACTGACGCATATGGCACCCTTTAGCGTCAATATGAGACGCTAACCCAAGGCGTCATATAGGTGACGCTTTTGACATTTCGTCTAAATCCGACGCACATGGCCACCCTTTAGCGTCAATATGAGACGCAGATCCCAAGGCGTCATAACCTAACGCTACCCCAGACCTAAACCTACCCGTCTCATATTGACGCTAAAGGGTGCCATGTGCGTCAGTTTTTGCAGCAAACTAAATCCTGACTTTATCTAAGCCCTGTCTCGGAAACCAGGCCTCAATGTCTAACTTTAAAAAATGAATGAGGAGAAGGGTTGTGAATGGCGTCCTGTATCGATAAATACCCAAGGAATTTACGGTTAAACATGTGCAATTACCTGATATGCAGAATTCCTTTAGTAAACAACACTGAGCCTGTGTGCAAATAAACTACACTATCAATGAGTGCAGTTCATTTTTAGTGAAGTAACTGAAAAAAGAATGAGATGGAGAGAGAATTGCTCAATTTGTCCCCCACTGAACAGCCTACAGCAATACAGCTGTTAAAAGAAGAATACAAATATCCCCACACACACACACACACACACACACACACACACACACACACACACACACACACACACACACACACACACACACACACACACACACACACACACACACACACACACACACACACACACACACACACACATGCTCAGCAGGCTCCTTTTTTAATCCTAAATTAAATTAGGATTTAATATAATTTCCGTTCAAGATGAAAACAGGATTTAAAACGCATGTGCCGACCCAGACAGAGAAGTAAAGATAATAAACAATGAAAGAAAGTGTTTTGTGTGACAGATTAACCTGAACGAACAAAAGAACCAACAAATCCTCCTGGAGAACACGTAGGGATGTGAATGGCACTTAAGTCAATCTCTCTAGTTGGTCTTTCTCGTCCATTTGTCTTTCTCTTTATTGTCTTTCTCTTCTCTTTCTGTGCCATCAAACACTTTACAGACAGGACACTGATTATAGCACTCAATCTCAATCAGACAGCAACACAACACACACGCAATCTGATTGTGGCATTCATACAGCATACAGTGTTGTTCACTTTTGTTAACTCAGCAACAATGCAAATCCATTTAAAATCATAATTAATTACAGTAATATGTAACAATGTCATTTTAAGCACTGAAATGACCTAAAGTGCAGAAACAAACAGAACCACTTCTGAGAGACGACACTATGTTTTGTCTTTTGTCTGCATAATGTTGAACATTTCTCAACTTCTGGCCTCAATCTCAATCCCCAACATGAGCCTGTAGCTCAGCACTTTTAGAGAGTGAATTGCAAATGCACAATTCCAGAACCACTTCACTCCACTCCACCCATACATGGGTGCGCCAATCGGTCCCATTAAGCCCTGAATGTTTTTAGTAAAGCCCTGCATGTTTTTAAATAACTTTGTCTTTACTAGGTGCTCTGGTCATTGTTTGTCACTATTAAATTCATTCAGAGCTGCATTTCTCTCTGTAGATCAGATACTCACAAAATCTGCTGCATAATATACATTATAAACTGAATTAATGCAAAGCCTTCTGAAACATAAAAAAAAAAAAACATAAACCAATGGCCTGTACACCAGGATATGGAAAGCCATGAAGGACAAAACATTTTTAACATTTTGAAGAAAACACAGTTTGAACATTTGGACATCTTTGAGGCTGAGACTAAGGTTAGAGAGACTTTGACTTCAGTACTATGACAATATTAGAGACAATTATTAAAAAACTTATTATGCTTTTTCTCACATGCTATAACGGAGTTTTCAAGAAATGTTATAAATAATAAACAGACCTTCCCAATTCACACTGTAGTTAGATGTGTGATTATATGTGCTTGCTAGTACACTGCAATTAAAAAAAAAAGTGAAACGGCCGTATCATTTACTTAAAGGTGCATTGTGTAATATTTAGGAGGATCTGTAGACAGAAGTGCAATTCAGTGGCGGATTAAGAATCGTTGGTGCCCCTGGGACACCTAGAACCTACTGTAGAGTGCCCCCCCCCCCCCCCATATTAATACATTCAGTTATTACTATTATTTTTAGTATTATGACTATTACTATTATTATTACAACTTTAATTTCCAACCAAAATATGTCATCTATCGTTGGGTTCTGACATTAATCCAGCTTATCGGTACTGACACCTAGAGTGACACAACTACAATTCTAACAAAATCAGATTACCACTTTTTGTAATGTTCTCTATAAATGATAAGTTATAACTTGTGAATCCAAATGTTACAGGGATAATATAGCTAATAAACATGTTTCACATTAAGATACAATATCAACTTGAACATCACATGTTGCAAAATAGTATTTAAAAAACAACCCTGAACTAAATCTAGACAATTAAAAAATAAAAAAGGCAAACATGCCTAGGTTTTAGACTGGTCTTGCAATAACATCTCTATAGCTACATGGTTTTGTGAGGTTTTGAACAGAAAATAAATCTTGAAAAACTCACTCTATAACCTCTTTCTGCAACTTTTTGCAAAGTACAACGTGAAAGTGCAAGGGTGATGCTCTGTAGAGGATTCACACTTCGATTGAAAGAAAGCAAAATACATGAAACCGCAAAGCACACTCCCGGAATCTGTATGGTGCGTTTCCACTAGTCTAGCGCGGAGCAGAGCGAGTGTTTGCGGTTCATATAGAAGTTTAGCTTCACAATCACAAGCGCGAGCTTAAAGCTCAACTTCCATTGGAAATAAATTGAAAACACTCGCTCTGCTCCGTGCCAGTGGACACGCTAGGCTAGTGTAATATGGTCATTGAAATGAAACGTGCGTGTTCACGCAGTAGGGTGAATCTGGCGGTAGATTGCGTGTCCACAAAAAAAAAAAAAAACTTTCGTCAAAACATTCAGGGAATTTAGAACGTTCTGATGAAACGGTATTTATAGGAAAGGACTATGAATGAATCGCTTGTTTTAAAAGAGAAAAAAATATTTGCGTGGTGTCCCCCTGGATGTGGTGCCCCTGGGCACTTGCCCAATTGCCCATATGGTTAATCCGCCTATGTGTATAAAGACCTTACACAATGAACCATTATGTTTTTATTACCTTAGAATGAGCCGTTTCTATCTACATTCCGCGGGTCCCCTTACATTGAAAGTTTTGTGCTGACATGTTTCTACCGTGGCCCAAAACAGACAAACTACTACAGAGCGCGTTTTGTCACTATGTTGTTCTTCATGCAAAGAAGCTTGCTGAAGTCAGCGAATAAAACAGTGACACAATGATGAACAAGTAACAGTCATATTTGCAATAACATATAGTTTTACTGAATAATAAAGTAAACGTAATTTCATAATGTATCTTTGTAAAGAAACCTCATTGCTTAACTGGCTACTCTCTGCTGTCTCAGACGACGACATGTTTTCCTCACCAAAAGATGCCGCTAAAAATCACACACTCTGCACCTTTAAAGTACGTTTATTGGTCTAATCCAAAATAATGGTTTCTGGTTTAAATCTGTTTTGTTCAGTTTTTCTAAAATAACTTGCCCCATAGAAAAATAACTAAAGAAAAAAATGCTGTTTCCAGTTTTAGAATTCATTTATTTGTAAATTAAATTAAAATGGATTATACAATAAAAGTTTGAACTATAATGTTTCTTTTGTCATATAAAACAATTTTGGTGATTATTTATTATTTTCAGACATGTGCAGACATGTACTGGCTGCTGCAATTACACAGTTAACAAACACTTAGGCATAATAGGCGTGCACTTGGCAGAATTTGAATAGTATCAATAACCATTATTTTTGTAAATTTAGGGATCAAAATGGACAAATTTGTTATAAGAGGAAAAAATAAATGAGGAACATGTCAATGAAGGAACACATTGCAAAAGAGTCACAATGAAGGTAAGAAGAATGGAAGAATGAAGAATTAGTTTGCTGTTAATGAGTGAGATGGGCAGCCTTTGTATTTGCTCTGTAGTAAAGTACTTGGCATATGCAAAACTTACAATGTCAAAAGACATTGTGAATTTGATGTGTTTGTTTGATATAGGCCTACTTGTATTTTAAATCGATAAAAAACATTGGTGCACCTGGCCACACTAGCGGGATTGCGACGTGACAGAATGTTTGATATCGTCAGAGATTGTAATTACAATGTGCTCAATGTTGTTGGGTAACATTTGTTTATTGAGGCATTTTTGTCCTATAACATTCTGTCATTGTTTGGTTTCTATTACGATGCTATTGAAGAGAGTTTACAGTCATACAGAGTTAAATAGCTACTTAAAGTGCTTGTACACAGTTTGTGTATGTTCATTGGAAATTATTATCTGATTAGTATGCTAATGCTTATATCAGTTTTTATTTGGTGGAGTTTATTGAACAAGAGAGTTTCACTTTGATATGAAAAAGTCACACTGCCAATCATTTCAACACACTGAAACAAAAACGAATAGGCTATCTTGTTGTATTTGTGTGACAGAACTAAAATACCACATGTGCCAACATACAACAACGTCTCTTCTGTGTGTGCAACTTCTAGGGATAACAATAATATTATCTGCTAAAACTAAAACATTAAATCTGATTGGTTTCATTGGTGACCTCATATGTAAATGAGATGCAAACCATAGAGCGGTCCAGTGGGAAAAAAGGTGAAAACCACTGAATGTTGTAGTGAAAATTATACTTTCAGATTATAGCTATTTGAGCATTTGTTTATGGTGAAAGTAAGCTGTACATTATTATACTTATAGATTAAGTACCATCTTGGCTACTTGTCCAAAGAATATTGATTATATACGTATGGTCCTTATAGTAGCTAAATAATCTTCTTGCTTTATATGAATGTTTTTATCTTAAAAAAGATATATTAAAGGGATAGTTCACCCAAAAATGAAAATTAAGTCATTAATTACTCACCCTCATGCTGTACCAACCCCGTAAGACTTTGACAATGACTTTCTGGGCCGTCAAGTTTCAATCCCTTAGGAAGCCTATGGGGGAGTGATCCACCTCTCATATTTAATCAAAAATATCTTCATTTGTGTTCCGAAGATGAACGAAGGTCTCACAGGGTTGGAACAACATGAGGCTGAGTAATTAATGACTTCATTTTCATTTTTGGGTGAACTATCCCTTTAATATTAAACCAAAATTTAAGGTTTGAAATGAAACTAATACTAAAGTTTTTTAAGTATCCATTTTCAGTGACAGAGAGAGAATAATATACGGTTAAACACTTATCAAAACAATGCGACATTAAACGTTGAGTATAAAGATAATCTTGGCTGTATGAATAGACCACTTTCTCTTATCGTCAGGATAACTGCAGGCTAAATTTATACTTTATGAACTGCTGCGAGTGTTAGAGAGAAACTCAATACTTAGGGTTAAATTGCTTTCAAGAACATTGGAATTTGAATTTGTCTGTTGCACAGACCAATATAACAAATACAGCTGGAACAAAACCACACTAGAGATGGATTAATGTATTGGAATTATTCATCTATGTCAAATTGATGGACCCTGCAGTGGTTGGTGAGATTATTTGAGTGTTTGGATGCTGGTTGCTAGAACATCAGTCTGGTATTGATGTTTCTGTTGGGATGGTTAATTGGGGTGGATAGGGGGACGTAATTGAGGTCTGTGTTAAGGAGGGAAAGTTGTCCCCCTTCATTTCTTACACTGATAGCTTTTCGATGGTGACGCCCCAAGCGTGTGAGACAGGTGATGTATGGTGAGGTTGCAAGCAGACACAATTCAATGTTTCCTGAGGTATTTGTACCTCTGCTGTCTTTATACTACTAGAAATAGATGCACAAGAATGAACTTTTAAGAATACACTGAAATGCTAGCCATCACATCAGCACTACCAGACTGTTTAACTAGTGTGCTATTTGTTCATTAATATATTTTAAATTTACTGAATTGCAGCTTTGTCAATACAAAGTAATTACAAAAATATTTTAAAAGGAAAACACGTTTCAATAGAAAACTTAAATCAGTTCACCAAAATGAAAATTAAGTCTAATTAACACCATGCTGTACACCAAAAAAAAAAGTATTTGCATTTGTATGTATACAGTACCTACATTTATTTTTTGCAGCGATGTGTTACATGTACAGAAAACATTCCATGTCATATATAGTTATAGAAAAATGATAAAGTTAAGTACTGAGTAATATTAATTGTAAAACGTAGTTACTAGGGTTAGGATTTGGTTATAGTTGCATGTAATTATATATAATTTACTGTTATTACTATAAGTACATATGTTTTACAAGGACACTTAAAAAAAGTCTTAAATTATTAGTTTAGTTGTAAAGAGTTGTGAACATTTCACTGAGAATCAACTCTATAGCTTTAATCAGCAAGACACATATATTTTGTTATTGTGCAAATTCTAGACAATTTTACTTAGTTTCTTGTGCCAAAACAATGCAATGTCCTTAAATTAGTAGGCTTATACTTTAAATCTGGTTTGTAAAAGTAACTAATTGTTTAGAGATTTGAAGTTATTGTTTTAAGAAAAACAATGTAATTTAAGAATTGAGCAGAAACAATTGAGATTTTTTTAATGCAATTATACATTGACTCGTGTGTAAATCTGAATATAGTTACAATTTTAATATATAGTTTCCAAAATATAAATGCATTTTTTATATTGAATTGTATGTGTGCATTATAGTTTTTGATGGGGTCTGCTGTTTCTTTAATTTGTGTCCTTTCCTCAAAAAACGTTATGTTTTTTATTCTGGTTTTCTTTTAATCTGTCTCTACCTTTTTGCTTTTTAGTATCAGACTGAAATTTCCTCTACCACCACCCCCCCCCCCTCTCTCTCTCTCTCTCTCTCTCTCTCTCTCCTCTCTCTCTCTCTCCTCCTCTCCTCTCTCTCTCTCTCTCTCTCTCTCTCTCTCTCTCTCTCTCTCTCTCTCTCTCTCTCTCTGTCTATCCCTAAACTGTGTGACCCAAAGGTTTTCATTACTTTTTTTTAGGACTTTTGTAATGTGTTTCAGTGCCTGGGGTCTGAAACAAATGATCACAATGCATTACAGAGAGACAGTGAGAATGATTGCATGTATGTGTGCGTATTTATGTGTATATGTGTGTCCATGTCCCAGATATCATATTATATTCATACCTTCCATTTATAATACTCATATCGCTATAAAAGCACCTCCAGGACTAAACCACAGACCAGAGAGAAACCTGTACATATTATTACCAGACTTATTTCCAGTGCTTTAGGATATTGATTCAATTTTAGAACTTGGCATTATAAATGATTCATGTTTTCCATTGTGAAAAGTGATTCCAGAATGATGTTTAAATGCATTATTAGAACATTTCGCAGTTGGAATTGGGGGGGAAGTGCTCTGAGAGTCAAATAGAACAGAGGGAAATATGTTTTGATATATTTTTGTCATGTTTTTTAAAAACATATTTAAACATTTTTAAAACAAATTACTCTGAGTAGCAAATTACTTGAATTATAAAAGTAAAATTTATTTTTAACAGGGGTCTTTGAAATGGTGTCACGTGTGAGATGGCAGAACACGAAGAAGATGAGTGAGATATAAATAAATGTCTTTATTTTATTACAATTTTATCTAAACTCTAAACACTAGAATAAAAACAGGAACCAAAACATACAACAAATCAACATTTTATATATATATATATATATATATATATATATATATATATATATATATATATATATATATATATATATATATATATATATATAATATACATTTAAAATATAAAGCTTTTAAACTGACTGCACTTAAGTCAAGTCAAGTCACCTTCATTTATATACGTTTTTAACAATATGGACTGTTTCAAAACAGCTCTACAGTGATAATAGGTAATTAAAGTACCAGAGATTGTTTTGGCTTTACAGCAGCTTTAGCAAAGTTATTGTCAGCTAAAGTTATTTTGATCGATTCATTTCCGTTGCAAAGATCATTATTTATTAACGTAGGGGCCACTAACACGACACCGTTCTAACAGAAAACCCTTAACACGCTCCGGCCCACTCATCTGCACAACAACAGTGCCTGGGGCTCGAGAATGCAAACCTTGAAATAGGTTCCAAGATGCAAGCCTTAAAATAAATAACAATAAAAAAAAAAAAAAAACATTTGTTCTTTTGAGCTCTTTGTGAACCTATCTAAATTATTGTTTAAATTCAGTTGAATCACAGGCATCAATATAGTCAGATATTGTCCCTTACGAAAGTTAACCATGGTTTTACTACAAATAAAACCAAAAGCAAATCATGGTTACTACAGTTAAACCATTGTAAAAAAATAAATAAATAAAAAAAACTTTTTTTTTAAACCTAAAAAAACATGGTTACTACACTTTAGCTTATTCACTGTATCCCCCAGAGTTAGATAAGTCCATACATACCTTTTTCATCTCCGTGCGCGCTGTAACTCTGTTTGACACACCCACTGCTGGCCTAGCTTAGCACAAAGACTGGATGTAAATGGCTACAGCTAGCATACTAATCCCAATAAGTGACAAAATAACGCAAACATTTTCCTATTTACATGTTGTGATTTGTATAGTCACAGAGTGTACAAATCACAAGGTCATATGAGACACAGCCATCTTTTAACTTATACATATTGGGAACTATATTCTCAGAAGGCGAAGCACTGCTACTTGGGCGGAGTGATAACCGCAGCACCTGAGACGTGTAACCAAGTAGCAGTTGTTTCCTCTTGTTTACCACTAGCTCCGCTCATTTGTTACAAGGGGGTAATCCATCAGCCAGAAGTTGAAGCCTCGCGGGAGCCGCCATTGTAGCAGAACTTCACCTGCTGTTAGCATTCCATTGACTCCCATTCATTTTGGCGTCACTTTGACAGCGAATAACTTTACATCTGAGGCGTCCAAAGACTTCATTTGTCCATTATTTATTTCTAAAGAAACACGACAATGTATAAAAGGCTCCATTACTTTGTATCTTACGTTATGGTCCCGTAGAAGCTGTTTTTGTAAAAAATAGGCTAACGATTGCATCATAACCACGCAACTTTCTGGCGCACAATAGAGACATTACCGTACAGACAGGAGGAGAAGCTCGCATTCAATCTTTTACTGTCTATGAGGCAATCAGGGGGACATAGAGGCATAAAGTCAAGGGAGAAGCCCATAGATAGCGAGTCCATAAAAGCAATGGGACAAAATATTTCAACAACGTTTTTGAGGAATTAGGTGATTCAGATTTGTCTTCCCACCGCTACTAGAAGATTTACAACTGTCAGACTGTCCTCACGCTCAGTTTGAGCCTGAGCAGTTGCTCAGCCATCAGACAGGAAGTGCAATAATCGGGCTTCAAGTCTTCTCCGTTGAAATCAATGGGGTCGCTGTGTCCATTTCTTTTACTGTCTATGATTTGTTACTGGGGCGATAGAGCGCGTTTGTGACAACACAATACTAACATACAGGGGATACATGGAGCCTGGGAATAACTGTAGTGACCACCCTATTCATATAATAGTGTCACTAACGTTACATTAGATCTAGCTAATGGCACAGTTACAGTAGGCTAGTCATCTAAAAACATAACGGAACTCTTACCGCAGCCGCTCCACTTGGTCCTGTCTGTGCTATCGATGGGATGGCCGTATCCTTCAGCACACGTTTCATGGTTCGTGTGGCAAATTCCATTTTTTCAAAATAGTCGTCCTCAGTGAAATGGACTGAGCAAACACGATGGTCCTTGATGATCTCTTCAGGTGTATTTGGATCGATATCCAGAGCAAGTAGCCATTGATTCATCAGGTCAGCGTTTTTGGAATTCTATGAAACATCATGGTATTACCTGCGCACCCCCGTTTATTGTCGCAGTTCTTTACAATACAGCGAACACCCATGATTGTAAACTATGCTTTTACTATCTAGTAATTGCTGACTCTATCACTCCAACTCTGAATGGACTCTCTGCTTCTCACCGCGGCGCGTCTCAGGTGCTGCGGTTATCACTCCGCCAAAGTAGCAGTGCTTCGCCTTCTAAGAATATAGTTCCCAATATTTATATGGTTAAAAGATGTCTGTGTCTCATATGACCTTGTTATTTGTACACTCTGTGAATATACAAATCACAACATGTAAATAGGAAAATGTTTGCATTATTTTGTCACTTATTGGGATGCTAGCTGTAGCCATTTACATCCAGTCTTTGTGCTAAGCTAGGCTAGCGGTGGGTGCGTCAAACAAACAAAAAGAGTTACAGCACGCACGGAGATGAAAAAAAGTATGTATGGACTTATCTAACTCTGGGGATACAGTGAATAAGCTAAAGTCCAAAAAAGTCAGAGTGTTCCTTTAAAACCATAGTTAATTTCCGTAAGGTTTGCCAGTTGCCTTCCCTAACTCTAACTGTATCAGCAGGAAAAAATACTGCTGATACAGTTAGAGTTAGGGAAGGCAACTGATTTGCACCTGAAACAGACAAGTGAATTGCACTGCTCTCTCACGAGAAGTTAATTAAACTGACGCTCTCCATTTTCCGTGTGATTGGCTGGTTCAGCACTTTCAGGGGCACGTGTTTCTGAGTAAATCACAAACTCTGGATCAAACCCTAGCTCTGTCTGAAATCACATACAGTACTCTCTTGAGTAGGTACTTATTTTGAATAAGTAATTACCTCACAACCGCTCAAAAGTATGTTCTATATAGTATGAGTGTGTGTAGTATAAATGTAATCTCGACAAGGACAATCTCGCCATGTTGTCATTACCATGTGACCTACTAGCATCAGTTATTCCACAGTTTGTAGTATGAATGTAATCTCGACATGGACAATCTCGCCATGTTGTCATTACCATGTGACCTACTAGCGTCAGTTATTCCACAGTTATTCCAATCAGTGTTTTCCAAACTATCTAGCGTTGACAACATTCTTCCAGTTGAGCACATCCCTTTGGGGCCTGCAGGGTCATAAAGTCCTTTCTGAGGGGGTCTATGTTGGTTAGCATAGACTAGTTGGAGCCGGGATCTTTTATGGCTTGCTCATCTTGACGGAGATTACGACAAAGATAGCCTTTGTGTTTTTCTGGTTAGGTCTCTATGGGCGCTTTTCCATTACCAGTACCAGCTCGATTCGACTCGACTCGCCTCAGCTCGACTCGGCTCGGCTCGCTTTAAGCTCCGTTTTACATTACAGATAGTACCTCCGCAATAGTACCAGGTCGTCATAGCGACGCCACAGGACACTGCCGTGACAATCTTCTACGCGACACACCCGCTACCCACACACACACAGGACAATGGAGGAAATCGAGTGTATGCTGTTTTAATAGTAGTAATGGGTATATCACGCAATCTCTGGCCAAACTATTTAAAAATGGCGGGGTTATTCAGGATACTCCGTCTGGCCTGCGTCTGGCGCGTGCAATGATGACGCAGTGACGATTCTCTCTGACCAATCAGCAGTCTGCATTGTTTTCACGTCACATTTTAGTATCGCCTCAGCTCGCTCAGAACCTCGCCGAAGGTGGTATGAAAAAAAGTACCCGAAAGCAGGTACAGGTACAACTTTTACACAGTGGAAAACCAAACAAAGGCGAGCCGAGTCGAGTCGAGCCGAGGCGAGCTGGTACTGTGTAGTGGAAAAGCGCCAAAAGTGGAGACGAGAGCGCGCCTGCACAGAGATGGACCTGGAGGGAGTTTCCAGGAGTTCATGGACTGGGTCCTCTTTCACTGCAGATCCCCCTTTACCATCAGCGAGATGGAGGATTACCAGACTACATCCACAAAGAGCACTTTGCCCCATATGCAACTACCCTAATATACGCAAAGCTAGAGTCCCATGATGTCAAAGGCTTAAAACGAGTTCAGTGCAATCGCGAATCTCTCCTCTTCCCCAGTTAACAATTTTAGGTTATAAGAATGTTCAATTCTCCCTTTATATAAACGTTGTATTAACGTTCTTGCTTGGTTATAAGAACGTTATTCAAACGTTCAATTCTCCCATTAGGCTATATAAACGTTCTCTTAATGTTTTTCTAAGATATAATGAAAAACGTTTTATTCACTTATTAAAACCTTCTTAATGTTTATATATATATATATATATATATATATATATATATATATATATATTATAATATATATATATATATATTGCTATAACAAGGTATCCTATATAATAGGCATACGAAGAACCTAAAACAAGAACTTTCAGATTTTAAAATGAAGACAAAAAATATATAGAAAGATAATTTTAAAAAAGACCCATTCTATAATATGTGTAATGTAGTCCACTGAAGTCGAGTTGAATTGAACCCAAGTAGTTTATTCCAATAAACCGATTTGGGTTGAAGTGACAATATGATGCAGAAAATATGATGCAGAAAAAATTAGATGCAGATATCTAAATCAGAGAATTCATAGGTTCATCGATTGGCGGGTGGATTATTTATTTTCAACAGTGGATTTGGATGACTCAAAGTGCACCAGATTAATGAATTTAGCTTTAAAATGTACAAAATTTTCTTCGGGGGGTGCATGCCCCCGGACCCCCCTAGAGGTACTGGGCTTCATCCACAAAAATACGGTGGGAATAACAGCCTATGGTCTGTGAAAAATAATATTCTAATTATCTTATAAATAAGTACATGATCAGGATTTCATGTCTTCCTCCTCGTTTTGAGCCAAGAAAAACCCCACCGTATTGTCATTGGGGACTGAGCCTCCCTAAAATTAAAATCCTAAAATCACCCCTGGTCCCCCCCAATGTTAAACTCATTCCTACGCCCCTGGAGATAACACAACTAGGATGACCTCGCTTAAACAAAAAGACTGATAGGAACTATCCAATGCTGTGATGACAGTGTTTTAGAGGGCTTGTTCCACGACAACCAAGAGGATTGTTCCTGATATACTGGCCTGTTCCACATCAGCCAAGAGGACCGTTCCTGAGATATTAGCCTGTTCCACATCAGCCAAGAAGATTGTTCCTGAGATATTGGCCTGTTCCACATCAGCCAAGAGGACCACTCCTGATATATTGGCCTGTTCCACGTCAACCAAGAGGACATTTCCTGAGATATTAGCCTGTTCCACGTCAACCAAGAAGATCGTTCCTGAGATGTCTGCCTGTTCCACATCAGCCAAGAGGATCGTTCCTGAGATATTGAGGACTGAGATATTGGTCTGTTCCACGTCAAACAAGAAGATCGTTCCTGAGATATTGGCCTGTTCCACATCAGCCAAGAGGATCGTTCCTGAGATATTGGCCTGTTCCACGTCAACCAAGAGGATCGTTCCTAAACATATTGGCCTGTTCCACAGTCAGCCAAGAGGATCGTTCCTGAGATATTGGCCTGTTCCACGTCAACCAAGAGGATCGTTCCTGAGATATTGGCCTGTTCCACATCAGCCAAGAGGACCGTTCCTGAGATATTAGCCTGTTCCACAACAGCCAGGAAGATCGTTCCTGAGATATTGGCCTGTTCCACGTCAACCAAGAGGATCGTTTCTGAGATATTGGCCTGTTCCACATCAGCCAAGAGGACCGTTCCTTAAATTTTGGCCTGTTCCACATCCGACAAGAGGACCGTTCCTGAGATATTGGCCTGTTCCACATCCCCCAAGGGGACCGTTCCTGAAATTTTGGCCTGTTCCACTTCCACCAAGAGGACCATTCCTGAAATATCGGCCTGTTTTGCGTCGGCCAAAGAGGCGTTATTTGCCTCACCTGTATTGACCAAGGAGGCAATTTTTAGACTTTTTGTGTGTCCAGTATTGGCCAGGAAGGCAATTTCATAACCATCTGCCTGCACTGCCCAGAATAAAATATAAGATATTTTATTTAAAAGCCAGCCATTTAAAAATATATTTTTTTAAAGGGTACCTATCATGGAATTTTGAAAATTACCTTTCATGTAGTGTGTAACATAGATCTAAGTGAACGAAAACATCCTGCAAAGTTTTAAATATGAAAGTTCACCGTATACAAAGTTATTATCTCTCAAAAGTAAGAGTCGACTCTGAGTCGTTGATATGAATCGATAGACGAACGATGCATTTTCTCTAACTTTCGTACGTCACTTGTACAAGTTATTTGAATAAGATACGCCCACTCATTGCATTAGGAGACACCAGGGAAAACATCATGTCGACGAGACGCTGCTGTGTTTTGAAGTGCGACGCAAAAGCAAACTTTTTTCATCTGCCCAGTGAGGAGCATTTGAAGACAGTGGCTACAGTTCATAACTATACCACAGAAGTATTATAGCCCGAACTTGTTCTATGTTTGCGTCATTTTGAAGATGATTGCTTCACAAACCTAAATGCTATAAAGTATGAATTTGCGAGCCGGCTGATACTGAAGGAGGGAGGTTCAGTACCGAGTTTATTTGGATCAGCTTCCTTCTCCGAATCACAATCTGTAAGTAGGCTGTTGCTTTTATGTTTGTATCATGTTCTATAATTATTTTGTGTGTTGTGTACGCACAGGCACAGCGCAGCTTCTAGCAGCTAACTTAGGTCTTCAATGTCAATTGTATTGAAATATGTGAAGTGTTTGTCGTTGTTAATGGAGTTGTCACAGGGCTCTCAAGTGTCACGCATCACGCATTGAGCGTGACAGTCATTAATTTCGGTCTTTTGTCACGCTCTCCGGCCCCACACATTGTATTTCTCACGCTGAAAAACTATTTGTAATATATTTAATATGCCGCAGTGCCCAAAACTCACTCACTGTGGAACCGGCAGGATTCAAGCGCGTCTCCTCCAGTGTTGCCAGGTCCGTATGCCTGCACTGTTTCCGCGGGTTGTTTGTGTAGTGCACGCTGGTTGACGCGATTGTTTTATCCACTGGAACATGATTGTTATTGAGGAAACACCGGGAACGCTATTTGAATGTTTGGCCGTGATTGGGTTAGTTTGATGAGCAATTGGGCTGGTTTTGTTGTGCAGACCTGGCAACCCTGGTCTCCTCTGGTGTTGTTCGTCTGGTGTTGTTAGCCAATCAGAAAATAGCACTGTTGTATCTGGGTAAGATCTAGCGCAACAACCAATGACACCCCGTCGGCTGGGTGTCTAACATATCACCACAGATTAGCGTCACGCAAAGGCGGGGTTTGGAAAAATGACTCGCTAAACGATTCATATGGGAGTCGGTGAGCAAATCAGGTAAAAATAAATGCATATTATAAGACAACAAAAGGTGTTTTTTGTCATTGCATGCATGTAAAACTGTTGTTGGGGACTCCCAGAACATTATTAGGAACATTTTAAATGCCATAATAGGTACCCTTTAACAAAAACAATGTGAATGTTAGGATCGAATGTCACCCAATTCATATTAATTAGCCAGGGTGGTAAAGCTTATATACCAACCTGCTACAACCTATAAAATGGTCACTGAAATGATTCTCAGCACTTATGTGCAGAAGAAGTGAGATAACACAACTAGGATGACCTCGCTTAAACAAAAAGACTGATAGGAACTATCCAATGCCTGTGATGACAGTGTTTTAGAGGGCTTGTGGGTGAAACGGTTGAGAAAATTGCAAGCCTTAAGGGAAAAAATGTGTGTTTGTCTCTGTATGTGTGTGTACACTCCCTGTCACAGTGTTGGGTTTGTGTTCCCCTGATGTCCACTAGATGTCCTCCTCTCCACGGTGTCCTTCACTTATGAACTACATTTCCCACGATCCTTTGTCTCATCATTGCACTCAGCTGTTCCTCATCACTGATTATTGCACTCAGCCAATTCCCCATTATCATTGTCGATTCCCTGTGTGTATATAACCATATTTCAGTATGTGTCACGGAGTCCTTGCATTTATCACGCCACTTCTGTCCTGTTTCCTTGCTTCTTGTTTTGTTTCCTGTGTATGTTGGATTGCCTTTGGATTTTGACCCTTGCTTGGACTTGTTTACGATTTTGGATTATCCTCAAATAATCTACTGCTTTTGGATCTAACCCTGTTTCCCGTGTGTGGATCGTGACACTCCCCTGCTGATAATAGAAAGTGTCACAACCTACAAGACTTTTCCTTAAATAGATACACTGCAAAAAAAATGCTTTACTTATTTAGTATTTTTGTCTTGTTTCCGGTCCAAATATTAAAAAAAATTTAAATAAAGATGTGTTTGCTGTATATGAGTCTTGTTATCTGAAATTTTTTTTTTGCTTAAACCAAGCAAAATGATCTGCCAATGGGGTAAGAAAAATATTCTTAATTCACACGGAAACAATATTAGTTATCTTACGAGAGGTTCTCTCGTATTGCGTAAGTTAGCTTACGCTACGGGAAAGATTCATCTTCTCTAGATATTGAAGCCAAAAATTATCCTTAATTTTGTATTCATTGTCAACGCAGTCCAGCAACCAGCAGACCTAGAGCAGGCTGTCTAGCGTGTTCATTGGCTGCCCTGCGGCAACTGCTGCAGCCTACCAGTAAGCCAAACTTGACGCCGCGTCCAATGAAGGGCCCGCCAGAATGGCCGTGGCTTAGCGTATATAAGCTGAGGTGGTAGGCTGAAATCCCTGATTTTCATCTCTTCAGCGAAGCTCTCCGGATCTCTGGATCCTGAGAGAAGCCGCGCCGCCGTTGAACAGCGACAAGCCAGCTTAGGACAGTGCCTGAGGAAGCCAGCTGTCTTCGCCGCTTTCAGCCATCCGCGCGAGCTACGCTATCTGGTGACGTGTCCTTTTAAACAAAGCCTTCACTTATAAAAGAGCAGCGAGACGTCTTTTTCAAGATGCCTCGCACTTCCTGCGGCTCATGCAGAGCCCCGCTAAGCGTCGGAGACCGCCACATTATTTGCGCTCTCTGCCTGGGCCAGGACCATGCAGCTCTCGCTCTCACGTCGGGAGGATGTGAGCTGTGTGAAGAGCTTCCGATGTCGACCCTGCAGGCTCGACTCGAAGTTTTTAACCCGGGAACCGTCACTCCACGCTTTGTGGGACCGTGCAGGAAAAAGCGCCGTTCCCAAAGATGTGCGGAGCCCGTGGCAGCAGTGAAGCCCTCGCCGGAGTCACCTCCGCAAGCTTCCCTTTCGCCTTCTTCGCCCCTCCTCTCCGACGTGCAGCCGCCGGCCTCGGCCTGTGCTGCCGTCGTGTCAGACGACGAGGTAGAAGGCCCTGCCACTGGGGACTGCTGTTCCATCCTGGCATCTGACAGCGTGGATTGGTCGAGTTCACATCACTCCACCTCCTCCTCAGTCCAGGAATCCGGCCGGACCCGCGCCGGAGTGGAAGCTGAGCTAATGCGCCTCCTCTCCCAGCCGTTGACTGCCTCGGGCTTGAGTGGTCACCACCGAAGGAGCCCACGCCCAACAGGCTCAACGGTTGTTTTTTACACCGCCCCCGCCAGGCGCCTGCAGCCAGGTCCGCGCCTTTTCTGCCTGAACTCCACGCTGAGCTGGCGAAATCGTGGAATGCACCATTCTCCGCGAGACTCCACTCTTCTGTCTCCACGACGCTCTCCCGGGTGGACGCCGCCGCCGAGAAGGGGTACACCTCTATCCCCGTAGTGGAAGAGACGGTCGAAGCGCACCTTTGCCCGCCCTCTGCGAGATGGCGCTCAAAGTCTGCCCTCCCGTCTAAAGCCTGCAGGAACACGTCTGCCTTTGTCGGTCGCGCCTACGCCACCGCCGGACAAGCAGCGTCCACCCTGCACTCTATGGCTGTTCTCCAGATGCTGCAAGCCGATCTCCTCCATGAGCTGGATGAGAACGGCCCGGGTCCAGCCGTTGTTACGGACCTGAGAAGCACAACGGATCTCTCACTCCGCGCTACCAAGTCTGCAGCCCAGGCCCTGGGAAGGTGCATGGCCTCGCTAACCGTCACAGAGAGGCACCTCTGGTTGACGCTGGCTGATATGAGGGAGTCTGAGCGATACGCGTTTCTCAACGCACCGCTCTCCCCTACTGGTCACTTCGGCCCAGCGGTGAACGGGATTGTGGACTGTTTCTCTGAGGTACAAAAGGTCACACAGGTCATGAACCTATTCCTGCCTCGACGCTCTAGCTCCGCTGCAGGTCGCCCAAGTGATCAGCCGCCTGCCCAAGCTGCTACACAACGTCCAGCTCAGCCCAGCCAGCCTCCGCAGCGATGTCAGGGCGGCCACCCTAGGTTGCGCTCAGCCAGTCACCGCAGGCCGCCTCCCCCACACGGACCCCGGCCCAGGGTTGACTTGAAACCTGAGCACGCGAAGCCCTCCTAGCCACAGCAAGAGGGAAAAGACGGCTGAGTCCCGCCGCGGCCGGACCACCGTCAAAGTTTTTCTCCCTGTCAGTCCCCCTAGAAGAGGCTACTGCAGTGGTAAAATCAGCAGCCAACGAGCCGGTAACACGACCCGCTCGCCTGCACACAAACGCCGTTTTTACAGCGACCCAGAGAAATCTCAAAAAGAGTATAATGTCTGGTTGTCCGGCTCACGCCGAAGGTGTTTTGAGTGTAGTCAGAGTCCCCACACCCCTACACACAAGCACAACACTTCCCGTGTCACTCACAGAGCCTACTCGGATAAAGCGGGCAAATGCCGCTCGAGTGCTGTGTGCAGACAAGATGCCCACGCGTCCGTGCCCACCCTGTCTCTCTGCCCGCTCTGTCACACGGCTAAGTCAGCCTCATATCGGTCAGATTATGAACATAAGTCCTGTGGCCGCTCACAAGCGCTCACGCTTACGAACACATATCTCGCCCACGGCGCCGCTCGCGCTTCACAATGTGATCACAAAATGCTTCCCATTCACAGCAATCGGTAACAACCACGAGTGACTTTTGCTTCAGTCCATGAAAACCAGGGAATTCAGCCTACCACCCCCGCTTATATACGCTAAGCCACGTCCATTCTGACGGGCAATACGAGAGAACCTCTCATAAGAGAACATATCGGTTACCTAACGTAACCTCGGTTCTCTCTAGTAGAGGGAACGAGAATTGCGTAACCGGCCATGCTAACACCACGAGCGACTTTCGTTTCAGTCGATGAAAACCAGGGATTTCAGCCTACCACCCCCGCTTTTATACGCTAAGCCACGCCCATTCTGGCGGACTAGACGCGTTAAGGGCGCGAGCGCTCTTCATTGGACGCGGCGTCACGCTGGGCTCACTGGTAGGCTGCAGAAGTTGCCGCAGGGCAGCCAATGAGCACGCTAGATAGCCTGCTCTAGGTCTGCTGGCTGCTGCACTGCGTTGAGAATGAATACAAAATTAAGGATAATTTTTTGGCTTCAATATCTCTAGAAGATAGAGCGTAATATCCAATAGCGTAAGCTACTTACGCAATACTCGTTCCCTCTACTAGAGAGAACCGAGGTTACATTAGGTAACCAATACGTTTTCATACCCCATTAGCAGATCATTTTGCTTGTTTTATGCAAAGAACAGACATAATATCTTATGAATTACATTTTTACTCATCTAGTCTTGATTTAACAAATGTTTGATATTTGAAACAAGACAAAAATTACTAAGCAAGAAAGCTTTTTTTGCAGTGTAGAATAACCTTAAAAAAAAAAACAGACAGATGTGCAGTGCATTCCCCTATCTCATTCATGCCAGTGAGAATATCAGGCACATAGGCTATCCCACTTATCAAATGTGAGAAGCACAAGAGTAAACACAAACAAATCCTCTCTTTATTACTTCTATAAATGCAAAAGTTCGAATGCAAAGGGATGCATAACTGCAAATAAGAGTGTTAGTCATAAACTGAACGGTTGTGAGAATATTGTCGACTTTCAGTCTTCCATGTTTGTGGCTCTAGCTTTTATTTCACACTCTCTGCTCTAGCTAATTACCACTGTAATAACAACAATGGCAATTTACATAGCAGACTCTATCAGGAGAAGCACAGGCACTTGTGAATGAGCTTGTGTGTTCAGTGCTGTTTGCGGGTTAGTGCGTTTGTTCACTGCTTCTTTCTTTGGTTCCTTTGAGGCACATAAGGGCACATTGATTTTCCCTCTTCCATTATAATGACGCAGATAATGTGCTTGCTTCATGCTCTGCTGTAGCCAAACACTCGATTGTTTCTCTATTTAAATACAAAAAAAATCAACCTTAGGAGATTTGTTGATGTTTGCTTGATTTAGAGAACGAGACCATGAAAAATAATCAGCAAAACCCACAATGCATAGCGGCAGGCTCAGTAGTCTCACTTCTGAACTGGTGGGTCGTGACTCAAAAGTGGTTGTATATGCAAATAATAAATTGCAACTTACCATAATTATAATAAAATAAATAGGTTAACAAAATGGCGCACCTATATATTTTGTAATTGATGTCAAAGATTGTGTTTAAATAAAATGTGTGGTATTTTGCTGCACATTCATCTGTCATTTTGTAGAAACTAGCCAAATTAGACAAATGCTGATTTTTTATTGAAAACCATAGACAAAAAGAAATAATTTGGGTTGAGTACATGTTCAAAGACAGCATTTGTGACATAATGTTAATTATGCAAAAAAAAAAACTGCTTTTCGAAATTAAAAACTAAAATACGTTTTTAAAATATTTTATTTAAATTAAAAATTATTTTTTTTTAATTAACTTTTTTTTTTTTTTTTGGAAATGCATGTTAACTGAGCTTTACTTATATTAAATCAGTAATATTCCAAAATGAATAAAAAATGGTCTGTGTCAGCCAAAATGTATTTTTTGCATTGCATTATTGGTTGCAGAAAGGACAAAAGCAAATGCCATGATTCTGCAGTTCATAGTAATAATAATAATAACAAATGTTTAATCATAAGGAACTTTTTCAACTTTGTGCAAAAAAAGAAAAAGAAAAAAGAAACTTGTCCAATGTGAAATCTGAGTCCTGAAGCAAAACCAGTTGAGAACCACTGATCTGAATCCATGGTCTGGTAAGATAAAGGGGCTCAGAAGAATGACAAGGTTCTTGAGATTGTTTCAGTCAGGCAGGAGTAGATTTAGCAGCTTTGTGTGAAATCTCACTGGGTTACAGTAATGTGAAACCTACAGACTGTTCAGCAGGAGAAAAAATATATCTTTTTAACATTTCATTTTCACCTCAGTGAAGCCAGGCTGAAGCTAATTACAGCAGGATAAAAAGACGGCCAGAGAGAAGAATGAAGTGAGACAAAGAACACTGCTGATTCTGTTAACTATAGTGTCTTCTGTTTTTACAGAATTAGTTAAAACTCAATAGATAGTTTTCAACTGCATTCAACACTGGACTTTTACAGCCATTTACTCTTTGTCTCTTTATATTCTAAAACCTCCAGACAGATTGAAAATCACACAAATCATTTTGAATGATAATGTAAACCTAACCCTCAGAGGCCAAAGCATGGTTAAAAAACATGATGATGTTAAAGCATATTTTGGTGAAAATTTCTAAACTTTGACATTCTCCAGAAGTTATTCCAGAACACTAGGATGCTGAACTTCGGATAATGTTCATCTGAAATTATTCACATCAGACACTCTAAAGTTTCATGATCCTCAAATATTATTACACTTCAGTTGTTTATCTGTGATTTACTAAATGTAGCCTACTCTACTGTGAATAACAACAACAACATTAATACAGATCCACTACTGCATTTTTTAAAGCCAAGGACCGACCAGAAACCATCTTGACTGACTTGTAAAGCAACCTATCCCATTTCTTTCTTTTTTTTCTCTCATCATGTTTAGGGGCGTGAAAATGTAACGTTGATGTCCATACAATAACAGACCGTTGTGTAAAACTCAAGTCATATTTTAAAGAGTCTATATCACAAACTTTACATAGCCTACTTCACATACTTTTGAAAATCCAGCGTTTGGTTGATCCTGATAGGCGCTCATTGTCACAGCTGAAAACATTCAAAAACAGCGTTCTTCTTCCATGAGAGGGTTTGGGTTCATGGCATCTTTGTCTCACGGACATCCTGTAGAATTCAACCATCAGAGGATGACTTAGAAACTGAAGTATTTCCAGTTAAGTGTGCCATATGCATCAGACGTTCATCCAGGAGTCCGTGGGCATGACGTCTGAGGTTGAGACTACTTAGTTAGTTAGTTATTTTGGTAAGTAGTTAGGTAGGTACAGCCCTGGATGGGCACTGATTACTAGTCTAGACCTTCCCAAAACGTCTTGAGAACATTATAAATGTAAACCACTTGGACAAAAACATACATTTATTGCATTGTTAAACTGAATCTTCAAAATGTCATGTGTGTACATCTTTTGAAAATCTTATGTACAATTGATTATGGCTTTAAATCAATATACATCCTTTCTTCTTCAAATGTGGAATTAGTTAAAGTGATAGTTCACCCAAAAATGAAAATTCTTTCACTAATTACTCGCCCTCATGTTGTCCAACCCCATGTTGTCCTCGCCCTCATGATGTCCAACCCCATAAGACCTTTGTTCATCTTAGGAAAAGCAATTAAGATATTTTTGATTAAATCTGAGAGCTGGATCACTCCTCCATAGGCTTCTAAGGGATTGAAACTTGCCGGTCCAGAAAAGTTATTAAAGACATTGTTAGTCCAAGTGACTACAGTGGCGGCATTATTTTAACTATTCATTTCCTTCTCTTTGGGCCTCGAGTCAGTTCACGTAGTTTAACAGCGTAGTGCTTCTGTGTTGTACGTCACACATAGGCTGACTATTGGCTGACGCTGGTCATGTGTGTGATGCATGTGACGTACAACACAAGAAGCACTATGCTTTACACTACGTGAACTCACTCGGGGCCCACAGAGAAGGAAATTAATAGTTGAAATAAAGTCGTTATTTTTGTTTGTTTTTTTTGCGCACAAAAAGTATTCTCGTCACTTGATAAACTTAAGATTGAGCCACTGTAGTCACTTGGAATATTTTAACAATATCTTTAATAACTTTTCTGGGCTGACAAGTTTCAATCCCTTAGAAGCCTATGGAGGAGTGATCCAGCTCTCGGATTTAATCAAAAATATCTTAATTTGTGTTCCGAAGATGAACGAAGGTCTTACGGGGTTGGAACACATGAGGGTGAGTAATTACTGACAGAATTTTCATTTTGGGTGAACTATCCCTTTAAGTATGATGTCCTGATGACACAGATTAGTCATTCAAAACACAGATGACAAATTAATGAATATTAGAGGCACATGAGGGTGAACTGTATCTTTCTTTTTCCCAGTTTTGTAGATACATATCAGCATGGCAATGTTTTGCCGGTGGAGGCCCAGTTTGTCTCTCTCAGATTTACCAGCAACCTTCAGGCACCACAATGTGATGGGAATTACTGCAGCGATCAAGTCAAGCAGCACTCTATTAAACCTGCTTCTACAACGTAGAATGATGGACATAAAGTGCAACCTGGATCCTGGTGGTTGATGATTAATGGTTCTAATTAATCCTTGATTTCATTAAAGTTAAGTATTAATGGTGACACTGGATTTATAAATGATACATTGATTCATAAATTCAGATTAAAAGGAAGAGAAATGGAAAACAACTGCATCTCTATCTGCAGATAATCTCTGTGTGTTTCCCTGTGGAAAAACTTTGTTAGCTCACCATGCCTAATCTCACACACTTGGTTAACCATGTGTGGACACTCGGAGGCAGTGAAATATTGAGTTATCAACTGGACAACAATATTTAACGCTAGTCAATACAAATTAGGCAGGGCCACAGTTTTAAGGGAATAGGCATTATTTACAAACCATCATGCCGTTCCAAACCTGTATGCTGTTATTTATAATATTAAAAAGTAGAACTTTTGTGAATCATTGAGCAAGAATTGTTACTCTAATGACAAGGGGCTGTCAATCACAAACTGAGCACAAAGATGCTCTCAAGGAATGACTGAAAACGTACTCGGTTACTAACGTAACCTCGGTTCTCTCTAGAGAGGGAACGAGTACTGCGTAATATCTTACGCTATTGGGAATACTCTTTTCCTCGAGATATTGAAGCCAAAAATTATCCTTAATTTTAAATATGCAAAACGCTTTTGCAGCAGCAAGCAGACAAGGGCGAGACAGCTCGCGCGCCCATTGGCTGCCTTGCTGGAAAAGCTGGAGCCTATCGAGTGAGGCACTGCGTGACGTAATGATGAATGGGGGCGCTTCGCGCCCATTTCGTCATGTCCCGCCAGTAAAGGCGTGGTCTCGCCCTATAATACCCTCGATAGCTGTATTTCCTCTGATTTTTCAACGCCGAAGCGAACCAGAGCGTATTCCAAGCACGGCAAGATACGCAGTACTCGTTCCCTCTCTAGAGAGAACCGAGGTTACGTTAGTAACCGAGTACGTTCTCTTACGAGAGTATCTCTCGTACTGCGTAATATCTTACGCTATGGGGAACACCATGCAACACGCCGTGCTGGTAGGGATCCAACACCAAAGTCCCAGGGGCCGAAGCCCGGGGCGCATATAGTGCATAATCACCATAAACTCACAGAGAGTGAGGGAAGAGAGGCTAGAAGCATCATTCCCTGTAAATAGCATCCGAAGGAGCTGATCATGTGACAAATAGACCATACCGCCAGGGTGAACATTCAGCCTGAACTGGGTGGCCACAAGTGTGTCGACAATTTAATGAGCTGCTGTACCGGTCAGTGAGCAATACGCAGGTCAAACTCAGTATCTGAGCCGCACAGCGGGCAGATAGCACTGAACTTTATACCGCCAAAAGCTTAGCTTGCAAGGCGGGAACCTCCAGGTTATAGTATTTTATAAATGTAGACGGCGAGGCCCAGCCCGCGGCCATACAAATATCTTGCAGGGTAACCCCGCTAGACCATGCCCACGAGGAGGCCATGCCTCTTGTGGAGTGCGCTCTAACACCCAAAGGGCACTGTAGGCCCTTAGAAGTGTAAGCCAGCGCTATGGCACCGACTATCCATCTGGATAGGCTCTGTTTCGAAGCGGCAAGTCCCTTAGCACGGCCGCCAAACGAAACGAAAAGCTGCTCAGTCTGTCTGAAACCAGACGAGCGGGACACATAAGCCCTTAGTGCCCTGACAGGGCAAAGGAGACTCGCGTCCTTCTCCTCATTGAGAACCGGAAGGGCAGACAGGGAAATCACCTGTGCCCTGAACGGTGTGTTGAGGGATTTTGGCACGTAGCCGTGCTTCGGTTTGAGTATGACCTTTGAGTCATTAGGTCCAAACTCCATGCATGACGCACTCACTGAGAGCGCTTGCAAGTCCCCTACGCGCTTCACTGAAGCGAGAGCCATAAGAAACGCTGTCTTGAAAGACAAGTGTTTGATGTCTGACGACTGGATTGGCTCGAATGGGGCACCTTTCATGGCCTCCAAGACCGTGGAAAGGTCCCATGTCGGAACTGAAGGGGGCCTGGGAGGGTTTAGCCTCCGAGCTCCTTTAAGGAAACGCACGACTAAGTCGTTCTTTCCTAGTGACTGGCCAGACACCGGTTTTACAGACGTTGCTATGGCCGCCACGTATACTTTGAGCGTGGAAGGGGTCCTGCCCTTATCCAGTAGCTCCTTAAGGAAGGAAAGCACTTCCGTAACCCCGCAGTCTACAGGTGAAAAGCTCTGCGCTTGACACCAAGCAGAGAACACAGACCACTTCGAGGTGTAGAGCCGTCTGGTAGACGGGGCTCTAGCCTACGCGATCGTGTTTAACACTCCCTCTGGGAGGTCAGCGGGTACCCGTTGATGGCCCATGCGTGCAGGGACCACAAATCCGGGCGAGGATGCCAAATCGAGCCTCCCGCCTGAGAGAGGAGGTCTCTCCTCAACGGTAAAGGCCATGGGGCAGCGCTGGTCAGCTGCATCAGGACAGGGAACCACGACTGGTTTGTCCAGAGCGGAGCTATGAGTAGCACTGGGCATCCCTCCCTCCTGATTCGCTCCAACACCTGAGGCAGGAGTGAGACAGGGGGAAAAGCATATAGGGGGGGCGGCGGGGCCAAACATGGGCCAGCGCGTCCCGGCTTTTCGAGAAGAATCTCGGGCAGTGAGCGTTTTCTTGGGACGCGAACAGGTCCACCTGCGCTTTGCCAAACGTTTCCCACAGCAGCTGGATCGTCTGCGGGTGCAGAGACCATTCCCCTGCTGGTTTCTGGACAGCCTGTCTGGCCCCACATTTAGGTGACCAGGCACATGCGCCGCTCTCAGCGAGAGCAGGTTGTGCTGAGCCCAGACGAGGAGGCGTTCCGTCAGCCTGTAAAGGTTTCGGGACCTGGCGCCGCCCTGGCGATTTATGTACGCCACCACTGACATGTTGTCCGACCGGACCAATACGTGGTGGCCTATTATCTGGGGACAGAAGCGCCTCAGCGCTTTGTCGACTGCTATTAATTCCAAGCAGTTTATGAGAAGGAGCTTCTCCCGTACTGACCATAAGCCAGCTAGCGGTCTGCCCTCGAGCAGCGCTCCCTGCCCCGATGTGGAGGCGTCCGTAGACACCACCTTCACACCCGAGGCGATCCCCAGACTCACACCTGACTGATACCAGTCGGTCACTTTCCACGGTTTCAGAGCTGAAACGCACTGAAGGTCGACCCTGAGGCGAAATAGACCCGCGGTCCACGCCCTGGGGGAACTCGTGCTTTTAGCCATAGCTGCAGTGGGCGCATGCGGAGCAGGCCCAACTGGAGTACGGAGGCTGCTGAGGCCATCAGACCCAGCATTTTCTGAAACCTTCTGAGCGGGACTATAGAGCCGTGGCGGAAGGATCTCGCGACGTGCTGAATATTCAATCCGCGCTCCGGTGACAGGCGTGCTGTCATGGATAGCGAGTCTAACACTGTTCCCAGAAAGGAAATTCTCCGACTGGGGAGCAGTGAGCTTTTCGCCCAATTGACTGTAAGGCCCAGCTCCTCGAGGTGCTCGAGTAATGCGGCCCTGTGTTCTATGAGCTCCGTTCGTGAACGAGCTAGAATCAGCCAATCGTCCAAGTAGTTCAAAACTCGCATGCCCCGAAGTCTCAGGGGGGCGAGGGCCGCGTCCATGCACTACGTGAACGTACGGGGTGCTATGGACAGGCCGAACGGCAGGACTGTGTATTGATATGCCTGGCCCTCGAAGGCGAATCTCAAGAATCGCCTGTGATGGGACGCTATTTGTATTTGAAAATAGGCGTCTTTCAGATCTATTGACATGAACCAGTCTCCTTGGCGCACTTGCGCGAGGATTTTCCTGGTCGTAAGCATTCTGAACTGGCGCTTCCCGAGCGTTCTGTTCAGCAGTCGCAGATCTAGAATGGGTCTGAGCCCACCATCTTTTTTCGGTACCAGAAAATATCTGCTGTATAAGCCCCCTTCGCCCTGAGATAGAGGTTCTATAGCCCCTTTTCTCAGTAGTTTCGCTATCTCGGCTCGAAGTAGATGAAACACTTCGCTATACACCGTAGTTTCGACTCGCGCCGTATAACGGCGGGGGCGTCGAGCGAACTGTAGCGAACAGCCTCTCGTTATAGTGTTCAACACCCATTCTGATACCCCGGGAAGCCTTGACCACGCATCTGCGTGAATAGCTAGGGGTAGAATAAAATCTGGGCTCTGGCCGCGGCAGGACGGCGGCTCGAGAGCCCCTGTGTACTGGGAACACAGCACCGTGTTTACAGCGTTCGAGGCGGGGGGCAAACTGGCCGCGCTCAGCTTCTCTATGGCGGGACGCGCAGAGAAAGCGAGCGGGGCGAATCCTGTGGGATTCGGCGCGTGTGAGGGAATGTGGGCACATTTACTAAATGCGGCACATTTACTACACTGAGAATACTGTCAGCTCGCGCGACTAAATCACTGCTGTGTTTACAGCGTGCGAGGCGCGCGCTGATCACAGCCGGCAGCCTGGCCGCGCTCAGCTTCTCTGTGACGGGTTGTGCAGAGAAGACGAGCGGGGGTGAATCCCGTGAGATTCGGAGTGTCTGTGAGAAATGCGGGCGCGAGACAGCGGGCACATTTTCTGCACGGAGAACACTCGGCTCGCGCCGACTGAATCAACGCTGTGTTCACAGCGTGCGAGGTGCGCGCTAATCACAGCGGGCAGCCTGGCCGCGCTCAGCTTCTCTGTGACGGGTTGTGCATAGAAAGCGAGCGGGGGTGAATCCCGTGGGATTCGGCGTGTCAGTGAGGAAATGCGGAACAGCGGGCACATTTACTGCACTGAGAACACTGTCGGCTCGCGCCGACTAAAATGTGTGTTAGTTTCGTTTTTACAGAAACCAAGGGACACGCATCGTGTAGTGTAAGCGGGCATTGTATGGGTGCGTTCACTACATTTTCTGCACAACCAACATGAGTTGGTTTTATTTGTGCTAGCCCTGCACCGTGGCGGGCTGTGTCTGGGTGTGGGAATGGGCACTGGGACGTGGGCATTCTTACAACACTCGTAACACCATCGGCCGTGGCCGGAACACCAGAAAATGCACTCTTTATTGGATTTATCTGGGTAGCCATAGAAACGGCTTTTGTGCGCAGGCAAGCGGGCTGAGACACCGGCTGCTTCACTGCGAAATACACTGGGACAGTCACAACGCATGGAACTGAACGAGCGAGAAGTTTTGGTGGAAATCCGGCCGCAGCGGGATCTGAACACCGTCACTTTCCTAGAGAGACTAGGAAGGCCTTGAGACCTCGGGTTTTTTACCTCAATCCTCGGCCGGGGCCCGCGCTGAGGGGGGCGGCGTCCAGCAGAGCGAGAGCGCGGTGTTTGATCTCTGGCCTGGCGGCGCTGCTAGTTAGCCGAAACGACGGCCTTTGTGCGCAGGCAAGCGGGCTGTGGAACCAGCTTGCTCACTGCGAAATACACTGGAACAGTCACATTGTTGGAACTGAACGAGCGAGAAGTTTTGGTGGAAATCCGGCCGCAGCGGGAACTGAACACCGTCGCTTTCCTAGAGAGACTAGGAAGGCCTTGAGACCTCGGGCTTTATCTCAATCCTCGGGGCCCGCGCTGAGGGGGGCGGCGTCCAGCATAGCGATAATGTCGCGGAACACGGAGCGCTCAGCTTCCGTCATCTCGGATAGCGTTAGCCACAAATGTATCTCACCATTCAGGGGGGAAAGGCGCGGGTCTCGACTGTGACGGAGCTTCGTCTTTCCCGAGAAAGCGTCCGTCCAGCCTATTGCGCGTTAGTTGCGCGAGCGCCTTTCAGTCGAGGCCGATGTAATCCACGGCTTGAGAGAGCGGACGCATCGGCTCAGTTTCAATGCCGTCTCCGGTAAGTTCGTCGAGCTCAAGTGCGGACGCGGCGGCAGACGGCGGCCGCTGTCCGTCTGGGAGCGACTCGAGCGAAGCCGGCGAAGCTGGCGGGCGAACCGGCGAGCTTTGGCGGGCTGGAAATAGCTCGGGCGCGCGCTGGGCGCGGCGCTTCTTGCGGCGCGGCATCACGGCGGGCTGGGATGCGGGCTCGGAGAACGAAGCTAGGCGAGTCCGCAGAGTCACCATAGGCAAGCGTTCACAATGATGGCATCCGCCGTCAGCGAGCGCGGTGGCCGCGTGATCCTCACCCAGGCAGGACACGCAGATGACGTGGCGGTCCTCGTCGCTGAGTGGGGCTCGGCAAGAACCACAGGAAGGCATCTTTAAAAAGACGCAGCTCTTTTAGAACAGTAGAAATGGGTGTTGCGTCACGTAAGCAAACACACACACTTAGCAGAGTAAAGGATATAGTACGCCGGAAAGCGCAGCAGGTACGGCGGTTGAAGGCGGCTGGGCCAGCGACTTCAGAAGATGGCACGTCCCGCTGATAAGGCTACAAGTCAACGGCGCGGCTTCTCACTCTGGATCCAGCGATGCGTGAGCTTCGCGTGAAGAGTAGAAAAATCAGAGGAAATACAGCTATCGAGGGTATTATAGGGCGAGACCACGCCTTTACTGGCGGGACATGACGAAATGGGCGCGAAGCCCCCCATTCGTCATTACGTCACGCAGTGCCTCACTCGATAGGCTGCAGCTTTTCCAGCAAGGCAGCCAATGGGCGCGCGAGCTGTCTCGCCCTTGTCTTCTTGCTGCTGCAAAAGCGTTTTGCATATTTAAAATTAAGGATAATTTTTGGCTTCAATATCTCGAGGAAAAGAGTATTCCCCATAGCGTAAGATATTACGCAGTACGAGAGATACTCTCGTAAGAGAACAAACTAGATCCATAAAGTACAACCCATTAGATTCCAAGTATTTGGGATATTTATATATATATATATATATATATATATATATATATTATATATATATATATATATATATATATATATATATATATATATATATTGGCCATCAAAATATCAGCAACTGCACCAAATTTATATTTTTGCTCAGTTTTTGGGCAAAGGCAAGTTGTATGGCCTTTTTTATGACACTTCCATGGTGTAATTTTTTTTCCTTTTTTAGTCTGGATAGCTGTATGAACTATCATTGAATGGAAATCATTGTTGTCCTCCATTCCTTTCATTCAAGGTTAAAAGGACACATTCATTGTGATGTTACACCTGCACAAATAAGTGTCTCTCGCTGAGTCCTTCCTTGAAGTTAAATACAATATTCACATTCAGTCACAAGACTCTTGGGCTACAATATGAATTAAGAGAGTAAATCCCTCTTTTCTCTATGAGGGGTTTAACAGCACAGCCGAGGGAACCATCTCTCTCCACAAGGGATTAGAAAAGAGCTTGGATTCAATTCACTTTATTATTCAACGGCTATTGTGTGCTCGAGGAAATGTGTTTAAAACCCAACACACAAGCAAGGTGACTGTCACATAATAAAGGCCCTGAGTGTACCAACATTACGTTAAAAGAGCAAAATATCTAGATTGAAGACTCAGTAGTGTGGAGAGCTAAGCCACTGCTACACTCCTGAGTGAACAGACTCAGATAAAGTTTAATGGGATATGTAGTGCTGTTTAATTCTCTTCCTTCTTTGACAGATATTCAGAGTTAATTGATTTAGAGTGACATACAATGGCAAGACACGTCGGATGAGTAATCCTTTCGATACTGCTCATTTACTGCGTGAAGGATCTGCATATATACATGAGAATTTCAGCCTGTAAATTTTGTCACCACCTGAAGCGCTGCCGTCCAATTCACATCCGAGAACCAATCAATCTGATCATCCATATTAATGAATATTCATGTCATGCATAGTTGTAGATACAGAAGATGACAAAGAAGATTAGGTTAAAAGTCTTTAATTACAAACCGGATAGACCAACTCATGCATTAAAGAGAACGGATAACTAAACACTGAAAAGACTGCAACTTAAATACAAAGCAAATTAGGGAAATAATAACAATCACCTTTGAGAAAAAATTAATCACCATAACTGATAAGGAGCGGGAAAACTGAACAAGGCCGAGGGTCTCTGGTGGAGCTGAGGGTGGGAAGAGCCAAGCCAGAGGTGGAATGAAGGGACCCAAGGGTGGAGGTGGAGCCACAGGATCCTCTCGCTCATGAGAGGCTGGTGAGTGACTGACCTAAAGCTTATCCACACTGCAAGGCGTCACGGGGTAAGACGAAGGGCTGCACGAATTAAGCTGAGACAGGGTTGGAGAACTGCCAGTGTTAAATAGTGGAGTGGGAGATGGAGGGTTGGGCGGGATTACTGATAACAGTTCACAGTTTATGCATGGCGATGATTCAGTCTCTGTGCTAATAAAACCAGCAATGATGAAGGTAAGTGCACATAGTTCAGGGTGGGGCAGGAAGAGAGGCAGTATTACAATGTCCCAGCCTATTAGCCAATCCTCGCCAGTATCCAACTCCACCAAAATTCCCACATGGTCGTCTATTGCCGGCTCACACCCCTGGCCAGCGAACGAGCATGGTATGATTTAGGCTGCATTACAGGTCAGAATTCAGATGGGGATCTGTAGCATTCAAATATTCACCCAGTTCCTGATATTCATCAAAGTCACAATAATAGATGCACAGTCTGGTTGAACAAATAGTGTACAGTGATTTGTCTATCGTCGCTGCCCGATGAAACTCACGTATGTCCAAAACGGTTACTTTTCAGGAAGTGAAAAAAACAAGGTAATTCAAAAGCAGTTGAACGTAGCGTTGTCATACTTGGTACGGTATCTTTAAATGTAACCATATAATTGCCAGTGTAATGATATAATCCACATTTGACCAAAATCGAGTTTAAATGGACATACGTGCATATTTTACAGTAACGGTGGTCGATACGCGTTCTTCCGATCATTAATTAGAATGGCCAAGTCGCGTTTCATATTGACAGATGAATAGGCTACGCTCAGTTTATTAAATACATTCAGTTTATTAAATAGCCTACGTCTCATTTTATTAAATACGCTGAGTTTATTAAATGTCTCTTGCAAAATATGAAGGCACAATGAATCAATACACTCATATAATCATACATAATCAGAGAGTAGCCTTTTTCTTTTCGTTTTGAATTATTTCGTTTAAAGACTTTTCAAGCTTTGTGCATTCGATGTCTTTCTCATGTCTGTGTGAGGCATACACTGTTAAGTTAGGATGAGATGCGCTCCAGTTAACGTGCAATGTGACCACGCGGGCGCCTCATGATTATATTGCTATATATTTTCTTCTTATTTATTAAATCCACTCCAGGCAATTGGTTGTTGAAAAATGAATTAAAATTAAGATACAATTTATAGAAAACGAAATTCACTTTAAAGAAAGGTTTTCCACAAAATAAAACTTAATGAAGTGGTCAAAATCATGTCTGACACTCCATGTCTCAAATTGTGCATCCTATTACTCGTGCTGTTCACTTTCATAAATCAACAAAAATGGAAGAAAAAAAAACATAATATTTTAACAAATATGAAACTAAATGCGCTCATTTAATGGCTACAACAGTATAGACCTACAGACTGTATTTGTACAAATTGCTGCACATTTATTTAATTCTGAATTTTGCACACACAAGTTGAAAGGCTTCAAATCATGTTCACGGATAATTGTGCGTGCATTCATTAATCATTATGATACTAAAACAATAACAAAGTAGGCTATGCTATGTAGCCTACAAAAAAATACAGCCATTTCTGTTTTGTTCTTTTAAACAAAAAAACAAGCTGCCCCCTTTTTTTTTTACATTTCATCTTTCATTCCGAAATGAACGAAAAAGTACACCGACCCAACATGTATTAGCCTTTTTATGTTATCAATCTAAATTAATCTCGTTTTTAATTTAACTTAATTTTGTTTTTCTTTATTTAAATTTCGTTTTTTTCTTTATTTAATTTTCGTTTTTTTCTTCATTCAATTTTCGTTTTTTTTATTTATTTAAATGTAATTTTTCTTTATTTAAATTTAGTTTTTTCTTTATTTGAATTTAGCTTTTCTTTATTTAAAATTCATTATTCTTTATTCGTTATTCTTTATTTAAATCTACCCTTTACTGTGTCAGTAATTTATTAGTCAGAAAAATATTAGACTACCTTAAAAGTAGGCTATTGTTAACAGACCCGTGCGTTAACATCTCCACAATAAACAGTGACAATTACTTCCTCTAGACCATTTACCGGTAAATAACAGTTGTGAATATATTGCGAATATATAATAAACTTGAACAGTGTTGTCAAAAACAAACATTTGCTTATACTTTACCTCACAGAGTTATTCGGCTATACAATCCTGAGCTTCCAGAGACGCTTAGACCTGCGAGACGCCTCCACAGGGCGGGAGATACGCGGCGTGATTGACAGCTTTGACACCAAATGGATATACGTGAAAATCAGATGACATGATTTCACAACTTTTCATTGGTCATTTAGACATGTGACGCACACTGTATACGGAAATGAACCCGGACATTCTATCTGTCGAAAAATCTCAAAATCGGCAAAATGGACATACGCGGTTTTCATCGGACAGCGACGCTATGCTATATCTTTATTTAATGCACTCTGTAAACATTCACAGTGCATGCTTGAAGTGAACTCAAACTCCTAGACCAATGAGACACTAACCTGATAACTAACCACTAACCTGGATTAACTCCAATCAAGACGAGATTGAAGGCTTTATTCAGAGACTGTCCAATAAAAACACTCCAAAGTTTGAGTTTCTGTTCATAATAATCATTGATGTGAATATTCATCAAAACAGATTCACATACTTTGTCCAGCAAACGTATTTAATAAATAAAAAAACGTTTTTTTTTTTGTAAAAATTGTATGGGGTGACCCGAATATGGGGTGACCAGAAAAATGACCTGAGGTGTGTAACAGTGTAAATATTTTTTTGTTTCTGCACAACAATAATTGAATCTTTGATGACTGCATTTCATGAAGGATGGAAACTGCATGCATAAACACATTCTTCAAATAAAACTAATCTGTGTCAATTTAAAACAGCTATTAGCAATGCAAATCAACATGTGTTGTCTAGGCACATCATTTACTACATCTGAAGCTTTTTAAACAAGGAACTGATTTGATTTGACTAATTGTTTCAAACTGCAAACGTTAGAGGTTTGATGACCAATTACTATTTTTGGTTTTGATGACCATAAGGAAAGAGTCGCAACGTCAGCAATCATTTACTTCATAAATTTAGCTGATGAAAACTGACATTTATTGTATCCAAGTAACCAAATTTGAGTCAGAAAAAGCTGACTGCTTCAAGCATTCCTCCCGTGTGTGCTGAGTCTCAGCTCTTTGTGTTGCTGTTTGCTGTGTAACTGCTATCAACAATATTAAATCATACCTAAATTGTAATTAATTTTTAACAAGAGCATTATATAACATTTAAAGTACTTTTAATTGTCGCTGAGACAAGATTTCAAAGTCTATGTAGCATGATTTCAACTCAATCACGCAGTGCAGTCACCTGTCAAGAAAAGTTCAGACTTCATCAGTTCGGAAATATCATGGATGGAGCTGATCATGACAAACAGTAATATTAAGATGTGCTACCAAGAGATAGGAGTTAGTATTTGTTTCAGAATTTTGTAGGAAATCAGCACTGTGATCAACATGACCAATGAATTCTTGCTTAACTTGTTTAATAACAACACATTTTACGTTATTATAGTTAATTACTATGTTATAATAACCACCACGTGTATCTGCTAGCAGCTTAGAAAAAACAAAGCAATTATTATTATTTTTGTAATTCTGTTTAGTGAAGCTAGTGGTGCAAAAATTTAACTTCAGGTTTAAAACAAGACCACATTCATCCACTGAGCAGTAAAAACGTTATAGTAATGCAGGATTGAGAAAATGAATGATTCGATCAAATGAGTCCAATCAAATTTTTACTCAAAAGGAATGCTCAGCAGTCTCGGTCTAAAGTTCAGGAGGTTTAAGAGGTTGTGTTTTTAATCATTTCCCCCCGCTGTAGCTCTAAGTTTCTCTAAGCACAGAACTCCCACCTGCCTGCTCTTTGTCTCACACCAATCTATTTCTGCAAAGTCCAGACGGCTTGTCCATTTTGAAGAGGACTCAGAGGAGAAAGCTGGAACACAGTTATACTGCTGCAACAGCACTCCCTTGAACAAACCCCAAATCAAATCAAGAGTTCTGTAAAAACATACCTGAACTGAAAAAAAAAACGAAAACTCATAAATAACCTCCACTCTACAATCAACTCAGAAACTCATTTATAACTAAAAGAAAGATCTACTTTAATAACAACAAACATATTTCAATATAATATCAATCACTCGCATACAATTAACCACAATGCCAACTACTTAAAAACTCTTAAAAACACATCAGGTTATATATATTATTAGATTTCATTACAGTTTTTACTGGCTATTTTTAATAGAGTGGAACTCATTTCTGGCCTCTAGCAGTAGTCAAAGCGCCGACCCCTCAGATAACAGCCTATGGGCGGCACGGACAGCAGCTGTGTATGAGCAGATGAGTTATATCACTGCTTCCACTCATAGAGTTTGACTCAAAGCTTGCCGCCGGCAGGAGGAAGAGGTTGTTTTAAAAACAGCAAGAGAATGGACATGACCTCAATATTATTTTAGCAATGAACACATGGAAGTGTAGCAGTCTGTTGTTGACTGTCAACAATGTCCACAGATTTATGCCCAGTAAAATGTATTTTATAAGAACTCGCATAATACCAGGTGACACAATTACACGGCTAATCGTCATCAATGGGAGGCTTTTTAGCAGCAGAATGGTGTAATTATGTGATCTGGTTTTTGGTTCATGTTTCAGGTCAAAGTCATATTTCTTGTCTTGTCATGTGATTTCCTAGCCCTCATGTGTCCATGCCATGTGCTTGTCATTGGGTAACATGTTTCACAGGAGTGTCTTGTTTACTGATTAGTCCATGTGTGTATTTAAGCCCTCATGTTTGTCATTCATCTTTGTATTATTGATGTTTTAACCTACTGTTGGTGAGTTTTCTGTTTAAGTTTTAGTTTATAGTCTTTGTTTTGGATGATCAATAAACTGCACATGGGTTCTGCAAACTTGCCTCCAAGTGAACTGATGTTACATAATACAAAACCAACCATGAACCTAGCAGTTTTTTGCTATACCTCTGTCATGGGAAACATAGAGGATTATGTGGATAAATTCTGTGGACTTTGTGTCAAGGTTGACTAACGATATTGCCTTAAAATACATTTTCCGACATGGTTTAAATTAACCCATTCGTTCTTGACTGCCTAGGGGGAAAATTCACTTTTCCCTTGCACAATATATGGACTATGCCCTTCTATTGAGCGGCTCATCATTTACTGTGGGTTTTGCAGAAGAGGAGTACCGCAATCCCACAGTACCCTCCAAGCTAGAGACTCTTCACATCATGCCTGCCAAGCCAGAGACCGAATAAAAAGAGAGAATTGCTGTTCTTGACTGAATAACATGTGTAACTATATTTTTATTTATAAAAAAAGTGGAGCATTATTTTACATTTGATTACAGTTTCTGTTCCTGAATACCTGAAAATCTTAAAACAATTTTTTTCAATATTTCAATCGTATCTCTGTTCAGTTGTATTTATTTGTGCAATTGCTAATTGTTTATTTCTTCTTTTTTTAATTATTGAGTGTTTGTCTTTAATAATGCTTGAAATTTATATTAGTTAGGCTAGTTGTTCTTGGTGTAGTATTTGTATTTGCTTGGTATGGTATTCAGCTACAATTTGATGTTTTGCAATAGACCCCTTATCAGTTGGTAAACATGGTGACGATTTTCTGTGGGCGGAGCTTAGTTGGCTGCAGAACGATCCCTCTGGCCGCTTCCCTAACGTTATTTTGCAAGTTTTGTTAGCTTGTTTTTTAACAATGACTGGAGAAAATCCGGTTTTATCTTAATGTGCAAGGTCACTCAGTGTCCAGGACCGCGATTTTTATTTGCAAAAGTTAATTTTAACGGACGGAACCAGACGTAAAAAACGTTTTACGGCTGACCCGTACACGCTCACTCAATGGACGATCTGACAGGATTAACGTTACCTCGGTTGAGTGGCCTGACTTCTACACCTACCTGATAGAGAAACCGAGTGTAAAGAGAAACTGAGGGCATATAAATCTTTAGATGCCTATAACTATGTGCTGAATGGTCATGTACAAGACTTGTGTGTACGATCCGCAGTTCTGCCGAGCCAGCGCCGAGAAGACGACAATGTAAACAGTGACAGTACGTGCAATGTTAATGATGTGAATATTTTCGAGAAATAAAAATTCCAGATACAGCATACTCATTTTTCATTGATTCTTGCACCCAACAACACATCAAGATTATATTGACAATAATAATAATAATTTAAGCTCCTATTATGTAGCCGAATCTGTGCTGGTTTGTATTAGCCGCCTGCAGTTTTCCGTTTGTTTTGCCTCCAGCTAGCGCCGTGATGTACTGTGACGTCGGCTGATAAGGGGACTATTCGGTAAAACTTCAGACCTTTGTTTACAGATGGTCGATTCTGGCAACCCACTGCACAACACGACATTTTCCCGGGTTTGTTTCAGCGCCCAGCGCCCAGCTTCTGCTGCCGACATGCGCAGTTGCACCTGCGTGACGTCAGTGTGACGTAGTGTGATAATTCCCCTATAAGACTTAGAATAAATGTGAATAATTTTGATGTTTTTTTATTTTACCTTATTTAACTCGATATTAGGAATTGAGAAGAATTGGAATCATTAAAATTCAAACGACACCCAACCCTATGTATCACGGCAACTGGGTAATAAAATGTCCGATGATTGGCGCTAAAAGTTTAGTAGTTTCTTTTCACAGTGGTTTAAAACTCAATACCATGAGACTTTAGCTTCAACCCTAAGCAACCCTAACATACCTGATCAAGCTAATAAAGTTCTTCAGGATTAGTAGAAAATTTCAAGCAGGTGAGTTGGAATTAAACTCTGTAGGCCAGTGGCCACCCAGGAACTGAGTTTGAGACCACTGCATGATCATGTTTTAAAACAACATACCACCAATTATACACTAACCTAAAAAATAGTGTGACCAAAATCAAATGTGTAATAAGAATACATTTGCTGGAGCAACTTAATATGTGTCTACATGTTTTTGAGCTCTTTTATCGTGACTCATGTCTCGAACTCTTCGCATCTCAAGTGCAGTGCTGTATCAGGTGAGCGGCAGAGCAACTTGTTTTCAGAACTTGTTTTGAAAAAAGTTTTTGAGCTCTTTTATCGTGACTCATGTCTCGAACTCTTCGCATCTCAAGTGCAGTGCTGTATCAGGTGAGCGGCAGAGCAACTTGTTTTCAGAACTTGTTTTGAAAAAAAGTTTGTTCATTAAGAAGTTTATTCATTAAGCAGACGCTTTTATCCAAAGCGACTTACAAATGAGAACAATAGAAGCAGTTAAACTAACAATTGGACAACAATATGTAAGTGCTACTGTATATACCTTCCCAATTTAATCTAACGCAGTGCCTGTATTTTTTTTTTTTTTCATTTTTTTTTTACTACGATAATACATATAGAATAGAAAATAAAGTGTTAGTATAAATGGATCAGGTGTTGCCGAAAAAGATGCGTCTTCAGCCTTTTCTTGAAAATGGCAACGGACTCAGCAACTCTAGTTGAGTTGGGCAGATCATTCCACCAGCAGGGAACAGACCAGGAAAAGGTCAGAGAAAAAGATTTAGTGCCTCTTTGAGATGGCACTACAAGATGGCGTTCGCTTGCAGAGCGCAAGTTCTGATGGCACTAAGTGAAGTAATGAGTTAAGGTAAAAGGGAGCAGAGCCAGTGGTTGTTCTGTAGGCAAAAGTCAGTGACTTGAATTTGATGCGAGCAGCAACTCTCAACCAGTGAAATTTTGTGAGGATAGGACTGACGTGTGCTCTCTTCGGCTCGTTAAAGACCACTCTAACTGCAGTTTTCTGGATCAGTTGCAGAGGTTTGATAGTGCAAGCTGTAAGACCTGCCAGGAGAGCATTACAATAGTCCAGTCTGGATAGAAAAAGCAAGCAACTCTGTCTTCGCAAGGTTTAGTTGAAGGTGATGGTCCTTCATCTAGCCAGAAATGTCTGTCAGGCAGGCTGAGATGCGAGTAGCTACACTCTAAAAAATGCTGGGTTGTTTTAACCCAATTTTGGGTCAAATATGGACAAACCCAGCCATTGGGTTACATTTTTAAATTACATTTTTTACCCAATGTTTGAGTTTGTCCACATTTGACCCAAAATTGGGTTAAAACAACCCAGCATTTTTTAGAGTGTACCGTCGGATCCTCCGGATGGAATGAGAGGTAGAGTTGTGTCATCAGCGTAGCAGTGATAGGAAAAGCCAAGTTTCTGAATTACAGATCCTAGCCCTGAGGCACCCCAGTAGTTAGATGTTGGGTCTTAGACACCTCACCCTCCACGACACCCTGAACGACCTACCTGAGAGGTAAGAGTTGAACCATTGGAGTGCGGTCCCCAAGATGCCCTTCGTCTTTAGGATTGACAGGAGGATCTGGTGGTTAACTTTGTCGAAGGCAGCAGACAGATCCAGCAGGATGAGAACTGAGGATTTGGAAGCTGCTCTTGCCAGTCTCAGAAATTGAATTATCAAGACCAGGGCAGTCTCAGTTGCGTATCCACTTTTGAAACCAGACTGGTTGTTGTCCAGGAGGTTGTTCAACCAGAGATCTGGTCCAAAACAACTCGTTCAAGTGTCTTCGCGCGAATAGAAGAAGGCATACCGGTCTGTACATTTACGGTCTGATATTTTCCAGATGTGCTGGATTTAGAGTGGGTTTCATAAGCAGTGAGGTTACCCAAGTCCACTTGAAAGCTGTGGGAAAAGTACCCGTGTGAAGAGAGGTGTGTATGATGTGTGTAAGTGCGGGCACAACTGAGGAAGAAATGGCTTGAAGTAGATTTGTGGGAATAGGATCAAGCAGACAGGTAGTAGGGCGATTGGGAAGAAGGAGTTTGGAGACTTCTCCATGTAACTGCCAAGTTGTCCTGGTGGACGATAAACTACAAAATGGATTTTACTAGGCCTAGTGATGATAATTGAATGTGATTCAAATAAGCTGGTGGTAAAGGATACAATTCCCAATAGTTTGATATGAGAAGACCAGTACATCCACCAAGGCATGTCAGACCAGGGGTGTGTGAGAAAGTGAAGTTAGTGGAGAGGGCAGCAGGTGTTGCAGTGTCCTCTGGTCTGATCCAGGTCTCTGTCAAGGCCAATAGGCCGAGACCTGAATGACTAAAAATAGATGTAATTCCTATTTCCAGAGACCAATTCCAGAGATCCATGGGAAAAGAGAATAAAGTACTGGAGAACACCGGAAGGGTATGTACTCAGGTTGCTAGGATTGTGCTGCCTTTTGATTTACGCATGTTAGTAATAGTAGGGATTTGAAACACATGGCTACTATAAGAGAGCTCACAAACAGAAAGATGGGAAGAAAAGTTTTGTAGAAGAGAAAGGAAACAACAAGAAAATAATACTCAAGTGCCTGATCGGTGTCCTTGCTCGGAGGAGTCTTTACACTCTTCGGTCTTCACGACCTGAGGGCTTCACACAAGGGCTGCCACAGTACTACTTGCTTTATACTCACCTGAAATGGCATTATTGAATACAGCTGTACATGCCTCATTAGTGAAACTGTTTACCATGTGACTAAGTGTGAACAAACGAGACTTCAGCGAGATTTCAGCTCATGAGCACAGTAAACAAACACTGTTTCCTACAACTGCACTTAAATCAAATGAGAAAATGATACAAAACAATTACAGTTACTGTCACCTCCTGTTGCTTGACTCTTTATAATACCATATATACCCGAATATAAGATGAGGTTTTTGTCCTAAAAATAGGCGGAAAAATGGGGGGTCGTACTATATTTGCGATATAGACAAAATCACGGGGAAAAAGGGAGAAAGCAGGGGGAAACAGTAGAGGGTGCCAACACGATAGGCTAATTAGTGACAGTGTTATGAATTAAATAAACAGTAAAGTGCCGCCATATGAGATTTTGAAACGTGAGACAATGTCACCTGGCATTATCGTACTTGCCAGGAAAAGGGCTGGATGGACACTGACCTGGTAGTGGACTGGCTCAAGGTAGTGTGGGGCAGGCGCCGCATATGCTCGTTTTGGATGCATTCCACGGACACTTGACGGAGCCCGTCAAAACTCAGTTGCGGAAAATGAACGGCGATCTAGTGATCATACGGGGGGGGGGGGGGGGGGGGGGGGGGGGGGGCAGGCTAGCGGGGAGCGAGGATGACATTCTGGGAGGGGCTTGTGGAGCATCTGATAGTGATGACAGCGAGAGTGAGCATAGCGAGGCAGGGGATCTCTGTGAGGAATAGGCCTAGTTTAATGTGCAGCATAAAGGCCCATTTGCACTGCTGTTCCTATTGCAAACCGTTTTGGTTTGTTTGAAGACTTTAATGTCAGATGTGTTTGATTAAAAGCAGATGGTTATTTTCAATCTATCTTCACAGTACCACAATTATGCATAGGCCTAGATATTTATTGCATTTTTGTGATAAGGTTATTCATTTTTGTCACTTATTCATTCATTTCTGAACTCATTGACAGAGTGCAATTTTGCAACAGAGTGTAATTTTCCAATGAATTATCACTAGAATTTTCAAATACAATTATTTTCTGGTGAAAACCAGATTTTTTCCAAAAAAATCACATTTTTCCACAAAAATAAGTCTGGAAAATGGGGGGGGGGGGGGGGGGGGGGGTTCTTATATTCAGGGTCGTCTTATATTTGGGTATATATGGTAAGTGCTACAAAACACACCGTATAAATAGTGCTGTATAGATAAATACTACAACTGTATAAATACTATATAAATATTTGTTAGATACTACCTCTTATGTTGTATGTTTATTTATGTTTTAAAGTTTTGCAGAAATATAGGCAGAGATACATTTTTCCAGTGAGCCTATATGTTGGATATAACCAGTACTAAGATAAACTCTCACCAACAGGGATAAGCTGAGGTTTCTTTTTCAAGTGGGAGAGAGAAAGATAATGTGAAAAATAAAATCCCTGTTCTGTTGTAGCTGGGTGGTTTGTCCTTCACACATGGAACAGACAGGGTAGAAGGTCATCATATACACTCAAGAGCTGTTGTTTCAAGTGATATGTGAGTGTGAAGGTCAGTGAATAGAGTCTGGTCAAGATGCAGTTGCTATTGTAAAATGTTTCTTTCTTTTCTTGTCAGTCATACATGATAAATGTGTCCTCTTGGTGTCCTAATAATACATTGATAAATGCACCTTTAGAAGGTTGCAGAAGCTAAAAGTGCTTGATTATACAGACAATGCTTGACATTTTCTAACTAAATTTAATGCTATGCATAAACAATGTCAATCTACATCCAAATATATGAAATCTAATACGGAGTGTCTATTTACACTAATTCCTCGCACTAACTGGTTGGGACAGATAAAATTTTGGAAGATGCTGGATTGTCAACAGTAGCAATAGTTCGAATCTGCCTTTTGCCAAACTCGCTCTACTGCCTTTTCTCATCATAAATCAGATCATTTGCGATAAAATGAAGAACATATTCGAAAAGTGGAAATAAAGTGTCTAACGTATTATAATAATAATAAGTGTTTATCAGTTAGGGTTAGGGAGGGGTTTATTGTTCCAATAAGGCGGAATCTATTTAATTATTTTAATAAAAAAAATAATTTACACTGTTATTATTGCATACCGTTAAAGTACAACAACACTGAAGTGCAAATATTATCTGCCACTATTTATAGGTATAAATAGCATCTAACAACTATTTAATAATGATAAATAGAATCTATTGTTATTTTCACTTAGTGTACATTTAATCTATTGCTATTTAATCTAAAGTTAATAGCAGCTACCACTAAGAAAATATGCTATTTTCACTTATAATATAATAATGATATGATAATATAAAACCATCAAAAGACATTCATTGAGTAACATCGTAGTCCGATGATGACGAAGATTCAAACTGAAGTGTTTATTAAAACAAAGTAAACTCAGGCAATCCACAAAGATACGAAACCATGTTATACAGATGAACAATAGAGGACAAATAAATGAATGCAGGAGGAACTTAAATAGTGATAATGAACTGAATACAGACAGGGGTGCTCATTAAAATAAAGTCTGTGACAACTGATGGCAGGAAAATAGAACAAAGGAAATGGGAAACTGAAAAGAAATATACAAAAAGTCCAAATGAAACTAATACAAACTAAACATGACACATTGATTATGTATATAATAAATACGCTACCGTTCAAGTTTGTTTTTGTAAATGATTTTAAAAGAAGCCTCTTATGCTCACCAAAGCTGCATTAATTTGATCAAAAATACTGTAAAAAAAAAGTAATATTGTGACTATTATAATTTCAAACAACTGTTCTATGTTTGAATATATTTTGAAATGTAATTGTTACAGCAGTTATTACTTAACTGTTGATAACTCAGACAAACTATAAAACATCCTAAGTTGGGTAATGATTTGGAGATTTCCACAATTTTCAGTAAAATGTTGAATGGATTGGATATTTGGGACAAATTGAATGGATATTTTTCTCATGAGTGCTGGAGAGAAGTGATATTGCAAACAATTTTTATCCGCCACTTTTGTTAAATTACACTGCAGTGTGATTAAAAATGAATTGCAGCTCTTGTGAAAAGCACTTGTAGTGTACTTAAAATCTTAAAAGTATATTTAAAAGAGAGTCCACATTCATGACTGTTTCTTAACACACGAAAAAAAACTCTCGTAAAATAACTTTTAAAAAGTGTACTGTCACCATAATGTTTAGTTGTATTCAGTTCAAAGACTTTCAGTTTTTTCTCATTCAGTACATGCATTTCTTTGTTTTTATTTTCCCTCCACTGATAAGTCACCATGGACACTAACATAATCACCACAGCTGGTCGGCATAGGCCTATTGCCTCATAATCACTGTGTATTTAAGTTCCTCTTGAGTTCTCATGCATTGTCCCGTATTGTTTGTGCAGTAAACTGTCTCTTGTTCTGTGTTGTTTAAATAAGCCCCCTGTTAAATCATCCTCATCTTCTTCTTCATCTTCCTTTGATCATCGTGTTACATGTACTTTGTAATAATGTCAAATGAAGTTTTATTTTAAACTGCATTATAAATCATTAATCTAATAATTAATTAACTAAAGTGGGTCAAAAAACACCCTAAAGTTCAACTAATTGCATTTAATATACATTTTAACTATACTATATGTTCATTTAAGTGTAAATCACATGCAATTAAGGGTACAAATGTATATTATTTTCATGTTTTTCATGTGTTTCAAAAGTATTCTAAAAGTGTACTTCTTTTTCAAAAGGGAAACACTTGCAACAGTTAACTGAACAGAGAAAAACTTCTGCATGATACACTAATGGTGCTTTTTTTCTCTAATTTGGAGGTTTGACAGCTTCAGTCCTCATTCACTTTCATTAAGGTCACATCAGGGGGTACTCTTCAGAAATTCACTTTCTGTTCCACTGAAGAAACAAACTCATGCACATTTGGGGACATTTTAATTTTTCAGTAAAATGTTTCTTTAATGCATTAATATGTCCTTCAACTTGAGTAAACATTCTAGGAATTCATCATTAGCAGTATTCATAGTACAACTTCAGGATCAAAGCCATAAGGCTCTCCAAGTGCACAAAGACAACTATTTCATCGCTCAAAGAGGCATGTAGTAATGAGAAAAGATTAATTAATGAATTGTTTCAGGATTCAGTGAATGAGACACACAAGTGAGAGAGAATGTTATGCAATTCTTGAAGAAAAAAAAAAGCACAACAATAGTCCTATAGAAGTAACTTACTAAAAAATGAGCTGGATACACTTTATACGTGGCTGCACACTCTTGAATCTCAGGTACAGTAAAATCCTGGGACTTTTTGCCTATATGTTTCATGAATACTGTGTATTCAGACATCCTGCTCATTTGATGTACTGTTTATTACATACTACATACATTAGGGAAGCATGTTTCACATAGTGTGCAGCACATTTTTAATCGAGTAGGTCCTATAGGTTTTATACAAAAAATATGCATATTGTAACTGTACACCGTAGGCCTATGCATAATATATTATGCAACAATGGTAAGAGTAGTATGTTTTTATGCTATTTTGAGCAGGTTTTGCTTGTTTGTTAATTGGTTCCTTGTGTCTATGAATACTCTTAAGCATGATTTTAGCCCCGATTTTTACTTGCCGACATTTTTGTTGAAATCACCAACAGATGCCTGAAATTGGAGGCAAATCGGTGCACGTTCATGTGAGTGACAATTGCGTGTGTGAATTATCAAAGAAACAATCGGAGAGAAGCTTTGTGTCTCGGATGCCCGTGAGATATTTAGCATGCCAAATATGCAGACCTGTCTGCGCCTCAAGAGTCCTGCGGTGTGAAATGTGCTTTGACTGGAAATTACATCGGCGACGACCTACAGCCAATGAGAGAGCATAAAACAGATACAGGGAAAGTTCAGGAGGTTCATAAGTCCAATTCACACCGCCTAGACAAATGCCAACAAACAAGTTGACAGTTGGATTTAGAATTTTTTGAAAAATAACTGTCATGTTCACACTGCCCCAAAAGACACCAACAAACACTGATTGAGTATGTTTAGCTGAAAACAATCCCCGGCCAACATCAACAGACACCGACAGGGTTTAAACACTGATCCAACAAAACCCAACAAACGTGTTCGTCTATGCAGTGTGAATTGGCCTATAGACCTGCAACAGAGCATCAGCAAGCATGGCTCTCCTTCATATTCTTCTTCTTTTGTATTTTTTTTGTAGCAAATCAGTGCACAGACAACTTGGATCATAAGCTTCTTTTAACAGCATTTTAACAGGAAGATCTCTCACATGAGTTCTCTTTGCCTGTAAAGTAGTAATTCTTACTTTAGAAATATGTAATGTGTGACCTCCTGTCACCGATCTGTCATCTAATGTGCACACAACAGCAACTGAATGGTACACCAGACAGTCGTGTAGTGTGAGAAGAACAGAGATCCGACGACTTTGAAAATTGTGCAGTGTGTACCCGGCATTACTCTCGACCTTCCATTTGAGAACCGCTATTTTATAAGATCCTTTCACAGATCTCTGAGGGCACATACACGACAACGATGTAATAAAAATAGTTTTTCCTTTGCATTTTGGACGTTTGTGTTTTCAGGCCCCCAAAACGCCATTGTCGTGTAAATGAACGTCCAAAACGCTTAACGTTTTCAGTTGAATACCGTTTCATGTAAACGCCCCCCTGAGATGAATGTAAGTCTTGGAGTGGAACTCATATCCATCCCCTATTAGCCATTAAAAGCACCAATTCCATTCAATAAGCCAATAGGCAGCATAGAGAGCAGCTGTGTATGAGCAGATGTGGATTCACACAGAGAATTTGGCTCAAAACTGTCACTGGCACCAAGAAGAGACTTTTTTAAAAACAGCATGATAATGGACATATGAAGAGTTCAGATGCAAAAGCCTCTAAATGCCATCTGAAATTTTATTCTAAAATTATCATTTTTATCAAGCTCGTATATTTAAATTCAGTAATTTCACTTAAATGACAATTAATGGGTTATTTTTCTTGCCCTTTAAGTGAAATTATTGAACTTAAATATACGAGCTTGATAAAAATGATCATTTTAGAAGAAAATTTCAGATGGCATTTAGAGGCTTTTGCATCTGAACTCTTCATATACTCTATTATATTAGCAATGAACACATAGACATAGCAGTCTATTGTTGACCCTTGACAATGACCACAGAATGACATCTAATTTATTCAGGATTAGTGTGTAAATACAAGCCAATAGTCACAGAATACGTTCAAATGCTAGATTATGTTTTCCTTTTTTTTTAGGTATTTATGGAAGCTTGTTTCCACCCCAATATAAAAAGGATAATTTTGACTTTTTATCTCACAATTCTGACTTTTTTTCATGCAGCTGTGAGTTTATAACTTTATAAGTCTGAATTATGAGTTGTAAACTCCGAACTGAGTGAAATAAAGTCAGAACTGCAAGTTTATATCTCACAATTCAATAAAATGTCAGCATTGTGAGATTAAAAGACCTTTTGGTCACACTATAGACACTTTAGATTATGGTCCAATTCTCACTATTAACTAAGACTTTTGCCTCAATAAACCAAATTAATTAAACCTAATTAGGTAGTCAAGTTAAGATATTGGGTAGGGTTAAGGGATGAAGAATATGTTCATGCAGAATAAGACATTGATATGTGCGTTGTACTAATAACAGCCAATATCGTAATATGCAATATGCACACTAATAAGCAACTAGTTAATATTGAGAATTGGACCCTAAATTCCATAGGTATTCTTTACATGTTGTGATATAGTATTCTAACATTTGAGTGCATATTGATATTACACAATACTCCCTATGCTTTTAGATAATCATTTTTAGCAATTTTTTTTTAGCTTGCATCCAGATGAAAGTCCAAGATGGTGAATCACACAGTTTAATTAGTTCAATAGTGAATTATTCAATTGCATGAACTATTCTTGTTACTGCTATTTATGTATGTTTTATTAGGGTGAGAACTGACTGTCTCAAGTTTCCATAGATAATGACCCTCAATAGTAAAAACTCCTTTTGAACAATTGTTTGTTTGTTTGCTTTGGTCTTGATTCACATTCCATGTTTGTGAAAACATAGCAATATTGCATTATTACAAAAGCAATTAGTTTTACTCAGTATTGCCTTTTTTCAAATTTCTGGAACAATAAAGCAAGGCAGTCTTCTAAGATTTGTCTCTTGTCTTCGATTTGACTTCTTTTAATTGTGTTAAAATGTCAATTCACTCCTCTCTGCAGAGAAAATGGCCTGCAATTAGACAAAAACAAATGTGAGAAGTCTAAAATGTTCAAGACTATCAATTTGATGGTGGGAATGAAATGTATGTTTGAATTTAATTTAATTTAATTTAATCATATATAATATGAACTCATATATAAATGAATTCATTCATATATAAATGAACTAAATTAATAACCTGTTTACAACATAAATTAACTGAACTTACTTAAGATGGACTACACTATTTTATTCTAGATCTGCTGTATTGCAAAAAAAAACTTTGTTGCATTATTTTCCTGTTATCTCTGTAAAGCTGCTTTGAAACAATCTGTATTGAAAAAAACACTATAAATAAAGGTGACTTGACTTGACTTGACTATATGGTATGATTTTACAAGCAATGCAATAGAATAGCCGCGTTTCCACTGCCGGGCTAGGGCCGGGCCAGGGCTAACAGTGAGCCGAGCCGAGCCAGTGGCCTCGGGCCTCGGGCCTCAAGCACCGGGCTTGCGTTTCCACTGCCGGGCCAGTAGCCCCGCAGCGCTGCCCTAAACCCCGCCCCTAACACTCCTTTCTGGATCAAACGTCATACAACCCAACCCATTTCAGCGGGTATTATGAATTTATTTATTTTTTAAGTTAAGAAGATAACATGTATATCACCGGCCGTGGTTGCAATAGTGTCCCGACTTGTCTCGCGAGTCGCCACTAACAGCACCGTCCATCAAGTCGAACCATGGAAACCTCCTTCTCTGAGCTCCGCTTTGTCCATTGTGTGTTTGAATTGCCTTTTTTATTTTTTTCCCGAACTTGAAGCGTTGCTCGCTGAATTCTTAGCTTGTTCAGCATCGATGTATTTTATAACGTCCTCGTTTCCTCACACGCCGTCAAATTGACGTTGTACCCTTTCTTCTCCCCAAATGCTCAGTTTAAATCTAGACTAAAAACACATCTCTTTGGCTTAGCATACACATGACACATTATAGATTTCTATAATTCAATGCTAGGCTGCATAGTTTAGATCAGCCGGAACCGGGAACACTTCCCATAATTCCTGATGTAGTTTGTACATCATAAGAAGGATGGCGTCTACGCTAATATTAGTCTCTCTGTTTATCCCGAGGTTTACCGCAAACCGCCGGATCCAGGGCATATCCAGATCTGATGAAGGACCATCACATGGACACGACGACACGCATTATCAGCGCTGTGAAGGCCCATGGACACCTCAACACACTCATCTCCTCACCGGCCGGATGACCCAACCCCTAACAAGATGAACTGGATAAATATTGTGAAAGTTCTGATCACATCTGACTCCTGACATTATGCTGCCTAACTCATAATCATACACTGTTCATTCGTTGGCCAAAGGAGGACTGGCCCCCCGACTGAGCCTGGGTTCTCCCAAGGTTTTTTTCTCCATTCTGTCACCTGATGGAGTTTTGGTTCCTTGCCACTGTTGCCTTTTTCGCCGCTCTTCGCCTTTGTCGCCATTGGCTTTTGGCTTGCTTAGTTGGGGACACTTAATTTTGGATTGAACAATACTTATTACAACATTGTTTTCCTGTTATCTCTGTAAAGCTGCTTTGAAACAAATTGTATTGTAAAAGTGCTATATTAATAAAGGTGACTTGACTTGACTAGAAGAGCTTTGGTATCTTCGACAGACAGGCGATTCTCCATTTCGAGCAGCGAATATTTTGCGCAATATAAAAAAAGTGAATTGTGCATCTTGCCGCAGATCATAACGTTCCATAACACAGATAAACTCCGCCTATTACCTTGAGCACGCCTCTGGCCCGCTTTGGCCCAAGGTATTCGACGGGCCAGAAATCCTGGCCGTTGGCCCCGAGTAAGCCTCGATCAAGCCCCGGAAGTGACAGTGGAAACGCGACTGGCCCTGGCACGCACTAGCACGGCTCGGCCCTGGCCCGGCAGTGGAAACGCGGCTATTAAAACATGAAATGCTTATAACTTTCCATTTCAAAGCACAAATCTTACCTTTTACTTTAGTTCAGAAAATTCCCTTAGGTACAATTGAATTTTCTTACCATATTATGGACATTACATCATAAATAATGTGGCTTCAACAGCCCCAGTGTAGAATAAACTGATATGTGCAGTCCATTAATGCCAAAAAGTATTTTTTAAATCAATGCTTCCTTATTATGTGTCCTCACATTAAATATTATTGGGTGAATGTTCCCTGAACAGTTTTGCCATTTTAGCATGCTGTATTTCAGCACAAAACGTCTCAGGTTACAATTGTAACCATAGTTCCCTGAGAAACAGGGAACGAGACGATGCGTCGAACGACACGGTGGGGAACGCCCCTTGCGTGATTGCGTCTGAAGCATCTATGCCAACTAGTCCAATGGAAATGAGAGAATGAGCGTCACGGGCGGGTGACGTCATGAATCAGGAAAGGATAAGAGCACTTCCGCTGCTCGCCGGCATTTAGCTTCGACAGTTGCCGAAGCAAGCCGATCGCAGGGACGCAGGAAGTATGGCAGGGGGACGCATCGTCTCGTTCCCTGTTTCTCAGGGAACTATGGTTACAATTGTAACCTGAGACGTTCCCTTTATCGAAAAAGGGAACTTCGAGATGCGTCGAACGACACGGTGGGAACGAGGATACCCAACCCGCCATAATTACAAGTACCTGAGTGTCAGTCTGTTGATCTAAGCACTCAGCACCTGAGAACCTGGGGCAGCATCCAGGTCCAAACTGTAAAATCTCACGAATGTGAGCGGAGAGGACCAGCCCGCCGCATCACAAACATCTTGAAGAGATACCCCCTGCAATATGGCTTTAGAAGCCGCCATACTCCTGGTCGAGTGAGCTCGGACCACCAAAGGACAAGGCTGGCCCGAGTACTCGTATGCCAGTGAAATAGCCTCGACTATCCACTTACTGACCGTCTGTTTAGAAGCAGGAAGACCTTTCCTAGGTGATCCAAAGCAAATCAGAAATATGTCGGACTTCCTCGTTGAGGATGTCCGAACACATAAGTGTCCAGTGGTACACTGGGCACAAGAGGTCAGCTTTTTCCTGGTCCGAAAAATAGGGAGAGGACAGAAACCTGCAGCACAATAAGCCTCGGAAAAATGGTAGGCAATTTTATGCCTTGGCCATCCCCGGTGCACTCAGGCAGTTGGGGACCGAAAGGGCCTGAAGGTCTGACTATATAGGGACGAATAGTTAGCAGAAATAGTCTTAAAAGAAAGGATTCTCTGAGACCAAATCTAAGGGCTCAAAGAGAGCCCCAGATAGGCCTAAACTATTGTAAGGTCCCAAGCCGGAACTCTAGTGCAAGTTGCAGGCCTCAGCCTCAAGGTGCCACGAAGGAAACGAGTGATCAGGGGGTCTCGACCCAAAACGTACCATCCAATAGGGCGTGGCCTTAAGTGTGGAAGGAATAGACCTGACACAAAGCGTTCTTGCAGAAACTCAAGTACTGTGTTTACTGAACAGTTAACCGGATTCCACTAACGCTGAAGTAGTTTCCTCGTAGCGGGAGCTCTGGAGCTAGAACGGTCTCAACAACCTCAGTTGAGAGACCACTCTAAATGAGTTGGGCCCCCTCAGAGGCCAACCCGCATATCTCCTGATCGGGATCTCCAACGGAGGACCGTCTAGAAGATGGATCAGGTCCGAAAACCAGATCCGACTTGGCGTGGTGCTACTAGCAGTAGGCTTATTCCATACCGACGGACTCGCTCCAGAACTCCTAGGATGTCTGCTCCTATATTCTGGTCTCCAGGAATATACACTGCCCTCAAAGAGAGTACCTTCCCCAGAGACCACAGGAGGATCTGGTGCCACAGACCCCCCTGACGGTTCAGATAAGAGACCACTGATGTGTTGTCTGTTCGAACGAGCACATGATGGCCTCTTAGGTCCGGAAGGAAATGTCTCAACTAGTGTTGCTTTCGTCAACGAAAATTATGACGAAATATCGTCGTCAACGAACCTTTTTCACGTGACGAAAACGAGACGAGACGCAACGTAAATGCTGGTCATGTGACGATGACTATAATTAAATGTATAATGTAATATCGTTGACGAATAAAAACGAGACTAAATGTGGTTTACAAAATAAAAACTATGCTAAAATGTCTCTTCATTTTCGTTGACCAAAACGAGACGAGACGAAATGTTATTTAACGTTATTTCGTTTCGTTTAGGCCTACTTGCGTTATTACCGGTATGCAGCATTTCTGTTTCCTGTGTTTCACTTCAGGGGCTGCATCAGATCGCACTGCGCAGACGCAGGCGACATCACATCCTCAAGCCCCATTCGCGGCATTATTTAGAAGATGCAGCTGCGTGAGTTACGGCTGTTTCACAGATACTCCGTGTGTAGTGCGTATGCGGTGCGGTGTGTATGCAGGAGCAGCTCGTGCTATTGTGTTTTCACATGTGCTACGTTTGCAGTGCGCAGCTGATCTACGGCTGTAATACCACAATCACAACATTTATTCTCTATTTTTTATTTCAAATCAATATTTCTAGCCTACATCCATTATGTCGCGTTGTTGAGGTAGGCTACTGTGTAGATCTCTGCTCTGCTGTTATGCACGCACCGCTCCCGCGTGCGGTGTGAGCGCAACATGGGTGCGGGAAAAAATACACACCGCAAACGGAGTAGGCTATGTGTGAAACAGGCGTTAGCATAAACGACAACAAACGCAGTTAAGTCTGACACAGAGAAAGGGATTCGTCTTTGGGAGAAAAAGAAGAAATGACATTTGGAAAAACTTTAATTTCATCGTGTGTAGGCAGTTTGGTTGGTAAAATAAATATGTTCTAAATTCATATCAGAGCGTCTTCTGTGTCTGGAATAGCATTCTTGAGTCTATAAGTGAACAATAATATATGAATGATATAATAATATAATAATAAGATAAGATTTTTTTAAATGGGTTTGGCTAAAAGAAAATGTTGGTTTCGTCTACTACTAGGTATACATATTGACTGGGTTAAATAGAATTGCATTACTAAAAAGAGACTAACATAAAATTTTCATTGACTAAAACTAGACTATGTCATTCGTTGACTAAAACTAGACTAAAATGTCATCAGTTTTCGTCGACTAAAACTAGACTAAAATGTCATCAGTTTTCGTCGACTAAAACTAGACTAGACTAAAAAGAGTATGAACGTGACTAAAACTAATAAAAACTAAAATGACAGCTTGACACAAAGACTAGACTAAAACTAAAATTAAAACAGGCCGCCAAAAACAACACTAGTCTCAACGCATTGAAGACGGCCATCATCTCCAGGTAATTTATGTGCCACGAAAGATGATGGCTTTTCCACAGACCCTGAACCGAGCGGCCTTCCATTACCGCTCCCCAGCCGGTGAGGGAAGCATCTGTCGAGATCACAACTCGATGGCAAAGAGCTCCCAACACCGGACCCTGGGTTAAGAACCAGTGTTTACTACATATAACTAAGGCACGAAAGCATCGCCGCGTGACCTTGATATGCAAGTGGGTTTCCCCTCGGGGAGAACCCTCTGGTCCTGAGCCAGCACTGTAAAGGTCTCATGTACAGCATGCCAAAGGAATTCCGTTGGACACTGCTGCCAGTAGACCCAACAGTCTCTCGAACTGTTTACAATGCGTGACTGGTTTTGGGTTAAGAACCAGTGTTTACTACATATAACTAAGGCACGAAAGCATCGCCGCGTGACCTTGATATGCAAAGTGGGTTTCCCCTCGGGGAGAACCCTCTGGTCCTGAGCCAGCACTGTAAAAGGTCTCATGTACAGCATGCCAAAAGGAATTCCGTTGGACGCTGCTGCAACAAGACCCAACAGTCTCTTGAACTGTTTTACAGTGCGTGACTGGCCTAGCCTCAGCTCTTCTGTGGCTGTTAGGATACTAAATCCCGTACCACACCAAGGAAAGTGGTTCTCAATACTGGAGAAAGCACACTCTTCTTGGTATTGAGCCTCAACCCCAACATCTGCATATGAGCGAGAACGACACCTCGGTGCCGAACCGCCAACTGCTCTGATTCCGCTAGAATCAGCCAGTCGTCGATATAATTCAGAATGCGAACGGGGTGACAAAGCTAGGCCGAAAGGAAGAACCCGATATTGGTATTCTTTGCCCCTGAAAGAAAACCATAGGAACTTCCTGTGCTGAGGGAGGATGGAGATATGGAAGTATGCATCCTTTAGATCTATCGTGACAAACCAGTCCTCGGATCTGATTTGGGTCACGATCTGTTTGAGGGTCAACATCTTGAACTTTAGTTTCTGAACTGACCGATTTAACAGGCGAAGATCTAAAAATGGGACACAACCCTCCATCCTTTTTTGGAACAATGAAATAATGGCTGTAAAAACCCGACTCTCTGACGGGTGAGTACACCTGTTCTATAGCTTCTTTTGCTAACAGGGCCTTTACTTCTTGTTCCATTACCAGAGCCTGCTCGGGATGCACCACTGTGGGCAGCACCCCGCTGTAATGAGGAGGACGAGAGCCAAACTGGATTCTGTATCCTCTCTCTACAATCTGCAGGACCCAATGAGAAATATTCGGCAGAAGCTTCCACGCTGCCAAAAAATTTACTAAGGGAACCACCCTCTCGAGGCTGGCCTCTGGTGTTAATGAGAGAGCCAAATCTGGAGCCTGAAACATACCGGCAGGAACTACCTGACCTGACTGCTCTAAAACCCCCCTCAGAGGGCGCGAAACCGATGCTGTGCCGCAGCATAGCATCAGCGACTCGCTGGAGACCGCTGCGCCCTGAAGCACCGGAGGTGGCAGGGTTGGCAGGAGGGTCTCGTGAGGACCCTGAAATGGAACGGGCACCGTGTAATGAGGTGTACACCACTCCACTTCGGTCGGGGCTGTCCTCACAGGCCTGACGTCTAAACGTCAATACCCTTTTTTTTTTTTTTTTTTTAACCGAAGTTTTCTTCGCCTGAAGAACGGTCCTCAGATCCGGCTTAGGCTTAGACGACTTCGGTTGAGAGGGTTGGGTCTGTCTCCAGTATCTACGTGGAGGAACACGAGACGCAGCACTCTCTTTCTGTGCACATAATATGATGAACTAGACGGCTGGAGCTGCTCACGCCCAGCAGCCCCAGGGGGCTGGACACAGCGAGGGAGAAACCTTATTATATATATTTATATATATATATATATATATATATATATATATATATATATATATATATATATATATATATATATATATATATATATATATATTGTATCACCTAACAACGACCGCATGGAATGCATCGCCGAAGAGACGCGAAGGCTCAAATTTCACTATATCCAGAACCCCAGCAGATCGGCCTGATAAGCCTGGAGCATTATACTATAGTTTTCTATAAACATTCTCCAGCTGACCTGCTGCCGTATAAGCTTTACCCATAAAACCAAAGTAGCTTGCTTAAACCTACGCGCTGCCTCGGCAAACGCGAGATCCCAGCCACAGAATCTTATTTTGCAAAGTACACTCGAAATCTAAGCGGTGCCTCGGCAAACGCGAGATCCGAGCTAGATTCTGATTACAACATTGAACCTACGCGCTGCCTCGGCAAACGCGAGATTCTTTAGTAATAGGCTTATTGAGCAAAGGAGAGGCTTTAAATGACTATGCTGGACCAGGTGAAAAACAGCATTTTTCTATTTTTTATTTCTGTTCAGCCTGGGGCATCATATCATAACCGTAATCTTTCAACCCTCTAACCTTGAATAAATCTTTAACACGAGGGCTGAAAGTAGTAATAAATACGGTTTATCCCACAATTTAAATATTCAGTGTGTAAATCAGGGAAAAGGGAAGCCTCGTGGTGGAGATAATGTGATAGATGTAAGAAAACGCTCGTCAAGTTTTTAGGAGCGTCCCTAATCTCAGCTGGCCATTAAATATTTAATTTATTAACAGCACGGGACAAAACCTCCACCAGTTCATCATATACTGGGGAAATAGATGGCGAATCTAATTCAACAGTGTGTGTGCTTGCTTTCACTTTCAATATTCTCAAACATTTAACCTCCTCGGAGGAAGAATATGAAGGAAAAAGGGCTCTCTCTCCCCGAGCGGAAGAAACCGCAGAGCGTGCTTCCAACACCGGGGAGATAGAGCTGGATCTTCCGGGTAAGGAAGGAAAAAAGGCCCACGGACCCGTTTCAAACCCCTCCAAAAGATCCTTCTGCGATCCCCAGGAATTGTATTCTCCGCGCTGCCTCGACAAACGCGGGTCCTGAGAATCGCGAGCCTGTCACTATCATACAGAGTAACAGGCGAGAGCAGAGCATGCTATTTCACAGAGTTGGAACTCAGCCCCCACCTTTTTTTTTCTTTCAAGGGCTGAGAAGTATGCTCTACCCCAAACAAATTAAACAAAACTCGTGTGTGTCCCCACCCGTTTAAATAAACGCGGGCAGGGAGGAACACACTGTTTGTACATTTGTTTCGCCATAACGTTTCCATACAATATTGCAACAGACAACAATAAATAGACAGAGACAGTTTTGACACAGATCGCTTGCTGAGGCAACAGAAGCTAAATGCCGGCGAGCAGCGGAAGTGCTCTTATCCTTTCCTGGTTCATGACGTCACCCGCCCGTGACGCTCATTCTCTCATTTCCATTGGACTAGTTGGCATAGATGCTTCAGACGCAATCACGCAAGAGGCGTTCCCCACCGTGTCGTTCGACGCATCTCGAAGTTCCCTTTTTCGATAAAGGGAACTCAGTATCATATTCACTAATTACCTGCAATCCAGTTTAACCAGGTCATAAACCCTTCATTTTTGTATAGACTAGCTTTAATGTAGACTGTATCTTTTTTTTTTTACAAAGGCCCTATGTTTGCCTTATAGCTAATTAATGTTTTCGGAATATAATTTTAATTTATATTAAATTCAATTATTGAACTTAAAAGTGTTTTTTAGTCATGAAAGTTTACTCTCTTTAAGTACACTGGTATTTTATTATATTATTATATTATCTGCAAGCACACTTTTCAAAAGGGATCACTCATGAAAAACACAACAACACAGATACTTTAGCCACTTTCCAAGACAAGGCCATTGGACATCAATAGGGTGGCAATTTTAATTTAGTTAGGATGGTTGATTGTGGAGATTTGCAAACCAGTTTATCTGTCAAACCCTAACAAATACGCCAGACAGCTTGGTCTGACAGCACTCACGGTGCCATTACTGAAACAATGCCTTGGATCTGTGCTTTAGAAACCTAAAAAGCTCTCTGAAAGGTACGAGTAATTACTAAAGAATAGCCGGCCATGACAGCCTGTCGCTCAGGCTCCACATACATTAGCAAACAGCAATTAGCTTAATAAAAGAAGGACAGGCATTCATATCTTGAAAAGACCTACAAAGAATGTCTGCTAACAACACTGCCAAACCGGGAAAAGGCAAATCAGTTAATGTAATTTAAGAACTCTTTTGACTCTAAGGCCTTGTTTCCACCAAAGCGTTTGTAACCAGTTGAAAACGCCAGCGTTCGTCTGAAAACGCCGCTATAGAGAGTGATTCGGCAGCGCAGTTTTTTTGTTTTTTTTGAGATGCTATATGTGCTATTTATGTGAAGTTTAACCTGATTTCCCAGATAGTTTGTTTCTGAATATAAAAATGTGTATACAATTTATGTATTTGCTCTGGCTCTTATTTTCAATTATTTTGTTCAGTTTTTGTTGTAACGACTGAGACCAATCAGATACAATTATTTGTTTATATTTAACAAATAATCTTTAAAACTCACTCTGGGATCTATGGACACATCCCCCAACTAGGGCAAGAAGGGCCTCTGTTACTATGACTACCAACTGATAAGATGGTTTATTGCTCTAAAAAATGTGGTCACGTGGAAAAGCAGAGGCCATAGAAAAGACCCACAGCCCTTAAAACAGACTTTCCTGCATTCATTTATAGACAACCTGATCTGTAAATGAACATGCACCCCAGGACATTGTGCAAATGATTATTATTGTCTTGTGTAGTGTCTTTTGATACTATTATTTTTTTGATACTATGCATTTTATGATATAACCAACGGTTAATGTGACCTCATCTATACCATGTTTGGTCTCTATATATTGGTACTTTAAAGATCGAAATGATCGTGTATATGATATGTCGATAGCTGCTCAACATATTAGTATTACAAGAATCTTTAATAGTTTATTCATCAGCAACCAATCCAGCTGCACATGCAAATGAGCATGCTTGAAACAATTAGCTAGAAATCTCCAACAGAGGAATTTTCCCGCTTGGAAATTCCACCTTTCTCATTGGTCAAGCCAACTCCCTCTCTTGGCCTTCTCGTTATCTCCGGGCTGCTGTCCGGCATGGCTTTACCAGTTATTCATATTTATAAATAATATTTCCCTTTTGAGCTAATTTGCTACATTATCATCTGTTGCCATTGTCCCAGCAGGATGTGATCCCTTTGGTATTTGTCCCGCTCCTCCTCCAATGTAGGGGTGTGACGGTTATTATAACCGTGAGACCGACGGTTATAGTTGAACACCGTCATTATAACCGCCAAAACCGTGTTATTATTATTAGTTATTACAAACTTGTTCACTTCTGGCGCCACAGACTCCTCCTACCCTGTAAATCTCGGGCCCCTGGACACCCCCATTGCTTAGAACACAACGATAGAGTAAAACGTTCCCACAAGCTGCACTGGGACGACTCACGGGGTATTTTCTCTTATATCGTTGAGCAGAGGTTCAAACTCTAGTATGAACGGCACTGGCTATGAGCTCCAGGCACCTCTCTCATGGAACATTTATATAGGAATTTTTTATATAGGAATTTTTTGTTTTAGATCAACTAGAAACAATGTTTAATTTACAAACTTTTACTATTAAATGTAAGTCATTGGCAATTGGCTGAAGCCAAAACCAATGGCAAAAGTCTTTGAATAACCTTTGAATAACTCTAACCCCACCCCATTTTGGAGGTTCTGCCCACTTTTGGAGTTCACGCCCCATTTTGGAGATCTCCGGTCTGAAGCTATTACTACTTGGAAGAAAATAAAGCACAGAGAGCTCGGCATGAAATAGATACTAATAGATATGGTGGACACATGGCCTAAATGTAAAGTCTTGTCCAGACAGAAAGAGGCCTTCTGACCAACAGGTGAAGAGACCATCGTCACTTTCTTTATATTATGTGACGTTGTGGTGGCAGTAGGTTTTGCTAGACCCTCAGAAACCTTAAAATATTGTAATTATGTAATCTCTCTTTGCATTACCAGTTGTTAAAACACTTACATTTTTTTAAGTGGTGGACCAGATTACAAGGCAGTAATTTGTCTTTGTTCCATCTCAAAATAAAGCACAACCAAATCCAATCACCAATATAGACTTAATATAAATCTGCTGACAAACAATTTTGATTGTGGAAATGAATGGTCATCCATTGACAATCCACAGGAGTCAGTTTCCTGGTTTCCATTCCAGTGTTTCATATTTTTTAAGCACATTCCTGAAAATTCTACTGCTTCACACTGAATTATACATGGAACTGGCCATATTCAATCGAAACCATTCTAATGTATTATAAAATAAAACTTTAAAGTTGCAATGAAATGTAATTAGCAGAAGTGCTTATCTTACATATTGAGATGTACATTTGAGTGTTTTTCGAAAAAGAAATTTTAGATTTTCGAAAAAGAAAAAAATGTAGGTCAGAGACTTGGTTTTATACATGGGTTGGGATGTATAATAACAACAGGATTGTCATTACAAATGATGTGCCTGAGGTATTTCCCTGGCCCATATAATGTTCTATCAACAGCAACAGGTCAACTCTTCAGTACACTAATACTTCAACATGTTTACTTATAGACCGCATACAATGAGCTTGCAAAATAACACATGACAACATTCCTTTTTATCTACATCATAATCACTTTTGTTATAAATACAGCCATCAAATCATTAATCACACACAGGCACAATCAAATCTCACTCTACTATATCGAATAAACAGCATCTCTGCACTGTTCACCCATAATATGATCAAATTTAGCCCGTCAATATCAAATCTCTGCACCACTGACCCACAAATATGATGCAATATAACCTCATCAATATCAAATCTCTGCACCATTTTATCATCCAATATCATAAATCTAACATAATCAAAATCGACCCTCTATGCACACCAGAGGTTGAGTCCAGGCTCTTTAAATCAACAAGGATTGGACACATGCTGTTAAATCAGTGCAGAAGTGGTTCGCTGTCTGTGGCTTTCACTTCAAACGTAGTATCAGTCACATTAGAAACCTCACACAGAGTGGCTGTTCCCCTTTCAAGCCCATCACAGATAGCGCAGCGCTGTGACTAAATGATTAAGGCATGGAATCAAAGTGCATTTTCTCTCGCCTACCCAATCACATGCTAATTACATAATGAAGCCGTTTTCCAGCATGACGATTGGGAGCGTGTTTGAGCTTGAAGGACAGGGCACACCGACAACAGAATGTCACCTGTAAATGAAAAAACAAAAACAAACAAAAACCATCACATTCTAGCATTTAGAATGCACATTTCTAAATGCTAATGTGATGTTTTTTCCCCCAACAACTTTAAAGGGTCATCAATTACTCACCCTCATGCTGTTCCAAACCAATAAGCCTTTTTTCACATTTGAAACAAAAGATATTTTAAATGAAACCTGAGAGATTTCTGTCCTTACATTAAAAGTCCATTCTAACAAAACCTTGATGCTTAAAAAACAAAACAAAAAAAAAAACAGTCAAATCATCCATATGAATTGAATGGTTCAATCCAAGTCTTCTGGAGAGACATGATTTCATGTAAGCTTTTATTCACATATAAACATTGTTCAAGCACACACATATAGTGAGTGTGGTAAACAGAAGCTCAACCATACTTGCTTGATGGTTGGGAACAAAAATATCTGGTTCTTGCAGAAGCTTAAACTTGCTTGCTTGAAATGCAAAAACAAAACTCACTGCTTCTCGCACATCAAGCACGTTTGTGCTTCATTAAAAAAATCGATTTGTGTTTCGACCCTGTAACATTCAACCCTGTTGCTCAAGTTTATGCAGTTAAACCATGTTGGTTTCTTGAAACACCAACTTGGGTTCTTTGGACACATCATCAGTCATGGGGTGTTTCAGGTCTTAGATCATCAGACACCCTCACCCGGGTGACCAAGCTGCAGGTGATCAGTCCAAGTGGTGCACTACACCATGTTTCACCCTTCTTAATTCACAGACACCTCAATGCTTTTTCTGCAGCTTTAATGATGTTATTGGTGGCTTTTCTTTCCTGCAACCCTTTGATGCCAAAGATATTGAATGCCCGATGTAATGACTGTCCTGCAAAGCCCTTGCAGCCAACCTCAATGGGCTAACAAAGGGACTTCCAACCATATCTCCTACATTCCTCTACCATTCCTAATAGTAACAATTGTAACAAATATTTGGTACCTTTCTGGAAAGTGTCAGAAAGGTTAGGGCAAGATTTCAATTCATTGCACTTTAATATACCACACCCGCACCTAATATACTGCCACACAATGATTCACAAAGTGATTCACAGTTTTAAGATTGCATGAAATGAACAACATCTGGTGCTCCTATCTTTATTTTTTCTCCCACTAGTCATATAGACAATGAACTGAAGTGAATAGAAAGAGTGATCTAGCCAGATGCGTAAGGGTCCAGATGGGACGATTGTCTTGGCTTCATTCCAATGTGACAGTCAGATCTCCAGAAGACGAGTGATAAAGTCCTCTCGCCGTGCTGCACACGCTCAGGCTAGCCCTCATTAGAGTCGAGTAATAGAGCTCACACACTCTCTTCAAGGATTAGAAAACTGTTTAACATACTGATAAATGCTTGAGTGTTAATTTAATTTCTCTTTTGCTTGTCGTTGGTGTACTCCAGTGTAATTAGTTTGGAAGCACATAAATGTCATTAGATGCCTCTTGTGAGGGGTGTAGATAAGCCTTGTTCTCAAGATAAGCCCCCTTTGCCAAATATATGACTGCAAGCTGTATAAGACCAGATCACTTCATCAATTTTTATCATACACTTAAGTCATCCTGTAGCTTTAAAATGGTCGTAACTTTTGAACCAATCACCAGGAAAATTACATCACAGTGCTGATAGTGATGGCATAATCATTGACGACAAAAAATATACGTATATAATAAAAAACAGTTGTTGTAAATGACTGTCGTTCTATTACAAAGTATTTAACATGGTATTATGTATTCTTTAACAAGCCTGTATTTACAGCCAATATAGGCAATTTACCATAGTAAATATTTGGTTTTTAAAGATTTTTAACATTTATAGCGCCACCTATGGTCCGATCTCCATAAAAGACTGCATGCTTCTTTCGAATCATTTGATGCATGTTCTCACCCAATTTCATGAAGTTTTGAGTTTTCTTTTGGTATAGGATTTTGAGTATATTTTGCCATGGCCATTTTCTAAAAGGCCCTGATAGCTACACAAATGGTAAAGTTCAACATTTGTTTTGATAATTATTGACCTAAAGAGTCCAGAGAATTGAACTGCAGTGGTTCTATTGAGGTTGAGCGAAAAACCTAGGACTAGTTTGCAGAAGTAGGTTTTTACCTAATCGTGAATATTTAACCCTTGTGCACTGTTCGATTTCTGTGTACACCCTGTCTGGTCCGGGTCAAATTGATTCTAATTGGATTCAATACAATTCCTCAAAAATTACACTATGAAAAACAACAAAGATTTAGATATAAACTGTAAACTTTTAATATCAACATTTGTCAAACATTACAAAACAATTATATCTGAAAATGTGATTTATGAAAATGTTTTTAACCATTTTTTAAAACTGTTTTATTTTGACAAAATTTGAAAATAAACAGTATACTGACTTTTTTGCATATATTTTACGTTTGAATTTTTTTTTTCAATTTTTTTTTTCCTTTTATGCTTTGAACATCATAACTGAACAATTAAATTTAGATGTACTGTATAATGAAAATGTTTAATTTTCCTAAGTTAACTTTCCCTAGTTTCCTAAGACCTAGTTCCCTATAGTTTCCCTAGTTTAATTCATTTTCTGTATCTTCAGCAAATTTTTCCTCAATCTCTGAAGCATCATCTAACTCTGAAACATCTTCTAACTCTGAAACATCTTCATCTGTATCAGTATCACAATCAAAAACCTGTGAAATTACTTATTTTACTGTTAATCTTTGGGAGCTATTTTTCCTGCTTTCTATGTCGAAGTCTCGTGCCACACTACGCAAAACTGTGGGAAAGCTCATTATTCACTCACAGGGGAGGTGAGAAACCAAACATAACAAAAACATACATATAATAAATGTTTTTATAAATGTTTTGGCTCTGTGAAGCTGCCTTTGAAAATCCTATATAAAAGTTTTGGTTCAAAGCTAGGTATTTCAGATCTTGAATATAGAAATGAGAGCTTATTTTACTATCTGTGTCTGACAAAGATTTTCATCTATAATTTGCAAATAATTCTGAACACTGTGATTTTAGCTTTTTCAAGTGTGTTTGGTTAGAGCACTTTTAGTACACTTGCACGTTAGAACTGGAGTTGAAGTGCCCTGATATACAGAAAACAAATGTTTTTATTTTGTGTCTGTACAGTTGCTTTTGAATGGCTGCCTATGAGGGTCAAATTGATCCGCAAACATCACAAACGTAACAGTAATTTTGTTTGTATATGTCAAAACACATCATCATGTTGAAACTTTGCATACATGTTCATCATGATAAATGAGAAAAAGTCACAAAATATCAAGAAAAAAAAAAAACAAATGTTAACCAGTATTTCCAACAACTAGAAAATCAAACGGGTCAAATTGACCCAGACCATAAAATGATTTGATTGACAGCAGTGGGTCTTGAGGCAAAGTTTTTTTAACAAATTTAATGAATATAGTCTGTATGTGTGAAACACCACATGATTACATAGGCATACAACTCACTAACGCCACCAAGTGGCTGATTACGGTTGGGTGATTATGGCCGTTGTCATATTTTTTTCCTGTTATAGCGCCACCAAGCAGCCAGTTGCCATGTGCTTTTTCACATGACAACAGAATGAGCTTTTACAAATGTGTGCAGAATAAAATGAAACTTTTGGCGGCCCGGAGAGACCGTGAATGAAAATTTCTACTTTTTTGATAGTTGACAATCAGTGTCCAGAGAATCTTGCTAGGGCCAAAAACCTAGGACTAGTTTGCGAAAGTGTTTTTTCCCAAAAAATCCCAAATACCCGAAAATTTTGCCAGGAGTTATGAGCGATTTTGTACTTTTCACTGCTGCCGTCCGGCCGATCGGTGCGAGCCTACGTTGTAGGTGGTTTGAATATTACAAGCCCTCAAAGTTTCAAGTCTCTACGACTTATGGTTTGGTCTGCCAAATCACTTTCAGTGGAGAATGGTGATCCTTTAACAATTACAATAGGGTTTCAGCGCTGTGCGCTTGAACCCCTAATAACATTTTACATGTTATTTACTACAAACCAACATGTGGTCCCAAACCCTCACTGAACCTGTGAAGAACACAGGTAGCGAGATATTTATCCTGATAAAATCACAAGACTGAAATAAGACATTATGTTTCTAGAAAAACTCTACAGGAAAGTGGCTCTCGAGGGCCAGAGTTGAGAACCCCTGAGCTAGAACCTAGAGTTCATAGAATAAAGTTAATTTAAAGCTAAATTTGCAACCCTGTTACCAAAGAGCTGCTTGTAAAGAAAGTACTCACTCCCAAGCCCTTCACTAGCGGTAATAATTACAAGGATTTTGCAGGGATGTTTGATGATAATGTTCATTATTCATTAATTTTAGTACTTTTTTACCAAAAAGGCTCAAACATGTGAACCTCATTAGGGTTGCCATGACAAACACAATTTTTCTGATACGTTTTTTAAAAAGGAAGCTGAGGTGGTACATATAAGAAGAAGAACACATTCTCATTGTTTCACTGGACAAAAAAAATAAAGTTGTATAAGCATCCATTTAGCCAAAAGTGAGAGACTCTCAAGAGTAAACTAACATCTTGATGACCTCAACACTATAAACAAAAAATAATGGGGTCAAAAGCCATCAGTTAAGTGATCTCCCTTACTGCTTTCATATTTCATACTGTTTATTATTTATTTATTTTTATTGAAAATTACACACAAAAAATACCATAAATCAATTTTAAAAATCGATGCAATTTCCCCCAAGTTCACTTGTCGAATGCTGATTGGCTGCTGGTATATTGCTGTAGTAATGTGTGATTGGTTTGTTGATGACCTTGCACAATCTAAGATAATAATAGTTTCATTTTATTACTGCTGCAATGAATCATATTCTATTCCCCTGCGGTCAGCGCAGAGAGATGCAAATCAAATCAAACACACATACACATTTACTTCCAATATCAAATTGAGCTCACTCTCTCCCACACCAAGAACTCACACACACACAAAATAGCAGACGGACTCACCCATATATAAACATGTTTAGCATTCATATCTAGCTCTTTTTCTCTGCTCCACTGATTTTATCATCCTACCGAATCCATAACAAACAACAACCAAAACAAGCCTTGCTGCTTGTCCCGATCTGATACTGACAGACCTTTAGAGCAGCTGATTCACTTTGAGTCCATATTCCTGTCAGTCAGTCTTCTAATCTCCCGTATGAATTAAATATGTCATGTAGTGCATGTCTGAAGAGGCCAGCGGAGCAGAGAACGTTATTTGAATCTTGAGTGCTCACGTGAACTTTATCTTTGAACTGCTGAGGGGAACATGCAATAAAGTCCTGACTCTGACTCACTATCTTCACAAAGAGACACTGGAGCCAACAAAACATATGCAACAAACAATAATAATTTACTTTTAATGAATAATATTCGATTAACATATTGCAATGCACCAACAACTAATCTTAAATATCAGCAGGAAAATTAAACTTGAACAGGCAAGCAGCTAGTGCTTTATGGGGCATAAAGTGAACGAATTTGTGTACTCATTCCAACTCATTCCAAGTGTTTACAGACCTCACATCACCTCCAAAGTTAAAAGAAGCATTTCTTGGTCTATCAGCACCGTTAGAGATTGAAGTGGTGGAATTGCAGGATTTCCTCAGGAGATTGTGGACATATTGAGGACTTAGGACACAGGGAACACAGGTCAACAGCACATTGAACAGATGGAGGTTTCATCCCGGATGTTCTTGGGTTGTACTTTGCTCTTGCTCTTTGCTGACTTAGATATGGCCGAAATTATGCGCTTCATTTATGATGAACTAAAAATTACCTAAAAGGGCTGTTAATAGGGTTGAAACACCTCCTTTCCAAAAGGCATCTTTAGATTTTGATCATTATCTGTGAATTAGTGCATTGGACATAAAAAAATATGATTCATAATTCCAGGTTTGTACTGGCTCTCTGTGAAAGTATCAGCAAATTAATTTTACGAAATACTGATAGAATTCATCTTAATTTAGAAATTATTCTTAGGAAATGCATGGTATATCAGTACCACATTGGTTAATGGTCAATTTATTGCTTAAACATAATACATAAAAAAGCATTAACACCACAGAACTGCTCAAAGTTATCACTTACGAAACAATAATTGAATATTTGATGACTGAATAAGAGCCATTCACCTTTATACCAGAAGTTAGCAATGTCTGATACACAATTATGAAGTGACGTTTCACTGATAGTTACCGCAGACGGAAAACAAATAAATAGGAAGTATCATCAGCAAACCTTGAAATGGTTCAGTGATTTACTGCAGAGCAAGTACTGAAAACAATCAAATATTACTGTCACTGTCACTTGATGGTGGATCTGAAATATTGATTTTGAAAATTATAGTTTTGAAAAAATTTTGAGATGGCAAATATGAGCCAGATGCTGAATGTACTGGGAAATGAGCTCTTAGGACAGTGGTGATGGTATAAAACATCTGCTCAAAATGAGCCCTTCCAAGCTCCAAAAGTTAACAAAATATGCTTTATTTTGTCCGTCTGTAATTGTTACTCTAATATCAGGAGAGTTTTATATTATAGCGACAGGTAGTGATCAATCTGTGTTAGATATAGATCCAGGTTGCTAAAGACCTGAAAATGTAATAATGATTGGCGAAACATTCTTGCATTTAAGGGTTAAAGAGCTCAAGCGTTTAATAAAGCGTCAGACGACAAAACTTTGGGTGCTTAGAATTAACAGAACATTATTGACTTCTGGAGTGGTCAAAAAAAAAAAAAAAAAAGGCTTTGATGTAGTTATTGTTCTAGGTGTTAACGGCTTTGAAAGCCTTTCTTTTTTCTTTTTTTTTTTTGATGAAGAAGAAGAAGCAGCAGCCAGATGGATTGTTGATATATGTATGATGTCACAATCATTTAATATGCAGCAAAAGGCTGTATTGCTGTATTCTGAGTGAGAAGATGGATTTCGAAGAATTTGCCAGTGGCTCTGTTAAAGGTCTGCTAGGAAGCCAGTCCTTGAAAAAGCTGCGGAGAGAACTCTGGGTCACACTACAAACTGTGGAGGGTGAAAAGGCACTGGGCATTATTAGCGCTGTCCCAGCAGGGTTTCAAGTCTGGTTTAAGGATAGCACATGCCTGGTGTGCTTAGTGGTGGTTTCTTTGAAGAGTTTCTGCTTTTCAACAGGAGATCATTATTCTTGTCCACAGGAAATTAAAAACTAGTGACTAGGATCGCTTCTTTGTTCAGTTTGAAAGTTCCTCCCTAAAAGCTCTGGTCAGCAAGTGGATGTGGGCAATAAAATAATGAGGTGGGCATTTGTCAATTATCTGTCATTGTAAAATAATAATAATAATAACATAATAAAACACATACATACAAATTACAATACAAACACACACTGTGGGTAGAGTGGGTAGTACTGTCGCCTCACAGAAAGAAGGTCCCTGGGTCGAGTCCCAGCTGAGCCAGGAGGCCAGGATCCAAATGCAATGTATATATTAAATAAAGCTAAAAGTACAAAAATAAACTCAAAAACCAGGGAACCATAGAAAAACAATAAATATTTTGCTTGGGCCCACCAAAAGGCTTTTCTCAGCTGCTGTTTACTCTAGTAAAGGTGCAGTAGGCAATTTCTGAGATACACTGTTGAAAGTGGATCGAACTGAGTAGCAAAACACACTTGTAGCCAATCAGCATAAGGGTGTATCCACTCATGATGAGGGGAGGAGAGAGAGCAAGATGGAGATTTGAAGAAATTGTAGAAAGAGAGATGGCTGAGAGACATTACAAAAGAGAAAAGCTCAGAGGAATAAAGTTTCACAGAACCAAAATATGATGTTGTTGATTTCAAATATCAACAGTGTTTCTAAGAAATTGCTCACTTCACCTTTAAGTCCACTTTTGTTCTCACAAGGCAAGACTTTTAATAAGACGCAATAGAAAATGTTAAACTCAGACAGGGGGTTAGAGTTATTTCTTGTCTGCATTTTCAGGTCAACCAACTCAAAAAAAAATTCCACTAATGCTTTTTCGATTATATTACGTCCAAATCTGTTGACATCTACACCGTGCAGCTGTGAAACTGTGGTAATCCTCATGTCATGCATTGTGTCTGCTTGATGGTTGACTACATAAAAAATGTCTCTCTCTCTCTCTCTCTCTCTCTCTCTCTCTCTCTCTCTCTCTCTCTCTCTCTCTCTCTCTCTCTCTCTCTCTCTCTCTCTCTCTCTCTCTCTCTCTCTCTCTCTCAGTTATTTATTTCCCTCCATGTGAATAATTCAGCAAGCGTGCTAGTGGATATTTGTACATCCTGTGGGGTTTCTTATCAGCGGAACATTAAGTGGTGTTTGCCTTTAATGAAAGCCTGCGCTCTCTCTGGCAGACTCCAGCATATGTTACTCTGCGTCGAGTCACAGAGAAGGGGAACTGCTGCAGACCTGATCATTATCTTATTAGTGAGCAAAACTCAATTACCTGGCATTCTCAGAGATCTAATACACACAAAACAGGAAGGACAACGTGTCAGTATGTCAAGAACACACACCGAACAGTCACTGGTACTAAAACTCAGACAAGCTCTAATGAACAGAGGCTGTAATGGAGAAAGAGCAGATATTTTGGAACATTTGCTACATGCTTTTGTCTATTTAACTCCTTCAAGGATTCCAGATGCATAAAAAGTCTTACATATACACAAGGGGTACATAAATGAGTTAACATGTTTTATGAGGAGTCATATACATGTATGTATACGCACAAGCTTTAAAGGCACACTGTGGAACTTTTCAACCTTTATAATATATTACCAAAACCCATTGAGATGGTACATCGACTTACAATAGGTTGAATGACACGTCTGCCGAAGCCTGAAGGTGTCTGTATCGTTTTTACTAGCACTATGTAACTTCGGGTTTCGGGTAGGAACCCGAGCACAAAAAGAACTACAAAATTCAAACGCTTTACGGCATACGTCACTTCCCCCACCACCCCAACTTCCTCAAATTCTAACGTGAGAGCTCAACTCGCGTTTGACTGCCGGCGTCTGTATGTTGTCGTCATGGCTGAATCAACAGCTACTCGGAAGAAAGCAAAGATTTTGTCAGAGGAGACCAAAAAAAGAAAAAAGGAGAGTGATAAACTAAAAGCAAGGACGAGGATAAACATTGGTCAAGCGTTCCCTCGCTGGCGTGCGATAAAGGAGGATGAGGGATTCCCGACCGATGCTGACCTGGCCGTCATGCTTTTGGACTAGTAAGTTAAATATATTGCTTGCACAATATCGCTACTTTTTCTCGCAGGCAAGGTCTCTGCCTCTCTTTCCGCGCTACACGGTTTGGCGCTGACCGACGCACATACAGTAGGCTATGTATGTTCTGTCTCGGATGCGCAGCTCTAGATTCTAGGAGATTTGAACAATTTACGTGTCGTGTTGCTGTTGTATCAGTCAGATCAGCGTAGCACTCAATAATCGGGACAAGAGAGGTCCCGATCGGGACAAATAAATTAGGCCCAAAAATCGGGACGTCCCGGCTAATTCGTGACAGTTGGCAACCCTATCTCTAACCCATTGCAAAGAGATCCTGAAGACGTTAATTGTTTGCTTCAGGTGTGTTTGATTAGGGTTGGAGATGAACTGTGCAGGACAGACGATCAGCAGGAGCAGGATTGGGCAACCCTTGTCAATGCGACTTACCTCATCAGACATTGTTTTCTGCGTATGCTACTTTTATTCAATTTGTTTTCTTTATAGGATTTATATTATTAATCTTATATTTATATTATTATTTTGGTCAGTAGTGAATCGATTAACTTTCTCCAACATACAAATCAAATGTAGTCTGCACACACATAAAGACACTGGAGGTTGACTGTTTGTTGACTTTTGCGACAATGCTGCAGCGCTTGTGGCCTCTAGGGGCACTAGACGTGAAAATTACAGGTCGAGCGCACCCTAGTGGCCAAAAGTTCCACAGTGTGCCTTTAATAGAAATTACATATAAAAATGCACTTTAAGGGATAGTTCACCCAAAAATAAAAATTAGCCCATGATTTACTCACGCTCAAGTCATCCTAGCTTTATATTTGACATTCTTCTTTCAGACGAATACAATTGGAGTTATATTAAGGCCATTAAAGTGCATCTATTCATCATAAAAGTGCATCTATCCATCATAAAAGTGCTCCACACGGTTCTGGGGGGTTAATAAGGCCTTCTGAAGTGAAGTGATGTGTTTGTTTAAAAAAAGATCCATATTTAAAACTTTATAAAGTAATATAACTAGCTTCCAGACAAACAAAATACGGATTCCACTTAAGTCTAATGCGCAACTAATGCGAGTAATGCAACGTACTGGTGATATTCACACTACTCCATGATGCACTACTCTACTTCAAATGTCACAAGTTGCGTAAGTTGCGCTTTAGGCGTAAGTAGACTGCATATGGCCGGAAGCTAGAATTTTACTTTATAACTTGTTAAATATGAATGTTTTTCTTACACAAACGCACCGGCTCACTTCAGAAGCTTGTTATTAACCCCCCGGAGCAGTGTGGAGCACTTTTATGATGGACAGATGCACTTTTATAGCCTGGTTCTACCAGACTCTCGTACATTTAATTTGTACAGAGAGTCTGGCACCGCTGCATTGACAATCGTTAACTTCCTTGTAGGCGGGTACTCTATTGAAGTCTAAAACTATTGGATCTGCCCAGAGTCACTCTGGATCTGCCACCAATCGCTAACGTTTGCTCATGACGTATGTCGAACCCCGTGGGGAGGAGGGCCACAACAAAACTATGCAAAGATTGTTCTTGCTCCAGCTTTAACTTCTTGATATTCGGCAGCGTTGCTACAACAAACCGAATGGCTTCGCTCGCATCTTTCTCTGCTGCCATTACTGAACTACAACTCAAAATAACGCACAACGTCATCGTTCTCAGCCACTCCCTCTGTTCGCTGATTGGCCCTAAAAAAAATTGATCGGAGAAAACCAAAGTCTACAGCAGAATCCCAGACGTAGTACTGAAGGAAAATGAAATTGAGCAGAAGTGCGTAGGAGGGCGCAGCCAGGCTAGCACTTTTATGGACTTGAACAGAAACAGAAACTGCCATTCACTTCCATTTTAAAGCTTGGAAGAGCCAGGACATTTTTTAATATAACTCCAATTGTATTTGTCTGAAATAAGAATGTCGTATACACCTTCGATGACTTGAGGGTGAGTAACTCATGGGCTAATTTTCATTTTTGAGTGAACTATCCCTTTAAGTCTCACTTAAGAGTGCTCTTTTTGAATAACTTGTTTAAGTTAAACAAATTTTCATTAAATTGTATTCAGATCACATATATTATTTTAGAGTATGTTATTTCCATAATAAACAAAATATGCTATTTTTACAACAGATTTCACAACTTATTTGCACAGTTTCGATAAAATAGATATTTTCTGTACTGAAATATTAGAGAGAGAGAGAGAGAGAGAGAGAGAGAGAGAGAGAGAGAGAGAGAGAGAGAGAGAGAGAGAGAGAGAGAGAGAGAGAGAGAGAGAGAGAGAGAGAGAGAGAGAGAGAGGCATTGCTGTTTTCCAACATGGATATACTGAGATATTTAGTTATTGGAATGATTAACCTCACAGGGAAACACAAATGTTTCATTAATGTTCAGGGTTGTGAAAAACACTATATTTTGTATTTACAGTCCATCAACCTATGTATAATGGCCACTGCTTTCCCAAAAAGCCACAGATCCATCTGACACAAGCTCAATTAAAACAACAAACTGGCAATGACAGCGAATCAAGGTTTTACAAACATGACTGGGCTGTGCATGGCTCCTTCCTCATCACAAAAACAAACAGCCGTGCCCGGGCGGCAGGAGCCTCTCTTAAGTGTATTGGTGTAAGTAATTGACAAGCAGAGAGAAAGCGCGACTGAACGAAGGTCGTGACGGGTCGCTCGTGTCATTTCTAGCGTTTGTTTACTGCTGGGCTATCGATGCCTCGTCTGAAATCCCCCCTGGAGATGTGCGCTGAATAATGGAAGAGGAACAACACTGGATCAAACAGCCACATGGGGCTCTATCTTCCATCTGTCTCTTGCTCTCTCTGACTCTCGCCTTGTGATCCGGCCCTGTCAAGGTTAAACAGGGAGAAAATGAAACAGGAAACGCAATTCAAACATCGATGTGTTATCGATACAGACCAGGGGTCAACAGCCCTGCCTTTGTGAAGCAGACTGGGCCACTTCATCAGAGAGAAGACCAAACTGAAACATCAACTTATCATCCACGATATACGAACGGTGAAACTACAACTCGTTTCCTCATTTAAACCAGCAATGTCTATTTACACTTTACTAAACAGGGATCAGTGCTAATAGTTTTTTCTACTGATGGGCCAGTGTTTACTTTTTAATTTTTTTTTATATGAAAATTGTATCTGGCCACACCATACATTATAATATAATAATAGTTTCTTTGTTGTTGACCAACAACCTTGTATTTTACTTGTATGTTAACCTTGTATCATACATACGACACCAACAGTTAAGATACTATGATCCTATGGTCCAAGGCAAGCAGGAAGGACCTTGTTGTTGTAGAGGTCACCAGGATTGAGCAGGAGGAGCTCAGAGTTAGGTCTGTGGTACAGGGGCAGCAGGGGCGGTGGACAACTTGGGAAGGTGTTGCGAGCCGAGAAATCAGCTGGGCAGAGTTCTGGAAACTGCCACAGGCTCGGCTCAGTTAGGGATATTAGGGTAACACACGACACCCTCAGAACCCTAAAAACCTCTATCAATGGCTTGGAATAGAGCAATCCTGTGACCTCTGCGGGACCATCACTGCCTCACTCCAGCAAGTTCTGTCGGGCTGTAAAACAGCACTGACACAGGGTCGGCTCAGATGACTGCACGACCAAGGGCTCAGGAAGTTGGCAGAGGTGCTGGAGAAAAGTCGACAGGAGGCAAACAACCAGAGTCCATCAGAGAGCCGATGCAGGATCCGCTTCCCCAGGCAGGGGGGACCCGCAAAGCATACCAGCAAGAGACCGCCCGCCAAGCTGTTACCACCAGGGGCGGTGTGGAAGATGGAAGTAGACCTGGGAAGGCTGCTCCAGTTTCCACCGGAGATATGCAGCACCACCTTAAGACCAGACGTGGTGCTGTGGCCTGCAGCTGTGAAGTCAGCTATACTGATCGAGCCATGGGAGGAGGGACTGGAAGCTGCCTACGGGAGAAAGAAGGCGAAGTATGCAGACCTGGTCGCGGAGTGCAGAGAAAGTGGATGGATTGTGAGGCTGTACCAGGTGGAGGTGGGAGCCAGGGGCTTTGTGGGCAGATCAACATCCCGCCTGCTCAAGGACCTGGGACTGCGGTGAGCCACACTGAGAAGATCCAATAATGATAATTAACATTGATGGCACTGCAGTAGGTATATTAGGCTGCTGTCACTTTATGACCTAATGCACATCCGATTTTCTCCCAACGTTCATTTAAACTTAATCAGTCCCTCCAGGATTTCGCGGGCTTTTTTTGTGATTGTTGCGGCCTAAAATGCCTGATGTTGCGGCCGCTTTTCCAAAAAGTTGCGATGAAAGTTGCGATGTTCTTCTGCATTTGTTTTTAGGTTAAAACTGCAAATGTAGATAGATTTTTACTTAAAGTGCTTATATTATGCTTTTTGGCCTTTTCCCTTCCTTTATTGTATTATATATCTTTTTTTTGTGCAGGTTTACTAAGTGAAAAAGCCCAAATTCCACCCCGAAGGGACTTATTATGTCCCACAGAAAACACTGTTCACTATCTGGTCTATTGTAGTCCAGAATTTACTTCAGAGACAAACGTGCTCACTTTGTAACACGTTAATGAGAACAAACCCACTAACTAACCTTTAGTAACCTTATAAAAAGGCAAAACAAACGATTTAAAGACAGCAAAATCTAACAAACTAAACTTTTTTTAAACAAGATCTGCACCTGCAAAAATGTAAATGTGCAGAACCTCACAAACATTAAGCAGCATTTATGTTGAAAGATGCCAATACTAATAAAGTGGAAAATACAGTTTTCTTAGGAATAGCCACAAAAGTTAAATGGTGGAAAAATCTAAAGTTTAATACTATAATATAATATAATATAATATAATATAATATAATATAATATAATATAATATAATATAATATAATATAGCCGAATATCCAATAAAGCCGTTCTCGTTTCCTTATTTATTTTTTGTCAGGCAATATAACGAGTAGCTATTTTTTTATGTGTAAAAAAATTATCTGAATTGAGAGAGTTCGGGAACTGGGTGAACTAATGCACTGTGATAGTGAGTATTACAAGTGATAAACACAAGAAAAGAAAGTAAAATAAAATGGAAAATTCTTTAAATATAAAACAAAGGAGAAGCAGATAAGTGATAAGTCCGTCACCGTAGAAACAACACTGCTCATTCACGTCTGTCGGCCGCTGCTCCGATCAGCCGTTCACTGAACAGGGACGCAGAGAGATGTGACGGCAGGGAGAAAGCAAACCTCGCGCTCGCAGGATTGTGCTGGCAACATTTGGTTACTGAGGTTTGTCCAAAAAGTCGCTAGATTTGTCTCTAGTCGCTTTTTTTGTCACTAAAGGCACTAAGTTGGCAACACTGGCTGTTATTTTTGTAGCTAGCCTAAATGTGAGACGTTGGCACTTGGCAGCCCACAGCTGCTGCGCGTCTTCTGAACAAAACAAGCGAGTTTGCTGACGTATGACGACGCTTTGCGGGGGACCCCGGCGCGATGATTGGTCAAAGTTGCAGAAAAGTTGCGGTGATTGGTCAAAATTGCAAGGCGCACTGAATTCACGTGGATTTGTTGAAGTTGCGTTAATAGTTGCGATCGCGACATCGCGAAATCCTGGAGGGACTGCTTAATGCATTTAAGACTGTGCTTATTAGGATACTCGGAACTGGCATTTTGACAATTTTGTGTGTAACCTATTTGGCTCTCATATTTCTTCTCTTGTTAAAAACTCTTTTTTCCATCTTCGCAATATTGCTCGTTTACGATCTTCTCTCACTTTAGCTGATGCTGAAACCTTAATTCATGCATTAATCACATCACGCCTGGACTATTGCAATGCCTTATTTCTTGGTCTTCCCAAAAAACTTATTGCAAGATTACAGTATGTTCAAAACTCTGCAGCAAGAGTTCTCCCCTTTACTAGGCTTTCTGCTCACATTACTCATCTGCTTCATGAACTACACTGGCTACCTGTGGCATCACGTATCCACTTTAAGGTATTGCATCTAACGTTCAAAGCATTAAATGGTCTTGCTCCACAATATCTGTCTGACCTACTCCACCCTTACTGCCCTACACGGTATCTCAGATTAGCTGAACTTGGTTTACTGTCCATCCCTCGTTTCCGGTTGTCTACTGTAGGTGGAAGGTCTTTCAGTACTAATGCTCCTCAATTATGGAATTTGCTACCTCTTACACTACGCAATACCTCATCTGTGGCTACATTCAAGACCCAGTTAACAACATATCTATTTAACATGCATTTTGGATATATGTATCCTATGTGACTGTAATACTTATGTGGGTGTCTAAATGTATTGTAATGTACAATGTAAAGCGACCTTGAGCTTTGGAAAGGCGCTATATAAATAAAATTTCTTCTTCTTTCACATTATTTTGTACTTGAATGGCTTACTACTGGTTTAAATGTGCAAACTGGCAAGACTTAAAACCACATGCAAATGATTCATGACAACTTGTTTGTCGAGCCATGATAAAGTGTGTGAAAGCTCAACCAATCAGCTGTCCTGAAGTAAGACAACATACAGACATTAAGGTAACTAAGTGACTGATTTTCATTTCTGGTTGACCCATAAACAGAGAGAGAAAGACAGACAATAAGGGGACAGAAACAGATCTATGTGTGAGTATATCTATGGATCAATAAGGCTAGATATGCCATAAATCCCTGTGTAGACAAAAATAGCCCATACCAATCACATGACTGACACCTTCGCCTGCAGGACATGCCCTAACAATAAAGCTATTACGCTCAGAACAACCTGCAAAAAGAAGATTCACACCCACAGGCTTATATAGCATTCCCTCTAAAACTGGAATTTAGGAAAAAAAAACCCAGGCCCAATAGTTTTTTTTTTTTTTCACATTGTGATTCCAGTTGTATGTATGGCTATCTCTGACTGAATTCACTAAAAGTAACTTCCTTCTTTTCATTCAATTTCATTCAGTTTCTCTGGCCACCTACTGTACACCCACTTTATATCATTCACACTGACTCGCTTGCTGAGTTTTAAGAGAGCTGACATATTTCTCCAAGAACAACTATTAATACTGACAGATACTTCTATAATGAGATATAGAGCAAGAGAGGGAAAAAAGAAAGCAGAAGGCGTGGACAGATGTTCTTTTGTAGAAAAAAAAGAGGTTGAGCTTTCTCTTGAAACTGAATGTTAAATTTGTTCTCATTAAAGGTCACAGATTGGGAAGAGCCTGTTCAGAGAAATTCCACTAACCACAATTTAACAAGTACGTAAACTACGGCTTACCTCACTACTCCTTAAAATCATTCCAGAATTGACCCTTTCTACTCTTTTGTTACTGGATTTTCCAAATAAGATACAGATTTTATTAGACATCTAAATCCACTCCCTAGTTTATTAGTAAATATGCAGCATTGGAAGTTACCCATCCTTAGGGCTGTTCCACCTTCTCTTCCAGAAAATTTTTCAAAATGCATGGTGCAAACCAGTGAGCATCAGCTACTCTTCACACACAGAAAATGTCTTCTTTGGTTTCTCAAGTCATCAGAATTTGAAGATGAGAGCATATTTCATAATGGAACTTGAAAGGTCCATCAACAGAATTGAAAGGTCCATTACCTACCAGTAAGGTTTACGATACTTAATTTTTCCAAGAAAGGGGCTGAAAATGGCTGGCTATTCCATGATTCCTAGTCCACTGTCATCTTGTAGAGAAATGCGGTTGAAAGCTTCAATGTGCATCCTCGCTATTATGTTGCAGGTAATTGAATCCTTTGTGTCCATATGTTTAGTGGATCAAGGCCTTTGCTGGTACCCGGGTTCATGTTCACAATATACTGATTTACATCAAAGGAGGTTAGGTAGTTGAATGAGACACAGCCGTTCTCTTGTCAAGGCTTTTTGCCATGATGGGCACCACCTGCACTTTACTTATTGGCTAGGGCAAACATTAGTTTGATCCTCTGACCGTTCTGCCAGCTCCTCCACCTGCCCAAGGGACAATCTCTTTGTATATTCTCCCATGAGCACTCACACACACCATGGGAAAAAGCTGTCGCTGTTAGACTGTACCTCGCTGTTTCATTTCTCCAGTTCCATTGAGGCAAACTTGTATGTTCCACTCGCTGCAGCCTTTACACATGCATTTGGCAGACATGGCTATCGATTGTTTATCGATTTATCGATTGTAAGAGACTTACAATTTAGTCAACAAAATTAGTTCATGTTTTAAATGGTAATCAAACAGTAGAGTATGGTACTAGCAACGGCAAAGTCATGGGGACTTTGGCATTGCTAACCTAGCACCAAGCGCTACTGTTATTTTAAGAATATATTCTTCTAAATGAAAAGACTGGCCTTGACCAATGCTGATAAGTGCTGGATTAGTACTAGTCTGGCCATGCTGTTCATAGGCAAAAAATGCTGGTGAACCTGGAAGGTCTTTCTGGTCAAGCTGAATGGCCAAGGATGTCTTGCTGGTGAAGCTAGCATGGTCACAATACCGTCGTTTGAACCACATTGGTTTAGCAAAATACAGAAGGACTGATGTTAATCTAACCACAGGTCAAAATTGTACAGGTGTAATTCCAACCTTAAAAGTTTGCAATGGTGAATGTGAATTTTCATTGGAAGTATGATTTTATCAAGTTTACACTTAAAAATAATCAAATGCATGAAAGAGTATGCATGGCCAAAGCTCTATCAAAACCCTTCAAATAAGGCCAAAAACCAAGGCAAATGTCACAACACCAATCGCTTGGCTATGGCTATTTCTACAATGGGATTTCCCATTAATAGAACCACTATATCGGGTGTCCAATTTCTCACATTCATAGTAATACAAGTGGCCCGTCTCTGCTCAACGGGAAAACAATTTCTTCCATTTTCTAACAAATTCATACTCAACCAAAACTCTACACAAATCGTACTTCATTTGAAGAAATTTACATACAATCAAAGCACTGTAATGCAACAAGATATTGTATATCATTCTGCATGTTTTAAACTGGTTTTGTATGGAATGAAACATTGAGTCTCTACTGTTAACAAGAAGGAACTAAAAAGACCAATCGAAAAAAGTATACTGACAAAAAGAAACTTTTCACTTATCGCCAAGCAGATGGCTAAATTACAGAACTTACACATGAACTCTGTATCACACTCGCACTGTAGACTTCTCAAGAGTCTTCAACAAAAGAACCGCTCTTTTACCAAGTTCTGTTATACATAGCTTAGAGGTTAGAGAAGAGTGATGTCAAGATGCTGGCACCTCATTATTCGTACTTGACTATAAATACGAAAGAAAAAGAAAAGTAGACCTTGAGGCGGTGTAGAGGTGTTTAACTTTCCTGCTAAAGAAGTGAAACAATCTTTTCCCATTCCATATTCAGTTTATAATTTGTGAGGTCATGTTGGTAAAAATATATATATATAAAGCTTCTCAGCGTTCATCTGCTTTATTTTTGCTTTATTACTTTTCAAGGAATAATGCACTTATGTACACCCCCTCATGGTGTCTCTAACCAGTATGACCTGCTTTCTTCTGTGAACCATGAAAGTATGAAAACCGAAGAACAAATTGTTTTATCCCATTCAATTAATGCTGGTGAGAGCTTATAAAATAAAATAAAAAGACACTAAATCTAGATAAAAGCATTATAGAAGAAGTCCATGGTATTTACAGCAATTCACTGATAGTCTCTTCAAGGAGAAGTCAACCACTGCCACCGAATCAAGTCAGTCAAGAGCAAGACCAGTACAATATGTGAATGAAACGTTAGGATGAGTATTGTGAGCTAGATCAAACAAGGATCATTAACCAACTCAAAAGAAACATTTGTGAAAGAACCAGTGATTGACCAAATGGATTTTTTTGATGGCCGATGCTGATATATTAGAAAGCAGGGTGGTTGATCACACTATTTAATAAATATAGTAAATAACATGTGCATAATAATTGATGCAATAAATGTATAATTATTTTACATATTTATCAAATTAGAAATAATTAGTTGGAAAATATACTTGATAAAAAAATCTGTAAAATAAACTTTCTTAATAAATAAATAAAATTCTTAATTGTGCAATAGCATATTCTTTTTTACAAATAAATAAATAGTTAAAAACATCAATAAAAAGGAAAAAACAACAACACTATACTTTGGGCTACTTTCACAATTGTGTATGGTATTTTGAAGCGTCTCCTGACACATAAATGTAAGTGTGGAAAATAGAGACTAGCACATTCTACAAAACATGTAAAAATAAAGTCATATGGATTTGGATATGGATTACAGATTTGGGGAATTATCAGAAAGAGAAAATGGCAACAAGAGAAACACTTTGCCACCAAAGCCAGACGGCTCTGTGAACATGTTCCTACATCTTGATCTGTTGGTTTTTAATATTGTCTCTCTTGCATTTGGCTCTACACTGTTTCTTTTCTAAAATCTACATCTGATCTACATCTAAAATCTACATCTACACCAAATTTCTACGGAGGCCCTAAAGGGATGTGGTGGTGGAAAAAATTTGGAATGGGAGGATTTTTTCCCCTCGCAAAACTTATGTGTTATTTGCGTTCCCATGCAAAACCTGTTGTGAGCTCGGACAGACACCTCCTGGTTAATGACCCGCTGGCAGTGTTTCAGAGCTCAGTACGTTAATGAAGCGTTTCATAGTGTTTGAACTTGGACTCAAATGTAAAGAAATGCAGTCAGAGCTTAACTCAAGGAGTTATATCACAGATTCAAACTTCCCAGATCAATAACTCGTGAGTGAAACGTTATTAAAACACAAATTACACATATTTAAAATCACAGTTATGTAGACAACGAGCTACAACCCAAATTTCCCTTAAAACGAGCTTTATTATATTTATTATATTATAATTGATCTCTGAGCAGGCGGCTGAGAGACATGTCTGAAGGGACCGTCTGCAAAGTGCAATAAGTATAACCCAAAAAACGTGACTAAAAAAACAGTAATTAACTTGAATGTTATACACCAAATGCAGTTTATCAAACTAAGTATTGTAGTATAACCAGCAGGACAGCAGTGATGTGTGAACTGAATTTTATGACATTAAAGTGTCAGAGTGAAGCTATTGAATATGTTTAATAATATAAAATGTGCAAAAGAGTTTTGCACTTTGCAGACAGTCCGTTATTCAGACTTGTCTTTCAATCGCCTTGTTATAAGACAAATATATATTATAGGGTAAAGCTTGGGTTGTAGCTCGGACAATTGGACAATAGGACAATAGAGCATCACAGTCCCGCCCACAGCCGGTGTCGGAAGTAAAAATTCAATACAATTTCTCCATTGACATTTGGGATATAAGCCATAAAAACGTAACCATACATGGTAGACTTAAAACCAGCTACGGCTGTACTAAGTGATTGTATATGCTCATAGAAACGCCAAAAGTTCATGGGACACTAACCTTGTTTTAAGATAAGTCCCTTTTATTCGCGATGTATTGGATAAGTACTTCATTACCCACAATCCTGAACAATCCCACAATCCCACAGTGATGCATCTGATTGGTGGAAGTCGTGTCACGTGTCTGAAACCCCGCAAAGGCACGTGAAAACTGAAGATTGCGTAATGACGTAGGGCTAAGTTCATCGGTCGCACCTCAGAGACGACCCCGCGCCATTGGATGTGCAGTTGCCCCAGCACAGCCTATGAGCGAGCCAGATGCTCAGAGTTTTAGCATGTGCGTAAGCTTCAGTAAATCGAGGAAAAGGAGTTTCCCTGCACATTCACTATATACAATTCACTGGAGGAAAAAGTTCGCGTTGCCGTCGTCAGATTTGGAAGTCACTCAAAAGGCTCTTTCACGGTGGCTTTCAGTCAACTTTAGTGAGGCGCGGTGGTATCTGGGAGGAGTAGTTCCTTTGCCCGGAAATGAAAATATTTACACAGGTTTGTACCCTTGACCTTTTTTTGGATTTTCTATTCGTTTTTTCACTCGAAATGATATGTTGTATGCTTATGAGTTTAGCCGTAGCTGGTTATCCTCAGACATGCTCTTATACTCTTTAGATATGGATTTTACAAAATGTCAATGGGAGAAATGAATGGGAAATTTACTTCCGGCACCAACGCTCTCTCAGGCTGTGGGCGGGACTGTGATGCTCTATTGGGTTGTAGCTCGTTGTCTAGGTTACTGTGATTGTAAATAGGTGTAGTTTGTGTTTTAACAACGTTTAGCTCACGAATATTGATCCGGGAAGTTTGAATATATGAATATATTGTCAACCTCACTGAACTCCTTAAGTTCTTCCTGTTTGTTGCCATCTCTGTTCAAAATCTGCAATTGCAGTTATTCTTGGAATTATCAACTTTATGTGGGTTGTGCCTCGACACGGCACAGCGCTGATGAATCTAATGTTTTGAGGAGAATGTGCGGCTGTCAGTCATCGCGCCGGTGTGGATACTGTCATCTAAACAAGTAAGTAACAATCTAAGGATCGCTTATCATATCACGTCAAACGTTTTCACATGTGCCCGGTTGCAGTCTCTTTTTTTCTGTAGCCACTCCAAAGTCCAAAGTCTTTTGCATTTTACAACGAGTGGATCTCCAGTTGTCACTGTTGATTGTTGTCTGAACCTTTCTGGATCCACCATCAAATTGATAAGTTTAATATATTAAGTGCTGTGAGAAAAGGATGTAAATCTCCACCTCCAACATCCTCACACGCAATATAGCCTATACTAGCCAAGACACCTTCTTTATATGTACAAATGTGACTTAATGATGCAAAGACATGCTTGAATTTCCCACAGAAATCCACCAGTACCACTGGAATTAAAAACATACAAGCTTACCTTTTTGAATCAAGCTAAGGGAAGCAGATCGTTTTGAACACTGGCTGGTTATGTACTTTCTCAAATTAATTTTGGATAATTTTTAAACCCAAAAAGTTACGGAATGCAGCTTTAAGCACTGACCGCATTTCTTGATATTTGAGTCCAAGTTCAAACACTTTGAAACGCTCCATTAACGTATGAAGATCTGGGTCATTAAACAGGAGGTGTCCGAGCTCACGACAGGTTTTGCTTGGGAACACAAAAGTTGTGCGTGGGAATGCAAATAACGCTGTGAGGAAACGCAACATTTTTGCAAGGGAACGCAATGTGTCTCGGGGGAACGAAAAAGTTGTGAAAAAAATGTTTTCTCCCATGCCAAATTTTTTCCACCAGCACGTCCTTTTAGGGGCTCCGTATATTTCAGATTATTTTGTGATTTAGAGACTTTCTGAAAGTTTAGCGTGTAGCATTGTGTGAACTTGGGCTATATCATCTCTTCTTTGTTTAGAATGTTCTCCCCTTCAAGCATTTAGAGTGTTGAATGTATTCTGGATGATAAAATACTATCCCTGTTTAATAAGCAGTCAACTGCAAGTAAACTTTTCGTAAGATGATATCCCAGAAAAGTGTAAATACCTTTGTTGCACTCAGTTTGTTTGAGCATCCTAATCAGCCTGACCCAACAACATGGCGTCAACCAATGGTGTGAGTTTGGGGTGGGGCTATCTGTTTGTTTGACCAATAGAAGGCAGGGGAGTGTTCAGGAAACCTGTTTAAAAAAAGCTGTCATTCTGTTTGCTAAAGCTAGTATCACATCAACTATTTGGCTTTAAATAGTTAATCATACATCATTTTTGTATAGTGCACTTATCTTTTGCACAATGTCCCGTGTACATAGGACAAGAAGCTTGGAGAATGGTGGACGGATGGATATTTCTCCCCTCAAGCCTCCTGGTTACAATGGAAAATCAGCAGAACGTCCTTGGTTAGAATAAAAGTCATGGTGTTATTATTGATTTCATGTTGTCTTTAATTGCAAAATAAATCCATTTGGGTTTCATTTTTATTCTGCAAAATTCAATATCCTGTGTTGAAAACATACAAGCAACATGGCACAAAATGTCAGACTGACCTCAAAGGGAGGTTAAAATCCTCTGTAGCATGCACAATAATTGTGTGTGGAATACGTTCTAGTTTTAATTGTAGGCACTTGGTGATACAATTCTCAAAGCATAAATGAGATGCAAAATCCAGCACCAACACAACAGTGTAGACTGCTATATATGTAGCAGCTAGCAACAATTAGTCAAATGCTCAGTGAGCGTCGGAATCTACTTAAAAAGTAGATGAAATGGATTCAGTGACTTTTGTGCTCATGACTAAAAATCAATTCAAAGTTCCAGATGTGTTTAGAGTATGTGTGGTTAACTTTCAACTTAAATATTGAATATATCAACATTGGCATTTGTCAGTCATGTCAAATTTAACATGAATATGTACAAAATGTAACAGCGCTTTAACTGCTTTGAGCATCAACACTGTCCCTCACTTTCTGTAAACTGGATCTGTCTGATTCGTCAACAAATCAGAACTCAGTTTATCTGAATTTTGACTTAGAAAATCCATGTGTGAAGATGGTATACCAGACTTTATAAGACTTTACCTAAATTGTCACGGGTAGAGGGACTTTTATGTCAAAAGTAAAGTCTCTAACTCAGATAGGGCAGTGGTGTTGACAATTTGAATGTTGCAAGTTTGATCACTAGTAGTTGCTAAGAAACCATTCATCACATTCATTCCAAAATTACACACAATACAATTAGTCATACACCCTACACACATGCAAAGTTTTGTATGTTTTTACCATAGCGATGAAAAGTTAGAGCTGTAGAGGTGAGGGAAGAAGAAAAGGCCAGATGAAAATTATGAAAATGATTTGTTCCCTTTCGAAAGGGAACTCACACTGCGTCAAGCGCTATGGGGAACGCCTCAGCGTGACTGATGACTGAAACACTATATAATCACGACAATCGCATTGGCCGGCGTCAGCCATGAAGTCATTCTTTAGCGCTACCCGGAAGTATAAAATGGGCGCCTAGAGAACATGACACCCTCTTTTCGTCTTCAGGAACTGTTTCACTGACACTGTGAGTGACAATTATGAATGGAAGTATGACAGGAAGTGTGCCGACCCGTGTGAGAGGTTTCTCACACCTGATGACCAGGGCCGCCGCTCCCACCACGCGCATCACGCGCTGTGCGTAGGGCACCAAGTGCTGAGGGGGCCCCAAAAATAGCCTAATGAAAAATCAATCATCATATCATAGTAATAATAATTACAGTATAATGCCGATATTATTTCAGTATAAAAAATATTATTAGGCACTTTTAATGATGTATATAACAAAACAGGCCGAACAAGAGTATTTAATTGCTCTAGAAACTAATGTGTTTTCACACCGAACGCGAATTTAATTATTTGCACGAGTAGATTAGATACAAAGTCAATGCAAAGACACGAATAGATGCATCATTCCCACCGGGCGTCGCGAATGACGCGAATTGGGCGACGCGTTTGCCGCGAACGTCTTCCGCGCAAGTTGAAAAATTTTAATCATAAAGGGGGCATCATGAAGGAATTATTCTTAGGGCACCAAAATGGCTATCAGCGGTACTGCTGATGACACTCATAAGCTATGTGTGCTTTGTCTGGGTGAAGAGAGGGTCCTTGAGGGGGCGGGGTGCACAAACCGTTCTCGTCTGTCTCTCTTCTTGAGGGAAGAGGGAAAGTCTTCTTTGCCCCAAGGTTCGGGTCCTGCTCGCGCCGAGGCCGAGAGGAGACTCAGATCGTGGAGATCTCAGAGGGAGCTCACCGACGAGTTTGAGAGAGGGGTGAATTTCTCAGACTCGTCGGCGGGTGACGAGAACGAGCTACTGGGTGGGATGCACTCTTTGATGCATCCTCTGGTCCGGCAGCCAGTGCTCTTTTGGCTTCGAGCCCGGATGAGCAGGAGGAGGCTGAATCGGGTGAAGATGCTGAAGTGGCTGAACCAGCCTGCCCCCCTGCCCCGCAAATGCGGAGCTGGTGCAGGTTCTGGAGCGTGCCACCGCCAGGCTTGAATTGCCATGGCGGCATGTCAGAGGGGAAGCCGCTCGTGGAAGGCTTGATGAGCGTTTTTTCTCTGGCCACAACCCACCAGCCCAGTGAGCCTTTAATTCCTTCCCGACCTCCATGCAGATGTTATGAAGGCATAGAAGAACCCGTACTCTTCTTGCAATTCACCGCTTCCAGCATTCCAGTTACTCGAATGTGGAAGGAATGCGAGAGCATGGGTATGTGTCGATGCCTCCCGTTGAGGAGACGTTTGCAAGCTATCTCTTGCAAGGGGAGGCATCAACACTGAGAGCTCCGACCCTGCCATCTAGACCACTTCAGACCACGTCTCGTTTAAATGGCTGGGCATACATGGCAGTGGGTCAGGCTGGTGCTGCACTGGACACAATGTCAGGATTTACCCCCAGGCTCAGTGGCTGAGTTGTGCCGCACCACAGATGAGCTAGCTGTCCTCTAGCATGTGTCAGGCCTCCTCTCTTTCGAGAGTAATCCTGCTGTGGCCTCCATGCAAACAGCTTTACAGGTAGTAGTAAAAAGGGCTCTCTCACTAATGGAGAGTTGTCCTTAGGCCCTTCATTGCCTGAGTTCTGCACTTTGAACTTTATTCACACTATGAGAAAAAGCTCTAGACCTCTCAAAGTCTCTCAAAGCTCTCAAAGTCATCTTGCTGACTAGAGACTGTGGTTGACTTGAGTAATATAAACCCAAACAGGTTGTTGGCTTCAGCGTTAAGCATGATAGCCTCCCTGGTATGGGGGTATTGACACTGGTCCTCCCGAAAGTAGCAGACTAGGGCCCGTAAGTTCTGGACCATACTCCATGAAAGGAAGCCCCCTCTGAAGTTGGGTTCTGGTGTCCATGCCCTTGAGCTGGCTCTGGGTCAAGTCCTTCGTGTAAAAGTACGAAGTTAATTCCTCGCTTAGCATGAAGCTCGGGCAGTGGCCATAGGGAGTAGTGCTACTGACAGCCTGACATGTAAGCAGTAAGGGGTTTTAACTATGAGTTAAATATGTTTGTGCTTGTAACAGCCATAATTGGCGAAGCATCCCCTCAGCATGGCAGCGTGGGTAGAGCGCTCCCCATAGCGTTTGACGCAGTGCGAGTTCCCTTTCTAAAATGTCTAGATTTCGGAATGTCTCTGTCTCAGGTTACCACTGTAACCTATGTTCCCTGAGAACAAGGAACGAGACACTGCGTCTCGTTGCCATGCCTCTGGCCTGCTTGCATAGTCCCTTCAGACGAAGAAGTGGATGACATGTTCTCTAGGCACCCCTTTTATACTTCCGGGTAGTGCAAGAGAATGACTTCATGGCTGACGCCGGCCAATGTGATTGTTGTGATTATACAGTGTTTCAGTCATCAGTCACACTGAGGCGTTCCCCATAGCGCTTGACGCAGTGCAAGCTCCCTGTTCTCAGGGAACATAGGTTACAGTTGTAACCTGAGACGTTTTTCTTTCTTGTAAGAATGTTCTGGTCACTCTTTTGAGTTGGAGCTCTTCAAAATTTCTCCGTTTGCATTCTTTGAAATAATAAAAGTCATACAGGTTTGTAACAACATAACTATAAACAAATACTTGTTTACTACTAAAACTATAAAGATAACTATAATGATAACTACATTATAGTCCACAGATAATGACATTTCTGTAATAATGTTTGCCACTTTAAATGCTCATGCTGTTTAAAGCAGGCTGGATTCTGATTGGCTGTCGTTGTTTTTATCATTTATCAGCTAGAAAAATCACTCTGAAAGTGATTCCAACAATATTTTTTTCTGTATCGTTATCAAATCTGTGCTGAGGATGTCTCTATACTCAAAATATTAGAAAATTTAATAAAGCTTTATAGTTATAGTTTTCATCCTTAGTTTGAACGGCCTTTAAATGGTGACATAATTTTTCATTTATGGTTGAACTATTCCCTTACCAATTAGACCATGATAAGTATTCATAATTGCAGACGATATGTTGGCAAAAAACACTTTGTTTTTGACTCCAAATCCCACGGAAGGAACAGAAATACTGCAACAAAATCTTATAAAACAAAGGCGAAAAGAAGAAAGAAAAAGTCCGTCCATCATACTGCTGTCCCACAAAAAGAAGACAGAAGAGCTTGCAGACAACTCAGTGTGTCAGACAACACAAACCTGTCAAATTACAGCATAACAAAATAAAACTTTCAACCAACAGAGAAAGACAGAAAGAAAGCTGGAAATACGACAGCAAACAAGAGCTGGGATCCCGTGTGTGTTTGACCTTGACAGAAGTAAGCTTGTCTGATGAGATTTCATACTCCTCAGCAGTAGAATAGAGGATCGTCTTCCATGGCTTAACACTCTATCGTTCCCCCGCTCTCGCCCATTAGGGTCTTATTGATTTTCTTTCTTTTTAATCAGTCGTTTTTATCAGATGGAATCGTGCTGTACATCAAATATGAAATATTCATGGCAGCGGGTGCCTGTCAGTAAATAAATGCTTGAATAATAACCACTTACAAACCAAACTAACACACACACTTTTGGCACAATGTGGGAACAGAAACACCACTTATAAACCACGACTGTCCTCAGACACACACACACACACACACACACACACACCCCACACACACACACCACACACACACACGTGCGCAGTCTACTGTAAAGTTTCCATTTCAACTCCCTAAGATTTTTATTTCATTCAAAGCAATAAGGTTTAAAATAAAAAAATTAACAACTGGTACATTTATGTCTCTATCATGGTCTTGTTCTATAAAATAGGAACGTTTTCAGTAAATGTGCAAATACTGTACCAAGTGATTATTAACTGTATTTCCCAAAATTAAGATGCTGTGCCCATTTTCAGGCAGCAGAATTGTAACATTTCAGCAGTTAAAGGTAGCGTATAGGCAATTTTCAGAGAGGCTAGCAATAGCGAGCTAGCTTTGAAAGCATAAGATCCCACCTTCCCTTCAGAGTGTATCCAAAGCCACGCCTTCTTCAAAACACATGAACGTGTACAGCAGTCTGCAAAGCATCACGTGACGAGAGAGACTGCGGTTACTTATGTGTCAAAGCACATAACATTAATAATGAACGTAAACAACTTAAAGAGCACTGACCTGTATAACCTCGATGCTACAGATTTATTTCAGCGTTTATAGTGTTGCCATTAAAGCACATTAATTCGAGTTACGAACCGCTTTGAATGCAAGATGACAGGTTTCCATCTCTTCAAAATTACAGTAGTTATGGCGTGAATGCAGCATATGCTCTTTGTTTTAGTTCAGGATGAACTGTAAAAGGTTGCAGTGTAACTGTAAAAACTGTTTTAGTTGCAGTACTGGTGACGTTTAACTCTGCATAGCATGAAACGCGCTGATGACATGTGAAGTCTGTCTGAACATTTCAGACCGAATGTATTTATTGGATGAACATTTTATGGTCCTACACCTTCCACAGACAATATATATACATATAAATACATTTACATACACTTAACTAAGTGATTGCTATCCAGATGTGAAGAGACTTTCATCCATCACAAAAATAACAAAATATCTGGATAACACCTACCCTGCCATTAAGTGTGTCCCATTGGCTCTTTAGAATCAGAACTATTGATGTTTGATTCATGATTGGCAAAATGGTCTAAGTCTGGTAACAATTCAGTTTGAATCATTTGGACATTTAATTTCTCACTGATTCATTAGGACAATTCAAAAACAGCACTGGACGGATATATACCCACAATCCACTGAAACTAAACCTGTTTGATGAAAAACATATTGTGAACTACATGAAAACAAGTTAAGTATTGTGGCCGTGATTTTATAAAAAAAAAAAAATATATATATATATATATATATATATATATATATATATATATATATATATATATATATATATATATATATATATATATATATATATATATTTGAATGGCTACTTGGTGTGTTAAGATGAACATCCATCTTTAAACATAGACAGCTCTGCATTCACATGACAAGTTCAACCCAAGCATCAACCTGTCTGCCTTGGACAGGTCTGCCTCTCTAGTGATTTCTGTAGAGATTAATTATCATATTAATCAATTATTCATGATCTGCCAGTGGACAGGCGGAGCTTAAAACCTACTACTTGACATGGCAGAGAACACGGCAGTCCTCATTAGAAATTTACAATGCAAAGGATGTGTAATATTTATGAAGGGCAATAGAGACACACAAAAGAAAGAGGCTTTAACATCAACATCTCTATCTGTCTTCCTTTCGAATATTTTTGACTTTAGTCTTGTTGGATTGACTTAAGCAAATAAGGGCTGCGTCTGAAACCAAAGGCAACTGTCCAGTCAACCTAGGACTTAACAGGCAGCATTTGTGTGAAAAAAAAACCACTTCTAAAGCAAACCCATTTCAGACAAGATTCAATGTCACATCTAATGATACAGAGGATATTCAAGGGAGTGTAAGAGTGCGTTTATACAACAAAGATGTACTAAGAACGGAAAAGATTTTCCTTTGCATGTACAGACGACAACGTTGTCAAAACGATCCCCGTTCACACGAATCTGTGAAAACAACTAAAAACACTGTATTCTGCTACCAGGCCAGCAGTTGGCGATGTCACTTTGTAAAGAAACACTACAAGCCTATAGACTGAAAAAGTAATACTCATATGCATCATGTCGCTGTTTACACAAACACGCATTTTTGTAGTTTACATGGAGAGAATAATGGTATCGTTTTCAGAAACTTGCATTTTGAAACTCATTTCAAGTTTGCATTTTCAGTCCCCCCAACACTCTGTTGTCGTGTGAATGAATGGCCAAAAACGCACAAATTTTTTATTTCAGTATCGTTACCCTTAGACATAACAAGGTTAGTAAATGACTATAATGTTTATTTCTCAAAAAATGTAGAGATTAAATTTAGAAATAGAAACCTTTAAAACCTTTAAAATGAGTTGTGTCACAGCAATACATTACTATTCATAACTATTTTTCATATCTATTTTTATTTGTGGCAAATTCATCGATCCTAATGCATATGTTTTCGTACAATCTGCTCTCGCACCTCTAATACTGCTCTAATACACCAAACGCAAATAGAGCGTCAAATTCACGCCTACCGTGTCTAGTTGGACGCTTGAACATTTTGAATCCATTTGCGCGTCCAAAGCAAGCGTTTGAAGCGAAATTTACGTGCGTATGAGGCGAATTCGCGTCTTGCGGGAGGGGCAAGTGCTAGACGGTTGTCTGTTTGCAAGATGGCTGATGTTGATCGAGCATTCATCCAGAGAGTCAATCTTTTACTGTCTATGGTCACTGCTCTGTATTTTCTCTGGAGAGCAGAACAGTGGTGTAGGGGTCATGGTCGCGCACTGGGGTCCACCAGACCCCGTTTGGCGAGTTTCACCAGTTGCTCCAGGAGCTGCGCCTGGATGACGGCCGCTTTCAGTGGTACTTCCGACTGTCCCGCGCCCAGTTTGATGACCTGTTGTCCCGCATCGGACCCACCTGTCATTTATTTTTGTTTGGATGATAAACTGAGCTAGTCTCCAAAAGTGATTAACCTGTCCTGTGATTTTTTTCTCTCACACAACACTGTCCAGACACAAACTATGTTCTTATGCACTAAAGTATGTTGGTTGACTTCACATTAGTATAATAATGTTTCATATAATCTAATTAAATACGGAAAAAATAGCATTCAATACAAAATGAATATGTCTCATATATTGAAATCAAGTTTTTGTGTGATAAAATATCTGCTTTTTTCCGCATTGTCATATTACAAAATAATTTATTGAGGCCAAACTTATAAAATAATCTATTGAGGCCAAACATATAAAAGAAGTTATTGAGACCAAACTTATAAAATAATCTATTGAGGCCAAACATATAAAAGAAGTTATTGAGGCCAAACTTATAAAATAATGTATTGAGGCCAAACAAATAAAATAAGTTATTGAGGCCAAACATATAAAATAACATTATAAACTGAAAAGCGGGCCTGTTCGCGTTTATCACGTCAATTCACCACATGACAGCAGCAAGCAGGCTCCTGATTGGTTAAGGCAGCGCGAATTGACGCCAAAGTCAAATTTTTCAACAAACGCAACAGACGCGTCAAACGTGTGAATGCACCAAATAAAATCATTCGCGCGAATGAGGCGAATGCGAGTCTACTGCGCCATGCTAAATGCCACACTCGCGACACAGGACCTCTAGATGCGCATAATCGCTTCTTTACATTGACTTAACATTAAAATCACTCGCGCCAGACGCTCTATTTGCGTTTGGTGTGAACGCAAAATAGATTGTTTAGGGAGGGTGGGTGCTTCATACTTTTGTTTTTATACAAATAGTACATCGTTTTATAAAAATAGTACATTGAGTTGTTGGCAGAGGCTATTTACACTAGCTCCGCCCATTGACATGCTGGTTGGGACAGACAAAATTACGGAAGACGTGGGATTGTCAACAGTTGCAAGTGTAGGTGTAGAAAAGTATTGACGCAAATCGACTCTAGTTTGAATCCGCCTTTTGCCGAAACTCGCTGTAATGCCTTTTCCCATTACATATCAGATCAGAAAGAAATTTATTTTTTAATAATTATGTAGAAAAGAGGAAATAAAATGTAAAATTTGTTTAAAAATAAAGTGTTTGTTGGTTAAGGTTAAGGAGGGATTTATTGACCCTATAAGGTTGCATCCATTGAATAATTTTAATAAATATAATAATTTACACTCTATGTTATTGTTGTATATCGTTAAATGTACAACAACACTGGGTCTGAGGTCTGGGGGTTTGGATATTTGTGATGTGGTTGCGGATGAAATAATAGCCCATCTGTACATCTCTAATACGAATGTAATGTTATTATGTGTCATGGAACATTGCGCTCCATAACTCGCGAAAGGTCAGATTTGCTCCATCTTTTGATGATAAGTTTTGTTTAGAAAACCTTGAATCCATGTAAGACACACTGTCATTAGACATAATCCATGTCATTAGAATCAATGAATCCATGTCATTAGACACAACGTGCACACATGAGCAGGCCAATGTTTTTTTGCGGTGATGACGGTGAAGAGGTAGGCGTCACGTGACCGCGGTATTGTGGTAATGTGGTAACCGTTCCAGTCCTAGACTTCAGTGGAATGTATCACATAAATAGGATTCATTTACATTTAAATTATTTATACTTGAACATACTCTAACTCTAACAACTATTTTCATTTCAGAATGAGAGGACACTGCAGACACTGCAAAAAAGGATATTCGAGTACGCTCTGCAGGAAGTGCAATCTCCCTCTCTGCTTTTTAGAGGAAAGGAACTGCTTTTGGGACTACCATTGCAAGTGAACACTGGACACTGTTTCTTTGACAGTTTTCAATCTGTTTTGTATTTAACATTTATATTTTATGTTTATTTTTAATAAATTCTAATTCATAAAAATATGACTGTTGGGTGATTATTATTATTATTCATAATTTGTACTGTTATGGAGCTATGTAAGCAATCCACACTTCAAATAAGACCTTAGTTATTCTGTATATTTGTTCTGACAGTGTGAGTGAAAATGCTGAAATTCTGCTACCCAATAGGCCCAACGTTGCAATATTACAACATTTCCTTAAAAATTTACTAAAACATATATTTTTTAAAAATCCTTCATTATTTGCATCAGAGGCCTCCTACAACAACATCTGACAGGTGGAAAAATTGTATTTTCTTTTTTTTCTATATTTGGGTCTTACAGGGATAATAAATATATGATCATGTGTGGCTGCAGAATGATCAGTGATCAATGATCAATGGTATTTACAACTCAAGAATCCAGAACTGAGCCCCCTGCGAAACTAGTACAGTAGAGTCACAGACGCAGTTTTTTTTGTTGTTGTTGTTTTGACACAGCATCTTAAAGAGGACCTATGTGGCTTTTTCTACATGTTCTACTTTAGTGTGAAACTCCAAAGGGAGTTATTCTCTAAATCACTAAGTTTCTGAATTCCTTCTGAGAATGAACATGTTACAACATTCCTCATTTCTATCATGACTTCTCTCTGACAATGATAATAAGTTTGGTCTTGGCAGAGTATATATTATGTAATGCTGCTACTGCAGAGCAAGTACAGAGAATTGCTACAATATTCACAGACACACTGCTGTGAGCAAGTAAGACATACTGCTGCTGTACAATAAAGCGTACATGAATTACCCATAGCAGATCTATACAGGTGGAGCTGGGGATGGTGGAGGGTTTCTGAAAGTGCGCTGCAACTGCTACACAGACACTGAGCAAGTATAAAGTTATTAGCATAACTTTGTATTTAAATAATTCCCGCCCAAGACATACGTAAAAAAAAAAAAAAAAACAAGTTTATGGTTATGGTAAGAGGCATAGCATTTCCAAAAAAACATTTTAAAAGTGCTTGACCAATCACAACAAACTGGTCCAGTTGACCAATAAATGCACATTCCTCTGGTGCATAGACAAGAACTAAACAGAGTGTTACTGACAGATTAGGAAGAGAGGTGCTGCACCAATGTAGAATATGTGAAAAAATAGTGTTCTTGAACATTCAAGCATGAAAACCTACTTTAGTAGATGGCAAAATCAAACTCAGAACCTTGTAAAAGGGCATTGGATGTGGCATACGGCTTAAAACAAATGCATTGCTTGTGACATAAGGCTCATTGCATTGGTCAAAGATGTCCATGTTATGCAGGTTTATATAAAAAACAAAGGCGGAGTGACTTACTCTGCCGTCATGTACTGGATAATGGAAGTTGGTCGGAACTGCTCATTCTTGATTGCCTGGTTTTAAAGGGATAGTTCACCCACAAATGACAATTGTATCATCATTTACTCACCCTCATGTTGTTCCAAACCTGTATGAGTTTCTTTCTTCTGTTAAACACAAAAGAAGATATTTTTAAGAATGTTGGTAACCAGATAGTTGACTTCCACTGTATTTTCTTTCCTACAAAGGAAATCAATGGGGTCCATCAATAGTCTGGTTACCAACATTCTTCAAGATATCTTCTTTTGCGTTCAACAGAAGAAAGACATTCATACAAATTCATACCATCAACTCTCTGGTTACCAGCATTCTTCGATATATATTATTTTGTGTTCAACAGAAGAAAGAAATTCATACAGGTTTGAAACAACATGAGGGTGAATAAATGATGACAGAATTTTCATTTGTGGATGAACTATCCCTTTAATTCAGCAACACACTTATTTCAGCAACAGAAAACGTAACAGGTCAAAATATTTTCTCATGAGCTTTTGTTTTCAGGCCAAACACTCATCTCCTTGGTGACAAAATGAGCACTGTGGAAATATTTCCCATCTCAGCCTTCCCTCCCATCAATGATTACTCTCTGTATGTGCTTTAAACATAATCCATATGGTTTTAATGACCAGGGTGCTTTCCATTGTTTGTAAATGTCAGCTTGTATTGACCAAGTGGACTGAATCCAGAATATTACTCATCACAAAAAATATGCCTTGTTATCACTGAAAAACTGGAAAAAACAACAAAAAAAAACTGAGAAATGAAGACGGGGGAAAAAACAGAGAGAGTGATGGAAAGATAAAAACAAAACAAAACTACCAAAATTAAACCTCTCAGAGTTACAAACAGCTAATTTCACTCATCGTACATTTACACGTATGTACTAAAAACGAAAAGCTTTTGCTTGCCGTTTTTTCTGCGTACAGAAGACAACGTCGTCCTCGTTCACACGGATCCGTGAAAATGACAAAAAAATAATGTGTCATTCATGCCAGGCCAGTAGATGGCGATGTCACTTTGTAAAGAAACACTGTGTCTATAGACTTAACAAAATATGCATGTGCATGATGTCACCGCTTTCACAAATTTCTGCATTTAAGTACTGAGTAATATTAATGAACAGCATAAACGTACTATAGGGTTAAGGCTTAGTTGCGTGTATTACGCATCATTTACATTTATTACTATAGTAAATACATGTAACGTGCAACAAGG